>WJXW01000019.1:0-597067 GCA_015832175.1 Paraphaeosphaeria minitans | reverse complement strand
CTAACCCTAACCCTAACCCTAACCCTAACCCTAACCCTAACCCTAACCCTAACCCTAACCCTAACCCTAACCCTAACCCTAACCCTAACCCTAACCCTAACCCTAACCCTAACCCTACGCACCAGCGGTTCTTCCCATCCCGACGGGCCCACCCACCCCACCTCTCCCTTGCACTCACGAACGGGTTTCCTATCCTACCTCTCCTATACACTTATAAACGGGTTTCCTATTCTACCTCAAGATTTTTCCCTACTTTAACTCCCTTTAACTTATATTAGTATACTCCTTATCTAGTTATAATATTATATCTCTTTTCTAAAAAAGTCCTAACTTTTCTCTACTATATAAAGTTTTATAATAAGAAGCTTATTCTTCTCTCCTTACTAAGTTTGTTTTATAGTATAACTAATAACTTTAAACAACATTTAATAAGTCCATCCTATATTACTCTACATAACTTTATTTTACTTTATATAGCTTTATACCACTTTATATAACATTTAATAACTTCACCTTACATCCCTTTATAGAAAGTTATGTTACTTTATATCACTTTATACAACTTAACACTACTTTATAAACCTTTATAAAATATTTAATAACTGTACCTTATACTATTTTATAGAAAGTTATATAGTATTATATAGCTTTATATTACTTTATTACAATTTATATCACTTTATATAACTTTATTAAATATCTAATAACTTTACCATATATCACTTTATATAGCTTTATAGTAATTTATATCACTTTATATAACTTAATACAACCTTATATAACTTTACTTTATATTACTTTATATACCTTTATATTACTTTATAATAATTTATATCCCTTTATATAACTTAATACAACCTTATATAACTTTACTTTACTACATATTACTTTATATAGCTTTATGTCCCTTTATAATAATTTATATCCTTTTATATAACTTAACACGACCTTATATACCTGTATAGAATAGTTAATAACTTTACCTTATATTACTTTTTAAAAAGTTATATTACTTTATATTTTCTATAACTTTAGAAATATATATTTTCCCTTTAATAAAAAATAACCCTTTAGTTTTTTTTTCTTAATTTTATAATAACTAGAAATTATTTATTATCTACTACATAGTTTAGTAATTTAGTTTTATTATTTATAAGTCCTACTTCTACTTATAAATACTACTACTTTAATAATTTCTTTTATATTCTCTTTTTAATAGAAATATAAATTATTAATATAAAATTAAATTTAGTTTCACTCTAGTAGTTATATAATACTATTAGTATAAACTATTTAAAGTAAAACTTATGATTACTAAATAAGTAAAAATTATTATAAGTATATAAAAAAGTATACTACTATTTAATAACTAGTGGTAAAGTTTATAAAAAAGTAGAAATATAGTTTAATTATAATTTTATTAAATTCTAATAAGTTATAAGATAGTATCAATACTAGTACTTAGGTTTTTAGAAATTTACTTATTTTATACAATTCCTAAACTCTTCTAGAAGACTCTAGTTTCTATTTTTTCTATAATTTCTAAAACTTACATCCTATTATACTAATATATAGTAAAGTAAAATAAAATCTATAATAGATAGGCTAACTCTACTATAATATGTACAAAGTGAGATTTTTTAAAAAATAGAAGTAAAGTACTATATTCTAGGCCTAATTCTTCTCTTTAAGTTTTATAATAACTCTTATAGCTACTACCATTGCATTACTAAGAAATTCGCCCCAGATACGTTCACAATGGCGCTGTCCAAGCCATACCTGGTACGCCTGGCACGAAACCTCGCACTCGCCCTGGAACCCGCACTGCCGAATGATCTCAAGCCCATCCGCAATCCCCGTTGCTGCCCTGGCCACAGGAATCACAATGTTCGGCCACTGGCACGAGTTCGCGACGTCCTGCCCTGTCGCGCACCACTTCTGGCTCACCCAGCACCTTCGACAGCTGTGGCAGTTCCCAGCGTCGCGCACCCCTCGCCGGAACTCGTCCATGTCCCTCCCCATCATCATGGGCTGCGCCGTGCACAGCATCGTTCTGTGCTCTTGCCAGCCTGCCCGCCCCAGCACCCAGCATATCGCACACCCGGCCCGCAGCTCGTCCATGCTTGCCTCCACCTCTTGCCACTCACTCGCCGCGAGCGACTGGGCCTGCTGCCACTCGATCCGGCCCTCACCGCATCGATCGCACCCAGCCGAGTCCATGTCACTGCACACTACCCGCTGCCCATCCATGTACTCGCTCATCTTCCCGCGCCGGCAGCCTTCGCTCTCGATGAACATGCCCATCGCGCACACGTCCACCGACGCTCCACCCTCCCGGATTCGCCTCTCCACCTCACCTGGCTCGACGATGATGACCGAGTCCGCCACCTCGCCGCTACGCCCCGCACGCCCACTCTCCTGGCAGTAGTCGATCATGCTCCATGGCATGCCTACGTGCAAGACGAACACGATGCTGGGAAAGTTAACCCCAGTACCGAGCGCTGATGTTGCCACGATGAGCCCGCCTTCGTCCAGCCAGCTGGCGAGGATCTCGGTTCGATCCAACTCGCCAGCGTGGTAGTGCTTGCAGCCCAGCGCCCCTGCCAGCATTTCGCATGCAGTCCTGCTGTGGCAGTAGATGACGCCTTTCTGGCCACCCCGCAGCTGTTCCTGCCGCCGTCGACACATGGCCAGTGCTGCCTCCATGGCCTTACCTCGCCCACACCACGACACGTAATACCGGATGTTGGGCCGCACCGTGCTGGCCCGGATGTAGGTGGCAGCTTGAATCAACATGCTTCTACCCAACACCCCCTCCAGCACGGGCGGTAGCGTCGCCGTCAGCAGTACGATCGGGCATGCAAGCACGCGCAGATTCCGCAGCTTCGCCAGCTTCGGCCGCCAATGGCTGGAGGTGATGATGAGATGGCACTCGTCAATCACCACCCGCTGCAGCTGCTTCTTATCCTTCAGCGAGCTGGCATACTTCAGGAACCCCGCGCCGCCGGCGACATCAGCACCAACCAGCATGACGGAGGCCGGGTTCGTCTCGTGGTTAACCCATTCCACGCAGTCGATACCGCGCGCGCGGATACGCGTTGCCAGGTCCTCGATCAGCGCGCGGAACGGCACCACAACCACGGTCACGCCAGCATGGTCGAGGCAGGCCGGCACCATGAACAGCAGACTCTTGCCTCCACCTGTGGGGAGCACGACCACCAGCGGTGTCTGACCGTTCACCATAGCGAACATGGCCTGTTCCTGCTCGTCCGACTTGAACGATGCAGTAGCCTGGCCAAGTGCCTGCTGCATCGCTCTAGACATCGCACTCGCAGTGACACCCCCTGGTTTGGTTTTCTTCTGCGGCACGACCACGGCGAGATCATCTCTCCCTTTGTCTTGACCGTCTCCTTCTTCTTCCCATCGCCGCTTCCTGGCTGCACTGGGTCGTACCTCGTGCCCATCCACACCTAGAAACTCGTGCCAGCGCCGACTGAGCGGCCGGAAGGTCTCGATCGAACGCATGCTGAGATGCTTCACAATATCGATGGGCACGCTGTAGTTGGCCAGGCCGATCTTGGTCGTCCGCGCGCTCTGCAGCTCCAACGGGCTCTCACCGTCCTCGTCGACCTCGGGCTCTTCAATCTCACCCACCTCGTCTTGGTAACCCCGCCCAAACACATCCCCAACCACCTCCCGCCCAATCCCCACCGCCGTGTGTCGGTAGTCGAGCGTGTTCAGCGCCACCCCCAGGTGCTTGCCCGTCTCGCGCTTCAGCACCCGCGTCAGGTGATCCGTGTGCCACGGACCCTGCTCGTTGGCCCACAGGTAGTCGGTGAAGCTGCCGCCCAGCACCTCCACGGTCAGGTACTCTTCGAACGGCTGCACGTACGCCAGGTACACAACGAGCACCTGCGAGAGCCGCGAGGGCAGGAACCTTGGGATGACCTTGGGCTTGTCGAACTGCGACTGCGACTTGTAGTAACGGACCACCGTCATGATCTGTCCGTCCATCACGAAGAGGTTGCGGTCCTGCAGTGCTCCGTTGCGGAACCGCATCGACGTGATCTCGGTGCCCCGACCTGGCATTCCCTCGTCAATGTGGAGATTGGCAAGCTCCAGCTCCTTGAAGCGCTTGACACTGCGCAGGTACAGCTTCACGCGTGCAACGTTCCAAGTCCCATCTCCGGAGCGGAGCTTCCGACCCTGCTCGTCCTGCATCATCCGTTCGAGCATCCATCGCAAGCCATTCTCCAGGCCGTTGTTCCCGTGCGTGACAAAGGACATGCCGCGTCGTGTGCACGCGACATCGTCCTGAATCAGGTCGAGCCGGATCGGGAAACGCTGACCGGGACTGCGGACCCAGAGCAGCTCACCCCAGAGCAGGTCCTCCAGCTCGGTCAACAGTTCTTGGGCCATCAGCTGGAAATGGTGTATAACGATGGGTCTACCGTTGAGGTAGAAGATCTTCTTATCCTCTGACCAGAAGGCGTTGCCCGCGTTGCCGGTATTCATGCCGATGAACTTGCCATAGGCCAGCAGACTAAGCAGCTGGCTCGTCGGGCTGAAGGACCCGTCCGCTAGGAAGCGCTTTCTCAGGTCAAGATAGTGGTCACGTTCCACCAAGCCCTGCTGTTCCCGTTGCGCGGGCGGAAGTAGGTGTTCGACACTGATCACCCGAACGCAGTACACCATCCCAGCCACTAGATACGAATAGTTCTTCGCGGTGCGCAGTCGACGTGTCTCTGAATCGAACCCAAGCACAGCAGCAAAGTGAACGAGCCCGCTCTCAAACGGACTGCGGATGTAGGTCGTCATGATGAACGTACTAAGCATCCGGCGCACTAGGACGATGTGGCCGGCTTCGTCGTTGCTGTCCAGGGCCTCCCAGAGCATGGTGGCCAGCAGCTTTTGGTCCTCTTTCCATGGGAACATCTCCCGCGCGTCCTTCATGGGATCAACTTTGACTCGGCGACCTGTGTGGGCCTCGGGCGGGCTCTCATCACTGCAGTCGCTGCTGCTGCCGTCGCCGTCGCTGCTGTCGTCGGTGCTGCTGCCCTCGCTACTCTCCGTGTCCTCGCTCTCCTTGTCCGCTTCTTCGGCGGCGACGATACGTAGGACATAGCACACGAACATCACAATGTACCCAGCATAGCGCGCCTGGCTCTCTGGGTTCTGCAGTCGGGCTATCGGCTGCTGGTGGATCTCGTTGGCCTGCGCACTCTTCACCCATCGTCGGGTCTCACGTGGTAGCGAGGACAGCCCTCGGACGCTCTGCTCCACCAGCTGCTCCACAGCCCGCGCGGCCTTCTGCAGCTTGGGCTCGTCCCGGCGCGGCAGCCGGATCGCGTGGGCAAGGTGCACGCAGTTGCGGTTCGCAAAGTGCTCTGGCCACTCTGTAAACTTCCACCAGCCTGTCTTGTCTGTCTTTGCGACTTCTGCATCCATCACCTGCTCTTGCCGCTTCCTCTCCTCCTGCGTTCGCGCGTACTCTGCCAGAATGTCTTCCACCTCTTCTTTATGCGCCCTAGCGTCTGCTCCGCTGTCCGCTACATCGGGGACGCAAACTACAAAGTACCGCTGCCGTCCTGAAGCGGGGAAGAAAGACTGCATCTTTACCTTCTGGTAGAGCGCATCTGATCCCGTCTTGAACGCTAACCCATGACTGTTGCAGTGTAGTCGTATCTGGCCCTTGTTTCGCGTAAGATAGCTGCATGCTGGCTGCTTGCATTGGAAGCCGTCCAACGGCGCTCCTAGGACCTGGATTGGCGGTCCGCCAGCGTCTGGTAGCGTAACGCTGCCCAGCCCTTGTCTTCTCAAAAGAGCGCAGCTTTCAATGAATTTCCTCCGTTCGTTAACTGGTACACTATGCTTTTGACGGAGATGTACATCGAGATTTTCTATGCCGGCTTTGTGCTCGCTGCAGCAAAGCACGCCGTACTCCTTAACAAAATGAATATACTTTTGTATATTAGCTTGCGCTAAGTTTTCTCCTGCTAGTTGCTGTTGCTGCTGAGAGTTCTGTTGATGTGGTGATGTTAGTACTCTGTTAGCTGGGCTTGACGCGGAAGCTCGAGCGTCCCAGCAGAACTCCATCGCGAATTAGTAGTAAAAAGTAATGGCTAAACCCTGCGCCACCACCATCCTATTTTGTGAATAAGAGATGGTAGATTAGTATAAGAGGTTACGTTGAGATGAATTAGAATGAGAAAGAAATAGAAATAGCTGGGGAATAGGATTGTTTCTGCCCCTAGTCTAACGCGTTTCTGGTATCAAATCCTACCTAATTCGTTAACTCTAACCCTAACGCTAAGCCAATCTTAGCGCGTCTGTGACCACCGACGCCTCTTCCTCTTGGATAGGTAAAGTTTATAAAAAAGTAGAAATATAGTTTAATTATAATTTTATTAAATTCTAATAAGTTATAAGATAGTATCAATACTAGTACTTAGGTTTTTAGAAATTTACTTATTTTATACAATTCCTAAACTCTTCTAGAAGACTCTAGTTTCTATTTTTTCTATAATTTCTAAAACTTACATCCTATTATACTAATATATAGTAAAGTAAAATAAAATCTATAATAGATAGGCTAACTCTACTATAATATGTACAAAGTGAGATTTTTTAAAAAATAGAAGTAAAGTACTATATTCTAGGCCTAATTCTTCTCTTTAAGTTTTATAATAACTCTTATAGCTACTACCATTGCATTACTAAGAAATTCGCCCCAGATACGTTCACAATGGCGCTGTCCAAGCCATACCTGGTACGCCTGGCACGAAACCTCGCACTCGCCCTGGAACCCGCACTGCCGAATGATCTCAAGCCCATCCGCAATCCCCGTTGCTGCCCTGGCCACAGGAATCACAATGTTCGGCCACTGGCACGAGTTCGCGACGTCCTGCCCTGTCGCGCACCACTTCTGGCTCACCCAGCACCTTCGACAGCTGTGGCAGTTCCCAGCGTCGCGCACCCCTCGCCGGAACTCGTCCATGTCCCTCCCCATCATCATGGGCTGCGCCGTGCACAGCATCGTTCTGTGCTCTTGCCAGCCTGCCCGCCCCAGCACCCAGCATATCGCACACCCGGCCCGCAGCTCGTCCATGCTTGCCTCCACCTCTTGCCACTCACTCGCCGCGAGCGACTGGGCCTGCTGCCACTCGATCCGGCCCTCACCGCATCGATCGCACCCAGCCGAGTCCATGTCACTGCACACTACCCGCTGCCCATCCATGTACTCGCTCATCTTCCCGCGCCGGCAGCCTTCGCTCTCGATGAACATGCCCATCGCGCACACGTCCACCGACGCTCCACCCTCCCGGATTCGCCTCTCCACCTCACCTGGCTCGACGATGATGACCGAGTCCGCCACCTCGCCGCTACGCCCCGCACGCCCACTCTCCTGGCAGTAGTCGATCATGCTCCATGGCATGCCTACGTGCAAGACGAACACGATGCTGGGAAAGTTAACCCCAGTACCGAGCGCTGATGTTGCCACGATGAGCCCGCCTTCGTCCAGCCAGCTGGCGAGGATCTCGGTTCGATCCAACTCGCCAGCGTGGTAGTGCTTGCAGCCCAGCGCCCCTGCCAGCATTTCGCATGCAGTCCTGCTGTGGCAGTAGATGACGCCTTTCTGGCCACCCCGCAGCTGTTCCTGCCGCCGTCGACACATGGCCAGTGCTGCCTCCATGGCCTTACCTCGCCCACACCACGACACGTAATACCGGATGTTGGGCCGCACCGTGCTGGCCCGGATGTAGGTGGCAGCTTGAATCAACATGCTTCTACCCAACACCCCCTCCAGCACGGGCGGTAGCGTCGCCGTCAGCAGTACGATCGGGCATGCAAGCACGCGCAGATTCCGCAGCTTCGCCAGCTTCGGCCGCCAATGGCTGGAGGTGATGATGAGATGGCACTCGTCAATCACCACCCGCTGCAGCTGCTTCTTATCCTTCAGCGAGCTGGCATACTTCAGGAACCCCGCGCCGCCGGCGACATCAGCACCAACCAGCATGACGGAGGCCGGGTTCGTCTCGTGGTTAACCCATTCCACGCAGTCGATACCGCGCGCGCGGATACGCGTTGCCAGGTCCTCGATCAGCGCGCGGAACGGCACCACAACCACGGTCACGCCAGCATGGTCGAGGCAGGCCGGCACCATGAACAGCAGACTCTTGCCTCCACCTGTGGGGAGCACGACCACCAGCGGTGTCTGACCGTTCACCATAGCGAACATGGCCTGTTCCTGCTCGTCCGACTTGAACGATGCAGTAGCCTGGCCAAGTGCCTGCTGCATCGCTCTAGACATCGCACTCGCAGTGACACCCCCTGGTTTGGTTTTCTTCTGCGGCACGACCACGGCGAGATCATCTCTCCCTTTGTCTTGACCGTCTCCTTCTTCTTCCCATCGCCGCTTCCTGGCTGCACTGGGTCGTACCTCGTGCCCATCCACACCTAGAAACTCGTGCCAGCGCCGACTGAGCGGCCGGAAGGTCTCGATCGAACGCATGCTGAGATGCTTCACAATATCGATGGGCACGCTGTAGTTGGCCAGGCCGATCTTGGTCGTCCGCGCGCTCTGCAGCTCCAACGGGCTCTCACCGTCCTCGTCGACCTCGGGCTCTTCAATCTCACCCACCTCGTCTTGGTAACCCCGCCCAAACACATCCCCAACCACCTCCCGCCCAATCCCCACCGCCGTGTGTCGGTAGTCGAGCGTGTTCAGCGCCACCCCCAGGTGCTTGCCCGTCTCGCGCTTCAGCACCCGCGTCAGGTGATCCGTGTGCCACGGACCCTGCTCGTTGGCCCACAGGTAGTCGGTGAAGCTGCCGCCCAGCACCTCCACGGTCAGGTACTCTTCGAACGGCTGCACGTACGCCAGGTACACAACGAGCACCTGCGAGAGCCGCGAGGGCAGGAACCTTGGGATGACCTTGGGCTTGTCGAACTGCGACTGCGACTTGTAGTAACGGACCACCGTCATGATCTGTCCGTCCATCACGAAGAGGTTGCGGTCCTGCAGTGCTCCGTTGCGGAACCGCATCGACGTGATCTCGGTGCCCCGACCTGGCATTCCCTCGTCAATGTGGAGATTGGCAAGCTCCAGCTCCTTGAAGCGCTTGACACTGCGCAGGTACAGCTTCACGCGTGCAACGTTCCAAGTCCCATCTCCGGAGCGGAGCTTCCGACCCTGCTCGTCCTGCATCATCCGTTCGAGCATCCATCGCAAGCCATTCTCCAGGCCGTTGTTCCCGTGCGTGACAAAGGACATGCCGCGTCGTGTGCACGCGACATCGTCCTGAATCAGGTCGAGCCGGATCGGGAAACGCTGACCGGGACTGCGGACCCAGAGCAGCTCACCCCAGAGCAGGTCCTCCAGCTCGGTCAACAGTTCTTGGGCCATCAGCTGGAAATGGTGTATAACGATGGGTCTACCGTTGAGGTAGAAGATCTTCTTATCCTCTGACCAGAAGGCGTTGCCCGCGTTGCCGGTATTCATGCCGATGAACTTGCCATAGGCCAGCAGACTAAGCAGCTGGCTCGTCGGGCTGAAGGACCCGTCCGCTAGGAAGCGCTTTCTCAGGTCAAGATAGTGGTCACGTTCCACCAAGCCCTGCTGTTCCCGTTGCGCGGGCGGAAGTAGGTGTTCGACACTGATCACCCGAACGCAGTACACCATCCCAGCCACTAGATACGAATAGTTCTTCGCGGTGCGCAGTCGACGTGTCTCTGAATCGAACCCAAGCACAGCAGCAAAGTGAACGAGCCCGCTCTCAAACGGACTGCGGATGTAGGTCGTCATGATGAACGTACTAAGCATCCGGCGCACTAGGACGATGTGGCCGGCTTCGTCGTTGCTGTCCAGGGCCTCCCAGAGCATGGTGGCCAGCAGCTTTTGGTCCTCTTTCCATGGGAACATCTCCCGCGCGTCCTTCATGGGATCAACTTTGACTCGGCGACCTGTGTGGGCCTCGGGCGGGCTCTCATCACTGCAGTCGCTGCTGCTGCCGTCGCCGTCGCTGCTGTCGTCGGTGCTGCTGCCCTCGCTACTCTCCGTGTCCTCGCTCTCCTTGTCCGCTTCTTCGGCGGCGACGATACGTAGGACATAGCACACGAACATCACAATGTACCCAGCATAGCGCGCCTGGCTCTCTGGGTTCTGCAGTCGGGCTATCGGCTGCTGGTGGATCTCGTTGGCCTGCGCACTCTTCACCCATCGTCGGGTCTCACGTGGTAGCGAGGACAGCCCTCGGACGCTCTGCTCCACCAGCTGCTCCACAGCCCGCGCGGCCTTCTGCAGCTTGGGCTCGTCCCGGCGCGGCAGCCGGATCGCGTGGGCAAGGTGCACGCAGTTGCGGTTCGCAAAGTGCTCTGGCCACTCTGTAAACTTCCACCAGCCTGTCTTGTCTGTCTTTGCGACTTCTGCATCCATCACCTGCTCTTGCCGCTTCCTCTCCTCCTGCGTTCGCGCGTACTCTGCCAGAATGTCTTCCACCTCTTCTTTATGCGCCCTAGCGTCTGCTCCGCTGTCCGCTACATCGGGGACGCAAACTACAAAGTACCGCTGCCGTCCTGAAGCGGGGAAGAAAGACTGCATCTTTACCTTCTGGTAGAGCGCATCTGATCCCGTCTTGAACGCTAACCCATGACTGTTGCAGTGTAGTCGTATCTGGCCCTTGTTTCGCGTAAGATAGCTGCATGCTGGCTGCTTGCATTGGAAGCCGTCCAACGGCGCTCCTAGGACCTGGATTGGCGGTCCGCCAGCGTCTGGTAGCGTAACGCTGCCCAGCCCTTGTCTTCTCAAAAGAGCGCAGCTTTCAATGAATTTCCTCCGTTCGTTAACTGGTACACTATGCTTTTGACGGAGATGTACATCGAGATTTTCTATGCCGGCTTTGTGCTCGCTGCAGCAAAGCACGCCGTACTCCTTAACAAAATGAATATACTTTTGTATATTAGCTTGCGCTAAGTTTTCTCCTGCTAGTTGCTGTTGCTGCTGAGAGTTCTGTTGATGTGGTGATGTTAGTACTCTGTTAGCTGGGCTTGACGCGGAAGCTCGAGCGTCCCAGCAGAACTCCATCGCGAATTAGTAGTAAAAAGTAATGGCTAAACCCTGCGCCACCACCATCCTATTTTGTGAATAAGAGATGGTAGATTAGTATAAGAGGTTACGTTGAGATGAATTAGAATGAGAAAGAAATAGAAATAGCTGGGGAATAGGATTGTTTCTGCCCCTAGTCTAACGCGTTTCTGGTATCAAATCCTACCTAATTCGTTAACTCTAACCCTAACGCTAAGCCAATCTTAGCGCGTCTGTGACCACCGACGCCTCTTCCTCTTGGGTAGGTTCTTCCCATCCCGACGGGCCCACCCACCCCACCTCTCCCTTGCACTCACGAACGGGTTTCCTATCCTACCTCTCCTATACACTTATAAACGGGTTTCCTATTCTACCTCAAGATTTTTCCCTACTTTAACTCCCTTTAACTTATATTAGTATACTCCTTATCTAGTTATAATATTATATCTCTTTTCTAAAAAAGTCCTAACTTTTCTCTACTATATAAAGTTTTATAATAAGAAGCTTATTCTTCTCTCCTTACTAAGTTTGTTTTATAGTATAACTAATAACTTTAAACAACATTTAATAAGTCCATCCTATAT
Source organism: Paraphaeosphaeria minitans (assembly GCA_015832175.1). Classification (NCBI taxonomy): domain Eukaryota; kingdom Fungi; phylum Ascomycota; class Dothideomycetes; order Pleosporales; family Didymosphaeriaceae; genus Paraphaeosphaeria; species Paraphaeosphaeria minitans. The sequence goes on along the minus strand of WJXW01000019.1, from coordinate 585,400 downwards.
TACTCTACATAACTTTATTTTACTTTATATAGCTTTATACCACTTTATATAACATTTAATAACTTCACCTTACATCCCTTTATAGAAAGTTATGTTACTTTATATCACTTTATACAACTTAACACTACTTTATAAACCTTTATAAAATATTTAATAACTGTACCTTATACTATTTTATAGAAAGTTATATAGTATTATATAGCTTTATATTACTTTATTACAATTTATATCACTTTATATAACTTTATTAAATATCTAATAACTTTACCATATATCACTTTATATAGCTTTATAGTAATTTATATCACTTTATATAACTTAATACAACCTTATATAACTTTACTTTATATTACTTTATATACCTTTATATTACTTTATAATAATTTATATCCCTTTATATAACTTAATACAACCTTATATAACTTTATAAAATATTTAATAACTTTACTACATATTACTTTATATAGCTTTATGTCCCTTTATAATAATTTATATCCTTTTATATAACTTAACACGACCTTATATACCTGTATAGAATAGTTAATAACTTTACCTTATATTACTTTTTAAAAAGTTATATTACTTTATATTTTCTATAACTTTAGAAATATATATTTTCCCTTTAATAAAAAATAACCCTTTAGTTTTTTTTTCTTAATTTTATAATAACTAGAAATTATTTATTATCTACTACATAGTTTAGTAATTTAGTTTTATTATTTATAAGTCCTACTTCTACTTATAAATACTACTACTTTAATAATTTCTTTTATATTCTCTTTTTAATAGAAATATAAATTATTAATATAAAATTAAATTTAGTTTCACTCTAGTAGTTATATAATACTATTAGTATAAACTATTTAAAGTAAAACTTATGATTACTAAATAAGTAAAAATTATTATAAGTATATAAAAAAGTATACTACTATTTAATAACTAGTGGTAAAGTTTATAAAAAAGTAGAAATATAGTTTAATTATAATTTTATTAAATTCTAATAAGTTATAAGATAGTATCAATACTAGTACTTAGGTTTTTAGAAATTTACTTATTTTATACAATTCCTAAACTCTTCTAGAAGACTCTAGTTTCTATTTTTTCTATAATTTCTAAAACTTACATCCTATTATACTAATATATAGTAAAGTAAAATAAAATCTATAATAGATAGGCTAACTCTACTATAATATGTACAAAGTGAGATTTTTTAAAAAATAGAAGTAAAGTACTATATTCTAGGCCTAATTCTTCTCTTTAAGTTTTATAATAACTCTTATAGCTACTACCATTGCATTACTAAGAAATTCGCCCCAGATACGTTCACAATGGCGCTGTCCAAGCCATACCTGGTACGCCTGGCACGAAACCTCGCACTCGCCCTGGAACCCGCACTGCCGAATGATCTCAAGCCCATCCGCAATCCCCGTTGCTGCCCTGGCCACAGGAATCACAATGTTCGGCCACTGGCACGAGTTCGCGACGTCCTGCCCTGTCGCGCACCACTTCTGGCTCACCCAGCACCTTCGACAGCTGTGGCAGTTCCCAGCGTCGCGCACCCCTCGCCGGAACTCGTCCATGTCCCTCCCCATCATCATGGGCTGCGCCGTGCACAGCATCGTTCTGTGCTCTTGCCAGCCTGCCCGCCCCAGCACCCAGCATATCGCACACCCGGCCCGCAGCTCGTCCATGCTTGCCTCCACCTCTTGCCACTCACTCGCCGCGAGCGACTGGGCCTGCTGCCACTCGATCCGGCCCTCACCGCATCGATCGCACCCAGCCGAGTCCATGTCACTGCACACTACCCGCTGCCCATCCATGTACTCGCTCATCTTCCCGCGCCGGCAGCCTTCGCTCTCGATGAACATGCCCATCGCGCACACGTCCACCGACGCTCCACCCTCCCGGATTCGCCTCTCCACCTCACCTGGCTCGACGATGATGACCGAGTCCGCCACCTCGCCGCTACGCCCCGCACGCCCACTCTCCTGGCAGTAGTCGATCATGCTCCATGGCATGCCTACGTGCAAGACGAACACGATGCTGGGAAAGTTAACCCCAGTACCGAGCGCTGATGTTGCCACGATGAGCCCGCCTTCGTCCAGCCAGCTGGCGAGGATCTCGGTTCGATCCAACTCGCCAGCGTGGTAGTGCTTGCAGCCCAGCGCCCCTGCCAGCATTTCGCATGCAGTCCTGCTGTGGCAGTAGATGACGCCTTTCTGGCCACCCCGCAGCTGTTCCTGCCGCCGTCGACACATGGCCAGTGCTGCCTCCATGGCCTTACCTCGCCCACACCACGACACGTAATACCGGATGTTGGGCCGCACCGTGCTGGCCCGGATGTAGGTGGCAGCTTGAATCAACATGCTTCTACCCAACACCCCCTCCAGCACGGGCGGTAGCGTCGCCGTCAGCAGTACGATCGGGCATGCAAGCACGCGCAGATTCCGCAGCTTCGCCAGCTTCGGCCGCCAATGGCTGGAGGTGATGATGAGATGGCACTCGTCAATCACCACCCGCTGCAGCTGCTTCTTATCCTTCAGCGAGCTGGCATACTTCAGGAACCCCGCGCCGCCGGCGACATCAGCACCAACCAGCATGACGGAGGCCGGGTTCGTCTCGTGGTTAACCCATTCCACGCAGTCGATACCGCGCGCGCGGATACGCGTTGCCAGGTCCTCGATCAGCGCGCGGAACGGCACCACAACCACGGTCACGCCAGCATGGTCGAGGCAGGCCGGCACCATGAACAGCAGACTCTTGCCTCCACCTGTGGGGAGCACGACCACCAGCGGTGTCTGACCGTTCACCATAGCGAACATGGCCTGTTCCTGCTCGTCCGACTTGAACGATGCAGTAGCCTGGCCAAGTGCCTGCTGCATCGCTCTAGACATCGCACTCGCAGTGACACCCCCTGGTTTGGTTTTCTTCTGCGGCACGACCACGGCGAGATCATCTCTCCCTTTGTCTTGACCGTCTCCTTCTTCTTCCCATCGCCGCTTCCTGGCTGCACTGGGTCGTACCTCGTGCCCATCCACACCTAGAAACTCGTGCCAGCGCCGACTGAGCGGCCGGAAGGTCTCGATCGAACGCATGCTGAGATGCTTCACAATATCGATGGGCACGCTGTAGTTGGCCAGGCCGATCTTGGTCGTCCGCGCGCTCTGCAGCTCCAACGGGCTCTCACCGTCCTCGTCGACCTCGGGCTCTTCAATCTCACCCACCTCGTCTTGGTAACCCCGCCCAAACACATCCCCAACCACCTCCCGCCCAATCCCCACCGCCGTGTGTCGGTAGTCGAGCGTGTTCAGCGCCACCCCCAGGTGCTTGCCCGTCTCGCGCTTCAGCACCCGCGTCAGGTGATCCGTGTGCCACGGACCCTGCTCGTTGGCCCACAGGTAGTCGGTGAAGCTGCCGCCCAGCACCTCCACGGTCAGGTACTCTTCGAACGGCTGCACGTACGCCAGGTACACAACGAGCACCTGCGAGAGCCGCGAGGGCAGGAACCTTGGGATGACCTTGGGCTTGTCGAACTGCGACTGCGACTTGTAGTAACGGACCACCGTCATGATCTGTCCGTCCATCACGAAGAGGTTGCGGTCCTGCAGTGCTCCGTTGCGGAACCGCATCGACGTGATCTCGGTGCCCCGACCTGGCATTCCCTCGTCAATGTGGAGATTGGCAAGCTCCAGCTCCTTGAAGCGCTTGACACTGCGCAGGTACAGCTTCACGCGTGCAACGTTCCAAGTCCCATCTCCGGAGCGGAGCTTCCGACCCTGCTCGTCCTGCATCATCCGTTCGAGCATCCATCGCAAGCCATTCTCCAGGCCGTTGTTCCCGTGCGTGACAAAGGACATGCCGCGTCGTGTGCACGCGACATCGTCCTGAATCAGGTCGAGCCGGATCGGGAAACGCTGACCGGGACTGCGGACCCAGAGCAGCTCACCCCAGAGCAGGTCCTCCAGCTCGGTCAACAGTTCTTGGGCCATCAGCTGGAAATGGTGTATAACGATGGGTCTACCGTTGAGGTAGAAGATCTTCTTATCCTCTGACCAGAAGGCGTTGCCCGCGTTGCCGGTATTCATGCCGATGAACTTGCCATAGGCCAGCAGACTAAGCAGCTGGCTCGTCGGGCTGAAGGACCCGTCCGCTAGGAAGCGCTTTCTCAGGTCAAGATAGTGGTCACGTTCCACCAAGCCCTGCTGTTCCCGTTGCGCGGGCGGAAGTAGGTGTTCGACACTGATCACCCGAACGCAGTACACCATCCCAGCCACTAGATACGAATAGTTCTTCGCGGTGCGCAGTCGACGTGTCTCTGAATCGAACCCAAGCACAGCAGCAAAGTGAACGAGCCCGCTCTCAAACGGACTGCGGATGTAGGTCGTCATGATGAACGTACTAAGCATCCGGCGCACTAGGACGATGTGGCCGGCTTCGTCGTTGCTGTCCAGGGCCTCCCAGAGCATGGTGGCCAGCAGCTTTTGGTCCTCTTTCCATGGGAACATCTCCCGCGCGTCCTTCATGGGATCAACTTTGACTCGGCGACCTGTGTGGGCCTCGGGCGGGCTCTCATCACTGCAGTCGCTGCTGCTGCCGTCGCCGTCGCTGCTGTCGTCGGTGCTGCTGCCCTCGCTACTCTCCGTGTCCTCGCTCTCCTTGTCCGCTTCTTCGGCGGCGACGATACGTAGGACATAGCACACGAACATCACAATGTACCCAGCATAGCGCGCCTGGCTCTCTGGGTTCTGCAGTCGGGCTATCGGCTGCTGGTGGATCTCGTTGGCCTGCGCACTCTTCACCCATCGTCGGGTCTCACGTGGTAGCGAGGACAGCCCTCGGACGCTCTGCTCCACCAGCTGCTCCACAGCCCGCGCGGCCTTCTGCAGCTTGGGCTCGTCCCGGCGCGGCAGCCGGATCGCGTGGGCAAGGTGCACGCAGTTGCGGTTCGCAAAGTGCTCTGGCCACTCTGTAAACTTCCACCAGCCTGTCTTGTCTGTCTTTGCGACTTCTGCATCCATCACCTGCTCTTGCCGCTTCCTCTCCTCCTGCGTTCGCGCGTACTCTGCCAGAATGTCTTCCACCTCTTCTTTATGCGCCCTAGCGTCTGCTCCGCTGTCCGCTACATCGGGGACGCAAACTACAAAGTACCGCTGCCGTCCTGAAGCGGGGAAGAAAGACTGCATCTTTACCTTCTGGTAGAGCGCATCTGATCCCGTCTTGAACGCTAACCCATGACTGTTGCAGTGTAGTCGTATCTGGCCCTTGTTTCGCGTAAGATAGCTGCATGCTGGCTGCTTGCATTGGAAGCCGTCCAACGGCGCTCCTAGGACCTGGATTGGCGGTCCGCCAGCGTCTGGTAGCGTAACGCTGCCCAGCCCTTGTCTTCTCAAAAGAGCGCAGCTTTCAATGAATTTCCTCCGTTCGTTAACTGGTACACTATGCTTTTGACGGAGATGTACATCGAGATTTTCTATGCCGGCTTTGTGCTCGCTGCAGCAAAGCACGCCGTACTCCTTAACAAAATGAATATACTTTTGTATATTAGCTTGCGCTAAGTTTTCTCCTGCTAGTTGCTGTTGCTGCTGAGAGTTCTGTTGATGTGGTGATGTTAGTACTCTGTTAGCTGGGCTTGACGCGGAAGCTCGAGCGTCCCAGCAGAACTCCATCGCGAATTAGTAGTAAAAAGTAATGGCTAAACCCTGCGCCACCACCATCCTATTTTGTGAATAAGAGATGGTAGATTAGTATAAGAGGTTACGTTGAGATGAATTAGAATGAGAAAGAAATAGAAATAGCTGGGGAATAGGATTGTTTCTGCCCCTAGTCTAACGCGTTTCTGGTATCAAATCCTACCTAATTCGTTAACTCTAACCCTAACGCTAAGCCAATCTTAGCGCGTCTGTGACCACCGACGCCTCTTCCTCTTGGATAGGACATGATCAGAGAAGCGGGCGACAGATATGGCGACTTGTCATACAAGGTCGGTGGAAGATCACCGCACACGAACCCGGACGGCTCCAGCCCGGACGGTCCCATTAACCAGTGGAAACCTAACCTAGACGTGGTCTACGCGACCATCAAATTTGCACGCAGAACGGGGAGGCTAAATCCGTCATCTGAGAATTAACCGCGCATAGACATAGTAGTCCTCAGGCAGGAGAATCACAACGGGGTTCACTAACAGGTCCAACAGGAATGGGCTGAGGAACGAGGTTTTGAGACCAATACAGACAGGGCTAGATGATAGGCTTAGCTGGAAGTGGGGCTACATAGGGCGAAAACCCCTGCACAGCCAAATGGACATCATCATCATCATCATCATCATCAATCCACAATCATCACCCATCAGCATACCTTATCACATGGAAGCATTTTATCTGACAGGACCATTCGGCTATCATCCTTGACATGTTCACACGGAGAATTTGTCGAAACAAAGACTTGTCTGAAGCCAAGAAGCTTACATTGGCAAGGTCCTTCATGAATTTGGGCTCAGTAGTAGTAGTAGTAGTAGTAGTAGTAGTAGTAAAGCTGAGTTGAAATGGCTGTGCTGAAGTGGCTGAGTTAAAAAAAAAAAAAAAAAGGCGAGCGGCCCAAGCACGGTGTTGCACAGCAGCGAATTTTTTTTTTCTTGTAAAAATGCTTCTGTCGGATAGAACGAGTGCGTTGAGTTCGGATCTGCATAATGGAGGAAGGACCACAGCACTTATCGCACTAGCCCAGGGGTCAAAACCAACCGAGCAGAGTTGACACAGGACATAGAATTCATCACCCATCAACATACTGTATCGTATCTAAAGCATCAAATCTGACAACCAGATAGAATTCATCATCAATCAAGACAGAATCATCACCCCTCATCATACCTTATCGCATGCGAGCATCTTATCTGACAGGCATATTTAACGGGCTAAGAAGCGTAACTAGTTGTGTAAGTTATATAAATAGGCAAAAATCAACCCAACTTAGCCAAGCCTCAGCTGACGAATAGCCAGCAATTAAACCAAGTTATAACAAAGATGGGACTCCTCAGGGCCCAGCGGCAGTGATCATATCCGGCGTGGAGAGATAAGGCCATCTTATGGCCTATCGGAGGGGGTTTTGCCCGACATGCGCTCGTGGTGAAATGTGACGGTGGTGTCGACGTATTGTCGTCGTCATAGCTCTTCGACGGGGTGCATTGTCGAGTGAAACACCACCCACCAGTCTGGATTGTAGCACAACGGGGCTGCGTCGATGATTTGAAGTATCTGAGCGGGGAATTGGAGAGGCGATTTGTGGTCATCAGGTCTGGCTGCCCGTGGAGCACGACGCGCGACGCGTCCTGAAGCAATCAAAGTCAACGATCACCGATTGTGTTTGGCATCTTTACGGACAGCCGGGGTACATTTGGACAAATCAGCCGCGTGGAAATGTTGCAGACGCAAAGCCATCGTCGATGCATATCGGTTGGTGGGTTTAGGCCGATTAGTTGAGAACGCCACTTGCTTTCGCGCTTTGAAGCGAGCCCAAATCCTTCGATCTCGTACCCATTGCGCCGACAGCCCCAGCCATTCAGTGTGCACGCGCTGATTCTCTCTATATTGCCTCTACAACGCCTTTGCAGCCCTGTTTCCGATACCAAACGCTCAACAGGGCACTCTTTTGATACAAGCGAGCTCCAAACCAAGCCGTACCTGCTTTGAGCAACAACCTGCCTCTCCGCGGCGATCCGACGACCCTCGACTGACGATCCCACTACATCCGGCGACCGCACGCACAGGGCGCAGGAGGAGAGTATGATCTGCTCTTATTTAGCATGAATATTTGTTGTACAAGAAAACAATATGGGCGACCGGCCAGGCACCGTACCGCCACAGCGCAAGACGCTCCACCCCCACCGACCTCCAGCGCACCAGTCTGTCCCCCTTCGCCATAGCCTCCCGCGAGTTGCATTCCTCCCAAGGTACCCACATCCTACCACCCGCAAACCACGACTGCGAGCTCACCCAATACCGGCGCAAGTTGTAAGACAAATACACCGTCGGGCATCTCGCCCAAGATCCAGTCCGACAAGCACAGCTCGGGAGAAGGTAGTGATGCTGGGAAGTGGTGTGAGATTACCAACAATGTAGTGCAGAGCAGTACCAACTTAGACAGTCAGTATCATGATTCGTTGTTCAAGCTGTCATCTAACCAAAGAGATATAGATGAACCACCGTTCTTCCTGCGTAATTCATCTTCGTCCGAGACACCGCCAGACGGTCACATGCACGATATGTACCAGCAAACGTCTCTGCCACATCGTCCCGGCCTCGGCCATCTGACCAGTGAAAGCGTTGAAGACTTCAGAAGCGTCATTGACGATCTGACCATTGCGAATAGGAACCTGAAGCAAAAGTTGAGAAAGTATGAAAAGCTGTATGACGCACACCTGCAAGACGAAAAGCTGTTTGAAGTGCGCTTCCACGGACTTCCTGACCATAAGCAAAGAGAATTGGAGGAAACTTTACGCAAGTTCGCCGCCGACCTCGACAACAATTCAGGGCAAGGCGTGCCCGTGATTACCTCTCATCCGCCGCCGTTCGATGCACAAAAAGCCGCCTCTTCGGACGCTTCCCCCTTTGCCGAGTCTGGGTACGCTTCCATGCCAGGATACAATTCGAATCTGGCGCGATCCCACCAAACCTCGAATACCGCTTCAAGTAACAATAGAGATTGCCGTCGCATGACAAAGTCGCAATACAACCAACAGCAACAAAGCATCCAGTCGTACTTGCACGACATCCCTCATGGCTTGCTCCCGAAGAACCACGCTCCGATGACGGAGAAGTCGAAGAAGAAGTTGGTGGTCCGTCGGTTAGAGCAGATTTTCGCGGGGAAGCGATCGACGCCTGGCAACCATCCACAACCCATGCAGCAAGAGCAAGTCGCCCAATCAGCTGCCACGGCCGATCGCCTGGGTAGAGAAGCTGCAGGGCAGCGCACGAAAACTGACGGCAGTCGCGAAGCACGCATAATGCCAATGCGGGCGGATGATGAGGACATCACCGAATACCAGGAAGCTTTGCAGCAGTTGCGCCCGAGCCTCCACATGAACGAGGTAGACTTCGCGAGCTCTGGATCCCAAGACCAGCGAGCTACAAAACCGATGGATCTGGATCTGTATCAAGCTCAAGTTCCATCCAATAACATGGATTATATTCGACATCTTGGCTTCACCCTACCAAACATGACATCTGGGAACTCGCCAGAGGATGGCCATGGATGGATATACCTCAATCTGTTGATCAACATGGCCCAACTCCATACCTTGAATGTCACCCCGGATTTCGTAAAGGAAGCTGTCAATGAGTTCAGTACCTTGTTCGAGCTATCGCACGATGGCCGGGAAATTCGATGGAGAGGTGGCCCGGACGCCACACTGAGCAGCACCGGCTCTAGCCCCGAATATCAGAGTAATGATTCCCGCGAGATATACGGGAACAGCAGATCGCCTTCGAAGTATCCGAAGATTAGAGGAAGTGTGCGCACGGACCCCGTGAACTCCGAACGAGCGGTGAAACGTCTCCCTCGCCAGCAGAAAGAAAAAGAACGCAACAAATTCTCCTATGCCCCTCTGTTCTTCCACAAGGAAGATTCTAGGGACAAAGATCATTTGTACGGTCTCGATATAGGGTCTTCGAGCAATTCTACGATGCAGTTTCAGCAAGCTGGCGATGCCTCTGGATTCGGTAGTCATACGATGCAGAGCTCTTCGTCTACGAGATGTCGCAATGACGGACCCATGATCTTCTACAGCAAAGCCAAGTTTTGTACTGATCTGACTTGGGACAGTCGCGGCATTGCGAGCCACACTCCAGCTTATCAAAATATCACGAGTCACCCTATTGGAGATCCGATCTCACGTTCAGGACGTACCTTCAGGCAGTCTTCTGAAATCGCAGAGCCTCGTGGCCCGCTTGAGACTGCATCGTTGACGGACATCGATTTCAACCAGGGTTCCCAGACCTTCTCGAGTAGTGAAGATATGGGCTTTTCGCCAGATGCTTTAGAGGACGATAATGGAACAGAAAGCTCCGATCTTATCGAGTTTAAAGCATCTGGACTCGGCGGAGTCCAGCCCGAGGACAACTTCTCCATTCGTGTTCGTCGTTCACAGCTGCAGACGGCTTCGGATAACGCCCCATCTGCGAAGCCCAGGTCACAGCTCTACCCGAAGAGGATTGTTGAAGCCCTCAACCACTGTTCCTCCTCAGACGCTGAAGCTTCTTCTCCTAAGCAGCAACCTGTCATCAAAGAGAAAATTCTTTTCACATCGCGTAAGACCTTGCCAAGTTCGAGGCTTCCTCCGGCATCGTTCTTACCTTTCGACTCGACTTCATCCGGTGACGTCGACTCTGATCTTGAGTCAAATGTCTCATCAAACCCTTCGACTACAAGCTCCTCGGAAAAGGTCGCGACTACCGCGCTTCAGCCGCTCCACTTCTCACCTATGCGTCGAGAGGAGGGAGAAGAGTCATCTTCGGAGGCATATTCCTCTGTGGAGGGAGATAGCGAGTCTGAAGATGACACGAGTGGTCTAATTATGATTGCCCACCAGATGGATAGTGCCATTCCGGCTCTCAACAAAGAAGGTGAGGGGCCAAGCAGGAAGAACTGGCCCAAGAGGCAGAGCACTACGAGAGGGAGCCTATCCTTTCGGGCGAAGCTGAAGCGCAACGGCAAGTGCGAGCCGATTACTACTGCTCTCCAAGGCACTAAATCTTTAGGTCCCAAGAGGCAGAAGCGCGAGCGCGACGTAATATGAATATATCCAAACTTTCTCTTCATTATAACACACAGGCGCGTGTCGCCATGCATCAGGTACATGCCGGTAAAACTTAGGATACCCACGATAAACGGCATGTATATGGCATGGATGGAGGTGTCAGATTAGCGCGAATAAGGGCACGCGATCGGCCCCCACCCTCTATAATAGGCTTCGAGCCAGCGCGTCAACACGGAGACAGGCAATACAATGGATCATCCATCTCATTCATCAGAACCCCATCCCAGCGAGCCCAAATAGTGCTCGAATCTGACAGGACATTGTTAGCTGTACTTCACATGTCTCTTCCGTGTTGAGCTGCTTGTATATTCTTTTTAGTCTATTCGTCTCTGCTAATGCTTTTCTGCACTCGTCGTTCTACCCTTCTCTAGCTCTGCTGGAGATGCGCGTCTGAGGGGCCGCCTTCTCTGTTGCTCTTTAGATTGCTGTGATCACCTCCTCCTATACATATCTGTCTAACGCGGTTTTTGTTACTGGTCTTCGAAGCCGTGGGAAGGCTTCTTTCAGTCCTTTAAAGTATACCTCCCCGCTTAGTCTTTTCCAGTTCTTCATGGGCCCTTTATCCACGTTTTGGATCGATATAGAGAGTTGTGCTTATCGATAGGTGGTTTGAATCGTGGTCAAGCTCCTTATTGATTTCGCCTTCATAACCCTGACGACCAGCCCTGTCGTTACACGACAGATATCAATGTCGCTTTGTGACTGTCTCTCTCTCTATAGTATCGTGCCGGGTGCGAGGGTGGCGTAGAGGGCCAACTCTTCATTTTAGTAATTAGTTCTTGTGCCTCTGGTTCTATGATCTGCGCGTCCGGTCTCCCCCACGACGGATGATGTAGATTGAAGTCTCCAGGTAACATTAGCTCATCTTGGTCGTGTTTATTCGTTGTTTTACGAACGTGTGGTAGTACACTCTGCTGGACCGTGTTCCTAGGGGGATTGTAGACCTCGTAGATGCTGAGTTGCTGTCCTCACCTAGCTTACGTGTTATAGAGCATAAGTCCCATGTATGTTCCTTGAATTGGATCCTGTTGCCGTCTATCCGTTTGTTGACAAAGAAGCACACTCTTGTCGGCCCTTCCTCGGTTCCTTCTGGGCAGTATAGGTCGAGGACGTCTTTGGCTGGGTGGTAGTTGCTATGAATAGCTTCCTCTACAGTTCTTGTACGGCCACAGGCTCATAGATGTTGGAAAGCACTCGAGGATCTTGCCAAGATGGCACACCAGACCGAAGTATGATTTGTAATAACAGCGGGCAGCCCTACTGTATAATGCAATGGTATCTTCCGCCTAATTCTTACCCTCTGGAGCAACCTCCGCCCTCCCGGGACCGGGAATTGGGGTAAAGATTACAACCCTTCCCTGTCACCCTGAGCGGTGGTCACTGCTCCAAAGAGTCCCGTCTTCATACTTCTTCAGCAAATATTCCAGACTCTCAAAACGTACAGGCTTCGTGAGGAAAAAATCAACGCCGGCTGCGTAAGGCTTTTCCACTTCGCGATCACTAGCTAACCCTGTCAAGGCGACTATAACGGCCGGGGAAGGTGCCTCGGCCGTCTGTCTCGAAAAGCAACGTTTCTTTTCTATGGAGCGAGTCTCCCGAGTAGCCTCGAAGCCGTCCATGACGGGCATCGATAGATCTGTATGCCTAGTCAAAACCTAGTCCTTTACGGATAAGAATCTCCGCAAGCTGCCCCTGCGGTGTACATAAGGGGTTGCAGCGTACTTCCGAGTAAAGACGCGGTAGCTACAGACGTAGAAAGAGAGATAGCAAGATAGATAAGAGACTTTGAAGAAAAACTTACCCATGAAAATGATGTCAAAGCACTTTAGATGATTCTTAACCGCCTCAACCGCTACGGCTCCGTTCTCCGCTTTTTGTATGTTGCGACAGCCATACTTCTTCAGAAACGCACCGAGGAGCCTCCTGTTCAGATCGTTGTCGTCTACAATAAGTATACGAAGTTCTGACGAGCGGTTGCTTGTTTGGCCATCCCATGCACCCTCGCCGCAGGGATTAACTTCCTCTTGTTGAGCTCTACTTTGAGATGGGGCACTGCGAGGGGGTTGTATTCTTTCATCTGGTGGAGAAGATCCTTGGTTGCTCTCTTCGCTAGCCGAGCCCTCGTCTTTCTGTCCATTCTCCTTCCCCTTTACATACTCATCTTGCTGGCATTTTCCATCTTTGGCAGGAGTGTTTCCCGCGCGAAGCTGTTTGAGCTTGTTCATACAAGATATAAGCGCTCGGGATAGATAATGAGGACCAAGGGGGCGCGGAAGTCGTTCACATTGCGGGTACCCTTCAATCTCCTCCATCTTTTTGCCAAGCCTGGGCGGTTCCATTACGATACTAAGGAGAACCCCCTGGTGGCCGTAGCGAGACGCCGATTTCTCAATTGCTTCCCGAGCCTCAGTATTACCCTCCTCGATAATGATGACGTCCGGGTTGCGGTCGTCTGTAATGTCCAGCATGGTGCATTGAAACCACTCCAGGAGATAACTCTCCACGCTGTCACGAACGGCCCCAGGAAAACCAAAGACGACAACGGACAGATGTATCGAGCGGAGGTATTCGATATCTTGCGCGAACTCTAACGCGGGCCGCTCCAGTTCGTCTTGGTCCTCAGTAGTCCGTCGCATGGGCATCGAAACCCTAATCTCCGTACCCTTGCCGACGTTACTCTTCACGAAGATCTCGCCACTAAGTAAAGATACCAAGTTCTTAACGATTGACATTCCCAAACCCACACCCTCTGACGTGTTTGCATCTTCCTGGGTAAAAGGGACAAAGAGGTGGTGCTCTACAAAGTCGTTTGACATTCCCTTGCCGGTGTCAGTAACGGTGAGGTTCACTATGCGTCCAGAAAAGCCATCGTTGTTTAAGACCGTTCCGTTGCCAATTTCTTCAGACGTCGTAAGCGTGACAGTCACTGAGCCATGTGGAGTGTACTTCAACGCGTTGCCAATGATGTTGGCTGCAATCCTACGGAGCGCCCCGGGTTCTGTATAGAAACACCAGTTGTCCTCGTACCGAATGTTGAGTATGACGACGATCGTGTAGGGTCTTTTTGACATACTAAACACCAACCCCGCCTCGAGCATTCGAACAATCTCTTCGCATAGCATTGCAATATTCACAATGTACAGGCCTGCAAAGTCTCTGTCGGGACCCGCAGCCATACTGTGTCTGTCTGTGAGGACCCTTGGCGAGTCGGGCGGGCGCCTCTGGCCATATCGATCTTGACGACGCTCAAATTGATTGATCTTTGCATAGGATAGCACGCTAGAAAGGGTCTCGTGAAGCGTTGAGCCACATGACTTAATGGTACTAGTCAGTACCTTCTGAAAATGGTCCAAACTCGTATCCCCGAGCAGCTGCACGACACCGAGAATACCATGGAGCGGAGTCCCTAACACGGTCAGCCAGCAGCTAGCGTTGCGTTGGCGTAATAGAACCTACTCAACTCGTGGCTGATTGACGAGACAAACGTCTCTTTTTGCTTCATCGCTGTGACCGTATCAATCCTGGACACTTCGGCCTGCACAATGTATAGGAATCCTTTTAGAGCGAATAGTTCTACACTGTCCGTGAGGATTGGCCATGTCTGCATGCTCCATATGAAGCACCCGGCAAGACGCTTTAAGCTTACAGAATCAATGAGAGGCTGAAAGATAAGTTGCTTTATACCCGGGAAGCTCGAAGAGAGACGCCGAGTCTCCTCTTGTGAATCGTTCTTGCAGAGTGTGTCATCCTTGACTAAATAGCTGGTGGTTATTTCAGCGGGAAAATACCACACATTGCCTTCAGGATGTCGGTCCATTAGTCGCTGGAGGTAGCCCTCGTCGATATCGACCATGCCTAAGGTGCTTTCAGATACTGTCGTGGTCGCGGGACCCAGCTCTCGCTTCCGCGTGTGCATACCCAATATCTCAGCCGGGCGATCGACATGGACGCCCTTCTGGTACTCGGCACTGGTATATACCCTCATGGCCTCGCCACTGATCTTTGCCTGCGTTGTTGAGTTATTCTTGGCGCGTTCCCCTTCGTGTTTCCCTTCGGGCTCCAACTCTTGTTCCGGTTCCGCGACGGGTTGGACGGAGCCATGACAGCCAATGACGCCATCAGAAAACATAACGCCATCGACATGCAAGCCTGCTTGCAAGCATTCAGCAGCTCTTCGAAACACATTACAATACGTAGTCTCTCCTTTGGAATCTTCCGGTACCTCTTTGTTATCTGGCGGACCTTCTGGTGCGCTTGCATTGTGCTCATCATCCTCTCGCGCCAGGCGATCATCCCTGGCTTCTTCGACCTCAAGTAACCGTGTGGACTCGGAGTCCTTGCCCAAATCATCCTTTGACGCAAACAGGTCGTCTACCATGTTGCTGTCTCCGTGGAATCGACGGGCAATATCCCTCACTTGCTGGAGTTCAGTCTTTTCTGGCCTTGGACCTATCTCGACCTTGGGAGCCCGCGGTTCTTTTGGAACCTGGATGAGGACATCGCGTGACCTGACAAAGCGATCAAGCTGGGAATTTACCAACGTCAATCTGTCGCCGAAATCCCTCTCGCGTGCGAACTCAAGCAATTGCATACATTTCTTTGCTGCTGATGTTAAAAAGTGACTTTCCCTACTAGAGAGTTCTTTTCGTATAGAGCGGTCAACCACAAACACGATGCCAATGTTTATACCATGTTTTGAAATAATGGGCGTACCGGCATAAAATGATAGATGGGGTGTCCCGGCAACCGATGACAGCTGGTGGGAGGGGTCAATGTCGCCCATGGACGTTACATTGCATACCTTATCACGCGGTGTCACTAAGGAGCCGTTGACGGAAAGGGTTCGCTGGAAGAGCGAACGCCATATGGCCACGTCGGAATCGATGGCTCCCAGCCAGCTGGCGTCTTTGACTTGCGCATCGTCGCCGTCACTTGAGTGTTGTCCCTTACCACCGGCGAGAAATCGCTCGAAATTTCCATCCGTGAGTACAACGAAGGCTCCCTGGACCGCTATATCCTATCATCAGTATCGCCGTTTCATCGTTCGATGTTCAAGACGCGTACCGAGACGCGCAATCACGAGCTCTGCATTTGTAGTCAGAGCGTCGCGCAAGGGATCGAATTCTGGCAACGCGTAGGTGAAGGGAGTGTCGTTTACAGTTTGGAGCCGGGTGTCTGTTCGTAGCAGCTGCAGGTATCTAGGTGGCGAATGAGCATAAAGGTCTGTAAGCAAGCGATAGAGACTGGTACTTATTCAACTCATGTTCCGTAATCGCCCTTGCGAGGTCAGCTGAAAGGCGAGGTGCGTTTGTGTCGGTCATTTCGGACTCGAATTGCAGCGCATTTGGCAATGGCCATGGTTGAGCGAGAGAGTGGGCACTGAAATGTCTTGCGGCACTTTCCGTATCGACGTCATACCGTATTTGAATCGCTCGGTTGTGAAACCCGAAATCGAGACGATTGCATTAATGATGCCGTTCGAGAATGGAGTTTTTCACGTGCAAAACACCCGCGGCGGTGAACTATGGAACTACGTTCTTACTATCGCTACTTAACTTATAGCAAACCCTAACGTCTTTCTTCATACTAGCCTCAAGGGTTCACCTAAACTAGAAAAAGTGTACATGAGGCTATATACCGCGACACTTTACTGAACGTACCCTTCCTCCTACATGGCAAATAATAGAAGTTTTCGCCTCTACTTCAGCATAAAAGCCATGTCAGCATATTATGGGTTGATTTTGCTAGGCGTAAAACTGAATTTTTGGTATCACAATGGACGGCCAGCATCGACAGCAATCGCCACAAAGCTGATTCCCCAGCTAAGACTCTTGGTCTAAGCGATTCCACCTCATTAATTGTGGCTTGAATTGGGTCCATATAAGTGGAGCTATGACGCGTCGCGCGATTATGGGTTGCGCATTGACTAATGTTTGCTGTCGTCGTCTGCTAATTGCTACGCCTCTGCCGCTTGCCCTCCGTCATATGCCCTGCTGCCGCTGCTACATCATCTACTTTTCCGATTCGCATATCCTGTCGCAGCCGGTGAGACACCTTCCAGCATGCACGACCACGTAGCGGCCAGTAGCGTTCAGGATGTGACCGCACGGCATTGGGTGCATCTAGCCTGGCATGTACAGGGGTTGGCGGGGTGCGT
Source organism: Paraphaeosphaeria minitans (assembly GCA_015832175.1). Taxonomy (NCBI): domain Eukaryota; kingdom Fungi; phylum Ascomycota; class Dothideomycetes; order Pleosporales; family Didymosphaeriaceae; genus Paraphaeosphaeria; species Paraphaeosphaeria minitans. The sequence continues at coordinate 568,433 of WJXW01000019.1, read as the reverse complement.
CGTTATCGCGAGACCGGATCAGTATGTTGGGTTAATTGGAGAGCTGGATGGGAATGGTATGGTGTGAAAGACGTAGAGACATTTTCAAGGAGTATTCATTACTTTAAGGTCGGATGATATACGAACTACTCCCACAGTACGGTGTTCCCTCACATGACGATGCTCTTCATTACGAGCTTGATACGAGATCTTGGCTTACGCAGCTCGGTCCGCTTGGAGGAGGGGGTCGCTGCAGCTATTTAGTTCCCGGATTCGCCCAAACCCATCTTCATGTCGTGCCTCGGCCCCTCCGCGGGCTCTGTTGACGATACATTTTTCGCGCGCCTCGGCTTGCCGAATGCGAGTTCTCGAATCTGAGACCCAGCGCGTGCAGCGCACCAGGCCGATTCAGACCTCGGCTGACCTGCTCGGTCGCACCGAAACTAGATCCGCATGCGTCAAATCGCAGCGAAGTAGCCACCATAAGGATCGCATGCTGCCTTCGCGCCATCAGCTCCCTGAGGTTGCACGCTAACGTCCGTCGCCAAGTGGCTTTTAGTGTTCAGGAACGGAGCTTTTGTAATAAGTGTGAGGCTGTTGCCACCTTCCAATTGTGCCGCGACTGTTCATTTAGACTTGTCTGCTGCCGTGCTTGTTGTCTAAGCACACGCCATGCGGCATTCTGAATGCTTGCTCAGTAGTTCATGCTTTCTACCAGAAGCGCAACACCGGTAGCACTCTCTGGTACCCTGGGTTGATGATCGCGAGGAGTGACTTCACTGCAGTAAATACAGCGGTCTGCACACGTCCTGGAAAGTTTTGTCGTTCGTGTCTGGTACTGAAAGTAACGTACAGTCCATAAAACCCAACGCATATAAGAACTTACACTCCCATGGACGTCTCGCTGCCTAATTCACGAAATGCCTTCCCACGGCGAAAACGAGCCTTGGCAAGGCCACCATCAAGCGTATATCACTGTCGCAACCCATCGGCGTCTTGTCCAGGCCTAAGGATGCAACAGCATCGCTGCCGAGCCATAAATGGCCATGGGGCCTGCGGGTGGCGCTCTTGCCATGCGAGGTCGCCATGCGAGGTCGCCACGCGGCATGGTACTTCGAGCAGAAACCATCCAATCAAAGAAGAGCTAGAAGATGCCCTACTTCAGGTAATGCATCGCGTTTTACGGGTAGTATGCGATGCGCCCTTGCCAAAGCAAATCTAGACTGAGTCACCCTTAAGAGTCACCGGCCCGATATGGGCGATTGTGGAGGAGCGCAGACCATCGCCCATATCCTTCTTCGCTGAGTACGTACAAGGACCTCCGGACTACCCTGGACAAGCCACAGCTAGCCACCCAAGCTATCGAGTTTGTAGTATCGAGTTTGTAGAGCAGACGCAAACCCCTGGGCAAGCGGAAACGGAGACGTGTGGTCGACAGCCGAGTGCGGGCGGGAGACTGAAAGTACTACGGTCGCGAAACGCGGGGCAAGTGCCTCTAAGAGCCTAGAAGCACAGCATTCAGTTAGCAAAGCCATTGCTCAGATGCCCGGCCGAACCATACGTAAGCGATGGTGGAGGGGAAACGAAAGGCCTCTGGGGGTAGCTTGCCCTTGTTTGTTGGGGAGGGATGGGCGGCGCGGAACAACGTTTTCGCGACGGATCGGCTGTCCGCCGCGCGGCTGGAACTGGGTACTCGCCCAACGCGCCAAGACTATCGTCTTGTACTCGGCCCAAACAGTCGCGCTAGCGATCTCCTGCCGGAGAGGCCGTGCTACGCACGGCCCCACATGCTCAATGGCAATACACGCTCAATGGCAATACACGCTCAATGGCAATACACGCTCAATGGCAATACACGCTCAATGGCAACACCAACTATCAAACCCCTCCTAGCCATCAAAACGCGCCCGATTTACGTGCAATAAAATGCCTAAGGCCAAGAAGCAGGTATCCTCGTACATTGCCGACACACAGATCGTGGATAGGGCGGTGGTGGAGTTGCAGGCGTTGACCCGCCCCGACGTCACCGCATACTGCAGAGATCGCGACATCCTACGCCTGCGCAAACGTATATACTACGCCCTTCAATGAGGCAACAACAAGTCGACTCGCCCATCAACGAATAAAAAGCTCTCCGCCGAGCAGGAGCTTGCCCTTATACGCTTTTGTGACGCGATTGACGACGTTGGATTCGGAATCACGAGGGAGCTCGTACAGCAACAGGCCGACTTTCTGCTGGCAGATGCTCATGATGGTGATGACCCGCCGCGCGTTGGCAGTAACTGGGCATCTCGCTGGCTTAGCTCCCAGCCAAAATACTATAGGACTAAAGCAAAGCCAATGGATCTAGCCCGCAAGCTTGCGCAATCACCAGAGGCCATTCTCGCCTGGTATGAGAAGCTCTGGCTCACGGAGCAACGCCTCGGCATCTCAGACGCCAATAAGTACAATATGAATGAGACTGGGATCCGGATTGGTGTTGCAAAGGACAGTTTTGTATATACAAGACGCGGTAGAGAGGTCCTCATCCCTACCGCTACGAATCGCGAGCTCATCTCCCTTGTTGAGTGCGTCTCCGCTACTGGCGTATCTCTCCCACCCATGCTCATTATGAAGGCAAAGACAATCCTAGAGCAGTGGGCGGTCGATTTACCTAGTGATTACCTTATAAATATCACTGACAGTGGCTACGCTAATGACCAGACGGCCATTGACTGGATTAAGCACTTTGATAGGATGACAGCAGCTGCTACTCCACCTGAAACCTGGCGGTTGCTCCTCATTGACGGGCATGGATCTCACTTGACGGCAGAGCTTGCAAACTTCTGTGAGAGTCATTATATACAGCTGTACGCTCTCCCCCCGCATACGACGCACCTCCTACAGCCGCTCGACGTAGGGTGTTTTCAACCCCTGAAGTGGTACCATAGCCGGACGCTTGACTGGGCCTCCCGTACGGGCGCTGTTGATATACGACGCTCTGATTTCTTAGCAACTCTCGCACAAATCAGAGGGCAGGCGTTCAAGGAGAATACAATCAAGAGCGGCTGGCGTAAAGCAGGGCTCGCGCCCTTCTGCCCAGAGCAGGTGATAGCGCCTCTGAGGGCAGCAGAGGCTGCCAGAAATCTCAACGAGGCCGTGGAGGAGGCAGAGGACGTGCTCCGCTACCTAACGCCAGAGGTAAACAACTCCAGCGGGGAGGAGGAGGAGGAGGAGGAGGAGTACAGCAGTATACCTGTACTCAGGGGCCTCTCGCCCGGCACTCAGGATCGATTTTTCCGCCAGATCTGGGACGCTCGCGGCTCTCTGCGGGAGGAGCTCGCCCAGGCCTTTGCAACGCCCCGCCCACACCTGGCACCTGGGGACATAGGGTGGAGTACTCCAAAGACCGTACGCGTACTCAATTTACAAGAGAAGGCAGTTGCTTACTCACTACGTTGTATGCTCCCATATGGCGTCGCCGAGGACGTAATTTCTACACTGAAGGGCAGCTCCGTGATGGCCCGCACCGCAACAGGACTCGAGCAGGCGCTTAACCGTACAAAGGCTGCCGAGCACGCTAGTACTAAGCGTCGTAGGCGTAATCACCGTGTTGTCAACGCTGGCGGAGGTCCTATTTACGCTAAGGATTGCCGTGAGATGGCTATACAGAGGATTGCCAACGAGGCCGCGCAGCAGCAGGCAGCTGTTAACGCGCGCGCGCGCCGGGCGCTCGTCACGAGATTCAACACCTAGAGGAGGATTACGTCGGCGCTCCGTAATTGGGGCAAAAAATCAGTCAAAAGGCACGCTCAGGGCGCCCTGATTACCCTTACTAGGCCCTATATGACGGTGTTCACTGGCCCCATTAAGAAGGGTGAGCCAGGTGGGCCAGATGAGTTGAAGGACTAGGAGTATATCGTTAAGGACCTAGCGTTGGCTGAGCGCTTCCTTGATTTGTATACAAAATCCATACAATATATAGAACGTAGAGGCACACTCCAATTTATAGGGATCACTGAGAGCGCCAGTACTGCGCTCGAGGTCGCGCTCGTCAACTGCAACTCCATAGAGCCCTATTCACAGCTTCTACACCAAAAAGGGGTTAGTACAGATAATGATAAGGGGTTTGTAGAGGTCCCTGACAGCCAGGGTGACGTCCCGGAGACTCAATTCACCCCCGTTAGTTCTCCTTTTGTTACCCCTGAGCCTGTGAGTAGCAGCAGCGTAGGCGGCGACAATAAGGGCTATTCATCACCCTGCCCACCATCAATATATGGAGGATTTTATACGTTAACTCGTAAGGAATGCGACTGGACAGTATAGTAATCTTAACAAATGTTTTTACAGTACAGATTACTATACAAATCACATTTTGGGGGATTATTGCCATTGAGCGTGTATTGCCATTGAGCATGTGACGCGCGGCCCTTCCGGCAGGAGATCGCTAGCGCGACTGTTTGGGCCGAGTAAGTGTTTCACAGTACGGATGCGATTACAAGAAATAATCATATTTACTCTAGTACATCTTCGCCTCTGAAGCCCTATACCTATAGATTCGGAGGAAGCTCCTTGACTTGTGTGTTGCTTGTTCGTCGAACCTTGGCCCGTTGCTCTGTACCACCGGGCACTTACTTTTGCGAGGCATTTGATGTGTGGAATGTATAAGTAAGTCTCTCTTTGCCGCTCTTTATACCTGTAGATATGACACAGACACGATATTCGCTCTTGTGCCCAATGGAAAGGATAGCCTTAGACAGAGCTTGCGCCGTCATGCGTATGTCCAGTCTCCTTCTCTATCCAATTGGACGGTATTGACGGTGAGCAAAGCCGATCTGAGATTACCGCTAAGCGCACCTGTGCCCCTCTGCTTAAGCCGAAGGTAGTACGAGTCTGTGATCCAGACCAAGAGTATGAATGGTGGTGGAGCCTTGATTGTGGGAACGGCCGTAGCTATTGTTAAGCGTCCTCGCGCAAGAATAACGAAGCATTCATGATACTGCGGGTTGCGAAGAAAGCCATCTTGGAAGCCTCGCATCTGCGCAACATTATCCAAATCATTGAAGTCAGACTTCGCGTTGAGATGCAATTGTTGAAGTCTGGAGCTAGAGACAAAGGACTGTGCCACCGGGCGCCAACATAGCCAAGACATGAGTCACGTGATCAATCTCCGGGCATCGACTCGTCAGTGTTCGCGAGATAAGTATTAACATCACCAATGCTTCATTGAAAAGCGCAGGCTATCACGAAGCTCTTTCCTAACGAGCTTGCGTCCATTCTCGAAGTCCCCCTTGAGCTCCAGGACACAGCGTCAGGGCTCCCCGGGGAGGATCGCGGAGACTCAAAGGTCGTGACATCCATATCACCGGGGTGTGTGGCTTCTCACGCTGTAGATGATCTGATCTGTCTTCCTCAGCCAAATGCAACTTCTGTTTTAGATGCACCCGGGCCCTGGTCTTACTCTACCTGGCCGACGCAGAACACAGGAACAGATCTCGTTCGAGCTCTTCTGCAGGCAGCGTCCATCCAGGAACGTACAGCGCAGATTGAACTAGACAAGATGAGACTCAGTATGCAGATGAACGCTGGGATGGCAATTTGTCAATAGCTTGGGGGGATCACCCGGCCTGCACGAATCACTTATGTTCCTTCCGATCAACCTATTATTCAAAGGTCACTTACGTGGCGGTCAATTGCTTGCTTCTGTCCGATAGCGACAAGCGCGATACAATCGCAACGGTTGCATCTGCGATCGCGACTGTAGATCTCCTCGAACAGGCTGAGGCACCTTAGAGTTGTTGGCGGAAGCATGCGAATTTAGTTTAGCAGATAGCAGAACTGTCTTCAATTATTTTTCGATCGATATTGATGGAGACTGCATCTTGATTTGTACATTGCTGCATGAATGACCTGAGATAGATCTTATAACTATGATTGATCACGAAATTAACAATGGACTGGGGCTTCAATAAAGCCGCGCGGCATTCCTTATCCTATGGGTACCAAAGAAAAACGGCAAGCTGCGACTCTGTGTGGATTACAGACAGCTGAACAATGCCACGATCAAGAACCGGTACCCATTACTATTGATCACGGAGCTGATGGACAGGCTCCGCGGAACCAAGTGGTTCACGAAATTCGATGTGCGCGAAGGATACCACCGCATACGAGTAGCCAAGGGACACGAATGGGAAACAGCGTTTAGGACCCGGTTCGGTCTCTACGAATACAGTGTTATGCCCTTCGGACTCACAAACGCGCCTGCGACGTTTCAGGCGGTTATCAACAAAGCTCTACACGAGTACTTGGATGTATTGTGTACTGCTTACCTCGACGATGTACTCATCTATTCCAGCGGGACGCTGGAGGAGCACGTGGGACACGTGAAGAAGGTACTCGAGGTGATGAACGAGTATCGATTACTCCTACACCCCGACAAATGCGAGTTTCATGTCACCACAACAGAGTACCTAAGATTTATCATCTTAAGGGAAGGTGTGTCTAGGGACCCTAAGAAGGTAGACGCCGTACAAGAGTGGCCGGAACCCAAGTCAATGAAAGACATCCAGTCATTCCTAGGGTTTACCAACTTCTACCGAGAGTTCATCAAGGACTATTCCAAGATCACCGCACCGCTGACAGACCTCACGATAGGACAATAAAGAGGTGAGATGGCCACTGGAAGGAAAACCACTGAAAGCATTTAAAAAGCTAAAAGAAGTGTTCCTACAAGCACCACTACTACATATGAATCTAGCTACAACATGCCGCAACACAATTCAAATGGTTGCTTGAACGCTTTAATTCCAGCGGTAGAGTACCAGCAGCGTAAGAGGGGAAATCAACCCCTGTGGGAATTGTTGGGCTCTGCTAATGCGTAAAATCCGTCAGCGCTCCCAACGAGCCGTATTACGGCTGGTAAGACCTGGTTACGGTTACGTTACGGTGCTTGTAAATACCGTACTGATTGTACGACGGAGAGACCTCTACAGTATTGTCGGTAAACCGTAGTGAGCAATTTGAGTTAACAGGGAGCAATCACTTCCTGTATTGCTTTTCAAATCGTTGAAAATGGTTAACCGGTGTTTCATAAGTAGTGAAGTGTCAGATATCACGTATTGATAGGTATCTTGATGATTCGGGGGGGTCAACTTCATGTCTTGTGTGTTCTAGCTGCGGGGTTCCTTAGGCGGGTTTTGCGTATTCTCGGTTACCTAGGCAACTCGCCCGTGAGGTACGCTACGTTTCAGCTAGCACTTAAAGAAACAAGACAAACAAATGGATAGATGTATCTACTCAGAAACTTCTTGATACGGCCAGAGTTTGGAGTACAGATCCCTCTCATCCTCATTTTGAGCCGTACTAAGAAAGAGTTCTTTGTACTTGTGGCAGTTTTCAATAGCAGTCTCGTAGTCCTCGGGCTGCACCATGCCATCTGCTGGTAGAACACCTTGGGCTCGAAAGAGCGACAGCATTTGCCCAACACCATCTATGTTCTCTTCCTCCTTCGCATGCAGCTCAAGCTCTTCTGTTGAAAATGCGATGGGACATGGTGTATCTTCCCCAAAGATCTCATGCCATTGGGCAACGATCGCAATGAGCGAGTCACGTAAGAAGAACATATCTCGATTCTCCCATACGCCAGTCACAAGCCAGACGGGTTTTCTAAGCATGTGAACTGATGACTGCTGGAGAACATCCCAGTGGAGTGGCGCACGTTTCATGGTTTGGAGCTCGTAGTATTTGTGTATCGTTTCGCTCTCCAGATCCTGGTCAATCTGCTTTTGCTCGTTGGGGTCTAGGTTATCGAAATTTTCCGGCTTCTTGGGCATGATCCAGCCCTCTTGGACACTTTTGTAATGTCGGAACGCTCGATGGACACCAGACTGATAGAGCAGCGGTGCTACAGTCGCCGATTGCCAGTCCACGATGCCGGTAATTCTATGCGAGACTGGATCCACAAACACGTTGTCGAGATGGAGATCAGGATGCCACAGAGTATTAGCGGCAGCCGACTCGTTGTTTGTCGATGGAACCAGAAACGACGCGACTTGCTCATACTTGGCGAGTAATTCAAGCGCGTCTTCAGGGAACTCAAGATGTTTTGGCGACCGGTAGTAATTCATACGAGGTTTGGCACTATTTCTGATCCACGATACCTCGTTTGCGCCTAATCCTCGCGCATACGCTTGTGGGTCTTGCCCTGGTTCTAGTTAGTATCTAACGCAGGGCCTGATATTAGGCGCACCATTAACATACATGGGCCCCGGTCAATGTCCAGTTGCTCCCGACCACTGACCCAAAGCTCTGCTTTTGTTAAGGGTCCTATTGCATATTGCTCAAGAGTTGAATGTTGCTGGTCTGAAATAAGCTGGATGGCGTCCGAATTTCCGGTCAATCGTTGGAGGTCCTCTTTGAAATAGATGCAGCCATGTGTCTTGAACCTTATAGCGCTTAATGAGCCATCAAAATCGGCGACCTGATCAACAATAGCTAGTTTTTTCTCCCATGTCAAACGATGCCATACTGCACCTAATCGCACACCGGGGACCTTCTCTTCGAGAATGTACTCAGCCTGAACTGAGTTATTTGCGGCATCACAAGACCACGCAAGCACGCGAGGGACAGGAACATTAAAGACGTCGCGGAGCTACTTCTGTCAGTCATGTGTAGTTCTTAGGCTGGCATTCGCGCATACCATTTGCTGAGTGGCAACTTCGGAAGCAGTTGTGTATTGAGATGGCCCGGCATTTGGATTTGGAAGTTTCGCGAAAACTTCAGCGCCATTATCCATAGTAAGAATAAAAGCCTTATTATGTAAGCCTTCAATGCATTTCAGGACTCTAGTGCCTGTTCGCGAGTTTAGTAAGGATGCTCATCGTAGGACTAAGAGGCATACAGTGTCGGGCACCCTTGCACACACGAACAGCCTCTTCAACCAAGTGTGGTAGGTTAAACTTAAGATAGCGTTTCGCCAGTTCGTCTCGCTCATTTTTACTATAGACATGATCGTGAGTAAATTTCTAAGCAGCCTGACGAGGGATGAGCTCCTACAGCCATCGTTGTCGAGTATAACGATACAAATCCGCCTCAGAGATGTTTTCATCTAAGTTCGCCGGATTAGACAGCAACTAATTTTGTTGGATCAGGTTGGGATTGTTGTACCAACGCCATGGACTGTTTCTGCGAACAGTTTTGGAATTTGTGATGTAGTTGGCATCTGGCTTTTGAGCATGAAGAACCGAAACTTCGTGTTAAACGGCCGATGACAGCGGGGAAGGGCCTGAAGAAGCCAACCAAGTGCCTGATATCGAGAGGCCGACAAACAGGATGTCATGTGAGGTGCGATTTCGTGCACCGACTGCGCGTCGTCAGTCACAGATAGTAGGGCTCGTGGGATCATGCGACGGGTGTCATCGGCGGGAACGTACAAAGTGAACGAGCACGAAGATTGAACTGCTGAAACCGCAGGTTTGAGGCGGCGAAATGCAGGCCGTATTTGTAGTATTTTGAGGAGCCTAAGAGGTGGCGACTAAGCGGTTGTCTCAATCGCCGCTCGTAAGTGTGGGTGTGGTGTGATTTGGCGCAATGCGATGAGTGGCGAGCTCGGCCGCGAAGTGACCGGGGTACCACCGCCAAGCCAGCAGCGCCGTTCGCCCTGGCCTAGCTCTGGCTTGGGCACGACGCGATTTATCCCGAGGCCGATCATGCCCTGAACTACAAATACCAGTATTTATCGACGATCCCCCCTCCGACCTCTTCCTTTTCCCATTTTATTGTAGCGGAAATAGAGCCAAATTATCCCGTCGGTTTGCACCTCCTGCCTACACAATGGTGAAGTCCGAGCTCGTCCTCACAAGGGACTCCATATCAAGAATTGTTTATTATGAGGAAATATTTAGGCGCTGAGCATTCTATCTGGACTAGTTCACTTTGCGCTCGCCGCAGTCATGCATATGTGGTGTCATTCCTCCTCAGCTTGCGCGTATTCATTCGCTGAGAGTGATCAGTCCATCCCAACGCCAACAACACTGGAACAATATAAAAGTAGAATGAGGGCGCCAAACTTGTCTATGAAGATGTATATAAAGTGCTGTATTTCTGCGACATTCATACCCACACTTCACATATCATTTACCAAGATATTCTTTATTTACCTCACAGTTGCAAAACTATATTTTTATCACCTTTCATGATGGCTTGGAAACATGTTCTAGAAGAGCTTGCCTCGACTGCGCGCAACAACAAAGCCAAGCTCCTCCAAGCTATCCCAGAGAACCTTACTACGAAGAGCAATGCCGTAAAGACGGTTGACCTTCGTATCGATATTCACCAGAATTCGAGGGATCCAAACAAGGCTGTGGCTAAGATCCAGGCGAATACCCAAGCCAAAGATCAGGCTGTGAAAGATTTTATCAAGTCCGGCAACAAGGGGAGTGGTCACAAAGGCACCCACAAGAACATTGCCGAGATTCCTTTCGACAGGTCCTCGTTCGACATAGATGATTTCGAGAAGAAGATCCGGAGCTCCCGCTAGTTGTTCCGCTGAACTTTCACCGTATGTAATTATACATCCTGCCCGACCTCTCTATGACGCAAGACTTACTTACAGTGCCGTAGCAGTCTTCTGCAGCACTGTAACCGTCCGCAAACCGAATCTGTAACAGTTTAGAAAACCGTATCTGGCTGTAAGGGGCTTTGCAGGCAGGAGATTGAAACGTGAGTATAGGATTTATTACAGATGAACCCTTGAGGGGTTGGGAGAGGTGCGCTACAAGGATGGAAGGGAAGAAGCGAAGAGCAGCGAGAAATTGACCCTGAAGCCTCGCCCGCGTTCCAGTCAGGTTCAACAAGGAAGTGATTGGTATTCAGCGTCAGCCGTTGTGCGAGTGCCTTTATTGCCATCTGCAGCGAGATAGCTAGATATGTGGGCGACGAGGCCTTCGCAATGAGCAGTTTTGCAGCGCTCGCGATGCTACCGTCTCAATCCTGATATCGATCCAGAGTGGCTGTACGAGAAGGGCTCGATTCAAGAAAAAACCCGTTTTGCTTGTAGGCGATGATCTCTTATTAGCCTTGGAATGAGTGTACAGTACAGTACACAGTAGCAGCAAAGTCGTGTATTTTTGTGAGAGTCCCTCGGCGTGATTACGGGTACCCCTTCTGGACCCAGCAAGACTCTGTACTGGGAAGAATATTATGTCCGTTTCCTGGTTCCCCTTTCCTGGTTCCCGTTTTCTAGCTCTGCGAGGGCTATTGTCAGATAAAATGCTCGTATGCGATAGGGTATGATGATCGGTGATGGTTGTGGATTTATTGATGATTGAATTCTATGTTGTGTGTCAACTCTTCTCGGTTGGTTTTGACCCCTGGGCTAGTGCGACCCCTGCTCGATAGTGCAGATCCGACCTCAACACCCTCGGTCTATCTGACAGCTATGAATAGACCACTGCCAAGTCTCTTTGCGCGCCGCTGAGATCGACTCATGTGTCTCCGCTGCGGAGATAGCCCTTGGGCGTGCAAGATGGCCTTGGCTGTCATTGCCGGTTCTTGCTCTTGATCTTAGCAAGACTAAATTCTAGAATCCAGCAGTTTTCCACTTCCTGCTTTTAGGCACGTGTCACTCTTGAGTATCTGTTTAGGCGTTGCCGAGAGCAGTTTGTCATGGCTCCGCTGCATGGAAACGTCGTTGAGGCAATTGGGGTGTTGACGGCAAGTGGATAGGCGTTAACACGCATCGCGATTAGAGTAAACTTATAGCAGTATGTGCTGGTTGCAGGATCTAAACTGCACTATTGTGAGCTCAAAATTGGAACCTTTCATTGCATCTGCCAAAGGGAGGGATGCAGCATGGGGCGAAGGATCGAGGGTGATAGCTGATGTCACATTACATTACCAACTACTTTACGAACATCGGTCGAAGCATTCAATACTGTGCTAAATGGGTGCGGGAAATCTGGCGTACGTGTATCTGAGAAAAGCCTGGAGAGCAAAGCCGCTTCCCTGAGCTGAGGGTCGACCGGAACAACCTCGCCAGGATGAGCCGGCTCAATAGTTGTCTAATTGAATTTTAGTATCGAGACCTATATCAAACCTTCCATTGACATCGACACCGTCTTGAGCCGCCGCTTCGTAACTGCTGGCCGACAGCCTCCCGGCTTGTAACCACCTCTCCAAGCGCCGGTTCACCACTTGCGCAATAAAAGTCTTCGAAAACCGAATCGTTGATCTGTCGAACGTGTGGAGGTGCCTTAGTAGGTGGAAAGCGGCGCGTTTCTGTCGCAACGGGCGCCATGACACCTTGCCGACCCGTGGTATTGGCGCTACCATCCTTCAGGGGTAGCAGGATTGCGTTCCCCGCGCTCGGCGGCAAGTGAGTCACAGCTAAAGTCAAGGTGCAAGAGGGCGACAGGAGGCATGGTGGAACAAGGAGCTGAGCATCGACGATTTCTTCCATCCAATCGGACACAGCCGAATGAGCGCCAGCCACAAAGCGCGCGCTTCGAGTCCAAGCTCTGAAACTGGGTTGCGCGTCGTTCCCCATTGTTCCACGTCAATCGACATCTGTCTCGCTGTGTTCAGCTGTCACATTTGCGTTGCGTCGCTTCCAAGTCTGCGCCTACGGGGTGGCCCAATATCTGTGCTCTGCCTGCATACCCATAACGTAGCAGGTCATTGCACGCGTCAAGTAGGTAGGTAGCAAGCGTGCTGCACGGACCTCTGAAGCTTTGCCGTCCCCTTCACAATCAGCTCTTGTCTACTCACAAATGCGTTCAGAGCGAAGCTACGGGCGAGTCTTTCACCACTATCTGTCGCTTCTTCGTATCACATATCGCGTCGACACGCAAGGGCTCCCTTCCTAGTTGCAGTCGTGGCTCAGCTGCTTCTCTCGCACGATCATGACTCGTCAGGCCTGCTTCAGCCTCACGCCATGGCATAGGCTGCGCCCGCCGCCCTGAATGCGCGAGTGACAGCCTGCCTCAACCACCAGCATTTGAATCTACAGCTCGTCGCAGCTCTGTTCTCTCCTATGCTGTAATCAACACCATTCTTTTCCATTCGCAAGAAACTTGACAGCGGAGATCTTCACACTCAGTGCGACCAAGCCACTTTGCAACACCCCGCCCTTCAGCCTGCCTCAAGGCTACGAGATCTTCCTCTACCGTTCGCGCACACAGATCGAACCACGACTCGATGCGACTGTTGAACATCGCAACCGACGGGAGGCTCAGATGGGCGAAGGAATACATTGGTAACGAGAAGGTTCCTGACTATGCGATTCTCTCGCACACTTGGGGGGAGCAGGAGGTGATCTTCGATGATCTGAAGAACCTCGACAGTGCAGAGGACATTGGTGCAAAGAGCAAGGCTGGTTGGGACAAGATCCGCTTCTGCGCGCAACAGACAAAGCGTGACGGTCTGGATCACTTCTGGGTAGACACCTGCTGCATCGACAAGGCAAACAACACAGAGCTTTCGGAGGCGATAAACTCCATGTTCCGCTGGTACCAGAACGCGAAGAAGTGTTACGTGTACCTTTCGGACGTTGAGAACAGTACCGTGGATGGCGAGGGCGAGTCGGCTTTCAAGCGGAGCAGATGGTTCACCCGAGGCTGGACGCTCCAAGAGCTCCTGGCTCCTAAATCGGTCGAGTTCTTCTCCACACAAGGGGCGCGACTGGGCGATAAAGGATCGCTCGAACCCATCATCCGCGATGTTACAGGGATACCTCTTGACGCTCTGGCAGGGAGCGACTTGTCCGAGTTCGATGTTGCTGAGCGTTTCTCTTGGGCAGAAGATCGCCAAACGACGCGCGAAGAAGACGGAGCATACTGTCTGCTAGGCATCTTTGGCATCTACATGTCGCCGATTTACGGTGAAGGCAAAGATGATGCGATCAAACGGCTGCAGAAGAAGATACATGAGGCTGCCGAGGACGTAGCAAGTGTTTCTGGGGGCAAATCCAAGAGTCACAACCGAGGCCAAGAAGAGAGGCTTGGCAAGATCTGCAGCTGGCTTTCCGCGCCTGATCCGTCCACCAACTACCACAAAGCGCACAAGCAGCGGCAGGCTGAGACTGGACTCTGGCTGCTGGATGGTCATAAGTTCACAGAATGGAAGGAGCGTGTAGGATCGCGACTATGGCTGTACGGGATTCCAGGATGCGGAAAGACCGTCTTGAGCTCTACCATCATTGAGCATCTGCTGCAGCAGTGCAACGGTGACACGAGGACGGTCACGGCGTACTTCTACTTCGACTTCAACGATACACAAAAGCAGGATCCAGATCTAATGCTCCGCTCATTACTTACCTTTGTGCTGTTGTTGCTGCCCTACTATTGATCTGCCTGCCGTCCTAAGCTGAAACTAACTAAGATATGCTTCCAGAACCGCCAGCTGCCTATCTAACTACAACCCAGAGCTACCCAGAGGACCCTAAGTTCCAGCTGCAGGTTGCCCGCGCTGCCCGTCTACATACCTTAGTGGCCTATGTCTCTGCGCCTGGCTTCTTCCTCGCCTGCAAGACCTGCCAAACAGCTGTTCCGCTAAGCCTGATCCCCTTCCACTTTAGCAGCACCAAGGTCCATGCCTACACCAGAAAAGACTGCGCGGCCTTGCTAGCTGCCTGGGACGCCCTCTACCTACACAGCCAGACTACGCGCCTTCGCACGGAGGCCGACGCTGTCACCTGGGAGCATGCTAACATCCGCTATCGACCCCAGCCGCCTGAGCCTCTGCCAGGCCTGGCTGTCCACCGCGGCCTCCAGTGCCAATTCACTAGTCAATCCACTGGCAATCGCTGCCAGTACATAAGCAGGCAACCTGTCAAGCTCCGCGCTCACTGCTACAACACACACAACTGGGGCACAGAGCCAAAGCAGGGCCACGATATTCGCCTGGCTAAAGGGAAGACGCTGCCCTGGGAGCGGGATGTGCCCTGCCAGCGCCTGCACAATAACGGCAAGGCCTCAGCACTCTGGCGCGTCTCCCCTGCTTCAGCGGAGCAGCCAGCCAGCCAGCAACCAGCTAGCCAGGAGCTGCCTGCCGGCCCTTCGCAATCTGCAGGCCGGACCTGGGCTGACCTTGAAGCCCAGCTATGCCGCGGTCCGTCTCGGGTGATGGATTCCTGTTAGCCGAACTGCTGACATCAGGAGTGCGTCCACGTGACTCGGCTGCGACGATTACTGCGGCTAAACTCGTATGACTGACTAATGCACTAGGTGATACCCATAGATATCTAGATGATGCAGGTGCTGCTGCTGATGCTTGTTGAGATTGCTCAGCTGCGATGCTGCCGATGCTGCCGAGACGCATTAAGTGGGCACCACAGAAATTCCACGAATGCCAATCCTATCATGCTGCTTATGCTTACAGTGCATCAAGTGGAGACGGCAGAATCTTCAATAGTGCCATATCCTGCTCACACACACGAAGTGGGCACCACAGAAATTCCACGAATGCCAATCCTATCATGCTGCTTATGCTTACAGTGCATCAAGTGGAGACGGCAGAATCTTCAATAGTGCCATATCCTGCTCACACACACGAAG
The DNA here is from genome assembly GCA_015832175.1 of Paraphaeosphaeria minitans. Lineage (NCBI taxonomy): Eukaryota > Fungi > Ascomycota > Dothideomycetes > Pleosporales > Didymosphaeriaceae > Paraphaeosphaeria > Paraphaeosphaeria minitans. Next base: position 552,924 of record WJXW01000019.1, on the reverse strand, counting down.
TGGAGACCACAGAAATTCCACGAATGCCAATTCTTCCATGCTGCGTATGCTTACCGTGCAGCAAGTGGAGACGGAAATTTTCACATGCTGACCCTCACCAGTGGAGACCCATAGATTCCACCGATACTAATTCTTCCATCCTGCGTATGCTTACCCTACAGCAGGTAGAGACGAAAAACTTTCCAATAGTGCCATAGCTGCTGACCCTCACCAAGCGGAGACCCATAGATTCCATGATGTTCCATGATGCTGACGCTTACAGTACACTGAGTGGAGGCGGAAGAATTTTCGATGATGCCATATCATGCTGAGGCTGCTGATTCTGCCAATACGCGCCAAGTGGGACCACACAAATCTAGATATTGACGATGCAATTGATACTGCTGATATGCACTGAGTGGAGACTGCAAAAACCTCGAGAATGCAGATCCTTTTGAAGCTGCTGATATTGGCGACCCTGATGATGCTACTGGTGTTGATGCTGGTTGCGAACCATTTCCTCTTCCGACGCCAAAATGACGCGTTCTGAGTGGTGGTTCCGATCATGCCGTCTTGTGCTTGCCCAATCGCTATACGGCTACGGGAGCATGCACCGCAGCTGATCCAGGGCGATCCATCAGCGTACGTGATGACTGCAGTTACGTCTAAAATGCTCACGCAGGCTGTGCCGCATCGCCTAAGCAGCATGCCAACGTGCCGCGGAGCAAACAGGCACCTGAAGCACCGCTCACTCGGACCACGTCGTAGGCCTGCGATACTTCCCGCTGCGCAAAACCCCGCCATTCTGAAATCGCTCACCGTTCAGGCGCCCCGCTAGGCTACCCATTCGCGACGCTTATCCGCACAACGAAGTTTGTAATGTTAGCACGGGATCGACAAGCATTATAGGCAGCTGGCTGAAGTGTTCTCCGGGATGCGGTGCGAGCAGCTATTTGTGACGTTATCGGAGCACATCGTAGGTTGAGCAATGCTCAAGGTGCCTGTCGCTCTGTGGCACTACTGCAGTCATCGCTTTGATGTGCCCCGTGTGTGCGCAATGGACGATCGCCATCAACCTCCTGCATGGCGGGCTGATGCATCATCCGGTAGCCGTACGTGGATATCATCCGCCAAGCCATCAGCCTGTCCGTAGCAATTGAGTGTGTGGGGTGGCATGTTCTAGTAGGTATCATAACCAGTAGTCCTGATTGGTTGGTTGGTTGGTATTCATTTTACGTCTAGTTGAATGGGATCAAGTCCACCATCTCGCCTCCCGAAGGGCATATAGGACGTGCTAAGCTATGGAATTACAGTGCTGGCACACTACCTTAAAAACAATTCTTGCCTGCGCGGATATTACTACCATTTCAGAACTACAGCTCCCCTTCCAGATCAGTAGTCCTGACGCCGCATTATAGCGTCGGAAGGTGAGTTTGAGCGTGAGCAGGGGGACTTGCTACTATTTGGTTTCGTACTGCCTCATCAACATCAGTTAGCGTCAGCAAAAGAATCCCCTTGCACTCAGCATCAACTTCAGCAGCCTTGGCCCACTATTTTTGCGCAGAGTATGACGTCTATCGACAGTAAGTATTAGAACTCTAACTCTGATGACTCGCAGCGTCATCGTGCCAGTGCAGCCGTCTTCACGATAGGTCTCTGCTTATTTGACAGGGCACCAGCCGTAAGCATGGCTGATGTAGGAACCGCATGCGTAACGGCTGCTTTCGAGTGACGGAGAACACAGCGTAATCCAACCCTGTGATCCGAGAACGGACGTCTCAGCGTCTAGTCGATCTCTTCTGTGAGCGAGCCTAAGCGTAAAGCTCGCCCTACGGGTATAAAAGATCTGCACCCCCATTTCTCATGAGATCCCGTCTGTTGCATACAAGCCACATTCAACGCTCGCCTAGGTCGAGTAGCTGTGTTGCGCGTGGCTACATCCCCAGTCATTTCTCATGACGAGTTGCCATCGCTACTTGGATTCTCCCATACAGAGCCTTACAGCCACCGCACCGAGCGTCCACAGCAAAGACATGCAGTGATGGGGTCCGACCGCCGGCGAAGCCACAGTCGTCTAGACTCATGTCGTTTGCTAGGCAGAGTGTCAAAATGGTCTTCAGCCTCGTGGCGCACCAGCTCGTTTTTCGTAAGATCCTTCACGCTACACTCGTCAAGGTTGATGCGCTTGTCTAATAGTTTCCGATCAGTACGTGCGCTCACTTCGTCTCGAGCCGCTGCCGTAGGAGAATGAGAGCAGGCAAGCGGTGGACGAGGTCGAAGAGCGGCTCCTCAAGGTAAGGCGTGCTTCCATGCCTCGATCCTGTTGACTGATGAATAATAAATCTGAGGCAATGTAGGCTCACTCGGTGCGAATGATCTACTCTCGTCCCTTAAACTTGAGCGCTCCGGATGCCCCCTTGCTGGGGGATCTAGCACATCGACTGTAAGTCTACCCGGCTTCACTAGAGCAGCTTCCCCACCGACTGTTCCATTCCTTCCCAGTCCTGCCAGCACTGTAACAGAGTAACGACTTGCTCGGATGGAGACCATGACGTGGCTGCTCTCGCTGCGAATCCGACTGCGAAGGAGTGCTCTTGAGGATGCGCAGTCGATAATGTGCTGTCCTCCTCCCTTTTAGCTACTGCCGTGGTAAGTCTTCCCTAAGCTCTAGTCCTTCGCTGACGAAAATATTACGCCGACCGCTATATGAGTTGGGGTCAGATACGTAGCGGTGAGTACAGCAGCTGACCGCTGAGGGTTAGCCCGAGGTGTGCCCTGGTCTGTGACTCGCCTGTACCGAAGCTAACATTCATCTTCTAGATTATTTTACGGTCCGATCGAGTATCTGCGCTGGTCCTATGTGCTGTCTTCTCGTACCTTCTAAGCGCAGCATCGGATGGTATGCTTCCATAACGAATCATAGCCTACTGTCTCGGGACGGCTCGTGTCGTCTTTCCTGTGGAAGTCCACGAATCCATACTATCTGGTCATTCTGCAGACTCAAATCTTCACGCTGACACGGAATGCAGATCACTGCGTTCTTCGCAACAGCAGTGTGGCTCATAGGTAGAGGCTGCTGATTGCTCCTGGAAGCCTACGCCTCACGCTCGCTCAGACCTGGACATCGATCGTTCGGGACCGATCGCCATTCCAATCGACGGATTTCAGTGGATGGTCCATTATTGCCAAGCAACGATGGTTCTTCCATCGGTGGAGTTGACTACTGAAAGGTTTGTGAATTTCACGTTTCTTGGTTGCATCGGTTACCGGTATCTGATCGCTGATTGCTTTTTTTCAAGACTAAGGTATAGCGGAAGTATGCCCGTAAAGTCGAGAAATCGCGTGTCGCGTACATGATCACTTACCTAGCAAGCGTCGATGTTATCCGCCTCCGCTGAGGCATCCCACTATGGCTACGCACTTAAACAGCTTGTACCCAGACTGCTCTTCGCGATCTGACCGTGGTCACAGCGATTATGATAAAAATTCAATCTCTTCCAGGCGCGCGACTGCCGGAGGCTCGAGAAACAAGCGCGACGGCAGCTCGCCAGCCCGTCAGCCACCGCCCGGCGCATACCTACAGCGATCACTCTTGCACCTGCTGCTGTCTCCCGAAGACTTGCTCGCGATTGCTGAACCCCAGCGCACCCCCGTCAGCGAGCAGCCTGTTCGCCTCGTCCTCTGCACATATCTCGTTCGACACCGCCCGCCGAGAGAATACAGGCGAGCAAATAGCTCACGAAAGAACGGAGAGAATTTCTATCGCTGTCTAGGTGCAGCGCCGAGTGCTATTCGGTGCTTGAATCGGCGTCGAGTAAGACAGGGCCTTTATGCTCCTCGGTTGTAAGACGTCTTTCGCGGTAATCTCCTTCACGCAGCCTCAACCTCAGCTCGTAAGTCTCATCCTTGGACTGCTACGGATACATTACTGACTGCTCTGCAGCCTATTGTTCTAACTGCTTGTTCCTTTGGTGGCTTCTTCGTCGAGTGCCACTTGTGGCGTGCTTTGAGTACGGTCACGGCTGCTAGTGCTAGTGAGTGATCCACGGGGTGACGGTACTCTGCCATTCGTGCAGCCGTGCTTCTAGCGGTGCGTGTGCCCTTAAGTTGCGCCAGTATACTTAGCCTGAGCTTCACCAGTACGGCAGCAGCGGCAGTAGATACGCGAGCATGTCGGTAAGACGTAGCCAAGTTCCCCATAAGTTCCTGCTGACCTTATCCGCACAGCTAACTTCGTCTCAAACAGCAGTTGCAGCACACAGCAGATACTGAAAGTGTGCAATGCACACCAATCGGAAGCCGTTGTGTGACCTTCGTGAACCCCAACAACAGCAAGTACCCTCATTCACAATCACAATGCTGTGAGCCTTCCCAGTTGGGCTTTGGCTAGCATTGCCAGAGCTTATCTTCATCCAGGAAGTCCTTCGTTGACTAGATTGGGCATCGAGCATATCCTCATGATCGGTAAACAGGAGTGATTTCGTCACCAAACTGAGCGTATGGCGCATACAACGCAACCGCCGGTAGGCCATAAAAACCCCAATAATATAGGAATGCTTTGCTAACGCGGTCACAGCGGCGTCGCATTTGCTGGTGTTCTGGAGCACAGCGCAACCAATCTTACCTCACAACCGCGGTTTCAGTTGCCGTCCTATACATACGTCCCGGTATGCGTGGAGTCGAGAAAACAAGCACCACCACCATAACCAGCAGCATGCTTGGAAGCATGCAATCTGATATAAAGTCTCAGCAAACATTCTTAGACCTAGTTAAATTGTAAATTGATAAAAGGCAATACTTTCACCGCAGCGTTTGTTCACTGTAAAGCGGCAGAGCTGGAGTTTCCAATAGTGTTGTCCGTCACCATTAATCACGCTCGGTCCTGGAACTCAGAAGTTAACTTCTGGTCTAACTCATACGTTTGACAGCTGTCTGACGGCTGAGAAGTTGGGTGGTTTATAGTATTTGCCCCCTCCTCCCCTCCTGCAGGTGTTATTATATTTTTAAGACTACGTTAAATGTTTGAGATGAGAGAATGGAGAGCAGAACGTTTTCAACGCTTCTTGAAGAATCTTGCATTGCCCAGGACCAAGACGGTAGAAAATCGAATCTAAGCACCATCAAACACTAGGTGACTTCAGACATTGCCCTGCCATAACCACTTCGTGATCGAGGCGTCGCAGAATGGCTTATCAGTGCTTTGAGCCGAGGCATCGGCGTCCACCATGCAGGTATGAATCGGAAATATCGTCAAGTGGTGGAGATACTTTTCCGTAGAGGCTACCTGCAAGTTGTAATTGCTACAGGCACTCTTGCGCTGGGCATCAATATGCCCTGTAAAACTGTAGTTTTCGCTGGAGACTCTGTCTTCCTTACCGCGCTCAACTTCCGCCAGTGTGCTGGTCGAGCTGGTCGAAGAGGGTTTGACCTACTTGGGAATATCCTGTTTCTTGGAATCCCTGTTGAAAGAGTGTTCCGTCTCATGAGCTCAAGACTTCCAGATCTGAACGGACATTTTCCTATCACAACATCGCTGGTCTTGCGGCTAGCCACTTTACTCCATGGCTCAAGCAACTCCGACTTCGCCATTCGTACAATCAACTCTATTCTTTCCCAGCCTCGACTCTACCTTGGCTCCCCCAAATCCAAAATGGCTGTCTTACACCATCTTCGCTTCTCAATCGAGTATCTTCGACGCCAGTCCTTGCTGGATCTTCATGGTTCGCCAATCAACTTTGCCGGGTGTGTCACTCACTTATACTACACCGAGAACTCCGCCTGGGCCTTTCACGTCCTCCTCAGTTCGGGCTACTTCCATGATCTCTGCCAGGACATTGATTCCAATCCCCAATACGTTTGTTCAACACTTATGCTTGTATTATCACACATATTTGGTCGGCAACAATGCAAACGCGTCGATGGGGAGTTTGTCGAGGTCGTGAAGCGGTCGCCTTCGATCGTCTTCTTACCGCCGTTGCCGAAGCAAGCGGAAAAGACGCTCCGAGCTCATAATAACGAAACCTTAGCAATCTTCCGCACTTATGTCAAAAGATAGCTAAGAAAAATAGAGATTCATCAGCATCTAAAAGATCCGGATGACGCGTTGCCACTGAGTGGGATACGAATTGGTCGGTCGGACGAGCAATTCAACATAACCCCAAGTGCGAATCAGCACACAGTTCTTCGCTCCCCCTTCGTCTCACTTTCGGGCCATGGTGACGAATTTGATAGTATCTCCGATCTCTGTGATACTGTACGTTCTGGTGTCTTTCTGGAAGAAGCTGTTGTGCCATACTTGCCTATCCATCCGGAATCTACAGTACCACTCAACGCGTACTTGTATGACTTCTACAAGCATGGCGATCTGAATGCCCTAGAGAAAGCAAACAAGATCCGCAGGTCCGATATCTGGTTTCACCTGAACGGTATGTTTCCTCCAAAACAATGATGATTGTTTGCTAACGAATAACCAGACTTCTCTCTCGTCCTCGCAACGATCATAACAGCTTTGACTAACTTCATAAAACCCTCCTCACCATCCGAGGCAGACGCAACTGATCTGAAAGGCAGTGGCGACGTGCATGAAGAATCAAAGGACGATAACATGACAATCGGAAGCGACGATAATGCAGGACAGGAAGGCAATGACTCAGCCTCAACAAACGTCTGGGCTCCAATTGGAGTTTGGGATGATGAGGATGATGAGGTGGAGGGATGGGATGATGTAGACATGCGCCTACCAAAGGTACTAAAAGCGTTTCTGTGTTTGAAGGGGGAGTTTGATGGTAAATTCAAGCAGATGTGGGCTTAGGCGTTGAAGCTGCCAATGTAGAGCATGTCTTCCTGGGGCCGTCTTAGGGCGCGTGTGTGAAGCTGCTGAGGGATCTCAGGGTCTGGGGACCCTGTGTGCTGGGAGGAGGGAGACTCTGCCATCTTGACAAGCTCCTTTGCACGACTGCGCGGAGGGCTAGGCGGACGTTAGAGGTACTCCCAGAATCAGCGCAGTGAGCTTAGTCAGTTGCTAGGATTTTTAGGGCCTCTGAGAGGGTGGCCCAAAAATCAAAAGATTGGTGTTCGGTGAGCGTTAGGTGTATCGATCCCAGTTGCTTTAAAGGACTCTATACAAGATGGGTAGATGTAGTGTATGTTTACTGGAAATACTATAACGTACCTGGTAAGCGAGCTGGCCAGGCAAGCGAGCTGGCCACCCCACCAGCTTTTCGTGACGCGCGACCTACCAACCACCATGTCTCAACCAACAGCTGCTCGATCATCCTACAACGAAGCAGATATGCTCCTTGCTATATCAAGTCTAGATAAGCACCAAATAAAAAGTGTCCGGAACGCTGCATCTATATACAATATCCCTCGATCTACGCTCCAGACTCGACGCGCTGGAATTACTACGCGACGCGATTGCGAGCCTAATCCAAAGAAGCTTACAAAGCTAGAAGAGGAGGTGATTACTAGGCAGTTCGTATCTTTGCATGCGGGACATTTTCTCGTGAAAACGATCCAAGGTTTGTGCAAGCTGCCGGTTAGACTTAGCACGAACCTTGCCCCACTGCTTCCACACCATCTTCCACGCTGCAGCAAGACTCGCTGCGCTTGTTGTCTCATACTCTCTAGACGTCCAATCGATCATCTCTTGTGACCGTGGTGAGACCCGTTTTCGCTGCACTCGGCGCCTTGGTGTTTGGCGGGACTTGTCATCATCCATGTCCATTTCCTCATCGGTGCTGTCGATGACGATGGCTTTGCCTCCATTGGTATCGACGATGATCATTTCAGAGACTTCCTCGTCGTCAGAGTTCGATGAGGGCAAGTCTATTCCTTCGGTCAGCAAAGGTTCTACCAGACCAGGACGCAAATGATTCACCTATATTTCCATGCGCCACACTTTCATTGATTGTATGTTGTAGGTGAGAAGCTGTGTGTGGTATCGGCGAGGTAGTTGTCGTGCTAGAACCGCGCTCGCTCAAACTTGTGGAGGCAACATGACCATCGCCTTGATCATCCTGATGATCCGCTGTGGACTCGTTATTTGTGGTAGGTTGCTCTTCGATAGCCGAACACGCTTCGCCGATTCCGAGTTCACGCGCCACGGGCTGGATATCGTCTTCCTGGGCGTTCCTTGCTCCTTCCGGCTCGTTTGCAGATGCAACCTGATGAGAGGTTGAGGGAGACTGGGTTGCTTCTGGTTCCGGCTCCTGATCGGAAGCAGAGGTCATGGCGACTGCTGTAGAACTCGCCTCTGATAGCTCAGGCTCCAAGGCTTGATCCATTGCTTGGTCGGAATTTTCTCCCGTCTGCGAAGCTATAAGGGCCACAGGATGCTCTAGAAGGCATGACTCTGTAGCCTGGCTGACACATCCACTGGTTTGGTTTCCGTCAATGGCGTCCCTATTGCACAGTGAATCTGTCTCTTGCATCTCCGCAGGGTCGGTTTCGGGCCAAGATGCCTCCTCAATATGCGAATCAATATCTCCTTCAGCATCCACGAGAGAGTTAGGGCTCAGCGTCTAGATGTTCGTCAGCTTCCACACAAAGCGTTGTGAGTGACTTTGCTATCGTACCTGCTCCATGTTGTGAGCGTGGTTGGAATCTGAAAAGTGGAATCCTCGGTAACGGCCAGTAAAACAATTTACGAAGCAAAGGGAGGTTGCGTGAAGTGGTACGGAAAAGGGCAGGACGGGCTCACGGGGTCCTTAAATACCTCTCCCTTGCCGCCAAAATTGCCGGCTTGCGCCTCAACGCTAGGATGCTGAGACTGCACTTCAGACGATTCGCAGAGGCAGGGGGCCGCATGACCTGTACGCATGAAGAGCGGTACGTTCTTCCCGATATTGAGCTCAAGGAACCCTACCTCAAGGGTCCCTATCCAAGGCTCATACACCCCTTACCATCCATTACCTCTGCACTTGCTGGGGAGACGGTCCAAGCCTCCCGTCTGTCTCCTCTTTGGTGTTTCATGCCCACGACCTGATGCTCAACTGCTTCTCCACTTCGCGCTTGACTATCTATGGTGAGCAAAGATGAGTGCCAAAGCACCATAGAAGGGGCTCCAGGACCCAGAGTCCGTGGAAAGTAAGGTTTCGACACGAGCGACCGTAGACGGCGTCTCGCCCAGATACCAACCTCCCCCTGCGTAGGTGGCGGTGTGCATGCTGTAGCGGCAACATTCACACGGCGTCAAGCCAGTGGTCATGTTGCTGCAAGGCAGACACAGCCAGAATACAGGGTCAAGGGTGTGTTGTCCCATGAGCAATTCCGTTGCCACCAGAAGCGGAGCCAGGACGCATACCCGGATAGGCAAAGATCACAACATCGATAAGCTAGCCAGCTTCATAGGGGACGGGGAAACCCGTGCAAGCTCGATGCTTCGACAGCTTCCTACTCAAGGGGGGAGACGCCATTGCCAAAGGAGTGCAATGGCCGAAGCTATGCTGGGGGCTGAGCGCAGCTCTCAACCGTCCACATGACACGGCACAACAGGGTAATCTTCGAACGACATGAAGCCCATTCCGCACGGAAGTCCAAGGTGTTTGAGCTAAAGCGGTAGCGAGTCTCAGTGCGGTATCGACAAGTTGGCTGGTCTTTCGAAACGCGAGATTATTCTTAGCTTCCAGCAGATGGTGACAGGAAAGGTAGACAAGATGCAGGGGTAGTGAGTTTCGACTGCATCAGGGGATGCCTGAAAGGGGCGCTTCTCTATCAGAACCGCAAGGCAGGATCCTAAGGGTGTTTACTGCAAGCCATGGATACAGTGACCCAGTCGCTCAAGAAAGCCTGACGAGCGATCTTGCATACCATACTGTTTTAGACTACAAAGGCGCAGGAGTAATCCAGGCAATCTGCTCAAGCAAACTTTTCAAGGTACGAAAGCTGTAAGGGTTCTTCTATAGCGAGGAAGCGCAGGCGAAAAACACGTCAAAGCTATCATCTAAGTTACTACTAGGCTTTAAGTCCACCTGTAATTAGTCCTAATTTTCAACATTCCCTTCATCCTATCTCGTCGACAACATCCCCATTTGGGCCATTAGCAAAAATTGTGGTCACGTAGAACAGGCATTGCTTTATCATGTGCCTCGCACGAGGACGGTTCGCTCTAGACACAGAAATGAACTTCAATCCATTGTAAAGCTTAATACAGTACTCCCCAGCTTCCAAAATGATTGCTCTTCCGGCTATTTAGCTGGACCCATGGGACCCTCAGTCCTGGCCCGTTTACGCTTTCGACGAACGACAGGATTGTTGTGGTTCTCCAACCTGCCTTGCACAGGCACCGTACATCGCTTGAGATGATCATAAATCTCTGACATTTTTCCGAAGTTGTCCACCATAAATGACACAGAAGCCTCTAAATCCGATACCCGCAATAACACATTTCGGCAGGCGCTCGCGCTGCTGGCACATCTCTTGGCATCGCTTTGAACCCTGTCCGGAGTGCTGGATATGACCTTGGAAATGCAATGAGCTTCATGCGAGCTGCTGCATCGTACTCTGCGAAAGCCTGTGGGCGTTTGATCCTTGAATTAACGTGAGCTTGGCGCAGAAAGATCCTGGACTTCATGCATACCTTTTCGACAGAATCGGCGACGGTCGGCGATACGGGATGGTCTCGCTGCTTGATGTATAGGGATAGATTATCCATGAAAAGATCTATACCTAGCGTGGCGGCAACAATAGTGGGGTCTGCCATAACATGATGCATTACTGCTCGCCAAGCTGCAGTTCAAAGAAAAATATGAGATCAAATCATATTTCCTCCTTGGGCTTGTCGATAGTTGCAGTTGCAGAAGGCGCGGTTTATTCATTCGACAGATCACACGAATCAATTAGATCCACTTAGCTCGGATATGCAATGCCTTAGGAAGAATCAGCATGAGGGTGGATGAGAACAGTGCAAAGGTTGTGACTAGATAGCTGGAATACGTGAGCGGCAGGACAACCATGCTGACCCATCCTGACCAACTAAGCCAACCGAGTCGCTTATACCCTTGAACCAAGATGGCATTCGAGGTCGATTGACACCAGTGAACCAGCTCCATGCTGTCCATACACGAGTAGATGTACGCACTCGGTGCAAAGCACAGTTTCCGCATACTTCTTCGAAGCAGGAACAAATAGTCGGCGGAAAAGCAAACCCTCCCCGACTTAGTAACGCCGCCGCAAGATCCGCCCTCACCGTCAAGCTCTGGGACTCTCTTTCGTCGTCTCGACCCGTCAACCGTGGTAGAAAACACAGCTCCACCTGCTGGAGTCGCGACTGCTGTAGCCTTGAGAACAATACCAAACAGTCCGAGCCTGGCCAACAGCCTTGCTATTTGACCACAAGGTATGACACTTTCAAGTCTTCGTTTCTGTTCAAGTGACGAGAGCTATCACATAAGCATAACATTGCTGCTGCCTACCATTTCCCGGTAAAGCGCCATTCTCTTTTATCATCCACCATTCTGGCTGGTAGATGGCAAGTAAGCGATATATGCTGTACTAGGAGGGAGGCGACGGCTGCAGCTACATCCGAGGTGCCTACCAACACCATCAGCCTCGACGTGGCAACAGAACGTGAAAGGCGATAACAACTACTACCGGCACCAATCAGACGTTTCAACGCCGCAGGTTAACACCAAGCCGCATCACCGTATTCAGCGTCACGAATTCGAAGCGTGGGATGTGTTTGCAATGAGCATCGATATCAGCATGCTTGGCGCACCATATCAGCAGGAGAGGGTCTTGCAAAAACGCTACTATCAAAATGCCGCCCGTCGGATACCAGCTCCAGCAATGTCGCTTCTTAGCCTGCCTTACGAGTTACTACTGCTCATAGCAGAGCACCTGGAATCTGAAAGGAACATCCTTGCCTTTGGAAAAGCCAACCGCCGCCTTTATCATCAACTCAACAGCCTTCTTTACCGTTACAACGTACAGCATTCTGGAGGCTCAGCGCTCTTGCGGGCGACCCAACATAGGCAGGAAACAGCCGTCCGGAAGGCCCTACGTGCTGACGTTAACGCGCGAGGTATATATCACCACCAAGCACTGGCCAGGGCATCATACGATGGCAATCAGGCAATTGTGAGGTTACTGCTCGAAAATGGCGCCGACATCAACGCGCAAATTGGAGTTTTCGGCAATGCACTCCAGGCGGCTGCATGGAGAGGGCGCGAGATAACTGTGAGGTTTCTGCTTGAGAAAGGCGCCAACGTCAACGCACATGGTGGACACTTTGGCAACGCACTTCAGGCAGCTTCATGGGGATGTCACAAAGAGACGGTCGAGCTACTGCTCCACAGTGGCGCGGACATCAACGCGCAGGGTGGCGAGTACAGCAACGCACTTCAGGCGGCTTCATGCGGAGGTCACGTGGCCACTGTAGAGCTTCTGCTCAATAGGGGCGCCGACGCCAACGCACAGGGAGGGGAGTACGGCAACGCACTCTCTAGGGCTTCGGCAAGAGGCCACAAAGCAGTTGTAGAGCTACTGCTCGATGACGGCGCTGACGTCGACGCGCAGGGCGGAGTCTTCGGGAACGCGCTTCAGGCGGCTGCATGGGGAGGCCAGAGGGCGGTTGTAGAGCTGCTGCTTGAGAGGGGGCCGATGTCAAAGCGCCAGGGGGAGTGTACGGCAGCGCACTCTATAGGGCTTCAGAAGGAGGATACAAGGCGATTGTTGAGCTACTGCTTGACGGTGGCGCTGACGTCAACGCGCCTGGTGGACTGCACGGCGATGCACTCAAAGCAGCTTCAGCAAGAGGCCATGAGGCGATTGCGAAGCTGTTGCTTGAGAGGCGTGCCGATGTCAACGCGCGAAGTGGAGAGTACGGCAATGCACTTTACAAAGCTTCGGAAAGGGGCAACGTGGCAATTGTGGACCTGCTGCTTGAAAAAGGCGCCGACGTCAACGCGTAGGGTGGACTATACGGCAATGCGCTCCAAGCAGCTTCAGCAGGAGGGCACAAGGCAGTCGTTGAGCTGCTGCTTGAGAAGCGTGCCGATGTCAACGCGCGCGGGGGAGTGTACGGCAGCGCACTCGAAGCAGCTTCAGCAGAAGGGTACAGGGCGATCGTAGAGCTTCTGCTCAAGAGGAGGGCTGATGTCAACGCGCAGGCTGGGCTGTACGGTAGTGCGCTCCAGAAACACCCGCCAGGCACCATCACCACACGTTATCTGAGGCGAATTGCTACGCCGATCTCCCGAGCAGTTGGCATACTATGATGGTGAAATCTTTAGCACCCTCTTAGTGTCCTATCAAGGGCCTACTATCATTGAAGTAAGAGGTGGTTAAGAGGTCCGACCAAAACAACGATATATAATCTCCTGATTAGAACAGATGTCCAAATGAATGAATTTAGAAACATATTAACTTATTCACTTAGGTAGTAATTAAGGCTTTGACACATTAGAACCTATTAGATTCTTGACTAAGACGGATCACGTTTGCATCCCACGCCTGTCTTTGTCTTGCTAATGTAAGAAGAAGAACCTCACTACATTGCTCTAAGTCTCGTAGTAGAGCCTCCTATCCCCGAGTATCCATAAAGAAATCTAGCCTCAAATCCTATGGTGAAATCCCACTAGTTCGGAAATTCAGGCCAACAGTAGTGGTCCCCTGCATCGGACTCGCCCTTCAGATCTCAACGCCTCGTTTGCCTTGTACACGTATGATGTTATCAATGTGAAGAGCAGGGATAATACAACTCTGGTCTTGCGACACAGCCATAACCATTTCGAGAACGCTGAGAAGACGTACGAGTAGTGGGTGATCATTCTCGGGGACCGTGCGGTACGTGGCCCATGTTCTTTCATCCAGAACGAGATTTTATTAAGAGCAATGCCGATTCGAAAGTTTGTGGGCGGGTCAGTACACGCTTGTCAAGGACCTTACATGCTCAGCACCGGGAAAAACTTCTTCCAGCACTACCAATCGCCTGCTCGTTGGCGCCCCAACATCCGCGCCAAGTTGCTTGTACCCACCAGGGCAGTAGCCACGCTTGTAGCGGATGTAGAGCCGCATGTCAGAATGCAAAGACAGCCGCATCTTCCATCACGATGTACTAGTCATGAGAATGACATCGCATGTTGTCTGCGTACGTTAATCAGGAGATGACAAGAAGCGAAAGCACCTAGGTGTTGCCCTGATGGTGATATTGCAGACCACAGCGATCGCACTCGCTGGCACCTCTGCAATGAGAAGGTACATCTGAGTGATTGTCTTGCTGATTGCTGCCAGCATAGCAAAGCGTTTACGTGCTGCGGCGCGGTAGCTTACAGCTGCGGTTGGTGGCCAATGCTGGTTGTCGAGAAAGTGGCCAAGTGGGGAATACACCCGCAGTAAACAATTTGCTTGTGAGCAGTTGCACGCTAACTTGCAGACAGCCACACTTAGTGCACATGGTAATCCACTGCCCACTGGGAGGTGATGACGCGCGAAGCAGCATCTGCATTCCGCAAGCGTCGGGTCAGGTGCTTGTGCGCTTAGCCAATCCGCAGCTTGTGATACGCTGTGATGCCCATGGTAATAGGTGTTGCTGATGCCACGGCTGATGGTGCGTAGGGTCCGAAACATCACGCTCTACGCTGGAACGCCGTGCCGAGGTTGCTGGTGTTGATGTTGAGTGCTAGCGAGTTCCTCTTCCGAGGCGAATATTGTCGTTCTCAAAATACCGTCCCGCCCCACTTCGCGCGGATTGTCTGTCAGCACTTAGTAATCGATTCCTCACGAATATTTTTGTGCACCTGTTTTAGGAGCAATAAAATGCTTACAGAGAACATTTACCCTAGGTAAATAATGCCGCAGGATCCAGGGAGACCCACCGGGTATCGTATACAGCCATCGCTTATCCAGGCCATTGTTGATCGCGTTACTGATGGGAAAAACAATGAAGAAATCCATCGGGAGCTCGGCGTGGATCCAAAAACAGTACGAAAATACAGGCTCAACCTGAAGGCCTTTGGTGAGCCAATCGGGCCAAGATACGTACGTCGTGGCAGACCGCCTGTGCTCAAGCAATGCCATAGAGACGCGCTGCTAGAGATGCTGCGTGGCAAGCCAACAGCCTACCTGGATGAGATGCAGGACTTCTTGTACGATGAGTACGACGTCAAGATATCCGTTGCTACTCTGGATAGAGAGCTTGAAGCCATGCGGTGGAGTGGGAAGGCAGCCTCAAAGGCAGCCAGGGAGCGTCATGAGGGCCTCCGTCGAGCCTTTCGAGCGCGGTGCGAACAAATCTATCGACCTCATCAGATTGTCTGCCTTGACGAGAGCGCTTGCAACGAGCGTACAGGGGATCGAAAGTATGGCTGGAGCGAGGTCAATACGGCCTGCGACGTGCGCTACTCAGCCAAGCGCTCAGAGAGGTGGAGCTTACTGCCAGCCACGGACGTCGACGGATACGTCGCCCACATGATCTATCAGGGAGCAATCACAGCGGAGCTGATGGAGGACTTTGTTGCCAATCAAGTACTCCCACACTGCAGTCCTTGGCCAGGAAAACGCTCCGTAATAGTCCTCGATAACGCGTCTATCCATCGATCAGTGAGGCTGGCCAACCTGTGCGCAGAGGCAGGCGTAATTATGGAGTTTCTGCCTCCGTACTCACCTGATATGAATCCGATTGAGCAGACCTTCAAGGCGTTAAAGACCTGGATCCGGCGGCATTACCGGGGCGCTGAGGCGTATGATAGATTTGAGTATTTTCTGGAGGAAGCTGTATTAAGCGTATGCTACGGGAGCTCTGCGGGTAACTTCTTCAGGTACTGTGGGTGGGCGCCGTAGAGATATTATACTATCGTTAATAGTACATATTTAGTGTTCGCTGGAGTGGTTTTGTACTATTGTTAGTAGTACACAATTGGATTTGTTCTGTTAGAGTTAGTTTTGGAGATTAGAAATCTAGCACCTGCCACAACGTAAATACAGAAATCTTACAGTGGTGCAAGGGTAATCTAAGGCTACTGAATTAATTGCTGTTGTCCGTTTTAGTGTAGCTGGCGTGGTGGTAGAGTTGCAGAGGGTAAGGTGTACGGTGAGTAGACAAGGCGGAAAAGTTGGTGTTTGATCATACAAATAAGGTGATCAGCTGAGGCGATATCTATAGGATATGGCCCGTGCCCTACGCGTCAAGAACAACACCTCTACGCCCTCTACTCGATTGCCTCTCGCTATCTCTATCCTCTACTCGGGCAGCTCTCAGTCGCCGTTTCCACTTATTATCTCGCCGCTGCAACTTTCTGCAGTCCTCCTGATCGCTCTCAGAAAAGTCCTGTATACCTAGATCGCCACTGAAAGAAGCAGTGGGACTGGCAGCTCGAAATCCTCTCTCCAAACGTTGTACGGCATACCTGCGTTAGATCCATCCATAAGCATGTTCAGATCGATCTGCCCGCCCTTAACAACCTCTGTAAGTACTCTCTTGATATCTGGCACTTGTACAGCCATTGCCTGATCCATCCACCAGTCAAAGAAGTACCGAGTATGATAGGAAAGCTCGATGTTGTTCTCGTACGTCAGATCTCTCCACCCTGACACTGGCACGCTTGGAGTACTTGCAGAGCTTGCAGCGGGCGCTGCAGGTACAGGTGCCTGCCGTGCAAGCAGTTGACTGTGTGCTAACTGACTGACAGATAGCGCGCTGGCAGCGATCGCGCTCATAAAGCTATCTGCCGTAAAGGCAGGCGTAGAGCTCTGTTGCGCCTTCTCCTTCGCCTTCTCCTTCGCCGCCAGCTCTCTGGACGTACGCAGAGCTACGCGTATGATATCGTCTGGCTCGTTGACGCTGCACTTCCCGAGGGTGACGTTGCGCGCCCACATGGCCACAACATTGCTGCTTATCGGGTAATGGTTCTCAAATCCATCGGGCTGGCCAGCTGTACGTTGGATCCAGCACACGTACGGGTAGTTGCCACAGTGGGTATCTTGGCACCTCCATTTATCACGGATAGCGATCGAGGGCCCATCAGCAACAGCATGGCCAGCTAGGATCTCTGGCAGCTCTTGCAGCTGCCTTTGTGTTGCAGTAAGTCGAACCTGGCCTTGGGAGCTAGAGGAGCCTCTGCTACGTTGTTGGCCCATGGGACTGATCACCTCTACAGACTCAGTACCAAGCGTCGCCTCAAAGTCAACATACGTGGCGTCGATCGAGGACTCCTTCAGGTGCTGCGCGTACTCGATAACCTGCATGAAGCCGGCACCTTCTCCACGCTTGAGCGATTGCCGCAGCTTCTGCTTCTCTGGGGTCTTTGGCTTATACGCGCAGGCGGAAACGTCCCTAATAATCACTTTCTGCGGCGGAGTTGTCTCTATAGCTAAGTCTTGAACAACCTCATCTACCCATGCCCAAAGCTGACCTGCGTAGCAGCGATCTAGATCGAACTCCGCTTTAAATTTTGGCTTGTAGAGCTCCTTTTTAGGACCCACGAAGGCCTGCCAGCGACAAGTAGCGTACGACGACTCTACTTCAGGTACCCCAGTAGCTGATTTTGGCTCCTCTTGCTGAGTTTCTTCCTGTATAGGGCCACTAATTGGATCAGATACACCTCCACTGGGCGGGTCACTAGGCGGGTCACTGGGTAGATCACTGGACAATACAATTGCTGGCAGTAGCTGCGCAGACGGAGGCTCGATCTCCCGATTAGGGTCAACAACGTTGCCCTCTGGCGGAGGAGGAGCCTTGTTGGATACTTTTCTCCGTAACTTGGTACCTCTGGCAGCTGCTGCAGGCGCCCGGCGCGCACGTTTTGGAGGATTTTCACCTCCATCAAATGGCTGGGTAGCTGTACGCTTACGTTGACTACGCAGCGGCATAATACAGGTATTGATACAGGGTGAATGTTCACTGTAATCATTGTTTTACTAACAAATTGGGTGTTAGAAAATATTTTCCGGGAAGCCGGGGCCACCTCGGCTGACCGAAGTGGGGCGGGACGGTATTTTGAGAAGCACCGATACCGTGTCCGTGCACCGAACGCCCGGAGTCACCGAACGCCCGCTCCGGGCCTTCAAGCCCACTACAAAATGAGGCTGTAGAGCCACGAATAATAGCTATTATCGCGAGATATTCTGGTGGAGTGCTCTATAGGCTTATACGATCATTATTCTTATACAATCTATCTATATAATGTGACGGTGCAGCCGCTGCGGGTGGTGTGAGTGCGAGCGGGTGGAGGAGGTGTCACAGGCTTTGGGTGACTACGCGCACCGACACCACGACGCGCAGGCTCCTGTTGAGGTTATAGGCTTGCCTCTTTGGGACTGTTGCATAGCTTTTGTAGAGTCGCGCGCCTGTTTGACAGCGGCTCTAGCAGCTTTGCGGGCGTCTATCGCACGACGTTCCTCTGCCTTCATCCTTGCACGCTCTTCCTTCTCCTTCACCCGCGCCTGACGCCTCTCTTCTTCAATCTTCTCCTTGTATAGCTTATTAGCAGCTGCCAACTCCTTCATCTCTGCCTTTTTTAGCTCTTCCTCCTCCTTCTCTTGCTCAGTAACTGCCTTGCGCACGCGTGCCTCCCGGATAGCTCGAGGAGACCACACCATCGCTCCGCCATGATACTCCTCGTGCTGTTGCAAGTCTAATTGCCTACTAGGTTGCTTCTGACGCTTCTGCTTTTGGTATAGTTTCTGCCTGAAACCATCCAGTTCGTTGTGAAGGAGCTCAACCTGGGTCGATAGGTGGTGGATAGTTTGGCCAAGCTTCCGCGCACCTGCACTGCGAGGATCCTTCACCTCCGCGCGCAGTGTAGTGCAAGCTCTAAGCCAATCCTCTGCAGAACAAGCCGTAGAACCAGAGGCAACTGTGTCTGAGTCAATAGGTGTTGTGTGGCCGAATCTATCGAGGATAACGTCGGGGTTCATTGGGCTTATTCCCGTGGTAGTGAAGGAGTTTCGTACGAGCTTTTCTGTGAATGTACCCACCCAGGCAGGCCAAAATAAGCTGATGAAGTCACCTTTCGTCAACGGCGATAGGCCTTGAGACTTCTGGAGGTAGTCATCCAGCTCGGAGGCGTACGCGGAGGAGAGTGGCTTGAAGCAGACTACGTCCAACGGCTGCAGCGTTTGGGTACTGTGAGAGGGTAACACTGCAAGTATTATCCGATTCTGGTCGCAGTAATCGATGAAATCCTGCGTCAGGTGACTCCCGTGGCCATCTACTATCAAAAGCCTGTAACTCCGACGCGCTTTTGCCTTAGTATAACGGTCAAACGACTGTTCAAGCCAGGCCAATCCAATATCATTGTTCGTCCAGCCTGTAGGCGAAGAAGCCACGTGAATTGGGTGGGTTCCTGCCTCAATATCGGCCACCCAATGACTCTGGATTGTGGAGTTTTTCGACGCAAATATGATGCCTGGAGGCAGTGTAGTACCATCCGCGCAGAATGCTGCCAATAGGCTCACCCACTCACGTGAGCCATCTTGACGAGCCTGCCTAACCTCCTTCTTCCCATATTGACGCCTACTGAAGATACGCTTTGTCCTGCCTAGCAGCCCAATCGCGAAGCCCTTCTCATCCATATTGTACGTGTGCGCCGGCTCGATGTTGTATTCGGTGATCTTCCGCTGCAGCAGGTCAAAGTATAGCTTGTACTTATACCCAGACTCAGCGTTGTGGCGGCTGGAGTCCATGGCCGACGTCCATTGAGAGGTAACCTGGTCGCGGTGACGGTGCAGGAAGCGTATAACCCAGCTCTCGGAGACGTGTCCCTGCACAACAGTAGACGCGAAATTTTGCTTTGCGATATTCATACCACATCTGTTGCCATGGGGCGACTCGAAAATCCTCTGTTCTCTGGCTGTCCGCATTGTTATATGTAGCGGTTTCTTCAGGAGGAGAAAGCGTCTGGTTCGACTGTGTTGTTCGTCTAGAGATCAGAGACGTCCCGCTCATAAGGGATGTCTCATCTCAGGTAGGCTAACTACATCTGGCTATTCAACCGTTACATTATAGCTATTCTAAACCGTGGCGTTTCCATTCCCCACCAACTTGGCATTGCTATTGATAAGCTTAGTTCGGGATCGGGAAAGATGCCTTGGAAAGAAATCGCCATCTGGATATGTTATCTCTGGCTTGACAGCCGTGCTGGACTTGACGTACTCGACAGTCTTGCAGACACCTGCATTCAAAATTCCTCGTACAAGCAAATTACGAATATAGCTATGGGCCATGTTATGGATTTATCGTTCGACTTCCACTCAAACAAAGATACTGAGAGATTTCAAAAGCAATAGATCAAGCCGGATCGTTAAACAACTTGGTTCAGCTGATTGTTTTCGAGATCCTTCCTATTGTAATTGATTTCGTCATTGCATCGGTATATATTACCTATATATTCGACATATACTTGACTTTGGTTATCATCGGCATCTCAGCAGTCTACCTCTCGTTTGGAATCGCTTTCAACCCTTGGATACAACGCCAACAAAGAATCTTAACCGAAAATAGCCGTAGCGAGAGCAAGGTGGCATATGAAGCTATATCACACTAGCTTACTACCACGTACTTTGATCGAGCCCAATTTGAGAAACGGCGTTATGGTACTGTGGTTCAAGGTCTTCTCGATGCTCCATACAGCTACCTTTATCGACTGCTGTGTGGTAATGCTGTCCAAGACCTTACTATGACTGCTGGATTCGCTGGCTGTACCATTCTCGCGATGTTACCGGTTGTCACGGAGAAGAAATCAGTTGGAGCCTAGTAACCTTTATTACGTACTGGAGTGCTATAAAGGGTGCAGTGAAGCGGATTACAGGCTCATACCAAACGATTAGTTTGACACTCGTCAATGCCGAAAGGGTTCTTCAGTTGCTCCAGACAGAGCCCTCGATAACTGACGCTGATTCATCCAAAGAGCTCGTTGTCGATACTGGAGAGGGTAGGTTCAAGAATGTTGAATTCGCTTACGACCCACGCAAGCCTCTTATAACGAGTCTAAATCTTGTCGCAGAACCCGGCAAAACAGTCGCCGTTGTCGGTACTACTGGCGGTGGGAAATCGACACTCTTGAAGCTTCGCTTCCGGTTGTACGATCCATGCGAGGGATCTATTACAATAGATGGCCATGATATACGCCATGTCAGGCTCTCTAGCCTCCGAAGCGCTATTGGAATCGTCCCTCAGAACCCTACGCTTTTTAATGGTACTATCCGGGAGAACATCCGCTATGCTCGCCTTGACGCTACATACGAACAAATTATAGACGTATGCAAAGCGGCTGCTATCCACGACAAGATTACGGAATTTCCAGACGGTTATGAGAGTAAGGTGGGAGAGGGAGGGGTTCGGCTTACTGGCGGAGAGGTTCAGCGCCTTGCCATGGCTCGCGTCCTACTCAATAAGTCCAAAATTGTGGCGCTAGATGAAGCCACCTCTGCAGTTGATACATTAACTGAAGCGGAGATCCAGAAAGCCCTCCAGCGCCTAGGCTCTGGTCGAACTATGTTTGTAATTGCACATCGCCTGTCTACTGTTGTCAGAGCGCACAAGATCTTGGTAGTACGCGAGGGTAGGATCGTTGAGAGTGGTACACACGATGAACTGGTGGCCAAAGGAGGGGAATACTGTAAACTTTGGACACAATAGGCTTTGACTGAAGAAGCAGGCATAGCCTAAGCGTTGAGAAAGCGTCTCAATGTTAATTACTAGTGACTTTAGGATATTAGCTCTTTGCTCTTTCTAAACCTGTATAACCGTTTTTCTCCCAAGCATTTATATGGTCTCTATATATCCTATCCTTATCAATCAGAGAGAGATCTATTATTACATAAGCAGCGGTTACCTCGTAAGGGAATTGATAGGTTGGTTGACTGATTGATTCATTGATTGATTGATTCCTACTCGGTTTCAGCCGCGATTTCTCCGCAGCTATGGCGAACAGCCGACGCGTCCCGGATCATTGCTTCATCCTGCAAAATAAGACCAGCTGTCCCCAGAAACCCACCTTTTCTCCTTCACCCACTATCTAAATATGCTTGCCGGCCCATCGAGATAGTGGTTTCAATACTAATGCGCACTGTCTTATAGGCTTCGTGAAGGCACTCTCGCCCTCGTTCGTCGCGCCCGCATACCTGCAGTCTCCGCCCAGCGCTCGGCTTATCTACGCGTCTGCGATCCTGATTTTCCCAAGGATCTACGCCTGCTCTATTATTTCGATGGCTCTGGTGGCTAGTTGTGGCATGTTGAGGATGCTCCGGAGGTTGTGTCGTCCTGGTAGGTCGCCGAATATCCGGTCCCGGAGGTCGTTGTGCGTCCTGCAGTAGGTAATGGCATCGCAAACTGGACACAAGGGCTTGTGAAACATGGCGTAGTCGACCAACCTGTATATTAAGGCGGGTAACGCTCTTAAATTCGACCCGCACACGCGTAAAGGCAAGAGTGAGAAACGGCAGGGCAGTGATAGCTCTGAGGAGGAGAGGAAGCGTCACAAGAAGAAGCTGGAGGATATGAAGCAGCGGCGAGAGATGCAACGCATGGAGGACAAGGAGGACGAACGAGAAGAGGCGCGCCAGCAGCGCAAGTACGAGCAAGAGCGTCGGCGTCGACAGCGACAGGAGGACGAGGATGAGCAGCGTCGGCGCGACGACCTCAAGCGTCGGGCACGAGAGGCACGTAAGGACGAAGAGCGACAACTGCTAGAGCAGCGGGACTTGGCTAAGAGCTGGCCCTTTGGTCCACGTCCACACGTCCACGCGTCCAAGTCGTCGCCGCCGTCAATCCCGTCACTCGCGTTGCCGTTGTCGCAGGCTCTTGTGTCTGCGCACCCTCAGGCCCTGCTCTCGCAGCTGCCGCCCTCATCAAGCTCTATCAACAGCCAAGGCAATACTCGACTGGAGGTGAGAAAGCCCTTCAAATGGCTTGTAAAGCAGCAGCTGCCAGAGGACAAGGACGAGTATACACATACTATGGAGGTTGCGCTTGACGAGTGGTGGACGATTGATGATCTCCGTGCTATAAGTGATCCTAACGGGGATCTATACAAGGTTGCCCGGGGCTTAAAGCTTAAGGATGGCCTTATTCACTACTGAGGAGGGATCTGAGGCAGTCCAAGTCTAGCTACCGTACAGCAAAGAATGCTGTATGCCATACCTAAGGAGCACCCTGCAGGTAGTGACAGGGATAACAACAACTTCTCTATATAGGTAATGTGGCGTTGGATCCTTTATTCTTATTGTTTACAGAGATACCCCTACATTGATACTCATACGGCGATATTCGGCTTTCAATCAAGCGTTATTGTACGTATTATGAATTAAGAACTTTGTTCTAGCCTTCGACTTTGTCTTCTTTATTCAATGTAGAGATTCATTTATATATTGTCCAATTACAGGGCAGTTTGGACTATTACCAATAATACATAATGCTGGCGCACCAGGCATAATATCAGGTGATCGTACAAGTAGGTAGAGTACAAGAACTGCAGCCCAGCCGAGAGGTAGGCAGGTATTTTGTACTATTACGCATAGTAAAGGAACACTAGCCCAGCTAGCAGGCAGCTAGGTGGCTTTATACTATTACGTATAGTACAGAGACACCAGCTCATCTAGTAGATCTGCAGCGTACGTGACAAACCTCCAAAAGCCCAAAGTCTCTAAGTCCCCAGGTCATGTTGGTTCTATGTAAAGAGCACCTCCTCCTCCTCCTTCTCCTTCTCCTGTTCATCGCGAACACCTTCTTCGGAAAGTCGACCCGTCTCTACACCCACCGTCCATGCTCACCTGATCTGCAGGAGCTCGCCGTCTTCTGCCTCGTCACCAAGATCGCGAGCATCTCCTTCGGAGACTCGACCCGTCTCTTCGCCATCCATGCCGACCTCATCTGCAAGAATCCTCCTCTCCGCCGCCGCCGCCGTCGGGGGATGGATCAGCCTGCTCGTCGCTTGAGACCACGCCCGTCCGCCGCCGGGTGTAGAGCATGGCCCAAGAAGGCCCCGAAGGCCCCACAGAGCTCTCCCACTCCCCCTCAACACATAAGGCGACGCTCCACGCCCGGCGGCAGCAGGGCTTGGCGCTACTCGTCGTCCTCGTTAAGCTCGAAGTCAAAGTCAAACTCTCCCCTCAATTCTCTCCTCACCCTCAGCAGAGTCTCATCGTCAATATACAAACCGCCCGCCGCGTAACGAAAGTGTTTCCTCGCGAACCTGTCACAGCGACTCCCGTAAACTGCCGCCTTCAAGAAATCGCCGAACGGATTGCGCCCGAATCGAGAACGCATGAAGACGTAATTTCGCCAGATCCAGGCCTTCAACTCTGCAAAGGTAAGCTCAACGGGATTATAGTCTGGCGAGTACGGCGGCAAGTACTGCAGCAGGTAGCCAGCGCGCTCGACGACGGCGCGGACATCGTTATTCGTATGGATAAAGACGTTGTCGAGGACAATCACCATCGGCTTGTCGCCGTAGAAGGCTCGCAGGGTAGGTATAAGCTGCGTTTCAATCCAGTCGACAAACTGCCCATGATTCTAGTAGCCCTCCTTGATGCCAGTGCAGGGCAAGTAGCCATGCTGTGCCGTGTAGGCTGGCGGAATCGCCCAGGTGTCTCCACACCGGATGTCCTGACTGTACCGACAATCAGCAACAGGAGCATATGCCTTATGCCTCCAGCCGCTCTTTTCGTTAAAGATCGCCTCATCGATAAAGCAGAGATCCTCCTGCACGTACTGAGCCATCCTTACACGGTAACCCTGCCGGAGGTCCTCGTTTCGATTGACCGAAAAGGGCCGCAGTTTCCGCTGACCCCAGTCTCTCTTCTTCAAGTATCGCGATACTGCCTGGCGCGATACACGGCAGTTGCGCTCAATTGCCAGCCACCGTATTATCTCATCTTGATACATCCAGCCAGACTGAATGAGCTCATCAAACAACGCTTGTCCATCTTCATCAGAGATACCCGAAGGTTTCCCAAGTTTGCGCTGCAGAGGACGCGGACGTTGACAAACTTGTCCAGGTTCTCGCACACGTTTGTAACAGCATGTAGAGAGCAGCGCTCGCGTGCTGCAATAGCAGTCAGATGCCAACCATCGTCTAAGAAGCGCTTGACATTATTGCGAGTACGCGTAGAGATACCGCGATCAAGATATACAGGATTAGGAGGCTGGGGCGGGACGAGGTCGCGCCGGCAAGGACGCGTTGGGATACCTATAACAGCGTACATGACTAACGTTACTGCGACACCTGCAACACCAGAAAAGCGGTCAGTATAGAGCTCTGCACGTAACTCTATAGCCTTGACTTACTATAGAGCGTGCAAGGGCCTGATCTGGGATCTTGCAGCTCTAGCAGCTCTAACAGCTCCAGACTTGCGCGCTGCGTTGGCAAAACGGTCTGCGTGCTCATCTAGGTTCCGTAGCCGTGATGGGCGGGAGCCGCCTGCTGCTTGGGGACACATATTTGATGACTACAACACCAGAGATCAGTCAGTATAACCTATATACGCGTGAACCCTACGATTTCAAGCTTACCGAACGCGTAGATGGCACGTGGACGGGCGGGGGCAGCATTTAGGTACTGATTTAACGCGCCATGCAATTAGTGTAGTGAGGAAAAATCGACGGTGCGCGCCAAGCTTTTCCAGAATTATGCATCTAACAGATACGCGAACCACCAGTTCTCACCGAACATCAACTTATCCAGGTCAGCGAAGGTCGATATCTATCAATTTTCGTCAAAACACGACTCAAATGCCTTCTGAAATTTGTTTTCCAACGTCATCTCTCCGCTGCAGGCGTTGTGGCAGGCGCGCTGCCCTGTTTTGTCTTTCAGCTCTTCGCTGAGCTGAAATCTTTTCAAAATGGCCCGTGCGCCACTCAGATTTTCACGTTCGGTCGAAGGCCACAACCACCGCTAAGACAAGGAGACAACCTTGCCACTGCTTGTTCTTGCAAGATATGGGCACTTGTCAGGCCTGAATACAAAGGCTCTCCATGCGCAGAGCTACGGCACTATCCGACAGAGCACCGGCTCTCTACACCCACCTACTCTTTCGTGCTCTCTCTCACGGCACTCAACTGCCTCTGAACACACAAGGGATCCACCCTAATGTACGCACTCTGCTCAGTCTCCCCAGCTGGACGGGGAGCTGTAGCATGAAACGGTAGCAATACCCGCGTAGGCAAGAAATGCTTTCTAAGGTAGTGTGCCAGCACTATAATTCCATAGCTTAGCACGTCGTATATGCCCTTCGAGGGGCGAGATGGTGGACTTAATCCCCATCAACTAGACATAAAATGAATACCAACCAACCAACCAACCACCAGTTCTCACTCCAACCCACCACCGCCGCATTCCTACAACGAACAGCCGCCGGGTCGCACCGCGCCTTATGTGTGGAAAACTAACACTACAGCCGACGTTCGCTATCCCGAGTCAATTCACGCGCCTGCACAGCTCGCGGTAGCCCAGAGTGCGGTCACGCTCGCGACCGACGCGCCGCCTCACTTCACGGCCACGGCCTCGTCCACCCCAATCGGCTCTTACAGCAGCCTCGGCTGCATGCACTCGCAGTCAAATGTCTGGCTGCGCAAAGACTCGCTGCTCAGCCTGCTGGGCCAGAGCCAGGGCTTCTCGGCGAATGCGCCCATGATGCAGAACATCGACATTGGCGATTCGTCCGATGACGAGATCCCGCAACCCATGAAGCTCAGCGCGCTCACCACTGCGCTGCTGGCACAGAACGAGGCCAACTCTCCTGAAAGGATATGGAAACCAAAAGTGCGCGTCTCGCGCAGTGGGTCAGGCACGCCCGTGCTTAATACCGTCACACCTGCGCCGAGTTGGCGCATCAAGAGGGTGCCGCTGCGAGGCGCGCCCATGAGGTGGTCACGACGGACGCCGCAGAGCGAAGATGAGAGACATCCGCCTTCCCAGGACCAGGAAAATCTTGTCCCTATGTCGGTGGTAAAACCGGATTCCAAGAATGCCGCCGGCTCAGTCATGAAGGTCCCGGACTCGATCATGAAGACAGCAGACCACGACATGCAACCACCGCGACAGCTTTGTCACCCATCCAGAGACAGGAAAGACTAGTACCATTACCGTCGATAAGCGCGAATACCCCGAGAAGACCGGCGCCTCCACCACCACCAAGGACGTCTGCGCTTGAGACTGTGACTGTTACTGCTGGTGCTGCGACGACCAAGACTAGAAAGCGAAACAAGAGGAGCATTGTGACAGTCCACAACAGACACTACCAGCTCATGGAACGGATAGGCAAGGGCGGCAGTTCAGTCGTTCTGCGCGGAATGGCAGAAAATTACAAGCTGCTTGCATTGAAGAGAGTCAAGCTTGACGCTGCGGATGAAGCTGCTGTTATGGGTTACAAGGGCACGACTGAATGCGGTGTCATGGCCTGCTTAAGAAATAGAGCATCTCTGTCCAACTGTTCAATGCTACTCAAATAATAGAGATTCTCTATTTATCTTCTACCTCTCTCTTGGATCCCTTCCCACCTTGACGAACAGATATTCGCCATTTCCTTTCTTAAACATTCAAATTACTACAACCCGCATATTGCCGATGAGACGCTCGCACAATAAGACTCTCAAAAAGAGATCTAGACGCGCATCAGTACGACTCGGACGAGCGATGCGCAGTCGAAGCCAAGCTGCACGAGCGACTAGCACGTTCGCTTGGGGACTGGCATTGTTTACTTGAGATACGCTTACACACGTCTCTAGGCCACGCCCCGTAGCAACAGGAAGCTTCCGTGCCTCACTTGATTGTCGGACACGTTTTCCGTTCCTGTGCTACTCCTCGAGTGCCCTCTGTTCATTGTAATGTTGGTTGCCTGGCTTTACGACTGGAAAGAGGTTTTGGCATCTCAGCGCCAACTGAAACGCATGTGAAACAGCGATTGAGGACGCGTCCATAAAGTAGTGAGGCCCCAGAATCTCTATATTTTGATAGACAACTAAGTCAAGCGCTCGTTTTGACCTCCTAGGCTAATACTGCTTGAGACATGCAGGGAGAAGCCGGTGTAGGAGTAGAGAGCTTCAGCCAAAACATGTGAAGATCTACGAAGGAAGCCATCCATTCGATTCAGTTTCCTCCGGCACCTTGTTTGACTCAATTTCCATATGCGAGACTTGTTCGACTGCTTCATGATATATCTCCGTGTCTTTGAATTCTGTAGCGATGAAACCTTCCCAAGTATACGCTACAACTCCAGATGCTTCCACTGGATTATCGTCCCTCTCGTAGAATTCAGTAACAGATGCATACACAAGAGTTGAATGCAGTAAGTGTTTAACTTCGATGATCTTGTGGAGTACAGTCGGTTTTGTCAGGGTAAATCGTATAGCATCAAGGCGACATGACTTCTTTGCGTCCGTGACATTGTTCGGTTTCTGATTTCAAGGCGGTCAGTCTGGATTCATTATCTGATAGAATAGAGTAATTACCGAGCAATGTGTTGACATTCTTACACAGGCTGCAGGAAGTTCTGCAGAAGGATATGATGGGAGTTTAAGCTTGCAAGAAGGCAACTGTGAAGGACGTCTCAGCCTTATTGGGTTTGGGCACGTACATATACGATTCCAGGTCCCTGCTTACGGCATGAACTCTAAATTTCAACGATCAGCTTCGCAACGCACAGACGAAGGCCGCAGGAGAAGTTATGCATAGGTGAATAACAAAAAAAGTTGATCAGCAAGATCTTGTCTACCGCCACACATATAGGTCCGCAATAGCCGCCAGGTCCCATAACATGCTTTAGCAGAGGAGAAAAATCTCAGTAATACGTGATGCTATACAGAGTACCGAGGCATCGGTAGCACCGACTGCTTGAACTGCTCCATAGTTGCGGACACAGTAATATCAACATCTTGTGTTTCTCGGCTGCCGCCCCTTAGTCGAACTGTCCAACCTCCCCAAAATGTATGCGGTATGGCGGCGCCCTGGCATATTTCTGACAGATGTTCTGCAACCAAGAGTAAGTGATCTGCGCTAGGTCGTCGTGAAGTTGGGCGAATCGATCTGTGGCATATATCTCTGCCATGGATGGATAGGAGATTGGAAACGAAAGTAACGGGCATGTAGTCAGGGTACTTATGCTTTGTTCCATAGGCAGAAGAACAACGGGGTCGGCAAGCTCTAACCACTTCAAGGGATCGGTTCGACATGACTTTAGCATTCAAAATCATCTCTACCAATAAATGTGAGAATTGCCCTCCCTGAATTCCCGTACACCCTTGCACGCACGACGCACCCATTTGCTAGTGCCATGCAAGTCGTCCGGCGCTTGTAGCGGTCAGCAGGGCACCGCGACGCAATGGCACTGATGGTATCAGCGCAGTGGCCAATGCTGAGTTGGTCGAAGACGTATAGAGTTGACATAATTATGAATACATCTCTTTAAAATAAGCAGATAACGAATGAGAACTAGTTAGTTATGGCTGGAGATTACTCAAAGTCAGCCTGGTAGTCACATGACCTGACCCCGCCATGGATAAAAGATATCCCGTTCGGTATCTTGGGCCCCGCCAAACAAGGCTGGTCGAGCCCGGCCTGTCCATAGCAGCTAACAACACAGTCAGGCATCTCCCTCAAGACGGCGCCGTAAGTATCACACGCGTTTTATTAGCTGTTCTAAGAAAACGCAGAGTATTTTATCTACCCTAGCAATTCTTGCACATCCTCGTGTTCCCCCGAGATCGCTCTTCGACGTACACGTTATCCATGCCCAAACATCTAGAGAGCATCTCCATAGGCTCCCTCGATACCATCAACGAGTTATCCACGTACATTAGAAACAAAGGGCATAATTATGAAGCGGCATCGCAGCCAAACCTGGAGAGATGCGTTGCAGGAGACGTGGGTGAGAAAATCATCCCGCTCTCTAAAGCCGCAATTCCCAAACTATACCAAAACGTAGGCTTGTCATCTCCGCTTATTAAATGACCGCTGATTATTAGATAGCCTCCAAGAGGATGGGTTATCTTCCGTTCGAAAAATGGTGCGAGAGTAGGGACCTCTGAAAATCAGTACATTATTCCCATTTATATCTCGGAAACGCCGTCTTACCTCTCCACCGATGAGAGGTTATCCACCGACAAAGGCTCACATGTGGATTTGTCACTAGGATACGCAGTCTTCTGTGCTGCGGGGGAACCGGCCTTCATTAGTAAAGGCGTGGAGTTCTACCTTCTAACTAGCTAGGCTGAAAGCGGTCCTAGTACTTGGCTGGTGTCGTCGAATGGGAAAATGTCTTGGTAGAAGTTGAAATTATTGAGGTCGAGATCGAACTGCAATATGTCTTGGTTGAAATTGAAGTCAGGGAAACTAGCAAAGCCCTGATTGAGGCTGAGAATACTGGATTCCGAGGACATGTGTTGGTGGCCGCTTTCGCTAGACGGTAATATATCTGTTATTATGTTAGCGATGTCGTCAATATTTGACCTAAATACTGTTACCTTGAATGCTCTCATCGTGATGTGTGTCTTGGCTAGTTTGATGGGAAGGTGACGGGGAAGTACCCTTGCGATTTTTCTTTGAAGGCTTTGACTGTCCATCTTTAGCCTGTCTTTTCCTCTTCGGTCCACGGAGTTCCGGTATGTCTTCCCGTCGGCTAGTGGATGGACAAGACGATGACGAGCCTGAGGCTGAGCTCGACTCCGTCGCATCTACGGACGATGATGGACAGGTCTCTAGCGTTATACTTGAAACGAAGAGTTTGTGCGGTCTTTGGAATTGACGAATGGCGCCGGCCGCGTCTTTTGCTCGAGTTTCGTTCGCTATGATAGAGACTTTTTCCTTGAACGGTTGGAGGCTATCGGTCAAGGCAGAAAGCGTCTTCGGAAGATTCTCGATCAAACTAGTAGTTGTCAGCTTCACCGATTCAGAGACTAGCTTGACGATTTGTCTACCTCTCCTTCGTGAAGGGGTCCGCAAATACGAACCAAGAACCTTCACCTAGTATGGTACCGACTAGGTGATATAGCTGCCCCAACTTCACCCAATGGACGAAGTCATCCAGCAGCTCAATCGCAGATAGCTGTGAAAGTATCTGAGTGGCATAGGGAACGACCATGCTAGCCTTAAGAAAGACCATGCTATTCTGAGGTGTGAAGAGCATGAAAAGATCACGGAAAAACAACGCGTTGAAAAGGAAGCGAATGTTATCCTCATGTTTGCGAGATTCGATTCTCCTCATCCGCGCGACCTTCTGATCGAGAGCTGACTTCAAATCCGCTAAGGTTGATTTGGCCGTGAGGTTGTTGATTGCGGGGACAGGCTCATTAATCCGACTCGTAGACTGATTCGGCTCAGGCTGAACATCCAAGCTCCAAGGCTCGAAGAACTTTGCTGGATTCGTTGCCCATTCGACTACAAGACGCACCAGTTGAGCACTAAGCCAGAGTTTCACTCGGTCTAGTGTTTTTGACGCGCGGACAGCTCTTCCATTAGTGCCTGTCGTCTTATTCTCGAAGACAGGTTTGATAACGTCGTAAAGTTCCTATAAAGGTCAGAAAGGACAGAACAAACTGCCTAAGAACGAACTCTCACAGGTGATTGAAGCACGTCGGAAATAGGCTCGTCGGGATTGTGTTTTTGCAGAAGCTCGATGAATTCAATTGTTTTCATCTTTACGTTAAGGAGGGGTTCGTTAAGATCTGTGAATGAAGCTCAACAGGAGGCATGGAACACTGTTAACGACCCTAGGGTTATGCCAAGGCGTGTACACACGACTTGGCATACTCCTTAGGTTAGCTCAGTTAGTCGACCTCGCTTACGAGGACATTGATCGCCGTCGCTGGGCACTGCGCCTCTTGGTTCGACAGAACGAAGCGCTTAACGACAGGAATCGCAACCGACCCGGCAAATATCCGGTAAATGGATGTCTCTCTCCATGGTAGGATGATCATGGAAATTCCGGCTCCCAGTCAAACGCTCTTATCGTGATCTCATGAGCATACTTCCTGCGACGCAAGCGGTTCGTGCTTATCTTTGACAGAGGCGGGGCATCCTGACGACAAAAGCTATAAAGACACACGAATTCCTCGCAGTATGTCACTTCATCTGTGACTGAAATAATCGCATACACTTCAATTTTAACATTCCACCATGACAACAACAAAATCTCTCGGACTTGGTGCCGTCGGCGATCTCGACAACGAGAAACGTCTGCGTATCCTCGGCGTGATTGACAAGCTGCGGGAGCTTGGTGTCAGTGAGAACGTGTCTCTGCCTCAGGTATGCAGCAGCTTTCGCAGAGTTGGATCCAATACTCATCGTGTAAGCTTGTAGTCGTCGGATACCAGTCCAGCGGGAAGTCGTCCCTCTTAGAAGGGCTCACTGGACTGTCCTTCCCTGTCGCTAGTGACTTGTGCACGCGTTTTGCAACGCAAATCGTCCTACGACGTGCACCAGCCCATGAGGCACAGGTCAAAATCACGATTATCCCTGGACCAGATGCGCAAGGAGACGAGGAGACCTTGGATTTCCTGCTGAGCTTCACGAAAACGCTTTCTGCTGAGGAGTTCGACAGCGAGAGGTTTCAGGAAATTTTCAACGAGGTATTTGGGCCTAATCGAGGTCAATGGCAGGATTGATGCAGCATAGGCCGCTGAACGCATGGGATTACCGGGTCCGAACACAGAAAACCTGGAGGATCTTGAGAAGCGCTTCTCTGACGACATCCTCAAAATCGAACTCTCTGGGCCCGATCATCATCACCTCAGTGTCGTTGATGTGCCGGGCTTGTTTCACAGTAAGTCAGGATTTATGGAAGTATGATTTCCGCTGACTCGCCAGACCCTACTAAGTATCAGACCGAAGAAGACCGGGCGATTATTCGGAAGCTCATTGAGGATTACATTACTGATAAGCGTACCATCATCTTGTCCGTATGCCTCGAGACGTTCAAGTACTTTCTGATCTTTTTGCAGGGCGGTCATGGATGCTCGGAACAATCTTGCCAATCAAGAAGTGTAAGTGGCTTCTATGGTTGTAGTCTCACGATTGACCGATCTAGATTTTCTATGGCCCGTGCCGCTGACCCTGCTGGTAAACGTACCGTTGGAATCATTACGAAATGCGATGCGTTGCAGCCTGGAGACGAGCAGGGTGTAAGTGCGGATGGTGGTAGATGGACGGAGCCCATCTGACAAGAGACAGGTGTTTCGCATTGCCAAGAACGAGGTAGAGAGGCTGAACCACGGTTGGTTCGTCGTGAAGAATCGCTCAACTCAGGAGATTGTGGCGGGAGTCACCATTGAAGACCGGCAAAGACGCGAGAAGCAATTCTTTGCAACAGTTGCCCCGTGGACAGAGTTGAAAAAGAATCGAACCGGAATCTATGCGCTCAAGGCCTTCCTTGGAGGTCTTCTTTATGACCATATCAGCAGTTAATTCCCAGACGTGGTGAAAGACATCGAACAGCTTTCATCAAGCACCCTGACAGAGCTAGAGATACTAGGGCCATCGCGTCAGACAACTGCCGATCAAAGACGTTTCCTAATGCGCCTGGCCAATGCATATCAACAAGATGTATCAGATGCTTTAAGCGGCAACTACGACCCAGGGCTCGACGGAGATGACCCGGTCAAACTCCGTATGCATGTGCGCAAGCTTAGCGATAAGTTCGCGGATTGCATGGCACGTTCTGGACACGCCAAAATTTTCCACACCGTGCAAGGAGACATCGACAAAGAATTTGCGCGCTCAGGTGGTGATAGGGGGGATATCTCCGAATGGATTCGAAACCTGTACCGCGAATCTCGTGGTGCTGAGCTGCCTGGCACTGTGAATCCGCGAGATCTTGAGAACATGTTCCGACAGCAATCCGAACCCTGGAGAAACATCGCAACCGTCTACATTGGAAGAATCAGTACTGCTATTCAGAGATGCAATGAAGCAGTTTTCGCAGAAAGGATCTCGGACGATGATTTGAGAATGAAACTTATGACCAAGCTGTCTCATGGACACAGTAACATACACGACAAAGCCGGCCAGCAACTTACGATAATCTTGAACGATGAGAGAGGTGGAATTCTTCAAACTGTAAACCACTACTTCGCTGACACGCTCTCTGCTATTCGTCAAGAGCGAGTTTTGGCAAGACTGGAGGCTGCAGGTGTCGAAGACGGCTGCGCGGTCGTTCTGACCCAGATGCTGAAAAGCATTCATCTCAGCAATGAAGATCAGGCTGTCAACGACATTCATGATACACTGTAAGCCTATTACAAAGTTGCTTTGAAACGGTTCACAGACAACGTTGTTCTCTAGGTTACAGAACGCCTATATCTTGGCCCCGATGGTCCAGTGAAAAGCCTGTCCCCTGAGATGATTGGCGATTTACAGGACGGTGAGTTGACCGATCTGGCAGGTGAGAACTTTGTTACCTCAAGCACCAGAAACGAACTTCTCAACAAGTATGAGCGATTCCAGAAAGCACTGGACATTGCAAGACAGGCGCTCATGTAGCTATTTCTCCAAGGATCTGGGGTTTTGTCGACACGATTCAACATCGTTATTGATCATCGTAACTAGTCATAATACAATCTTTTGTCGCATTTGTCGTTGATCCTTCCGTATTTTCACCCGATATTGAAAGTTAACCGCCTGACGACAAGCAAACCGTGGTCGCAAATCGCAGCCACCATTATGAATAAAAGAAGTCTAGGTCAGAGTAATCGTCATCCTGCTCAGCTAACTATGGATGTCAATCTGCACAAATGAACACGTGCCCTTAGCCTCTGATATACTACAAATGGAACTTCAAGCTCGTGGGTTAAGACAAGGCGAAACATGGGCAGAGACTAGTGAAACCGACCAGCTTCTCTAATGAAAGAGTCCGGTCGCGGCATGTGTCCTCCGCGATGTACCCGTGCGGGCTGAATCGTCGATACCATCTTTCGATCTGGTGTGCCGGAGGACTCAATTCCCATCAAACATGATACCTTCCTATCGCGACGAGGGTGGAGGCAATCGTTGCTTCAACATCTTCATAGTTCGATTCTAATACAAACTAGATAAGATGTTGAAGATCGCATTACCTGACCTTATTTGCTTCTAGAACATATACAATGACCTTGTGAGGCTGTGACTCAAACCTTGGATCGGATGGTGTAGCCAAAATCTCCAACGAACGGGTTGTGCTCGGAAAGGATTCTGCCATGAGAAGTGCCGTTGTGGTCTTTTATTGGAGACGACAAGGCAGAATTGAATCACGCAAGGGTTTATCCCACTGTGAAAGGCTAGCCGCCACCGTGTTCGTTGGCTCAAATTATCGAAGGATCCATTGATGGCACCTGCAGCGTGGGGCGGGTGGCCCGGTATGCATATAAAAGACAGCAATCTCCTGTGAAAAGTCAGGCTTTCATCACCTCAAGATACCTCCTTTTCTTCCATACTGCGCTATACGGCCAAACACGTTGCGTTACGTAACTAGAATTCAGGGCTCTAGCTATCACACTGGTCGGTGACTTCCAAAGTTCCAAACGATAACGATTCTAAGCAAATCAACGCAGTCCTGCATCATGCCAAAGCAAACAACGAAAGCGCGTGGCTCTCGATCGCGAGACCCTTACCACTATGTCCGTATTCATGACCGACGAGAGGCCAAGATAAAGGTAGAGGAGGCTGAGATAAAGGTAAAGGACGCTAAGGTAAAGACTACGGAGGCAAGTGTGATAGCAAGAAAGGCAAAAGCAAAGGTGGAAGCGGCAAAGGCAAAGGTAGAAGCGGCAGAGGCAAAGCTAGCCGCAGCAGAGGAGCAAGAAGAAGATGCACAGGCAGAGAAAGAAGAGGCAGAGGCAAATGAGGAAGAGGCAGAGGCAAATGAGGAAGAGGCAGAGGCAGAGTTGAAGGAAGCGCAGGAAGAGGAGGCAGAAGCAGAGCTAGAGGAGGCAGAAGAGGAGGCAGAAGAGGAGGCAGAAGAGGAGGCAGAAGAGGAGGCAGAAGAGGAGGCAGAAGAGGAGGCAGAAGAGGAGTAGAGTGGTAGAGAAGGTAGAGTGGCGGCAGAGGAGGAGTAGACGAGGCTCAGTCAATTGTATTGGTGTTAGTGTTAGTCAATGCATGACATAAGGAGGTTTTGTCTCTTCAAAGGTATACGTGAACCGGGCACGTTGCAGGATATCGTGCCGTTGATTGCGTCTAGCACACAAGGCTTCGAAGAGGAATGGTCAGCTGTACCTATAAAATGGTCATTCAGTACATAACGTAATGTTACAATTGTAACGACCTCTTCTAAAAGTGTATAGATAAGCCAGAGGCATCGCAGTCTTAAGCATATCTCTATAACCGCTGTAAATACGCTTCACGCTACGCGCCTAAATATTTTATAGACAGTGTGATGACTGACACGACCTACCTCGCATATACTGCAACAGGATCAACCGCGGAAGGAAGGCATTCCATCCAGTGCCTGCAGAATCCTTTGCTTATACACCGTACTCCCCCATAACAATATTTTCGCCATAGCACCCACAAACGCATTCGCCGCATCTTCATTTGTCACCCGCCACACCCCCTTGTTCACGCTCTGATACTTCTTCTCCACATCGCGATGGTGGACCCACAGCTCATGAATCGGCCCCTCTGTCGCCACACTCCACGCTACCATGTCACCGCAAGATACGAGGTCCAAGATCCGCAACATGCAGGCCGCGCCGACAGCGGCTTGATTCTGTGCACCAAAGAGGCCCGCATTGCCTTTAGCTTCGAAGATCAAGAAGGGGAAATGCAGGCCTATAGCTTGGGCGTGCGGGTCCGTCTTGAGGTAGTTTAGTGTCTGCTGCTGGGAGGGCTGGAACGACCTATGCTCAAGGCCGACGCAGATGTCTGGTTTTGGTGTAGACAGCGACTCAGGATCGGAATTCGAAGTCGAGGTGTACCTAGATGTGTATGAGAGAGTATCGTTGTCGAGTGTTTCGAAGTGCGCCGGTCGGTTGTCAAAGGGAGGTTTGAAAATGACACCGGCACTGGAGCTAAAGCTGTCAGGCTGATCAGGGGCCGCAGCTGTGGAGTCTTTCGGCTCCACGACCATGGGCGATATAGTGATGGGAGGTGGCATGACCATCCTTTGAATGACAGTTGTCGCGCGCTCAGGTTTGAGCTCCGCCCGCCACGGCTTGTCAGAGCCGTTGACATTCAGGATTTTGGCGAAGCTTTCATATCGTCGTAGCTTGTTCATGACAGTGACGGATGCATTGGCTCTCCAATCGCCTTCACCCTGACCCTTCATTGCGCTATCCCGGCATTCCTCACAGTATTCCTTCGCAATGCGATCCACCAGCAATCGTAATTCGGAAGGGACGGCTAGCTCCTCGAGATTGGGCGCAGAATCCGGAGCTTCGAAGTTGCAATCGATAAATATGCCGGCTTCGCTAAGGAGGATACTGCGGTATTCTGTTGGCTTCTTCGTGGGGCTTACGGATCGCTTTCGCGTCTGTAGCTTCCTTCCTCTACGCGTATCGAGGCCTCGGGAGTCCATCGCGGGTATGGAATACGTGTGTGGGTGTATCTTCGTACCGAGACATTTTCGCGGGGTTATTCGGGGCTTTTCTGGACTGGCGCCTGAAGGCACGGCGCGTAGCCAGCCCATCACATTAGCCCATTGCGAAGTCGGGGCAATGTGTGTTGCGGACAACGAGTGCCTCCGACGCTTTTGTACGACCTCACATGCCGCAGTGTCGAAGTCGGAGAGGGCGCGCTTCATCGAGGTGTTGAGGTCGGAGTAATTTGATTGCTGTAAGCGGGTGCGCTACCGCTGTCGTCAATGGGCTGTCATTGCCTCGGGTATGATAGGCAAGGGTGGCGGGGTATGCGTCAGCTCACAACGATGGCAAGGCCGGGAGCAGCGCCCGTAAAAGGGGTGCCGTGGAAGCTGCTGAGATCGATATGAACGGGCGCGCCGGTGGAGTAGCTACTGTTGGGCTCCGCGCCTTCGTCCCCTAGGCGACGGGATGACTCAGCATTCAGCGCGGACTCGCGTCGATCGCCCTCCAGCACCTCGACAATACCTCGCACTAAAAAACACGACAAACAGCGAGAATTCAATTCCTGGATTATCCATCACACAGCATCGAGACTTATCTGCTGGCGGTCGTAGCCGTCTCTATAGGCCAAAACGCATCCCTCTGCGTTAGCTGGTACCTGTAGAGACATGGTTGCGGCCGCGGCAGTCACGAAAGCAAAATTTGCGAGCAGGCTACAAAACATGACACACCCATTGACGGCAGCAACAACCCTCTAGCCACGATGCCGCATCGCGAGAGCGACGACGGAGCCCAAACCTCGTAAAGCTACAACACACAGTTTCCGGTGGGCTTCCCGATCAGCCCACCACTCGACATCGTTTGCGACGTCCCGCATCGACGGCCCTTCGGGTGGAACGACATCAACGCTCACGCAAATCGCCTCACAGACACCCGGCATGCTACTATAGATGCCACACAATACACAGTCACAGACAGCCTCGTCCACTGTCGCCCCCATGTCGAAGGAGTGGTGCCCCTTTCGACATACCCGACAAGGTCTGAGGCGAGTCGCGGTAGCGTTGCATGGCTACTAGACCCAAGAGCACGAAGGAGCGGAGCCTCGTTCTCGGGAAGCTGCATCGCAGCTGGTGCGTTGACGCTGCCGCCAATGGCAGGTCACAACACAATACACGGCCACATAGGAACCTAGTGAGAGGCAGCAAGAAGATGGGAGAAATAAGTACACAGAACAAACGCAAGCCCTGAGGGTCAAGGGCAGGTACAGCAACATGAAGCCGAACACTAGGGGGAGACTGTAGGTACACAGATACGACAAACGAGGTCAAGGCCTCTACGACGTCTCAATACAACGGCAACGAAAAAGACTTATTTCACGGCACAAACCAGAGACAATACATTGGAAGCCAAAAACACAGGCACAGATACGTCACTTCTTGACGGCATGTACGTAGTCATAGATAGAAGCCAGACCACAAGCGGAGGCGAGGGAACAGCTGGCTGTACTTTTAGTACGGTGAAGTGGGGCATTTCGATTTCTTTTCGCAGCGCGTCGGCTGTTTGCCAAACCTCTGTTTCCGGGCATAGCTGCGGAGACATTGCGGCTGAAACCGAGTAGGAATCAATCAATCAATCAATCAATCAATACCTCGCACTATATTGCAGCGCAGAATAGCTCTCGTCATAATTCAACGATCTTTGGGCTCTAGTTCCGTCAACCAGCGGCGCAGATGTTTACTAAATAGACAACCCATTTCCTGAATCACAAAAGCCACTCTTCGTGTTAGGGGTGAGGAGGCTCATGAGCACAAGGCGGAACGAGAAGATGAAGAGCCACCACCACTCTGAAAACGCTACTTGACGGCATTCCGTTCACTGCCTCAGTCTCCATTGACCTTCTAGACCCTGAAGATGTATTAGACACCACGTGTAGTAAGCGTTAGAAACAAGACGTGCTTCCAGATACACATTAATGGAAAATCATTGAATTACAAGGGAAATTTCTACAGTCTGATGTAGGTGCATCTGGAAAAAGAGCTGGGGACATAGAAGCAGCCGCCGCTGCATCCGCCGCCTTTTCCGGACCTGTACCAATCATACTACCATACACACAGTCAGGCCAACACGAACCTGCTATGTTGATGACGAAACGGCAGCGTCACCTACGATCACATTGCATGAAAGTCCAAACTGCCAGACCCCCACTACATTGGAGACAGGCTGTCGCAATGTGTTGAGTGGTGCCTCGATGTTACTTTCACAGAACTAGTTTTGTAAGTCAAATTCATGTAGTGAGCTGCGTCACTTACGTGTATATATGTTTCAGGTGACGGTGGAATAGAAATTAGTTCTACCGTCCTGCCTAGATTAGGTAAACATTCGGAGCCAAATTGAAGCATGCGAAATCCTGGGAGCGGCGAGCTTGCCAAACGGAATCCGGGACTCCCTGGTATTGGTGACTCCCATACGTAGGCTCCGCATGTCTTAGTGACGTCGACTATGGTTGGCCGAACATACAATAAGTCGCAAGGCGAAAGTGACCAATGGAAAGCTGAGACTTCAAGGGGGAGAACAGCCCGCGTTCTGGAATGTTTGATCTGCTGTGGTAGATCGACAGCGCAAAGCTTGAGTCCCTGCTCATTGTTAATATTCATCGTATATAAATATGAGTGCTTCACTCACATCTGAAATAGCTACGACGTTCTCGAAACTCGCTTGGTTGCCCCTATCTTGGAAGCATGCGGCCTGTTTATAGACCTTATTTGGACTTATCCATTTTGGTAGCTTAGCTTTCGTGTCGAAAGCAATATGCGTGATGCCGAAATCATCGACCTGTACAGCGACATAGGGTTTGCGACTGTGGTCATGCTTGAACAGAAAACTCTTGACTGGTCCATGGCGGGCAATTTTTTTTGGTAATCCGGCGTAGAGATCCTGCAGGTACCATGCCCCCCCAAGTTCAAAGAACTGAGCAGTCATCTCTGACTCCAGCTGTATCTCACTACTGTTGGGGCACTCGGAGTTTCTGAGTTTGTGTCCTAGGATTCCAAAAGCACGTTCGAAACAGCGTGCGATAGGGTCGTGACGAAGGCGAACGAGATATCTCCTTCCGCCGCTTAGATAGTCCAGCGCGAGAGACAACTCGAAAGGTAATTGGTCTAATATCATCTCAACTAATTCAGCCGGTACTTTTTCCCTAATGTTGCGGAAGACTTCCAGCCTCATTTTTAAGAAGGAAATATCAGTGGCATCCGTGCCGGACAGGATGCTGCGCAATATTGGGCCGTATACGATACAGGACGAAGACCAAGGCCAAGTGCGCTCTGCGGTCGGGGCCTCTTTATGCAGAACGGGATGCAGGGCGCGAAAGCAGTCAAAAAGCGATCGCTCTCTTTTCGCGGTCGCGATAATATCGTTGCAATATGGATGTATAAGGTAAATGCCAGGTAATTCGCCAAATCTCTTGCTCGCGCTACTTGCGGTGGTGCGGTTGAGGCAGAGGAAGCGGAGTCCGTCCAGCTCTCTCCATTTGGCACAGGCTGGGTTAGGGTTACATGATGAAACGGCAAGAAATGGTGTCCCATCTTCGGGATCTAGATGTTTGCGGCAAAGAGCGCACTCAGAGTCAAAGAAGGTGATCTTATTTTCGGCCATC
Organism: Paraphaeosphaeria minitans; assembly: GCA_015832175.1. Classification (NCBI taxonomy): domain Eukaryota; kingdom Fungi; phylum Ascomycota; class Dothideomycetes; order Pleosporales; family Didymosphaeriaceae; genus Paraphaeosphaeria; species Paraphaeosphaeria minitans. The sequence continues at coordinate 511,867 of WJXW01000019.1, read as the reverse complement.
GCTTAAGGTGGGTAAGTTGCAGTGGCCACGGATTTTATATTTGCGTACGTCACACGAGCCAACTACGAGCTAACTACTCTTAAGGAATGTACGACCGCCAACTCATCACACCTGCCATTTACTCTCAGTAGCCCCGTTTTCATAAGTAACAACACGGTAATACTTCCCATAATCCGGGCTCCATATCCATGAGCCATAACTAAAGCAAGTCAGCATCTGTTCGTTATCTTTTACCAAACCAAACAGACATACTTGATAATGGCCATCGTCGCGGTAGCAGGTACGGCAGCAGGTGCAGCAGCAGGTGCGGCAGCAGGGTTGAGCATTGCAATGTTGTATAGTAGAGACTGGTCCAGCTCCTTTGCCACATTATCTCTGTTGATGACGCCAGTGCGTGGCGCTACTGCCGTGTATTGCTGCAGGGTTCCATTGGTCAAATAATAGGTTCTTGACTCCCAACTAACACGGTGCAAGTCGAAAACGGGAATTTGCACGCAGCCGTGCACTGTGGATGAGGTGTGGAGTTGAAACTCAGTGATTGCGTGCGATATGAGATTTGCTGCCGAGACTCCATGGTCGTACAACACATTGTACGCCATGCAACAGAGAAATGCGGCGTCGGTACCTGGGCGCTGAGCCCAAACCAGGACAACCTTCGCTCCTCTAGAAGGAATCTTCTTCTCCTCTGTCCATAAATTGATTTTCGATGAGGACCATTGGCTCTGTTTGTCCACAGCTTCTTGAATCCATGTTTGGAGGGTATGGTGGTCACTATGGTAAGTCAGTCTCTATCTAGCGAAAGGTTGCTGATTAACGGACACTTGTGCCTGACTCATACCGGATGTCTTCGAAGCAATCAATGAGACAGTAGTCTGTCTAACGTGACCACAATGTGTAAGTGATTGCTGAGTGCCTGGTGATCGGTTGGGTGGCCGGCTTATCGAGAAAGAGCGGAGTATTTATGCTTCAGTCGGCCGGATCGTGCTTGATGGGCAGCGTGAAATCAGGGATGTCAATGTGTCAATACACACGAAACAGAGTGACCGCGCAACAGAACGCTGCTACCTACCTTGCGAATTATCGCTTCCATTGACCGATGAGCTCGCAGTACTACGTTCGTCCCCAATCCATATTCCATAGATTATAGCTGCAGCACCCATGTCGGAGCGCCTCTATCGCTCAGCGGATGCGAACTTTACCGCTTCTTGGCTGCGCCGCGGTAAGATGTGAAGGGTCATTGGTCCGCACTGGAACTAATGCATGCCGCTACCCCTCTTCCAGGATCCTTTGATTGCGCCAGAGTTGGAAGGAGCTTGGACCATATCACAGCTAGGACCACGTCAGAGCTAGGACACGCGCTGATTCACATCAGAGCTGCAGCCACATGAAAGCTGATGCCCATGAGCCATGCAGGAGGCAGACACCACCCACGAATCTGCCCGTCGAAACATCGAATGTGTGCATTCACGAAGTTTCTTCATCTCCAAGCTTACGGACGCTCTCCGTAGGCCAATCAACCCCACGAAAGCACCATCTGGCCTTGGGCAGTCTTTGGAATTTATTGCGATACGGAAGCCCCAAGCCCGTCGAAGATCTTTCTTCACGCAAATTTTACTGTCTGGCTTGCGTTCTTCCTAGCAGGTGATGATGTCAAAGGCCTCGAATACCTACCAGCTGAAGACCTCGAATTCATTGCAGATGAGGTTGTGAACACTTCCAGACATGCAACCATTGATCAATTTGCGAAGCACTTCTTCGAGAATGCGCAACGTGGCGCGAAATATAAAGGTGAACAACTTATAGTATATCTGTCTTTACTTCCCGCTCACTTTAATAGCCAAACTGGACTCTTTCAAGCGCAAATACGTAACGGCATCGGAGCCTCCTGCTACACACTCCCGCTTAGCTAAAAGGCTCCGACATTCGTCCGCAGCAAGTAACGAGGCTACAAGCGATCAACAGCATTTCGTAGCTGGCACGGAAGCCTCACGCACCCAAGAGCACTCGACAGCAACGCATAACCACGAGGATTTACTAGCGAACGTAGACGCCATGTACAACCATTTCAGACCAGTTACGAGCATGGCGCGCGAAGGAGAGCAACCTACAGCGAACATGGAGATTATGCTCACTTCAGAGCAATCTACAGCAGACACTGAGCCTACCCACAACCGAGTACCATCCACAGCGAATGCCATCACTCACAACGGCCAGGTCGCGACACATTTTGAGTCGTTATATAAAACCATTGGCTTTGATGTCGACGTGACGAAGCATATGACCTGGCCCTTGGCGACTAATCTCTCGAACGTTCTGCCAATGTTGCTGACCCGCATCACTGCAAAGAGAAAGGATCACACGGCTTGGGTCCGAATAACTTATGATATTCCTACCCAATCCAAGCTGGAAATTTTTATTATCGCCTCAGAGACACGGCACGTTGCGAAAGAATTGTTTGATCTGAACATAACCGAAGAAAATCGACTCAGGGGCGTGCTTCTTGATAACGGCGTTTCTTTGGGAATGAAAAATGCCATGCCTTTATCCGGGGCACCTGTTGATAAAGTGGCGAAGCTACTGGGTACTCTGGCAACAGAAGCATACCAGTCCACCTCAACACGCCGAGAAGAGGTCGCTCAGGGCATTAGCGCCATCACATACTGTCTGACCATGGAGATATGGCCGGATGTCGATTGCCCCAGTCTTCTCACGCTGAAAGCTGACGAGCACGCTTTGAGTACGATAGCAGCTCGATTGTGGCCGAATTGGTATCCTCGTTAGTTTTTCAGCTTAATCTCTCCCCCGTAGGCATATATTTTCAGCATCGGTGTTGTTTCCGCTTGACCAGTACTCTCCATTTGATTCCACTCTGACCATTTCCCACCCTGCAGCCTGCTGAAGTAGGCAGAGCTCGAACGCCACATCACCGTTCCGCTGGTCTTGACACCGGGGGTGGTATCTGTGCCTGCTTCCCACTCTTCATCTGAAAAAGATTTGCGAGGATCCTAGATGGAATACGTCACTGCAGCCAAAACTGGAACGGTAAACTACCATGTACGTGCCGTATTGTGCGGTAAAAATTCAGCGCAAAGTGCAGGTGCTGGTTGCAGTGGCTTTCGGAAAATATATCAAAGCATGAGAAACAAGATATACTTCAGATGAGGCTCGTGGAAGGTTCTGCGATGTTTGTGCCCAAGATGGAGCCCAATGCCTGTGTGATAGAATGCCCCGCTTCAGCCACGGACCGAACCTTGCAGCCAGCCCCTTTGTGGCTGAAGAGTGTCCAAAAAGTAGATGGGACGCTCGGGGAGATCAGGAATACCCAAGAATGTTTTGTGCCAGAGGCTGAGGTCATGCAGAGACTGTTTCGTCGTGGGGCTATTTGCTGCAGTAGGAGGATCGAAGACGAAAACATTGTGCGGTACGACAAAAGCCAGAGTCGACTACTATTGACTGCACTCCGCGATGTCTATGTGACGGAGTTATGTTGCGCTTTCAGAATAGAGCACCCTCTGCCTGCGCCCCTGAGCCTCTTCCGGGTACCCGGTCTGCAGTAAGCGCGACTATCATACAATGATGCTTAAATCTAACCTATACAGGCTGCAAAGAATCTTCTGGGGAACATTGCTTCGTACGTCTGCTGTGGGCTAAGAGGCTTCGAATTAACTTAGGGGTAGATTGTTTAACGATGCAAAATACTCAGATGCTACAGTTCAGATATATGATACACCGCTTCCCGTGCACAAAGCAATAATCTGCATTCAAAGCGAATATTTCGAAAAGGCTTTTCAAGACAAATTCGTCGAGGGTAGCTCACGGACCATTTCATTCAGGGAGGGTAGCGGTGCCGCCTACTGGAGGGTTTTCGAGTACCTGTATACTGGTGACTATTTGGACGAATTGTCAACAGATAGACTCGAAGGTATGTTAGTCGCACTGACCTTTAGATTGCTAAGTCATTATCAGATGATCCTGAGCTACTTCGAGATACTCGTGTATATGCGCTCGCCGATATGTTACTTCTAGGAGATCTGAAGGCGCTTTGTGTGGCCAAATTCAAGGACAAAGTGAGAAATCTTTGGAATAGTGACTCATTTCCAGACTGTGTCCAGGAGGTGTATGCTACTACTTCACATGACGACTGTAACATGCGACTAGCTGTTCTGGAAGTAGCGACAGCTCATGCGCGCGAACTACGCGACAAGGACATCTTCACGGACCTGCTTCGAGAGGGCGGAGAGTTTTCTGTTGACTATGTCAATGCTCTGACGAAGATGTTAGTGCGATGAATTGAGAGACGCATGTTACTATTTAAAGATAATTGACCTTTCGCAAGCAGCGATGTGAAGTACCCAACACCTGACCTACAAACGCAGTAGTCTCTCAACATACTCCACTACGAAGTCTCCTCCTCGATAGACAAGGCTTCTGAAGTCGTCCTTCGCAGTTATGTCATGAACATGCATGGCAGCCACATCGAGTAAATCAGATCGTAGAGTGAGAGGAAACTTGACACCAGACTGGTACACCTCCTCGATACTTGCGACAAAGAGATCACTGTTCCACCTCTCGCTTGTTTCCCGTTTCAGTCTATCCATGGACATTGTTTTTAGATCTCCTACACCAAACATATCTGCTAGTGCATACACTCGTAGATGTTTGATTAAGCTAGGATCTTCTAGTAGTTGTTAGTCTTCTTTCCTAGATATAGTAGCCTTTTTACCTTCTAAGTCTATCTTCTGCAAAGAGTCAGAGTAATTGCCTGTATACAGATACTCAAAAATTCTCCAATATGCAGCACCACTCCCTTGGTCACAGTGCAATGTTTGCTCGTCTCTGCTGAAGGCTTGATGGCATGCTTCCTCGAGGTAAGAGCTTTGCGGACACACGACAAATCGATGAGCCGGGAGTGACACGTTTTCGATTAGCATCGTGATATCTGCGTATGTCGTCTGATTGAACATGCTAAAATGGGGTTAGCCAAGAACACCTGGGCAGCTACAGATGTACCTAGCTATGCAGCTTACGAGCTCTTGCTGATGGTAGTCTAAGTCGTTTATTGCAGAGGTCTCCAAGGTGTCGTTCGTGACAGCATCCTCCTTCTTTTTACTACTCAGATCTGTATCCGTAGAATGCTGGACTGATCGCACACTTGTCGTAGCCCAAGGAGTCTGGTAGCGAGGAGCCCAATGACTAACGGCCGTCATGTGCTGCTCTTTGGCATGCTGGGAGCTGAACTCTCGTGTGCATGTGTCGCATTCAAAGCTCCAGTAATTCGTATCGTCCATATGCTGTTCGCGGGATCGGCGAGTGCGAAAGGTGCGTGGACAGCAAAAGCACTCGTACATCTTTGCTCACGATAATGCGTTCGTTGCGCGGGACAGAGGGCAGATTTGATAGTCTGGGAAGGATACGCGAAATTCTTGCCTTCAGAAAGCAAAAGCTGTCACGACTCACAGCTCCAACAGTTGAATAAGTACTCAGATTCGGTCAGTCCTACGCCAACCCGGCTTAGTAGTTAACTAACTAGTTAACTAGTTAACTAACCTGTGTTGCTGAGTCAACTGCCCCGAGAATTAGCCGGCCCATTTTGAGCCCCAGACATTTTGACACCTTTGCAGTCAACGACAACATTCACCGTAAGCGCCCTGGAAACTGTTTCGCCGCAGCCACCATTAAGAATCCTCGCTAACAGTAGACAGTTCTGCGATTAATGCTATAAGCGCGCGATACATTCCGTAACCAACGAGCTTTACCGTGCCACCAACAACAATCGCTATTGCAATGAGGCTCCCGCAAGTCGAACGCACTCTCGCGCAAGTCGTAGTTATTCAGAACCGACGTGGAAAATTGCGAAAACTAAAAATGGCTACAATTTCAGAAGGATACGTGGAAGGTCAAGGTTAAAACTAGTGATTGCATTTTCCACGTCTTCAATGGCCCAATCGCGACATTGAGGTTCTACGCTTCAGTGTGCCACGGTAGGAACTAGGAATCAGCGAGCAGTAGCGAGACTGAGTGTAGATACGTTGGGCCTCTCCAGTCTTCTAGAGTACAACGAACTAATTTAACGTTAACTGCAGTCGTATCCTTCGTCTATCTGCCAGCATTGCTCCGAATAGATGCGCCCATACACGCAATCCAGTCTTAGAAGCACTTGTCGACGCTTGATATTCCTAGTTAATTAGTACCGCTCTCAGCATCGAGTGTCCGATTATGGCCGCATTCAAGCCTGAACCTCTATTTTTAGCAGAGGGCCCGAATTCGGCTCCAAAGCGGCCCTGATCTAGAGCCACACTCACGAGACCTTAAGCTGCTCTGAGTCATCGTACAAGACGTAATTTAGTCTTCGAGTCTTGTATTTTGCCGTAGCGTCTACTCTGTGCGTTGGGGTTGGTCCTTCCATCGAGTAGCGTCTTATCTAACTTACCTCTGTCGCTGACGCTGATGCGACTTGGGTTGAGTCATGAGAAAAAGCTACCGAAGCGACTGAGCCACTATGACACTCGAGCGTATACAGGTGCTCACCGCTACTGGCGTCCCAAAACTTGACTGGCAACTGATCTCAACAACCTCGCAGTTCTATCCCAGCGACCGGGATCATACATCTTCGGGTCGCGGCGTCTTGAAGACATCTCCGCTGCATACTGCAGCGCGGTCTTTCCAGATGCATCTTTTGCACTCGTACTGACGCCGATAACATGGCGAAGATAATGCAAGGATTGCTCGGTGAGAGATCCGCTGATCGCAGCGTAGTGTAGAATTGTCCTGCTTTGCCGGTCTTTCTTCGTCAGACTGACACCGTTCCTGTTCAGCATTTTCAAGACTTGAACGCAGCAATCCGAAGTCGAAGCATACAAATGTCCTAGGTTCCTTCCGTCCTCGGCGACAAATAAGGAGTTTCCTTCGACCGAAAGCAACAGTTGGCATAGGTGAATGTCAATTACCAGCCAATGCCTTTCGATGTAACTCGCCAACGGCGAATTACCAAATGCGTCTAACTCTGAACCATTCACACCATTGCACAGCAGCAACTGTGTTGTCTCAATCTGAACATTATAGGTCGAGGATAACAGGTGATGGAGCGAGTTTCTCCCGCAATTGTCCTTCGATCCCAACAGACTTGGTCTTGTTGAAATGGCTAAATCGAGTAGGATAGCGATCGTTTCATGATTTCCACTCCGCGCTGCGTGGTGAAGCGCGTTGAGTCCGTCACTGTCCGTCAATGTGGGTTCCATTCTTAGAGAAAGAAGAAGTACGACCGCGTCGTGGTCACCAGCTCGGCTAGCAAAATGCAGTGCATTTTGCTGCTTGCGATTGCTCTCTGAAGGACTCGCTCCTCTTAAAACCAATCGTTGAACGACTGACGCACTTCCGGGAGCTCCGTATTCAACGCAGTGCAGAACTTGCTCGTGTTGGCAGTCTTTGACCATTAAACTAGTCCTGGGATCTGCTAGCAGCGCATTGAGCACGCCTTCGCGGTTTCTGTCTATATCTGCAGAAACTGCCTCGACATCGTCTTCTTCAAAATCTAACAAGTCCCACAAGCGCTCTGCCCTCCAAGACGGATCAGTCCAATCCTCTCTATACTTTGTTCCGTGCAGGGTCTTACGTAACGTGAGATGGAGCGGGGTTTCTTTATGTTCGGATACGGCATTGGGGTCAGCACCACGCTTCAGAAGGAACTCGGTCATGACAGGATTGCCAGTTAAAGCCGCGTAATGCAAAGGGGTTAGTCCAGTTGAAGTACAGCAGGAGTCGCAGACGTGTTCTGGAACATTCCTCCGGTACGAGGCGATGGTCTCTACGGTATTACAATCCCACGTCATTCGATGAACACCAGCATCAATGGGTACCCCCCTGTCAAGAAGCAACCCTGCTATAGATTGATGACCGAACTTGATGCTGTAGTGTAGCGGGGTCATGTTTTCGATGTCGACTGTGTCCATCGGAGCACCTCGCGACAGCAACAACTTGACGAGGCTGGTGGTACAGAACGCGCTATTGATAGCATGGTGTAGAACACTTCTCCGCTGAACATAGGATTGCGTAACCTTCACGCCTTTTTCGAGAAGAAGCTCGACGGTGGCTGTATGACTCTCAGCAGCAGCCGCATTCAGAGCGTTGCCACAGAGACCGTCTTGGGCATCGATATTGGCGCCATAAGCAAGGAGCAGCCGTACTACCGCCTGTCGGTCTGCAGCTGAAGCTGCTTGAAGCGCATTGCCGTACCTGCCTCCTTGCGAATTGACGTCTGCGTTACTGTCGAGCAGTATTTTGACCACTGACGTGTGGCATTCGAATGAAGCTGCCTGTAATGCGTTGCCGGAGTGCCCGCTTTGGGCATCAATATCGGCGCCCGCTTTGATCAGCACCTGGACTACCTCGCCATGGCCCCTAATGGAAGCTGCATGGAGCGCGTTGCCGCAGCTCCCACCTTGCGCGTTAACTTCAGCGCCTTGGCCCACCAAAATTTGGGTAATCGTACTCAAGCCCAGGAGGGCTGCGTAGTAAAGTGGTGCAGCTACCCTCTTCAGACCTTTGCTCAATTCTGGTCCTCCGTAATAAGGATGGTCCGGATCATACAGTTGAATCCAGGCGAGATACGCGGGGTTTTTGACTGACATCAGATCCATCGCAAGCTTATTCAATCCTGCCGTTTTCTCTCCTGTCTTTCGTAGATGGGTGCTCCAGAACTCTGCCGCGTACCTTGCGAGTGCGGATGCCTCCACAATTTCTATAGACAACGGTTGCTGGAATTGAGCCAGGTACTTCAAGCACCCTTTCGTTATTGTGATTTCGCATTGAGATTCTTGCATGCTGTATTGCCTTGCTATTCCTTGCTTGATTCTGTTTGAAATTAGGTACTCCTTAACTGAATAGTGTGCCAGAGCGACTGTCTTTTGCGTAGGCCTCGAGTTCTCTTGCGCATTATTTGCTGTAATAGTCACCAGACTAGAGCAGATGTTCAGCGCTTCTAGCGGGTCTTCTAATACCTCGTCGCGATCAAACACTGGGTCGCGTGCCACGTCAATGGCGGCGATTTCGGCAATCTCTTCAACGGATAGTGGCCGCGCAGAGAATGTCAGCCACTGCAAGATGCGTATAGCGTACTCGGAATCTTCTTCGCGTATGGTGGAGAGAATGCGGTCATACGTCTGATCTAGTGATTTCGGCAAAGTAGTGAGTGACTTGCGCAGCATCGTTCGATTGCGACACGTCCCCAAAGTGTCAAGCTGATACACAGCCCATCGGAACCTATCAACGTCAGCTTAGGCCCTGTATGTAACTGGCTAAGTATACGTACATCCCGCGAGCCCCGCACATCAGTGCCACCTCGATCTCTCGCCTGATAGCAGCGTCTTTGTTCCATTTTACCAGATTTATATCGTCACACAGCCTTTGCCGGACGTATCGTTGTATGTCTTCATCGACTATGTCCCTCTGAAGGCACATAGTGTCGTATTCTGTGAGAAAAGTCTCAAAAGATCTCTCGATATCCCGCTCCCTCCGGCTAGCCATGAGCAAATATAAATTGTCAAGCTTCCACCTGGCCACGGCTTCAAGCATATTCATCAGTTCCGAGCGCAGTGCACATTCATCGAGAGCATCAAGAACGATGTAGACTTGCGTGAACTCCTGTAGCGTTAGCCTTACTACTTCTAGCAATGCATGCAGTGACGGCTGTCGTATTCCGTCTTGGCAGGATGTGAATAACACGTCAACACCTTCAGGAATTGTGACCGCACGCTGCAAGAGTTGGCAGAGCAACGAGCGGAGCATTTGCTCTGGATCCTGTTTCTGTGGATTGTTAAAATCGAAGTAGAAGTATGCAGTCACCATACTGGTGTCGTCCCCGCAGTACTGCATTAGATCTTTGATAATTGTGGAGGTCAAGATTGTCTTTCCACATCCTGGAATCCCGTACAGCCAGAGCCGTGATGCTGCGTTCGCTTTCCAGCTCCTAAACTGCTCGCCCTCTACCAGCCAGAGTCCAGTCTCAGCCTGTCGCTGCCTGTGCGCTTTCTCGTAGTTTGTAGACGGGTCAGGCGCCGATAGCCAGTCGCAGATCTTGCCGAGCCTATCTCCAGTCTGTTGTATCTCCCTCTTCAAACGCTCCAAAGCCCTTTCCCCATAGATCAGCGGTAAGTGACAGTCGAATAGGCCTAGTAGACAATATGCGCTATCTTCTACGCGCGTCGTCTGGCGCCGCTCTGCCCAAGAGAGATGCTCAGCTACGGTGTACTCGAATAACCGGCTTCCTTGGAGAGCTTCAACAGGTACTCCTGTGATGTCACGAATGGTATGCCGAAGTGAATTCTTGTCGCCCAGTCGCCTTCCATCTCTAGAGAAAAATTCAACCGATCTTGGAGCCAGAAGCTCCTGTAGCGTCCAGCCTCGAGTAAACCACCTGCTTTGCTCGAAGGCTGACTCTGCATCGCCATCCAGGGTATCCTGCTCGACGTCCGAAAGGTAGACGCTGCGTTCTGGTACCAGCGGAACATGGAGTTGATCGCTTCCGACAGCTCCGTATTATTTGACTTGTCGATGCAGCAAGTGTCTACCCAAAAGTGTTTCAGACCATCCCGCTTAGCCTGCTGTGCGCAGAAGAAAAGCTTTTGGTAGCCCTCCCTGAGGTCTATATCGACGTCATTCATATCGTTGTGGTTTTTGAGATCCTTGAAGGCCACCTCCTGTCTGCCCCAGGTGTGTGACAGGATCGCATAGGCGGGGATTTGATCGCCGATTAAGTCATCGGTGCAGTCGAGCCTCCCATCGTTTGTAGTGTATAGGAGTCGCATAGCGTCGCGGGTATGTTTTTCATGTGAGCGATGGAAGGAGATGTCGTAGCCTCCAGAAAGGCTAGCGGTTCGGTGACACCGAGGATTCAGACTGTCGGGTTCCGACTGAGGAAGAGAAATGGACAGAACGACAACAGGCTGTAGTGTATAAACGGGGTAACGTTACCTAGGGTAGCCTGTACCGAGAGCGAGGGCTGCAGCCTGCTAGTATGACGTGGCGAGGCTGAGGCACGGTTGACAGATCATGATCGCGCGAAGCAAGCAGCTCTCAGCCCCAACCGCAGTCACGGCGATAGCGCTTGTGCGTGAGCGCGATATTTGCATAAGATCGAAAAACGAATGTGATCGCAGGGCTCGCGCCCGGCCACATCCTTTGGGGGGGGGGGGGGGTATGACATCCACGCAGCGCGCTGGCCTACGCCCTGCCCCCAAACAATACGACCTGCACCAGGCGAGGCAACAATAACAGTCGTGATCGTCCTGAAACTTTCGCATGCAGAGTCGGTTATTATCGCGGGGTGTACCAGTAGACGTGTCGAGGTTGTTTCAGACTCGGCAACGACGAGCATGAAGGAGATCTAGAAGAGTGTATGGATGTGTTTCAAGTTGGCTCGATATTTACTCTCTCATAGGTGAATTAGCTAGATTCGAAGATATGCGCCAAGACATGAACCAAACAAAATCCCGCTTTACCGGTTACATTTGTGAAATGATTCATGATTAGATGCGGGGGTCCGTCAACCAACGAACCTGCTATTATGGCGGGGTGCGGGGTATCCTGGCGACTACACCAAGAACAGCCTATCGCAACATCTCGAAAGAAGCCTTGCTGGCACGCCAGTCAGATCTACTTCATATTGTAGTGTCCGAATATAGTAGCTCGTTTTCTGCTAGGTCTTCAGCACTGCGGTTTTCGTCTCAAGGAGGTACCATTGAAGCACGCATAAGCTCAGGCTCATCGATACGGATCCATACTCGTCGAATTCACCTTGAGATGACGTACGAATACGTATGCACTTTAGTTTCTCGCACCCCTACTATGCTCGCCCCTAGAATCAAAGAGCGATCGAAAAACGCTAGCCTCCTTATACAGGTAGGATGGGTAGATGAGGACTCCGTAGATTCACATCAGCACGCGAACCACGTTTTCGATCTTGGCTTACCGTTTTCCTTCAAATGTCTTCCTAATGGCATTCTTTTGAGCGATTTAGGCTTGGTGCTAAAGAGGAAGGATGACATCATTAATCTTCGAGTGCTGCAGCATTAATCGAATGTGTCTTCTATTTCTCTAGCTGAGCATAAGCGTGTGATGAAGCTTTGATCCGGACAAATCAACCGTCAAATATACCTAGGGGCAGCGCATGAGTATCTATCCAGGTGACCTCTTGTTCCAAATGCAGGGTGAGCGCCCAATACCAGTAGAACGACGAAACGTGCTCTCGCGTTGCTACGCTTTCAGGTTGGAGGCTGGGGCTGAAGGATCGTTGTTGCCAGACTTTCGCTCAGGCCCCACTTGATCAAACCCCACCTCCTGCACCCTTTCACTGGTTTTGGACGCGACGGCAATATAGACCATTCATTCCTCGCGAATGCCAATCGAGATAGCTGTTATCACGATACTTATCCACCCAAGCTTGACATGGATAGATACCGATCTAACCAGGACTGGCCTCAGAGGTGGGAATTGAAGTTGCGGAAATGGTTCGACCTTCGCACTACATTTCATTGTATGTCGAGCAAGAAGCTACGACAAGGCTTGACGGGGCCATGTCTCATGTAAGCATGAACTACGTGGTAGTCGTAGCGATGCTAACATCACGTGACTATGTCTACCACCGGCCCGAGCCAGCGACCGGTTCGCTTGAGGATCCCAAGTTTGCAGATTGTTACTCCAACCATGACTCTATTATAAGAGTCAGCAAGTATTGTTTCCCAGTGCGAGACTCTAGTTTGCGTCGCAGAGCGAACTATTCGAGGGTATCTAACTTGAGTTATTGCAGTGGCGTGCGGGTGTCTTCGAAAAAAGGGAGCAATGGGAAGCGCTACGGGAATACGTCTTGAAATTCAGTGGTATTAACGTTAAGCAGGTTCATAACATAAGGCAATTGATGGTAACATAGAAATATGATGTTAAGATACGGGGCTGGTAGATTTCAGCCACGATGAAGAATCGTGTCACAGACCGGTCATAGCCACTCGATCGTTAAGCGTGCTTTACATGTCACTGTTGAAAAATACTCTTTTTCAAATCATCTACACAACCTGATCGTGCTTATAGATAATGGTAATTGACCTATTCAACCCACTAAAACATCTCGAGCTAATCACTCGTGCTAGGGCCTTGCTAACTATATCCTAAAAGTTAACGCAAAGATCATGGTCGACAACGACTTCTTTTCGAACGATACACCACTTCAGTTGATCCTCGTTTCTCCACCCACCATTAACAGAGACTCTCGCCCGGTCAATGCAGCTCCTACAATACTCTTCGTTACTGCGGCCATGCTTTCCATCAGGGCAGTAAAACACATTAGTTTGCTGCGTTACCGGTACCATGGTCACGTCTATGTTGCTGCTTGTTGTAATATCTATAAGTTGATCCTCTACCATAAATGTGCGACCGTCGGCCCCGGTTGTAGTGTGTTTTTGGTAGGTTCCTCGATCTTGAGTCTCTGTAGCTTGATAATTAATTTTGACAGCGTCCAGATATCTTCGTTCGCATAACCACTTTTCTAACCTATCGATAGCGAAATACCTCGACTCAGCCAGTACAGCTTGGTACAGTGGGAAGTTGTGACCTGTTTTCTTGTCGTAGAAGACTGGGAGAACTCCGGATTGGAGATACTGAAGGATGTGTTCGAATATGTAGGCGTCACTTCCAATGAAGTATGAGCCGTCCTCTTTTTTGTCGCTCCATTTCCCGGAGAAAAGCTTATGGAAATATTCACTTTCACCCTGCCAATTTCCAGGATCAGTGATAAACGAACGTTGCGGCGTTTTGATCGTTATATGCATAGTTGAGGTGGCAAGATACGCGTACGCGTTTGAGCAGCGAGGAAGAGTCGTTGTTGCTGTTGCTCAGTCAGCTCTCTCAAATGATTTCAAAATTGTATTGAGATAATTTTTCAAGGTGAGATACTCACTTTGTGAGTCAGAGTAATGTATTCTGGGTAGCATCGCAGCTTGGGAGACGTAGATCGACGTATAAATGGAACCCAACTCCTCTTCGCAAGCATCATTGTGCTGTTTGCAGAGAAAAAACATTTGAGTTCCTTGTGTTTAAGGTTCTGCTTTCAGACATCGTTTGCGGTCAGGCGATCAACGAGAAGGTCGCCGCAACCGCAAACAGCGAGAGGCCTGTCGGATTGACCATTATATTCGTCGTTTGCGATTCCATCTATGCCGACTTGATCTGTTGGCTAGTGTAGAGAAAGCATCGCATAATCGGCGGTGAAGTTAGTGACTAGCGGCGATATCCTGCGTTTTGTTTGATGGCGCGCACTGGTATCGCGATAAGCCGAGAGTCCTTCCAACAAATGAAAACCTATACCGCCGAGGCCCACCAGCGCGACTCGAAACGCTGGCGCCGCGCAACGCTTGCGCATCTTGTGAGCAACGTCCTATGAGCCACAAAATCTGAGTCGCGACAGGACAGACGAAGCAGGGCTGCGATGGAGTCTGGACGCTTTTAAAGACGGAGCTTACTAGCCGCCGTGACGTAGACAGAGCCAGATTTGTACCTTCAGAAGGCGTTGAGATATCCGAGGACCCATGCCGAGAGCTGGAGAACTGCGATGATGCTGGCTGCGAAACTGAGCGGATCCATACCCAGAAAAGATTGACGGACGAAGTAGGTGCATACGGGAGAGCTAATGGAGAGGAGAATGGCATTGTGTAGGCAGCGAAGTAGCAAGCGCCTGGGCTGAGGGAAGTGCGTTGCGCTGCGCCGCATGTTATCGATAAGACCATCAGGTGCAACGCGCAGCAGATTGATTGACCTATCCACCAGAGGCCTCTTCCATCTCGTATCAAAAAGCACAAAAACAAACTCTGTGGAGCAAATTTTATGTCGTATCTCATGGACGTGGTAGGCGTCGACTGGCGATACCTTGTGGCAGGTATTTCTTGAGTTGCTTTGATCACATGTGTTGAAGGAAGGTATGTCTGTCTACATAGCCAACCGCTGATTCTTGAGCATTTCCTTCCGTCCATATTAAAGACCCTGCAGTATCTAGATGTACAATAGTTGCATGAATTTGATCAACGACTTTAGTTCAGCCAGTTTGTTGCCTGGTGTTGTCAGATAGAACGAGGGCGTTGAGGTCGGATCTGCACAATCGAGCAAGGACCACCGCACTTGTCGCACTACCTAGCCCAGGGGTCAAACCAAGCGAACAGAGATGAGAGACAAGAACATAGCATTCCATCAATTAAAATCAACACACAACCATTATCGATCATCATACCGTATCGCATACGAGCATTTTATCTGACAATTAAGAGTCTCACTGCCTCAACCGACGACATGGCGCAGCAACCGTACCGCGATCCCACAGTAACGCTGAGAGATCATACGGACTACACAGGATGGATAACGCAACTGCAAGCTAGATGCGTCGCTCACAACATCTGGGACAAGGTAAACCCAACGGCAACTAACCCGCTCATAACGAAACCGGTAGCTATTAGAGCCCCGGTAATCGCTAGATACGCACCAGCCGCGAACGTCGAAATCCCAATGAGACCGACCGAACTGTCGACAGCAGGACAAAAGGCATTCAAGGAAGACCTTGAATACTAAAAAATCCTTGTTGAGCAATACAAGAATGACAGACACGAGTTCGAGAAGGAACAAGCAAGCCTCCAACACATCGTGGCGTTTATCCAGTCGACCGTATCGCCACACCTATTGCGCACGTGCTGCCTTCCAGAGAAGTCCCTACGCCAATGGATTGCCGACCTGAAGTTAACGGTTGGAGTCGACGAACAAATCGAACAAGAACGAGCCCGCGATCGATACCTCGCCGCACTCAGACCGATGAGAAGCGCGTCGCAATGGGACACATGGCTAGCTGAGTATGACCAAGCAGCCACCGAGGCGGAGACATATCGAGTCGCCGAACTATCGCAATTGAATGTGATCACAAAAGACTTCCTGGCAGCCGGAAACAAAGTTGCACCCATATGGTCTACGAACTTTCAAGACAATGGTCGATTTGCAGCTGGCATGAGCCGGAAGGAGATGATGAAACGCTTCCGAGAACACATGATGACATTTTATCCCCTTAGATCAGGGAAACACAAAGCAGCTTTTGTGTCTGATAATGCATCATATCTCGCTGAAGGTGGTGCAACCACCCAGAGCAATGACAGGGACGCCTCTCATGTTGAAAGCGCGCCATCCAACCGAAACCGGGGCAGACCCCGTAACCAACGTACAGCCGGCAAGAAAGATGCCAAGCTTAAGCGGCCTTCAGATCAAGGGCCAGCTACAACAGGGGGAGCAAAGTGCCCTGCCTGTGGGCAACGCCACAGCATTAGGGACTGCTACTATGTCAACCCAGACAAAGCTCCCGAATGGTGGAAACCAAATGAGACTATAAGCGAGCTCATTGACTTCAAGCGTACGAACGACGCAACGTTCCAAGGGCTAATCCGCGGACAGAGCAGAACCCGATCGCGAACGTCGATTCTCAAACAATCACATACTCCAACACCTGAGATCCCTGACGAGTGACTAGAGGGGCGGAGAATATCAAAAGTCAACGCCGCGTTCACCTCGGCGTCTGTCAGAACAGAAATCGACGACTACCCATTGAAGCGGTCGTTCATCCTTGACTCAGGATCAGCCTGCCACATTACGAACAATCCCGACCGCATCTACAACTTCCGTCCTCCTATGTCCGGAGACTACATATGGGCTGGGAATACGAAGATATGGGTAAAAGGATACGGCTCTATTAACCTGACCCTGAAAACTCAGCCTGGGACAACCAAACTAGTCCTGCACGACGTGGCGATATGCCCTGACCTACTGTGCAATCTGGTCTCTTTTCGACTATTAAGGCAGAGAGGAATCTGGTGGGATACGCAGATGGACCCAACTACTCTGAGAGGCCCAGACGACGTAATCATCGGGAATCTCACCGAGATCCACGGCCAGTGGGTACTCGAGTATGAATCACTATCGCATGCCTCACATCATGCACGCAAGATTACCTCGCGAACGAAAAGAACACCACAGAAAGCGTCAGCCATGCTCTGGCACAAGAGACTAGGACACCCGGGACCAGCAGCAATCGAGCACCTGGTGCAGCAAGCTGAGGGGGTGCGCGTGAAAGGGATCACGACAGTTGAGTGTGACTCCTGTGGCAGAGCGAAATCAAAACGACAAATTAGGCGTGCGCCACGGATCAACACTGAAGGACCTGGAGAGAGGCTAACTGTCGATTTCCATACATACGAAACGCAAAGCGTCACCAAAGAAAAGAGCCAAATGTTAATTACCGACAAATTCTCAGGACTACAATGGGACTTTTACTTTACCGACAACAGAACGGCGAAATCAATCATCAGGATGCTTTCGACCTTCCTCCTATTTCTTAAGAACCACTATAACATAACAGTCAAGACTATCGAGGCAGACAACGAAATTACCACAGTCAAACCAGAAGTAGAACGTTGGTTGGCGACCCAAGGAATTATTATCGAGCCTTCGGCCCCAGACACCCAAGCTCAGAACGGAGGTGCCGAACGCTCAGGGGGTACGAATAAGGAGAAATCGCGCGCAATGCGACTTGACGCCAACCTATCCTGGGAACTGTGGCCTGAAGTTACAAGGGCTGCAGTATACCTCTACAATCGAACACCAAATTACGCGAACAACTGGAAGACGCCATACGAGATATTCTTCACACGAGTCGCGTTCAGTAATGGGATCGTAACTTCACTGCGGAAACCCAATCTCGCCCATCTGAAGGCGTATGGCTGCAAAGCCTTTGCGATGACCAACGACACTCATCGAGGCAAATCACGGTTGCAACGCCTAGATCCAAAAGCTTGGATTGGTTATCTTGTTGGATACCGATCCTCAAACATCTATCGCATTTGGATACCATCACTTGCTAAGGTGATAAGCACCCGAGACGTCGTCTTTGACTAGCAGTCTATATTCAACGGGAAGACGGAAGATCTAATGGACAACCTTATGCACAACACGCTGGAAGAAATAGCCACGCATGTGAGAACCAGTGAACTACCAACTCCTACTCAGCAACCAGAAACGGAGTCCTTCCATGAGGATAATGCCGCTGAGGACTCATTAGACCATCAAGACGAAGTAGACCCACCAGGCTACTATCAAGGGAGGAAAATCAGGAACAATTACCTAACTCCTCCAGCTACACCGCCACCCGTAGCATTACTTGCTCGGTTGATGGCTGGAAACCAATCTGAAGTGACACAACATAGGCCATCTAAGACTGTCCCCTGGGCAGCAGCTTTCATGGCGGGATCCCAAGCCGGTCACGTTGGGAACTACAGAGGGGATGTTGTAGACAAGGCGAAGATGATGAGATTGCTCGCCAAAGGCTTGAAGCCCCATCGAAGTCAACTCCCACCTCTGCCAACGTGCCGTACCAAGCTTGAGGATCACCCGATGGGTGAACTGGTCAGAGAAGCAGAACAGACCCATCTTGCAAGCCACCAGCAAATGAAGTCATGGTCAGAGGTACCGATGAAGGAGATCAAACTGACAGGGCAACAGATCCTTGACTGTATGTGGGTATACACCTACAAACTTGATAAGCACCATCGCTTGCTGAAGTGCAAGGCGCGACTAGTCGTCCGAGGCGACCAACAACGGAACATTACCTCGCAGGACACTTACGCAGCCACACTCGCCAGCCGGTCATTCCGAATGCTGCTAGCAATTGCAGCCCACCACAACTTAGAGCTCAAACAATACGACGTCACGAACGCCTTTGTCCATGCAACGATGGATCGAGAAGTATACATGAGAATGCCCCACGGCTATCGAAAACCTGGAACGATCCTCCAAGTCAACAAGGCTCTGTACGGTCTACGGATTTCACCCCTCCTTTGGTAGAAAGAATTCACTACAACACTCAAAGCTCTTGGCTTCCAGACTGTGTCTCACGAGCCATGCTGCCTTCTTAAAGACGGAATCATCGTCTTCTTCTACGTAGACGATATCGTATTAGCTTATCACAAACAGAAAGAGCAAGAAGCCCAGCAAACAATTAAGCGCCTACAGGAGAAGTACACCTTTACTGGAGGAAACGACCTTCAGTGGTTCCTTGGCGTAGAGGTCATCAGGGACCGAAGTCGCCGGAAGATCCAACTCTCTCAAGCCGCATACGTAGAGAAGATTAGCCGACTGGCTGATAGGAAAGACATCCGCCATGATACCCCCATGGCCGCTACCGAGTTAAAGCCTCGAACAGGCTTGGCAACACCATCAGAAATCAACAAATACCAACGCAAAATCGGATCAATTCTGTTCGCGGCAGTAACGAGCCGACCGGACATCGCCTTTGCAACCTCAAGACTGGCTCGGTTCCTGTCAAATCCGGGCTCCGCACATCACTATGCCGCCGATCGAGTACTATTATACTTGTCCAGCACCAGATGGAGAGCCCTGCAGCTCGGAGGAGGCAACTGCCTTCAAGTAGCCAGCGATGCCTCATTTGCTGACAACACACTGGACAGAAAGAGCTCGCAAGGATACGCTATCAAGCTATTCGACGGACTCATTGCCTGGAGAGCAAACAAACAAGACACTGTCACAACTTCGACAACCGAAGCAGAGCTTCTCGCCCTATCACAGGTGGCTAAGGAAGCAATCTTCATATCACGACTATTGGACGAACTGCAGATTGAACTACTCTCATCGTCAATCACCATCCAATGCGACAACAAGCAAACTATTCGACTGGTAACTGAGGAAATCTCCAAGCTCCAGACAAAACTACGACACGTCGACATTTACAATCACTGGCTCAGACAAGAAGTCTCTACTGGAAAGATCAAGGTGGAGTACGTGCACTCGGCAGATATGATCGCCGACGGCTTCACCAAGGTTCTCCCAGTCAACAAGTGGGAAGGATTCCTAACTCAACTTGGGCTGGTAGAACTAGAGAGACCTGAGGCAACGAACGAAGCGCCCCTTGAGGAGATCCAGCAACAACTTGAAGACCTCACCCTCGCACAATAAGGAACTACATTATATCCAGCTAGCAAGGATTTCCAAGCTGAGGGGGTGTGTCAGATAGAACGAGGGCGTTGAGGTCGGATCTGCACAATCGAGCAAGGACCACCGCACTTGTCGCACTACCTAGCCCAGGGGTCAAACCAAGCGAACAGAGATGAGAGACAAGAACATAGCATTCCATCAATTAAAATCAACACACAACCATTATCGATCATCATACCGTATCGCATACGAGCATTTTATCTGACAAAATTCTTCTACTCCTGTAAGGTGGCCTTTTGCCTTTTACTATAAGAATTTGTGCTAGATAGAAATAAGGTTATTGTCAGATAAAATGCTCGTATGCGATACGGTATGATGATCGATAATGGTTGTGTGTTGATTTTAATTGATGGAATGCTATGTTCTTGTCTCTCATCTCTGTTCGCTTGGTTTGACCCCTGGGCTAGGTAGTGCGACAAGTGCGGTGGTCCTTGCTCGATTGTGCAGATCCGACCTCAACGCCCTCGTTCTATCTGACACCTGAGCGGGAAATGGACGCTCACTTGGCAGCTCGCCGCTTTTATATGGCCCGTGCGCCGACCCATCACATAAAAGTGCGCCGCCCTCGCCGTCCTACCGTCCTCCCTCCATCGTCTCTTTACTCCCAACACCCTCTTGTCTCCTAATTGGTCGCTCGGGCTCGCCTGTGAGGCCATTTTCACCCTTGGCAATCATGCAAGCATGCACTGGCCGGATATGCTCCAGTTTTCGCCCCCTTGATGGTCCGACAACAAGGGCGCTGTGACGTGTCTGAGGCAATGCTCCTATTGTCTTCGATGCTACGCAAGAAGCTCTCTGCTACTCTGGATCTTCGCCGCTCTGGGTCCCTCGCCTTCCCTACGGATGAGCAGTGTTCATAGCATCTACACTCTACTTTGGCACCGCCGATGAACGGAATCCAGCCATCCCTTCGGTTCATCCTTTCAAAAGGTGCCGTATGCCAGCTCATCTTTGAGATCGTCGACCTGCCGCGTCATCAATCACGCAGGACAGCAACAGAAGCGCTTTGCACGTCTCGATAGCGTCTGAGCGGGAGGGGCCAGGCCTGTGCAACCTCAGCTAGGCCATCACCCATTGCACGGAACTGCAAGCCTCGCAAAGATGATTGGCCTGGATTGCCGCTCCTGCAAAGTCAGTTTCAGAGGGAGTCAGATGAGGCAGACTCGGCCAGGCTACGACCCGTCGTACAGCTAGGCAGGACGATACTGGCACGTACTCGCCCAGTGTGCACTCGACCCCGATTGGTGGAGTCTGGGTCCGCTTGACCGCATGCATGACGGCAGGTTGCGTTCCGGCGTCACAGTAAGCGGAGGGAACGGCTAGAGCGGCCTCTTGATCAAGCAGGAGCCCGTCGGGCGCCAATCTGCCTCCATGATTCGATCCACCCCCGCCAGGAGCATGAAGTTGGAGGCCTGGATGAAGAAATGCACCCAGGTTTGGGTCTCGGAGGTGCCGACGAGTGGAGAGCCATCGCTGGGAGCCCCCTGATCAGCGTGCGGGCACCGATCAGACGGAAACGTCACCTACAGGCTCGTACGATTGTCAGGCGGGCTCTGAAAAGGAGGTGGATCCGTTTGCTACGGAATCTGCGCCACCATTCCTCAGTCTCAGGGCGAGTATTGGTGGGATATGTGCTCACGGTTCCGTCCGACAGCGAAGGGGTTTAATGCGAAGGCTGCACCATTACTAGCACTCGGCGGCTGTGCGAGCTCGGGCGCTGAAAGCTCTTCAAGCGTGCTCATGGCCTACTTAAATGTCTGCGTTTCCCGCTTCCCTAGAATCCCTAGCACCTCTGAAAACCATCGCCGCGATGACAACACTTCTCAGTACTTTTCCTGTCCAGCAGCCGCAAGGCTCCTTCCAATTTGTATCTTACAACTGGCCTCCAAAGCAGACCTCTCGAAGACTCCCAACGAAGAAAGTCATTTCTGCTGACGATGAGTAATTACCCCAATTTCGATGATATTCTGGGGATCGAGCCTGATTCGAACAGTGCAAGGGGGGGTAGAGAGCAACTTGCACATGCAGCGCATGGTGTTGAAGTCGTCGATTTGACATGCTCATATAGGTATTCCTATAGCCGACGTAATGTTGGTATTTTTTCTGGGATTCCATGACAGCTAACGGAGATGTAGCCGACAACGAAGCCGACTATGAGAACAGCGGCAGTGGAAGAGAAAGCAACGATTTTGGCATTCGGTTGAATCGATCTCTCCTGATAGCCAACCCGAGCAGAGATGGTGCATCTGATGATGAAGCCAGCGACGATGGCGACCGCGCTGATGGATATAACCGGAGTGGTGTCGCCGAATGCGATGATAATTGGTCCATCCCTCACCGAGAGAGAAGCGTCAGCTACGAGCAAAACGGATATGCTGGGGAAATCCCATTTGCGAGCCCAAATACTGCTGAGCGTAGTAGCCAAGGCAAGTGACGGCTCGAATCGGTGTACTTATCTGCGCTGTGTCTAACATTGCACAGACATCACATCCAGCATCGACGATCATCAGGTGCATCCGAAGTCCGACGGCGGTGAGGCGGGCGAGTGCCCCTCTCAAAGGGCAGACCCGAGCGCACAGAATACGACGGGCGATCTTGCACCGATGTTGAATGGAAGCGAAGTCATTGATTTGACAGATCTAGGTAAGCATGGCTCTAGAATAACGCGGAGATGTAACGGAACTAATATGGACAATGTTATAGGCGACGAGAGTAGTGATGATGACGATCTTGACGAGGGGCATTTGCGCTCCCCTTCACCTTCAAGGAGCAGTAGCGTTCTGCAAGATGCTCGCTGTTCTGCACCTCCTGCAGCTACTGAAAGCCCGATACTCTCGCCTTCAAGCGGCAATATCCAGGCGGGGGATGCTGTGCCTCATGGCGAGCCACTGTTTATGGCGGACACCGGCATCTTCTCTAGTGACCAGTCAATTCAAAAGGCTGGCACTCATGCTATTCAGGACTCGAAGGTGGAACCACGGCAGTCGCAGAGATCCGAGCCAGCGAGTGATCAAGGTAAGCGCCCACAATCTGCAAATGCGTTTGCCGTGCCTAACAGTTGTAAGGCGAATATTCACCGCTCAGAGGCGTAAGCGATGGAGGTGATAACCACTATCACAACGATGACAATGGTGATGACAATCGCGACCAGAGGATGAGCAGCCAGCGGCAGATTCAAAAACGGAAACGCGATGCTTCGGTCAGTGCTGCAGGCTGCAAGCGGCACAGTCGCACATTGAGCAAAAAATCGAAGCAGAGACCTGCAAATGCCGTGCAAGCTCCAACCCACCATCCTCCTAAACCTACTTCGAAAGTACGGGCACGCGTGTATGCTGAGGTGCAGTGTAGTGAAGACACTGGCGCCGAGAGTAGCAGCGACGGCGCAGGAAACAATGAGAACAACTGCCACGTCAACGCCAAGGAGTTGCAGAGCACGGATAAGTTGGTGCTGAACTGGGGAAGTGCAAGCGAGCATACCGAATACGAGGTAGAGCGGATTCTGGCTGGCCGTCTCTTTCGAGGAAATTTGCAGTATCAGCTCCGATGGGTTGGATACGACAATGACCCGGAATGGTACAACGCATCTAACCTTAAAGATTGCCCGCGTAAGCTCTATGAGTTCCACGAGGCTAATCCTGCCGCGTCAGGTCCTCCGAGAAGGCTTAGTCACTGGGAACTGTGTTGCGAAGAAGACAGGGATGCCGATAATTTCTCAGACGATGACAAGCCCGTAAAGACTGTGCGTGCGGGATGTAGGGCTGTCAGGCGAGGTCGAGCAGCGATTTGAGCTTTCTAGAATAGCAGAGTGTTGGCACTTTCAATCTCAATGCATAGATATGGTTCAACATCGTCCACGTCCGAGAAAAGGGGAGGTGGGATTTCGGGTGGGTTCCGGCGGTTGGATCTGCCCAAGAATTCCATACAGTGCAGAGACGACCGCCTGCTTTCCATCGCAGTGCTCGGCTCCCTTCTGTCTCGTACACAGCGCCCTGAACCGGTGTATTCATCCCCTTCGCGTCTAGTTTGGTGCGCAGGTCGAGGGTATTGCGCGTCTTGAGGCGGCTGTTGACAGGCACGCTGTTGGGCTTGGCAATCTGAGGAAACCGCGCTCGGCTTAAGAAATGATCTGAGAAGTTAATTAACTAGTTCAGAGGCGTCTGTAAGGAAGGAAGCTGAAAAGGAGAAGTAAAGACACCAACGTATGGCTTCCATAGCAGGCATTCAACCATGCACAGAGAAAGTGCCAAGGCTATCCATACCGGAGTAACGGTGAAGATACGGAATGTAGCATGCGGAGCTGATTGGTACACGTTGAAGAGAGCCTCGAGAGCCTGGCTTAAGGCGATGAGAGACATGAATAGCACTGATAGGGTTCGTGTCTTCAGGCTCATCGTAGCCGCTCTCTGCAGTGAGCATAGACCGAAAACGAGCGCAAGGAAATAGCCCAGTACAATGGTAGGGGCATAGGCGTAGTCGAGAATGGCTTCGGAAGAGATTTTCATATCGAAGACGTCACGGCAATGATCACAAGGAACCAGAGGTTGCATCGCCATGGAATTCCTTGTTCATGAAGGATCCGCCAGCAGATATAAGCCTAACACGGTTTAGTTCTGCGGTTTGTGTGGGAGCATGAGTACGAACGTTGACGCAGAGCCCGTAGACCTCGGGCAACACCAGTGCTAGTGAGTGTGCATGTTGATACCCAAATTGCGGTTGATTCTTCCCACATTGCCAGACAATAAAAGGCACGATGGAAAATATAAAGCCCACAAAAGAATACAAGATATCGCGCGGGTGATACCAGCAGTACATATGCGCACCACTGTCTCCAAGGATAACCACCGCGCACACAAGACCTACAGGCGATAGGTCCAACATCCGGTGAACGTAAACCTCAGCGCGCTGGGGGCGAATATGCAGGAAGGCAACCGGTGAAGGCGGACGTAGCTTTGTGAGACGAACGAGCTTGCTATAAGTAAACAGGCTAGCACGTCTGCTTTGCACTTGTTCGTCTGGCGCATGCATATTGCTTTTCACATTGTCTCGATGGAGTTAATGTCTTCAGCATGGCATCGGATGTACGGATCTCGGCGCTCGACGGACGTAGCTGCGGGTGCTGGCCGAGCCGGTTTTGCAACCACTTGTAGTGTAGCTAGTAAATGAAGCTGAGGCGACAGGAAGATCGCCAGCTTGCGATCGATGGGACCTACCGCGGTAAACAATGGCGGAAGCTTGAAGAAGTTGTTGGTGTCCGTGGAATAAGTGCTGTATTTTGTTTTCAGAGCACACTCTACAAGAAAAATGTACGAGCTAATGAGACAAAAGAGCTCATAGGGCTCCTCCATAAGACAGTACTTGTGCCAATTTTGCAGTTGGCTGAAGAAGTGAGCAGCTTGCTGGAGGAATCGCAACGTGATTTCGATGCTGGTAGGTGACCTAGCTAGACGGTTGAGAAACTTCTAACATTCTCCAGGACTAGGCTGGAGCGCATCGGCGGCTGTGCCAGTGAATGACAACCTCGGACCGGTCTCGACACATCGCGTCATGGAGCAGCCGAATCCTGCTTCGTGCGCCACTCCCGGGGATTCCAGTAGTTATTTCAACCTGCAAGGCGATAATGCTGGCAATGGAAGTCAAGCGGCTTTGGAGAATGCGCCTACACAACTATACTTTGGCGACACAAACGAGAACGTGGAGGATATGAGTTTGACTACTCTATGGAACCTTGGGGGACAAGACTATTCTTTTCCTTCACCTGCGAGCTGAGCGGGCACGTATAGGGAACAAACCAGACATCATTTGGTATGATATAGCGGACGTTTGGTGGAATCAAGTATAAAGCTGGCTCCAGCTTTGTCGTCTCTCGCTTCTCTCCGTTTATCCAGGTCTCTATCTCTCTCTGTTTGAGCGCATTGGAGGATATAACGGGAAATATAATAACGATTTCGTCTGGCCCGACCCTGAGTTCACCAGATTCGTGCGTGAGAAGTTCACTTTGATTCTTTGGTAGGCTGATGAACGGCCAGCCGAGTTTCGCTTTTATTTGGGGACCCTGTCACTTGTTACTAAACGAGTGTTGTTTGGATGTTTTGTGCATGCCTTGAGACAGATGTCGTGCAAAATGTCCTTGCGCCACTTTTCGCTTAACTTGTATTGATACAATACGGCATTCCCTTTCGCTGAGAAAGGAGCTTGCCCTTCTAGGACAGCGTTCGCGACAAATTCCTCTAGACGTGGCGTCAAAGGCACGATGGCGGTCTTTGACGTGAAGTAGGCCGATAGCAGTGCTAGTGGTAGAGAGATATGAGGAGTGTAATCGAGACGGTAGACGCAGCGTATATATATTTGTATGAAAACGGTGTCGATAGTTGGTATGCTGGTGCGTTACAAGTAGGCGTGATCGGTTTTGACCAAGCCACTACAAAGCCCCGCCTAAGCACCTGACCCAGCTGCAATGTGACTCGTCGGAAAAATACTGATCCTTCCCTTCGCACGTGACGAACCAAAGACATTGGTCACTATGTGACAATACAAGCTAACTTTTGTAGGCTTAAACTGGAGCGAGAATCAAGCAGTCTACACCATTTACTCATCCGCTACGTGTAGGAATGCCTTTCCCACTCATTGTCGCTTGAGCTGTCAGGAGTCATCGTCTTCGAATCTCAAAGCGGCTAGTAAATAGGAAGGCAACTGCCTAAGGAAGGCAATCTATCATTCTATAGTCGTCACAGGGGCTATCAAGACTTCGCCAGTATGCAGGCTGACACGGGGCGATTGATATGGATGGCAAGGCCCTCTACGGAAGGACGTCTTTGTAACGGTGCCGCCATAAACCAAGTCTCCGCCCCCTTTATTTAAGTCTTCTATATTTTCATCCTAGTTAGCAAAACCAAAGAGTCGTGTCAACTCAGCCTTTCCAGTCTATACGAGTTTGAACATACGAAGTCTTTACTATTCTCTCTATCCCATTCTCTTCAGATTGTATAAGTCTGGAGCCAGTAGATAGTATCCCATAAAGGGTTTCCATGTCTTCTAATACATCCTTAGAGCCATGGAAATATGTGCGCCTTTCGGGGGTTGTCGACGGGCGTCCAGTTTCCATGCCCATATAGGCAAAGGCTGTCGGAGGAGAATACGAGAGGATGGGTTTCAGCACATTGGAATTTTTCTTGGCTGTTTATAGAGCTCAGCGGGCGTCTGCGTATGGGCAGCAGTGGCGTAAATGCGCAATACGGTCTAGATCCGGTCAATAGTTGACCCGTTTACCGAGAGATTCTACCCCGCTGTACAGAACCTGAGGGCACCTACGCCTCATCACCCCATAAGAATCAATCATGTCGAGCATGCAATTCTTTTTCCTGGAATTAATTGAAGGGTTGAAAAACACCCTACGACGCGGATGGGAACTTCGCAATGTGCCAAATCCCGAGAGCGTCAGCGATCACATGTACCGTATGGCAGTTATGTGCTTTATGGTATCTGGGGTGCGATCCTTCTCAATGAGCACCTCCTTCAGAGCTAATGTTGTATAGATTGATAGCGAAATGCAAACGAGGGCTGTTCAAATGGCTTTGGTTCATGACATGGGGGAAGCCTTGATTGGGGATATCACTCCTTCCGATGGGATTAGTACAGGTTAGATGGAAAATTCTCTTCACTTCGTGTATATGCTGACAAAGGTCAGAACAAAAGTTCAAACGGGAAGAGATGGCTTTGGAATTTCTCGCGTGTACCCTTCGCACCTCGAACCCAGACCTCGCGAATTCTATACTGGACTTGTGGCATGAGTATGAGGATGGAAGAACCGATACGGCGATATTGGTTAAGCAGCTTGATAAGCTTGAGTGCTATCACCAGGCGATCATATACGAAGAAAGGACTGGGATAGATCTTGAAGAGTTCAAGGAACTCAAAGAGAAAATCACATTGCCAGAATTGCAACCTTTGCTAGACGAATGCTTGAAAAGGCACAAGGAGATAAAGCAGCGAAGATTGATCGATCCCATCGTAATATTTGTTTCCGGTAAGCTTTGCCGTCTAATCTTCCTGTTCCATCTAACTGTCCTAGGAGGTCCTGGTGTTGGGAAAGGAACCCAGAGCGAACGTCTCGCAAAAGAGTTCGGCTTCCACCATATCTCTGTTGGCGATTTGTTACGCAAAGAGGAAGCACGCCTCTTGTCTCCCTATCGAGATTTCATATCTCAGAGCATTAAGAAGTCAATCCTACTTCCAGCTCAGTTTACCACCCAACTACTGAGACAAGCCATGGATGATGTGCAAGGACAGGAAAGACATATGTTTCTTCTGGATGGGTTTCCTAGGAATGTTGCCCAGGCTGTTGATTTC
This sequence comes from Paraphaeosphaeria minitans, assembly GCA_015832175.1. Classification (NCBI taxonomy): domain Eukaryota; kingdom Fungi; phylum Ascomycota; class Dothideomycetes; order Pleosporales; family Didymosphaeriaceae; genus Paraphaeosphaeria; species Paraphaeosphaeria minitans. The sequence goes on along the minus strand of WJXW01000019.1, from coordinate 483,445 downwards.
GAGTCCAAAGTCGGTGCTCCTGTAATCTGAGAGAGATGCATATTGACGTCTCGGCAGATCTGCAGAAATTACGCAACTATCTCACTGGACTGCTCTGAGACAGAAATGCTGTCTCGTTTACAGAACCGTTCTGCGCAGTCAATCCGTATAGATGACAACCCAGACTCTATTACCAAAAGGCTTCAGACCTTCAACGCGAACAATACTGAGGTTCTTAAGCATCTACAACAACGTGGACCACTTTTTCATGTAAGCACGAACTATGAGTAGAGAATAACAATGAACTGACATCGAGCAGATCGAGTGTCGTGGATCTGTTGATGAGGTCTATACGCCCGTCCGTGCGGCAATTCAGAAAATACTCCATCTGCGTGGTGTTATGTAGAATATCTACTCAGCAGCCAAAATCGACAGTGCTCGCTTGGACAAACTCAGATGACTTCCTGTCCTTGAATGCCAATCTGCACAAAGAAAAATCCGTGCTAGCTTCATTCATCCAGTGATATCTTTCCTTAGCTGGCGGAAGGGAGTTATTTGCATAGGTCGTAAGAAACAGGAAGGAATCAGGAACCTTCCCAATAACGTTTAGATGTGCCAAAAGGACATTGCTTGCGTGTATACTTCGTTTGAGAAGTGTTTGTGCTTGTTCCGGATGCCGCCATGTATAGGTCTACTATAGTGTCAGTGTATACTTAGGATAATAGTATCCAACACCTACGCCATTGTTGTGTAGAGTCCAGTACAACAATCTCCATATATCTCTTTCTCTTATGTGTAAGAGAATGACCGCTGTAACAAAGATGACGATCCACGGTCGATCACCCTTCGTTTCTCGCATAGCTCGTTGAAGTTCTTTGAGACATTCAAGCTCTTTGTTGGCACAGTACTTTTCTAGCATTTGGTCCAATTGGTTTTGAAGCACGCGCGGAGCGGGTATTGTGCCATAAAGCAATGATTCTTTATCCATGACGGGCCACATCCCAAGACTCCCCGCTTCAGGTAGTTGCCAGCCTGTCATAAGGAGACGGTGAGCAGACCACAAGCTCAAGGTTTTCTCGATCAAGCCATCCTGAACGCAAGAGGTCAGACTGCGATTAGTAACTCTTCTGAAGTACTTACCGTTGCGAGTTCCGTCGCTCGTTGTAGAATAACATTCAACCACGATGTGTTGCTCCTTGGTTGATCAAGGAAGAATACTGCATGTTGTCGAACATACGCGTCGATTGTTGACTCATGTGGGAGCTGGGACAACGCAAATGGTGTAGTAATCATACTTTCCCAGCCTGAAGTTGTCTTATGGAATAAGTATGTATCTTCGATGTTTGCTATCTCGAACCGACAACAGCTGTCAATGAAGGTCGGCCCATCTTGAAAGTGCTGCAGGCTCACAGTGTCTGGAGAAGAGTACGATGAGAGACTTTCCCACGTAAGCTTCTTGGCGTAATCTTTCTGTTTCCCTGCTCTATGTCAAAGCTAGATCTAAGAATTTATTAGCAAAACATACATTTATCAAAGACTGGTGTATCAGTGAATCGTATTCGGATGCAAATAGTTGGCGGCAGCTTGCTCTCCGTGCAGCGACTGCACATAGAACTTCCTGCAGGCACACACTAGCCGTTATTAGCGCAAACCCTTCCATTGTCACGAAAGTAACAATACCTTGCGCTTCGAGTACCAGCATCGAGCGCAGGGTACTTCATTCGCGCGAGGCTCACGATGTGGTTTTACGACCCAAATATCACCCGGATAAGACATTTGCGACGACGAATTATCGAGTTGAATGTTCACAGAAGTTAAAGAGCTCTCGTTATCACATTCGGGTTGAATAGGATATGCCGCAGGGAAATAGACAGGGGGCACATTTTGTCCCTGCCAAGGATCGTGATGAGATGGTAAAGAAAGTGCCGACGTCCTCCGGGCACTGACCACTGGCGCTGGAGTTGTTGAGTTAGGGTTTGCTGTATTATTGCTGGACAGAATGGACATGAGATCCGCGAAAGCATTCTCCGATATGTTGTGGTACTGTCTCCATAGTTCAAGAGAGCTCGGCATCGTTGTGCACGGTGAAGGAGGTGTTGGGATCTAGAGACGGACGAAGGAAAGGCCAGCCCTTATGTACCTACGAGGCTGTGAGGCACGGCGCTTACAGGCACGTGACTGCTCAGTAGTGAGCGCTCAACACTGAGCACCGGCTGTCGAGCCTGCCATTCGTGTTTAACTTGTTTATCAATCTATCGTTTGGATTCACTGAGGCCTCTCTTGTTGATTCGTTACTTCACTCTGATCTATCGATACTAACGCCCCTTGATACGCGCGAGCTATCGAATCCTTCTATCCTCCCCGTACGTACTCCTGCCCGGGAGTTTGCCGCTTTCTTTCGTCTGGTCTTTGCCGGCGCCGCGACTGTTCACCCGAACATCCACGACATCACGACATCCGCCCTCCAACCTACGCGCCAGAAGCGCCGTAGCCCTCTCCACACGCACGCCGGACACGCTTAACGTCTGCTCTGCTTGAGCTCCCTGTATCGGTTCCTCGCGACGCTCTATTACGATCTATCCGCCCCTCGGTTCCAGCCGTCGTGCAGGCATCCCCGCGCCTCGTGCAACGCCTCCGTGTTGCGAGGCAGTACTCGACCAAGCCCGCGCCGCCGCACCCCCACCCACCGATACAACCCCCGCCGCATCCCAGCAAGACACCCTCCCGTGTTGGCACCTTCTACCGTAACAACACCTATCCCGTCCTGAAATTCTTTCTTCTCGCCCTCTTCACATACCGTATCTTGACAGTCGGTGCACGCCAGCACTCAATGCACGCCCCGCCCATGCAACACCATAACTCTGCAACGCGCAGCTCCACCAATATGGATCCAATTGAGGCTGCGATTACGGCAATTGAATCGCGAGAACTAGATGAACAACTTGTATACCAGAGATATGCTGATCTGTTTGGTGTTGATCGATCTACACTATCCCGGAGACACCGAGGCGTCACAGGCCTACGTGAAGATGCCGACGAACAACGACGCAACCTCACCCATAATCAGGAGATAGAGCTTCTACAATACATCAAAAAACTCACTGAGCGTGGCCTTGCACCTACACGCCAGATGATACAGAGCTTTGCCTCTACGATAGCTAGAAAGCAGGTCTCTATTTAGTGGGTTAATTGATTCACCCAACAGAACAAGGAATCCTTAATATCTCGATGGACTGCCGGCATCGATCGTAATCGCCACTAAGCTGATTCCCCACACAAATACGAGCTCTACTTCGGCCTCCTACGTGATAAGATAGCCCAGTATCGAATTGAGGCCTGAGATACGTACAATATAGATGAGAAAGGCTTCCTGATTGGTATCACCTCCCGCTCAAAGAGGATCTTCGACAGGCCTCTGTATGAGGCCCACGCTGTACGGCAGGCTATCCAGGATGGTAACCGTGATTGGATATCACTCATCGCCTGTATCTGCGCAGATGGGACTTACCTAGACCCAGCCCTGATCTATCCGGCCACCTCTGGCAACATACAATCAACGTGGGTAGAGGATTTAGATCATGATCACCATCGCCTTTATCACCTTATCTGAATCTGGCTGGAGCAATAATCAGATCGGGCTGGCATGGCTGGAGCAGGTGTTTGATCGCCTCACAAAACAGAGGTCTGGGAGATATCGATTGTTGATCGTCGACGGCCATGGATCTCACCTCACTATGGACTTTATCGATTACTGTGACCGCAATAGGATCCTCCTGGCCATCTATCCACCTCATGCGACCCATACGCTGCAGCCTCTTAACGTATCTATGTTCAAGCCTCTATTAACAGCGTATTTAAATGAGCTATCGGCATTTATCCATAGTAGTCAGGGCCTACTATCTATCGTGATAAGAGACTTCTTCAGGCTTTTCTCAAGGGCCTGGATTAATACGATGAGGCCTTAATTGATACTTAGCGCCTTTGAAGCTACAGGCATATCGCCACTCAATCCAACACCGAACACCAAACTTTCGATTTTTGGACTTCCTTCACAGAGGCCCCAAAAATCCCAGCAACTGATCCGGCTCGCTGCGGCCACTCTGGGAGTACCTCTAGCATCCGCCTAGGTCCCCCGCGCGACGCGTAAGGGAGCTTAATAGGATGGTAGAGTCTCCCTCCTCCCACCACACGGGGTCCCCAGACCCCGAGTCCCCTCAGCAGCTCAATACCAGCGCCTCAAGACGGCTCCAGAAGGACGTGCACCACCCGGCACCCCCGCTGAGCAGTCAGAACCCCGGTGGGGGCGCTCCCAAACCTCGAGTCTCTGACGCCGTCCAACGCCACATCACCGAGACCCAGCAGACCACCCAGCTATGGAACACCATCACTGCCGCCTTCGCAGCAGCCGTAGATCAACACGCACAAGGCTACACTAATCCTCAAGAAGCCAATATCGCAGAGGAGCTGCAGCAGAGAGTCATCCATGCCCTGACCTCCCTCTCCCCAAGCAACTCCCCTCCCAGCTCCCGCTGGAGCAGCGACGCCGGCTACAGCAACTCCAGGAGCCAGGAATCAGGACGCCGCTCCTGGGCGGACGTAGCCAGAGACCCCCAAAACTCGAATAGGGGCATCAGTCGACCCCTGATCGCTGCTAGGACGCGGCCCGCCCCGCTAGCTAAGCCAAAAGAAGACAATCGAATCTTTATAGCCATCTCTAACCCAGCAATGCGACTGCAACAACCATCACCATTTGCAGTAAGGCAGGCAATATGCAAGAGCATAGGAGGAATCACCCTCAAGGATATACCTACTGCATCACCTATCAATACAGGCTGGGCAATTACCCCAGCTAACCAGAATATCCGGGAACAACTCCTAACGCAAGAGAACCAGGTACTTATAGTACAAGCGCTAGACGGAGACGCGATCAGGATCCCAGAACGCTGGATCAACTACGCAGTGCAAGGAGTACCCAGCTCTTTTCGGACCCTAGACGGCACAGAAATACCAACTACTACCCAGCTGGTCGAGGAAGAGGTATGCTCACAAACAGGCAAGCAGCCCGTCAGCTGCAGGACCTCACGGCACGGGGTGAACCAGAATGGCCTCACTACCTGGATTATCTCATACAAGCAGCCAGTCCGCTCATTCCAGCTTTTTGGCACGAGCCAATTCTCAAAGGAAATCCACAAACGTCCAACTATACAGCGACATGACCCAGGCTGCCAGGGATACTGCAACGCTGCACGCTGTACCCGAGTAGCCCGCTGTGCGCACTGCGGTGACCGTACGGACCGACACCAAGGACAGCACGGAGACAGTTGCCCCCACAAAGCTATGTGTGCTAACTGTCACGGCCCTCACCCAGCCAGCCACCCCAACTGCCCTGCAGCCCCTCGTCGGGTACACGGACACATAAGCAAGCCTACAAAGACTGAGCTAAAAGCCATCCGCCGCGCAGGCAGGATAGCACACAAGCACCTCTACGGAACAGTCGAAGAGACCCTGAGACAGGCCACACTTCAGCCTGATTCCACTCCACCAGAGGCTCCTCAGGAGACAACGACACCCCAACCTACTACTCAGGAGCAAGCAGCACAAGCTACACGTACCAGAACAATCAGTGCCTCCCACGTACCTTCATCCGCTACCAGCGGAGAAAAGAGACCAAGGCGGGCAGCCACGGGCAATAGAAACCTCAACGTCCGGCAAATGTCTGCCAAAAGCTTGCAGCCACGACCCACTATCTACACTGACCCGTCTACCTCAGAGAGAGAAGACACCAGCATGAGCGATGACCCACCATCGACATGCTAGAACACCCCAACAACACCCCAGCCTATAACGGGCAACAACAGCCCAGTCTACCAAGCAAACAGCTACGAGTATGCTGGGCCAATGTCGGCAGGAGCTCTCCCTGCCATATCACCATACTAGAAGTGGCCTTTCAGAAGGGCCTGGATGTTGTATGCGTGCAAGAGCCCTTCACATGTGCCAACTCAAGGACCTCTACCCACCCTGGCTTTCGGCACCTCGCACCGATCAGCACTTGGGACACTCCCACCGCATCGGGCTCAGCGCGCCCTCGGGTGATGACGTATATCCGGAAAGGGTACCACCTAAGACTCCAGACTAGAGAAAGTCTCAACCATCCAGACCTGCTATGGGTTGTTGTGAACGGAGTAGCAATACTCAACTGCTATAGACAGCCACTTACCCCTGACGTACTTCAATACGTCACGCATCTCACGCCTCCCCAACACTGCCTTGTGGGAGGTGACTTCAATGTCCGACACGAATCCTTTGAACCGGCTGTCACCGCAGCCAACGGCGGCATAGAGCTTGCCAGGTGGGCGGCCGCCGCCTCCATGGACTACATTGGCGTGCCAGGGCAGCCAACGCACTGCGCTGGTCATGTCCTTGATCTGACCTTCTCTAACATCCCATTCGCCCAGTCGGCTGTCGAGGCCAGCATGCACAGCGGATCAGACCACGAGACGATAGTGACCTCTATCCCCACTTCCGCACTAGGTACTCCGCACCTAGCTCAGTACCACTACAGAGTCCCAGAGGCAAGCCTACCAAAGTTTGCCGGTCTGATAGAGATAGGCGTTCAGGGTATCCCAGACCCGCTTGCGGCGCAAGATACAGCACAACTAGACAACTGTGTGTCGCTACTGACGGAGACAATACAACAGTCTGTACGAACAGCAGGCAGGCCTGATCGCAAGGAAGGACGCGCCGCACCATGGTGGACTGAAGAGTGCAAGACTGCTTACCAAGCCTACAAGCGCGCCAGACAGCTTTACCTAGGCAGCCCTCCATCAGAAGAAACACGAGCTTTCAAGACAATAGTTAGACAGGCTAAGAGACAATACTGGAGGCACGTTATTGACAACGCCAAGGACGATAAGGACCTGTTCAAGGTCATTGCCTGGCATAAGCTTACGCCGGAGAACCAGGAAACCCCCCTTATAGTCAACGATACGACTATCTATGACCCCCTGGAGAAGGCAGAGGCACTCAGAGAGGAAGTTCTCAACCGGTACACAGCAGAGGATGACCTCAGACAATGCCCAGACCAGGAGGCCGCAGCCACTCTCCCCTGGAGCACATATATCTCACTTGAGGAAGCAGAACGAAACACAATAGGGGTCTCTAGCACCTCACCAGGTACTGACCGGTCCACTGTTCGGCTGCTCCGCGCCTGCTGGGCTCATGTTGGAGAGCTTATACGAAGGATCTTCCAGCAGTGCCTAGAACTCAACCACTTCCCAGCATATTGGAAGCTCGCGGAGGTGGCAATGATACCCAAAGTAGGGAAGACAGACCGGACGTCACCCCGATCCTGGAGACCAATAGCACTCCTATCCTGCATTGGGAAAGGCCTTGAACGAACAGTGGCCAGAAGAATTGCATGGACTGCTATGACGCACAAGATCCTTAGTCCCCAACATGGCGGCGCCCTCCCAAAACGCTCTGCAGCCGATCTGACCGCAGCGTTCACCCATGACACAGAAGCCGCGTGGGCACTGAATCAGCACGTTACAATGGTTACCCTAGATGTGCAGGGCGCCTTTGACGCTCTCCTGAAGAACCGTCTGCTGCACCGAATGGTTGAACAGGGATGGCCGCAAAGGACTATCCTCTTCATAGACTCCTTCCTTACTGCTCGAAGGGTCCAAGTTCGCCTTGGCCAGGTCACCACCCCCAGCTACCCTGCCGCCTGCGGGACGCCCCAAGGGTCGCCTCTCTCCCCGGTCCTGTACACGCTGTACCTGGCAGAGCTGCTATCCATGGACATAGAACGGAGATTTGGATACGCCGATGACATATGCCTATACCGGGCCTCGCACTCCCTAGATAACAACGTTGAGCTCCTAGCAGCAGATCTAAGGCAGATCAGAACGTGGGGCGCAATCAACAAAGTCACCTTTGCCCCAGAAAAGCAGGAGATGATACACCTAACGAGACAGCGAAGCAGCTATGCCCCACTCTGTGTCGTAGACGAGCACCTCACGATCCACCCAATCCTCCCAGGTGGAGAACACTGCCAGCCAGCCCTGCGGTGGCTAGGAATCTGGTTCGACCGCAGACTAACTTTCAGACGACACGTAGCTATGCGCGCCGCAAAAGCCGCCAAGGTAGCCCACCACATCCGAAGTCTAGCAAGGACCACTTGCGGACCACCAGCCAGCTCTCTCCGCAAGGCTACCATTGCCTGCGTATACCCGTCCCTTCTGCATGGGACAGAGTGCTGGTACAGGGGCCGCACCAAACCGCCGCGAACACTCAAGCCTGGCAGACCGCCAGAGGTGAGCGCTTATGTTGGCTGGCATATAGCCGCTATAGATAAGACAATCGCTATAGCAGCAAGAGGTATCCTACCGGTGTGGAGGACGACCCCAACAGCCACACTATTTCGAGACGCTGGATTACCCTCCGCCGCAGTGGCGCTGGAGGAAGCCAAACTCAGATATGCAACCCATCTTCGTGCTATAGACTCAGATCACCTCCTTACCAACCGTGCGGTAGTCCCTATAGTAAATAGAGGCAAGGGAGCCGGAAAACCTCAGAGAATCCAGACAAAAGTCCAGCAGCTAGGGTCTCTTCTACCAGAGATTCCTAGGACTGAACTGATAGCCCCTCACTACTCGCCTGGATGCCGAACCGACCCAACACTCGGCATAGACAAGAAGACTGCAGCCAAGTCCTTCAAAGAATGGTGGGCTCAGCTCCCACCATTAGATGTCACTATCTTCTCAGATGGCTCTGAACAGTACACAAAGGAAGGAGAAAAGCGGGTCACCTACGGCTACGCAGTGTATCAGAATGGAAGACAACTACAGAGTGGCCGCGGGTCACTACATCCTACCTCGCATGTGTTTGACGCGGAGGTAGTCGGAGCGTGGAGAGGCCTCCAGCACACGATAAGACAACCAGCGCTTAGTACCCGCCGAATCTGGATGTGCGTAGACAGCACTTCAGTAATATGGGGCCTTAGAGGCGTCGCGCCTTCTACCTCTCAATGGGCCTTCCTAGCATGCCACGGCGCTATGGAGACACACGACGTCTCTATCAAATGGGCCCCTGGACACCTGGGTATCGAGGGGAACGAGACGGCTGACAGACTAGCTAATCAGGAAGCCCAGCACCCATCGCCACCAACCGGGAAAGCTGCTGTGCCCACACTCTCAGGCATCAAGTCAGTTGCTCGCAAAGTACTACGAAGCATACAACAGATTTGGTGGGCAGACAAGAAGACAAAACTCTCTAGATGGTATAAAAGCTGGGAGCTGGACTACGCACCACGCCGTGGACCAGGAGAACTAGACCTACCCAGAGCTGTATTGGCTAGATTCCTATCTATCCGCTCTATGCACGGAGACTTTGCCTGGTACCATCGGAAGTTCAATCACAACGACGCGAACCTCACCTGCTCATGCGGACGCGATAAGACGCCAGAGCACCTTGCGCTCTGCCGCAAGACCCTAGGGGCCTTTGGCCGATGGCCGCTTCGACCACCCGCACTACCATCCAGCCGGGCTGACGGCCTGGCGTATACCGCGGCGCTGATAGGAGATCCAGAGGCCTTCGAAGCCTTTACCCAGCTCACACAGTACTATACTAAGGTTTGTCCTCGGTAGTCCTGCCCTGCACTAGCAACAACAACCCCACTGCGCTTAGCCTAGCAGCATAATAGCTGCGACACTTCTTATCTTTCTACTTCTCTCTCCACCCTCTCCTTCTCACCCTCTTACTCTCTTCTCTACTGTAACGGCATAATAATGCCTTATAATATAAGGGACTCTCCCTGATGTACATACACGGCCTAGTCTCCCTAACTGGAAGGGGAGCTACAGCTTGAAATGGTAGCAATACCCGCATAGGCAAGAAATGCTTTCTAAGGTAGCGCGCTGGCACTGTAAATCCATAGCTTAGCACGTCTTATATGCCCCTCGGGAGGCGATATGGTGGACTTACTCCTCATCATACGGACGAAAAATGAATACCAACCAACCAACCAACCAGCCACTCAATCCAACAACCACCTGTACAGGTACACCGAACACCAAACTTTCGATTTTTGGACTTCCTTCACAGAGGCCCCAAAAATCCCAGCAACTGATCCGGCTCGCTGCGGCCACTCTGGGAGTACCTCTAGCATCCGCCTAGGTCCCCCGCGCGACGCGTAAGGGAGCTTAATAGGATGGTAGAGTCTCCCTCCTCCCACCACACGGGGTCCCCAGACCCCGAGTCCCCTCAGCAGCTCAATACCAGCGCCTCAAGACGGCTCCAGAAGGACGTGCACCACCCGGCACCCCCACTGAGCAGTCAGAACCCCGGTGGGGGCGCTCCCAAACCTCGAGTCTCTGACGCCGTCCAACGCCACATCACCGAGACCCAGCAGACCACCCAGCTATGGAACACCATCACTGCCGCCTTCGCAGCAGCCGTAGATCAACACGCACAAGGCTACACTAATCCTCAAGAAGCCAATATCGCAGAGGAGCTGCAGCAGAGAGTCATCCATGCCCTGACCTCCCTCTCCCCAAGCAACTCCCCTCCCAGCTCCCGCTGGAGCAGCGACGCCGGCTACAGCAACTCCAGGAGCCAGGAATCAGGACGCCGCTCCTGGGCGGACGTAGCCAGAGACCCCCAAAACTCGAATAGGGGCATCAGTCGACCCCTGATCGCTGCTAGGACGCGGCCCGCCCCGCTAGCTAAGCCAAAAGAAGACAATCGAATCTTTATAGCCATCTCTAACCCAGCAATGCGACTGCAACAACCATCACCATTTGCAGTAAGGCAGGCAATATGCAAGAGCATAGGAGGAATCACCCTCAAGGATATACCTACTGCATCACCTATCAATACAGGCTGGGCAATTACCCCAGCTAACCAGAATATCCGGGAACAACTCCTAACGCAAGAGAACCAGGTACTTATAGTACAAGCGCTAGACGGAGACGCGATCAGGATCCCAGAACGCTGGATCAACTACGCAGTGCAAGGAGTACCCAGCTCTTTTCGGACCCTAGACGGCACAGAAATACCAACTACTACCCAGCTGGTCGAGGAAGAGGTATGCTCACAAACAGGCAAGCAGCCCGTCAGCTGCAGGACCTCACGGCACGGGGTGAACCAGAATGGCCTCACTACCTGGATTATCTCATACAAGCAGCCAGTCCGCTCATTCCAGCTTTTTGGCACGAGCCAATTCTCAAAGGAAATCCACAAACGTCCAACTATACAGCGACATGACCCAGGCTGCCAGGGATACTGCAACGCTGCACGCTGTACCCGAGTAGCCCGCTGTGCGCACTGCGGTGACCGTACGGACCGACACCAAGGACAGCACGGAGACAGTTGCCCCCACAAAGCTATGTGTGCTAACTGTCACGGCCCTCACCCAGCCAGCCACCCCAACTGCCCTGCAGCCCCTCGTCGGGTACACGGACACATAAGCAAGCCTACAAAGACTGAGCTAAAAGCCATCCGCCGCGCAGGCAGGATAGCACACAAGCACCTCTACGGAACAGTCGAAGAGACCCTGAGACAGGCCACACTTCAGCCTGATTCCACTCCACCAGAGGCTCCTCAGGAGACAACGACACCCCAACCTACTACTCAGGAGCAAGCAGCACAAGCTACACGTACCAGAACAATCAGTGCCTCCCACGTACCTTCATCCGCTACCAGCGGAGAAAAGAGACCAAGGCGGGCAGCCACGGGCAATAGAAACCTCAACGTCCGGCAAATGTCTGCCAAAAGCTTGCAGCCACGACCCACTATCTACACTGACCCGTCTACCTCAGAGAGAGAAGACACCAGCATGAGCGATGACCCACCATCGACATGCTAGAACACCCCAACAACACCCCAGCCTATAACGGGCAACAACAGCCCAGTCTACCAAGCAAACAGCTACGAGTATGCTGGGCCAATGTCGGCAGGAGCTCTCCCTGCCATATCACCATACTAGAAGTGGCCTTTCAGAAGGGCCTGGATGTTGTATGCGTGCAAGAGCCCTTCACATGTGCCAACTCAAGGACCTCTACCCACCCTGGCTTTCGGCACCTCGCACCGATCAGCACTTGGGACACTCCCACCGCATCGGGCTCAGCGCGCCCTCGGGTGATGACGTATATCCGGAAAGGGTACCACCTAAGACTCCAGACTAGAGAAAGTCTCAACCATCCAGACCTGCTATGGGTTGTTGTGAACGGAGTAGCAATACTCAACTGCTATAGACAGCCACTTACCCCTGACGTACTTCAATACGTCACGCATCTCACGCCTCCCCAACACTGCCTTGTGGGAGGTGACTTCAATGTCCGACACGAATCCTTTGAACCGGCTGTCACCGCAGCCAACGGCGGCATAGAGCTTGCCAGGTGGGCGGCCGCCGCCTCCATGGACTACATTGGCGTGCCAGGGCAGCCAACGCACTGCGCTGGTCATGTCCTTGATCTGACCTTCTCTAACATCCCATTCGCCCAGTCGGCTGTCGAGGCCAGCATGCACAGCGGATCAGACCACGAGACGATAGTGACCTCTATCCCCACTTCCGCACTAGGTACTCCGCACCTAGCTCAGTACCACTACAGAGTCCCAGAGGCAAGCCTACCAAAGTTTGCCGGTCTGATAGAGATAGGCGTTCAGGGTATCCCAGACCCGCTTGCGGCGCAAGATACAGCACAACTAGACAACTGTGTGTCGCTACTGACGGAGACAATACAACAGTCTGTACGAACAGCAGGCAGGCCTGATCGCAAGGAAGGACGCGCCGCACCATGGTGGACTGAAGAGTGCAAGACTGCTTACCAAGCCTACAAGCGCGCCAGACAGCTTTACCTAGGCAGCCCTCCATCAGAAGAAACACGAGCTTTCAAGACAATAGTTAGACAGGCTAAGAGACAATACTGGAGGCACGTTATTGACAACGCCAAGGACGATAAGGACCTGTTCAAGGTCATTGCCTGGCATAAGCTTACGCCGGAGAACCAGGAAACCCCCCTTATAGTCAACGATACGACTATCTATGACCCCCTGGAGAAGGCAGAGGCACTCAGAGAGGAAGTTCTCAACCGGTACACAGCAGAGGATGACCTCAGACAATGCCCAGACCAGGAGGCCGCAGCCACTCTCCCCTGGAGCACATATATCTCACTTGAGGAAGCAGAACGAAACACAATAGGGGTCTCTAGCACCTCACCAGGTACTGACCGGTCCACTGTTCGGCTGCTCCGCGCCTGCTGGGCTCATGTTGGAGAGCTTATACGAAGGATCTTCCAGCAGTGCCTAGAACTCAACCACTTCCCAGCATATTGGAAGCTCGCGGAGGTGGCAATGATACCCAAAGTAGGGAAGACAGACCGGACGTCACCCCGATCCTGGAGACCAATAGCACTCCTATCCTGAAGCTTTCTCGCTGGCGATGTACGTGCACGCTAAATCTCCCAGCGACCTTGCGCCCCATCATATACAAGGCCGAAGCCAGATTCTATTGGTCGATTCCGTCGTGAACAGCGGAAAGACGGTCATCCAGTTCGTACAGCACGTTCGCAATGTTAACGAAGACATCCATATTGTGGTGGTGACTGGGGTTGTCCAAGGTCAATGTGTTTCTTCGAGAAGTGAGGTGTACCAGGCACTGGAAACGTGTGGGAACGTCAGTCTCGTGGCGCTTCGGATTTCGAGCACAAGGTTTACCGGCAGTGGCACGACTGACACGGGTAACCGTCTGTTCAACACCACCCACATTCTTTAGAGACAGCAGGAGTTGCGAGATGTTGTCATTCCTTCTATCGTTATGTCATTTATTTCGCCTTGCATTTATTCTTGGAGATAATACATTCGCCCCGTCATATGAAGTGCCCTCTGCGTTCATAGCGACCGGTTTGATTACAGCCTGTTCCCACCCAATGGTTGGGGATTGGTGCAAACAATGCACCCTCGTAAATTGGTGGTCCTATGCAGGTTCTTGCAGTCGCAGTCAAACATATGAAATGCCTACCAGCAACGCAACCTGACCCCTCACATCTAGGGATGCATCTTCGGCATCCTTCAAACTCTCTCGTTGCCCCACATCCAGGTGTAACGACGCACTAGCAGATAGGCACCCGCGTTTGGCAGTCCATGTGACTAGTGTCCAGTCCCATACACTGAATATCGAATCGTCTCGCGTTGTACATGGAGGGTACAACTGCGCGGTATGGAATGGGCAACATCGCATGGAGCTCTATAAATGGTCGTCATTGGTGCCAACGGCGCAATCCTGACAGGACATTTCAACTACCTGACTGCTAAAATATCAACATGTCGCCCAGAAGAAGCAAGCAAGTTCCGAAATGGTCGATGCATCCGGAACTGCACGGCGACGTTTCGCGTCTACTCGCAGAAGAGGAGCTACATCTCTCTTTCTATCAGAACGATTCAACATATCAATGCCTGAGAGACTACGACACTAATATCATGGGCCGGTTTTCTTGCCGCAACGAAGCATGCACAGCTTCGGGATGGTCCAGCAAAAAGATTGCGATCACGATCAGATTGTACTCAGGTGGTCGATACAACGCTAGAGTATACCACCAGCGGTGCCAGCAGTGCAACCGTCTTAGTCAACCCTGGCTGGACGACTCATACGGTGAAAGGATCGCGTACCGCTTGAAAAAATGGCACGGCGTGGAGATGGAGGCGCCACAGTATAGGGGAAAGAATGGGAAGCCGCATCACCGGGCGTTGTGTGAGGGGTGCAAAGCCGGACATTGCAGTGAAATGTAATGGCTATCGAGGTAAGTCAAGTCTTGGTTACAATAGATGGTTGTATTGAGATACATGTATAGCTCCAAAGGCGTGACGGTATTGCCCAAGTGCCCAGATAGACTGGTCCGCCAGGATATTTCGGACAGACTGGAAGGCATCTTAAGGCCAAATTGAGTTACAAGAGCACCGCTCCTCGTTGTAGACCAGTATAGCTCCCAATCGTCAACATCTTTGTCCTCATTCGGTAGTGCGACTTGTGGCCATGTGCATGAGCGTCCTGCCCTAGAGCAGGGAGGCATCGACACCCGGCCCAACCCCAGAACGTCAATCGGAGTCAGTGCTGAGTCTATTTTCCAAGGTAGAGCCTCATAGCGGCAAAATCTATCGATTGATGACAATTGTTTCTACCGTCATCGCAGTATACTAACTAGATGATTCAGATATGGGCATCGACGCCGGCTTCGACATGGTCCCACCCTTATTTAAAGGAGGTGTGGACAGACATGATTGGGATCATTTAATCGACTTCGTCAGAACCCGTTTCAAAGACGATCCCCAAGTCGAGATAAAATCAAACTACATCGCCTTCAAAGCTGGCGAACATCCCATGCTACCCTTCGAAGGCCACAAATTTCTCCGATTCAGCTCGAAAGTTTCCGGCAGCACTGCAGCGGCAACTGGAGTTGAACAGTACATCGATATCGTCGCGCGCCTTGCAAAGGTACGATTCGGATCGCGTGTGCAGTACTGGAACGAGGCTTGGGACCGGTATGGGATATACGAATGTGACGAAGTCAACGAGTCGTTTCGATCGTATGAGCAGGTACGTACAGCCTCGAAATCATTGCACATCTAGTAGATCTAATGCTGTTATAAAGCCAGACGAGATAGATATTACCAACACCATCACATCGTTTCTGGCCGGCACTGATCCCATCAAGCAGCTTGACATTCGTTTGTTCGAGGTTCAGAACATCGAAAGGAAAGAAAGAGGACTTGTGGCCCGATTCAACATATCGACGGGCACCCGTATCCTATGTGAGAAACCAATCTTTACGGCTCGTCCGACACTGCCCAGTGAGTTCGAGTCAGCGCTTGCAGCAAAGTTGAAGGCTTTGCCGAAGGACAGGCAAAGACAATTTTTGGCACTCCATAACAAGTCTCCTGGGAAGGACCCCTTTACAAACACCTTTAAGACCACAACGAGACAATTCACGCGATCCGCCCGATCAAATCCCGGAGAGGAGATCACAATATCTTATTTCAAGGAGGTGCATCCGCTGACAGACATGCTCATTTGAAGAAATCTTTCAACTTCGACTGCGACTGTCGCGGCTGCTCCTTACCAATTTCTGAGCTTCATGAAAGTGATATTCGACGTCTAAGCATCAGCGAACTTGACAGCGAAATCGGCAATACTATGAAGATGATGTGTAAGCCAGAAGAGAGCTTGAAAGACTGCCGGTCGCTGCTCCAAACTTTGGAAATCGAGTTCGACGGGCATATCGGACCTCATGATGCTAGGTCCTACTATGATGCTTTCCAAATCAGCATTGCCCATGGAGACCAAGCTCGAGCCAGCGTCTTTGCGGAGAAAGCGTACAACGCCAGGGTGACCTGCGAGGGAGAGGACAGTCCGGAAACACAGAGAATGAAGTCTTTAGCGTTGAAGCCAGCGATACATGCCAGCTACGAGGGTTGCTCTAGGAGGTGGCGAACCACAAGGAATTTGATACTGAAGGCTCTTAGCGAAGTGCAATTTGAGGAATGGCTGTACAGAATGTGACGGCTTCTAGTTGTGGTTTGAAGACCAAAAATCAGGTCATCGTTCGCTGAGCAACGCGACGTGGGCCACTTGGTCATTGTGAAGGGCTTGATAAAGTAATCTAAGATATAATCCCTGCTGTTTTCCTGTACTAGAATATTCAGATGAGGTATTGATACCAAGGAAGTCAATCCATTGGCGAGGAGCGCTTTAACCCACCAGCCACGGCGCTCGCGATCTCATTCAGCACGTCTCCAGCGCCATCTTTAAGCTATTTTGTAATGTAGGTATCGCGCTGCACTATCTGAATCTCGTTAGCAATGATTTGCTACGTGTGATCCCGCACGCTGAGGCTAACGCGGGGCTAGGGCCGACTGGTAACCGAAGACGACATCGGGCTGAAGGTGCTCCGCGAGGCACCAGTTGAGGCAGAAGCTACCCAGATCATCGAGTACGTTCACCAGTAGTGCTCGCTTGTTAAAACTTTTATAAAAGACTTACAGTGAGCCACCTAGCATCGTTGCAATTCACGGACTCGGCGCCCATCCCGACGACAGCTGGTGCAAGAATGTGGGCACCAGGGAGAGCCCGCGGTGGGCCAACTGGCTCGAGGAGGAAAGCATGCTGCCGGTAGTGGCGCCGAACGCGCGCATCATGCGCTACGGATATCAGTCGCAGTGGTTCGGCAAGGAGGCCATGCAGCAGAGCGCGTCTACGGTGGCAGATCGGTTGCTGAGAGCCTTGAAGCGGAAGAGAGAGGTGCCGACCGTGCCTGACAGGTGTGGTGTGCCCGCTGACTGTGCCAGGATATATCGTCCCGTCCACTGCTATTTGTAGCGCACTGCTTTGGTGGGCTGGTTGTGGTTAAGGTGAGTGGGTTTACTGGAGAGCGATGCGCCAGCAGCTGAGCGTCTCCAAGGCACTGCTGGAAGCCGAACAGTACCCAAGCGAGTGGCCTGGAGTATTCACATCAACCACTGGCCTAGTGTTCTTTGGCACGCCGTTCAGAGGCGCGGGCGGGATGAACCAAATGGAGATGCTAGAGGCGGCCCGGCGCGAATACGACAACGATCAGGTACAGCCCACCGCTCTCGAGGTGCTGCAGCCGGGAAACAACTACCTGCAAGAGGTGGTGGATGGCTTCCTGAAGAAGATGCGGGGCCAGACGAGCAAGACGCAGATCGCATGCTTCTACGAGCTCAAGGCCAGCGACGTAGGGAGGATCGTAGGGAGGCAGAGTCGGACGGCAAGTGTGAACGAGTATCAAAGGAGCCGGCGAGGCTGACTACATGCACAGAGGTTTGTGGTCAACGAAAGCTCTGGCTGTCTTGATCTATTGGAAGCGACAAGCAAGTACTCGCTCTCCCGTACCCATTTCGACATGAATAAGTTTGGTAAGGCTACAGAGGAAGACTTTCAGACGGTAGCAGAAGTAATTAAGGGCATGGTTAACAAATTTCCTAAGCTCGTATGGGCGCGAGCTCAATGTAACTATACATCCTAGCCATAGAGGATACCAAATAGAGGTTGACTATTGTGGCAGACTACGGCAAGCACAAGGTCGACTTCCATCTCACGGGTGTGCCAACTGTGGGCAAGTTCATCCAACGCGATGCAGAGATGCAGAAGCTAGAACAGCTTCTCCTCAAGAACACAGGTCTCGTCAGCCGACGTAGGGTTGTCGTCCTCCATGGCCTCGGTAGCATCGGCAAAACACAGCTGGTGATCGAGTTCGCGCGGAAACACCATCACCGTTTCAGCAGCGTCTTCTGGCTAGACGGGGCATCAGAGGCTAGCCTAAAGCAGTCGTTTACTAGCATGTTGCAGAGGCTGCAGCAAGATGAACTGACAGCAGATGGGGTGAGGTGCTGAAACTTTCTACTATTGACATCAATATGGCTGTGCGCGAGTGTCTCCGGTGGCTGTCGCTCCCGACGAATCAGCATTGGCTGATAATATTCGACAACGTCGACCGCGATTACCATGACAAAGATGACGTGCAAGCGTTTAGCGTGAAAACGTACTTCCCAAGCAGAGACTATGGTTCTATTCTTATTACTAGTCGTCTAGCGAGTCTGCGGAGGCTCGGCTCGGGGCTCAAGGTAGAGACGGTCGAGACGGAGCAGGCAAGGGCGATACTAGAGAGCAATGCCGGAAGGATATTCGATGGTACAGTTGTTGATTCCCTCTTATTATAGAGAGGAGCAGAACTGACTCTCATCTTGTAGATGCAGACATAGTTCTCGAACGACTGAATGGACTTCCTCTAGCGCTGACCCAAGCTGGCGCGTACATGCAGGAGAAGAATGTGTCCGCGTTAACCTACGCCAAGCGCTACGACTCCACCTGGAAGGGTCTCATGAAAAGAGAGGGACAATTCCCACTAGAGGAGTACGGCGACCGGAATGTGTTAACAACATGGATAATGTCGTACGAGCAGGTGCAGAAGCAGAGCGAGGAAGCAGCATGGCTGCTCAAGCTGTGGGGATACCTAGATCATGGCGAGCTCTGGTACGATCTGGTCGCAGCTGCATCAAGACTGTCCAAAGATATAACGATTCCGACGCGGCTGCTTAGTGTTGCAGATGATGAGCTAGCGTACGATGATGCGGTTGGTCTTCTATCACGCTTCTCGCTCGTAGATGGAAGAGAAGTCAGTGATAGCCACTCAATGCACTCGGTGCTGCATCAGTGGTGCGGCCAGCTGGTAGAAGACAAGGAGCAGCACATTTTTGGTTACATTGCAGCGGGCATAGTGGCATTGAACGTTCCGTCTGAATCAGAGCCAGATTTTTGGAAAAGGCGGAAACGATTGCTAGGCCATGCCATACGCACTAGTGAGTGGTTCATAAAGACGAGCTTTCCTAAAGAAGAAGTAACAGGCGTGAACATTATACAAGAGTCGACGTATTTCAATTTGGGCTATTTACTTGCAGAGGAAGATCGACAGAAGGCGGAGAATATGTACCAGCGGGCGCTGCAGGGCTACGAGAAGGCATGGGGACCAGAGCACACATCAACACTCGACACAGTCAACAACTTGGGCCTTCTTTACGCGGTCCTAAGACGGCGTGACGAGGCGGAGAAGATGTACCAGCGGGCCCGACTTTAACTGACTGTGACCTAGCCTTGATATCGGCAGCAAGCTTTGAGGGAGTGGACATCATGAAGGTTGACTTTTATAGCACTTGTTCGTATAGGTTTGTGGTAGGTAGGTGTGCGTGTTACGGAGTCGATCCTTTAATGCAAGTATGTTGCTAATAATGAAATATGGTACACAAAATGGATATGGGCTTATATGGTTCTTCTATGCCAACTTGTCAGCTTTCAGAGGACAGCGCCAGCTAGAGAAGACTTCCAGCGTCATAGATTGCGAAGCATCATGAAGAGCTTCCCTAGCGTATTCGCACTCCGATCTCGTTTGCCCTTGGGTTCACCGTCGCCCCAATACTGGAGGGCCTCTCGTGCACGGTGCCATGGAAACTCCAATGCTCCTTACCGCATGCAGCTTGAACATTCCTCAATCATGGAAGTACGCGTGTCACCGACGTCAGGTCATTAGAGTATCTGGTTCACCGTGAAAGATTAGTTCATGTGATCGTAAGCCCCTTATCAGGAGATCTGCACACTGCGTTCCAAAAAATGCTGTACGAGGCATACTCACCAACCGCCTCATCCGCTTGATTCGTCCAGAAAGAAGAGGTGATGATAATCGAGCGGAACCGGGAAACAGGAAACGAGGACCAGGAAATGGGGGCCAGGAACCGAAAACCAGAAAAGCAGAAAACAGCTCCGAACGCAGTCCATTTGCGGAACCAAACGGGAACTATTGTTATCGCTGACCGTCTACCGATGACCGGTTGCGGCGTTATTGGAAGTGAGTGCTGGAGGGCTCATGCCGGAAATCCTTGGGCATTTATCACTAGCCTGCTTCGAATGCCTTGTTACCCCGCTTTCGCCGGCCTATTGTAAGCAGGTGGGAAGTATCGGTTAATGTAGTATCTTTCGTGTCTGTGTGTCTATTGTACATGGAGTTTGGTTTGGTTTATTCTTACGCCACTCGGGTGCCTTTCGGCCCGTAGGCTGCCTACACTACTTCTGTCCCTTCCGGCCAATGGAATTCCGTCGGGTCCACGTTTCATTCTAAGCCCGCCGCGCTTCGTCCTCATCTGGCATGGTGAGCGGAGACTCTGACATGGTCATTTGTATCTACCGATTCGTTTAGTGTGGTTCACAGGCGAGCGTTTCACTCAGATAGCAACTGCTCTTTGCTTGGGCAACTTACCCCGCATGTGAAGGGTGAAACATGTGATAGCAATATAGCCATGGATCTGCCCAGATGTCGAATTTAGGAAAAACATACAACACCCTTATTAGTGGTGCCCACGGCTTGTATGGTCTTCGCTTGCCAGGCCAGGGGGCGGCGTCTCTGCTCAGACCACGTCACATGCACATGATATTTTGGGACCCCTGGAGTGCCGTAGCCACCGCCTTACCGAATCGGTTCGTTCGAAAAATCCGATCATGATCGAACCAAACAGGCCCTAAACTTTACATGCTTTGTTTTCACATGCTTCCTCTTCACACGCTTCAAGCTAAGGTTAGGTGTCATAACCATCATGCGGAGTCGCCGCAGCAATCGGTTTACGGTTTTAGCATTCTCTTGGATTTCAGCGCACGGCTAACACATGAGAGGTTTACACTTGTTACAGCATGACCCTTAGAACAAACTAACTCAGACTAGGTAAGCCCTTATTCCGAGCTGAGGACAGATAAACCGTGGTTGTCAGAGAATTAACTAGATATTCAGGTGTGCCCAGATAGGATCGCACGAATACCCCGTATGCGATCTAGACACATCGTTCTAGATCTCCAACTTCGTTGAATTCTAGAGTGTTCACATGTCAAGTATTTACGTCAGAAGTCCTCCGTACAACCAGATTCACCCCGATCCACACAAAACCAAAACCATAGTCTAGAATACTTTCATGTGATTCATTAATTCTATATATAACTACCCCTTGACTATGGCAATAACTGTAGCCGCGAAACTACTCTACAGACAACCTTGTCGCAACCAGATCACGCTTGACTACCTGTTACTTCTTCTGCTATCTTCGCTTTGTTGACTAGTATGGATCCCATTACCATTGGCCTGAACGAAACGCCTGTTACGAACCAATTTTTCAAGGCCGATGTCACACTTCTCGACAAGAACGGCAATACTGTGTCCCAAATTGGCCCTTTCATCGAAACCAATGTCACTGGCAATGTTTCATTCTACAGACTTGAAGGAGGGAATTACGCTGGGACCTATTGTGTAACGAGAGATCCCACGTTCGTCCCTACAAGAATACAGCTGGATTTATATTTGAAGATTCCCACAGCGATATTCATACTTGAAGGGGACCAAGGCGAGCAGAGAGAATTACAACTCCTAGTAGCATGTGGAAGTCCAACTACATCTTCGAAATGGAAGGATCGGATGGCCGACAATCGCGCCACGATGATCAGGGCAATTCGAAAGTCAGATCATTCTGAGATCCTCAAAAGAGCCTTCAGTCCGGCTTGGTTGGCAAAAGTTAACGCGGCAAAGGCTGTAATTCCGAGACAACAAATCGACCAACTGGAGGCAATTGTCCAGGATGGAATGCAGCAGACCAAAGATCATGCCAACGAAGCCCGCGAGGAAGCCGCGAAGCTCAAGGGTACAACTCCCGACAAGAAAGCTTGGGAGCAAAAGTTGGAGGAGGCGAGAAAACGGGCCATACAACAATCCATTAACTCCATCAACAAGACATTTGACCAAGGATTCGACTACATCAGCAAAAACGTTCCGCCTGGGCAACAGGACGAGGCTGAGACTTTGTTCACTGCTGGTACGGACTTGATCGGTATTGGATGGGACTTCCTCCTACAGGAATTTTTGGGCGTTGTAGAGGATCTCGCAGATCTTTTGAACGATGTCTGGGGCCAAGTCACAAATTGCGCCAATGGCATTGTTAGTATTGCAAGCTCTATTGGCAATGCTATTTCCAGCTTGTTCGGCTAGTGCGCCCCTAACTTCAGACAAGAAGTCTACTCTTCTTTTCGCGATTTGAAGCAGATTGTCCTTCCTTTCGAATAATATCTTTCCTTAAATCGTCTATATACTTTATATTTCAAGATCGTAACGTATCATAAGAACATAGATCCATATCATAGGGTCTCCAGAGTATACAGAATGTGACATTACCTGAGCTCAGACCCTCATTTACATGTATTTTATTTTCTCCTTTCTTTTACAAATACGGGCGTGACTTACTCTGTAACCAGGAGCAGATCATATGACTGGCCTCCAGCCTGGCTCATCAGGTCCCACCTATTCTCAGATCTCTCCTACACACTTCTGATATGACATGCACACAATACAATATTATGATAAACTACACGTGCCTCACCTGCTTATATTATCTCCGCTGCTATCCTTTGTCCGACCTGCAGGGTAGTTCAGAATTTCGAAAGGTGCTCGTCGAGTTATGGAAACATTCCATGTTTCGATTCTCCCCGTTCCAGTCGTTTGTTTTCGCGGATACAGAAAGCATATCCAGGAAACATAAGCTAAACCAAAAGTCAGCAAGGATATCTCTCCATAACATCAACTGATGAGAGATGCACTCTACGGTAATGGCGCTCGTCAATAAGATGAGAGAATTAGCAATCAAGCCACAGAAGGCCAGCAGTATCTTGAAGACCATAGCTGAGCACTCTACCAGAGGTCTGAACTGGAAGAGTCCATTTCTAACAATAGCTAATCTTCTCCCTTGAGAGGTTTTCCCTTACATATCAATCGGTCGCATTGGTCAGCTAGCTTAAGCTCGTTCAGTTTACTATCCTATTTTACATTGTAATGTTTAATACCTTTTAATTATTATTATTTCTTTATACTATTCAAGAACTTTCTTCTTCTTCTATAATACTAAGCACTTTATACTAGGCCTTAAGATACTAAGTATTCTCACACTACTTCTTTGTAATACTAAGCGTTCTTACACTGCTTCTCTATAATACTAAGCGTCTTTACGCTACATTTCCACGACACTAAGCTTTCTCGCGCCGCTTCTCCACATGTCATATGTCACGTATTGTGCGAATTGTGATGAATTTTGAATAATGGATTTGATAAAATTGATTGATTGTGTCTGTGTTCTCGCGTCGTGCGTCTCGGGAGTTCTTTATGTTCTGGATCCGGATAACAACACTGGCGCCCGCGCTGAAGCAAGTAAAAAACGAGATCGAGCTGAGACAGAAAGGCAAATACGAAATCGACAGCGCCCTCCCGGGGAAGCATACCAGACTACTATACGACAAATGCACGTACAGAGAAGCAAAGGTACTCTGCCAGCTACGGACAAAGCATAGCCGCCTCAACAATGACCTGGCAAGAACGAAGGCCGTAGAATCGACTGATTGCGAATGTGGACCCAAAAGGGAAACAGCCCGACACTTCCTGTTCGAGTGTACTAGATGGACAGAACAACGGAAACCGCTGGTAGAGGTGGCAGGAGACCGGTGGGGTGACCTCTCGTTTTTCCTGGGGGGAAGGACAGAACGGAAGACAGCGAAAGGAGAATACCTGGACGGACCATCCAAATCCTGGAAGCCGGACATGGAGGTAGTCAACCAAACCATACAGTTTGCCCTGGCCACCGGACGACTCGAATAATTGGAACCTCCCTACTCAAATAACTCTGGACGATGGCGAGCTGGCCGACCGTTATCCCGATGGCCAACACTTGAGAAATCGCTCTCGATGGGGCCAGAATCTGGAGCAAAGCAGGTAGGTACAGATAATAGACAACGAAGCGAATGATCAAGGTCAGAGTGGAAAGCCCAGCAGTATAAAAGAGAGGACCGAGAATGAGACAATGGACTGAACGTTCTCAGCGTTCGCACTAGCGTAAATATCGTATAGCAGCTTACAGGGCCTATTGGCACCCGAGGCGTAAGAATAATCAAATCAAATCAAATCAAATCAAATCAAATCAAATCAAATCAAATCAAATCAAATCAAATCAAATCAAATCAAATCAAATCAAAGAATTGAGACTAAGTTACTACAGTAGTTTTAGGGCCTAGATAATATTTATGACGCACAGATAGGCTGTTCCCTAAGCTCGGTCGTATGACCTTGAATTCATAAAAGACTTCTCGAAGATTCGCCATGGCAAATCGGGTGGCTATATATTCGTGCCTTCCCCCGGACCCCTCATGGGTAAAGAGAATAATAAATAAGAGAGAAGAAGAACAAACTCTTCATTTATCTACTATTAGTGTTGGGAAGTTCTAGTAATCGTGGGTCTCAACATTGCACATCCACACTCTTCCAGTCCCTACACCCATATAGACCATACTCCCTGATACAGCTGAACAGGAAGGGCGGTACTCTGATGGTAGCCAAACTACGTTCTGCGAATTATACGTTATCCATGTTCCATCTGAGCCTAGTGCAGTGGTTTGGTACCGGGGGGATTCAGGCTCTTGGGTGGTGGTGATGTTTGATGATAGTGGTAGATCAAAATTAATAGCACCGATGTCGGTTAAAAGGACAGAGCTAGAAGCATTAAAAGACAAGGTCAGAAGTGAACGGCCGATGTCGAGCCTCTGCAGACACGCGCCGCTGCCCGCGTCCCAGACCTTGACCGTCTTGTCGTGCGACGCCGACGCCAGCCGCCTCGAGTTCTTTGTCATCGGCGGCTTTGTAGAGATCCATAGCGGTACTTCCTTCTCGAACAACTTCCGGACTAAACTGAGCCTAGGGCTAAACAACAGTGCGGACACATATGCCTGAAGGGGGGCTGCCTCTATTGCCCCTTTGTGATACATAATAAATCGGCGCGCATCTTCTACCAGATTAAATAATGCAGGATTGCCTGTTTGTTTCTAGGTAATATTAGTCTTATGTCTATGCATAGCAGTACTTAAGACATTACATATATAAGAGCTTCAAGTTCTGCCATTGATGTTACTCCTTTTGGCATGCTCTTGCAAAGGCTCAGTGCCTCTAGCCAATAGAGGTATTTCTGTCGTAGGAATTCGTCAATAATGCCTCCATCCTGCAGATCATCAAGATGTCCTGTAGTAGCGAGAGAACTGAAGTGCTGCAGATGGTCCACCCAGTAAACAGAAGAGTAGCAGTGGATCTGGGTCTGGCATTACGACCCGCTCGATAGGATATCCAGGCGCGCCTAGGTTGTACATGTCTCGTTGAAGTGAGTCGGACAAAACCTGGAGGGATCTGTAGAAAACTGCATAGTGCGCGTCTTCTATGCCCGACGGGAAGATAGTTTCAGCAGCCTTCTCGAACACAAGGTCTTTTGCGGACTGGTGCACAAAGTAGACAATGCTGTCTCGTGTGGTAAGAAAGGAGCCGCAGCGGCCAATAATGTCTTGCACGGATTCAGGATCATCCGCCGCATCCTCGAATTGCTCCACAAGCGTAACCATCTCCTGTAGCGTGAGCGGCCGATATACAATAGCAGCCAAAGCTAGTATTTTCTTGCAAAGGTCGGCATCATCTGAGTCAACTAGGTGTTGCACCATCTGTTCGTACAGCGAGTCGAGTCCAGAGGGAAAGGCGCTTAGCTTCTTCCGGACATGCCGCTTTGGGACGGCTTTGAGGCCCTGGCACACCAACGCCACCCAAAGGAAAGTGCCATTTGCGTTGGAAGATAAATGGTATCGCACTGCTTCCCTTGTTTCGGCATTGTACTTATTGCTCTGCGATAGCTGGATCACTTTCTGCTGAATGAACACATCGACGGCGGTAGCCACAGACTCCGCGTTCAGCTCAAGGCTCAGCCCTATTCCATGCCCCACCGTCGAAAGCCGTTGCTCAATTTCTGGCCAGTTACGGCTAGATACGATCCACTTGACGCGGGACGATGTAGAAGATTGCTCGACAATAAAGTCTAACAGCTTCTCGCGGTCTACCACACATTCGTCGAGCGCATCAACAATTAGGTGCGTGCGCCGTATACCAGGGTCTCGTAGAATGTTTGTGAAGATCTCACGTAGGGCAACCCATGCATTCGCGTCTTCGAAAAGCGCTTTGCCCGCATGGTCATGCTTTGCCTGGATATGAGAGACCAGCGAAGGCTGCTGGTCGATAAGCAAGTACAACAAGCCAGGCAGCACGGCTGTGGCACTGTTGATGCGTGAGTCTGTGGCCTGAAAGAAAAAATAAGCAACAAGAGCGGTCCAAGCTGTGGACTCCTCTAACTCGTCGACAATGCCGCAGAGCAGCATTGTCTTTCCCTTGCCAGGATCGCCCTTGATCCATAGCAGTCGGCTGTGCTGGTTTTCGCACCATTGGCGAAATTCAGCATTTTGAAGTACCCAACGGTACGCGTCCTTCAACAAGCCGCCCTTGGTGTCTTCGATGCGCTTCTTGTCATCGCGGGGATCGGTGGGCCGCAAGTCTTGTAAGCAGTTTTGTAGGCAGCGCTTCCGCTTGTCAACCTCTTCCTGGAGCCGTCTCAACGCACTCTCGACTCCTTCATCGTAGTTGAGCATCATATCGACGTCGAAAACACCTAGAAGAGCGTACGCTCTATCGACTGCTTTCTTCGTCTGACGGCGCTCCATCCATGAGAATCGCTCATAGTCGCTGAAAGAAGAAAGACGTTCGCCTTGAAGCGCAGAAATCGGGATTCCAGTTATTTCGTGGATCTGCCGCTTCAACGATGTCTTGTCGCCAATCTTCTCCCAGTGCTGCGAGAAGAACTCGACCATACTAGGCGCAAGCAACTCTTGAAGCGTCCACCCGCGGCTGAACCACTCGCTCTTCCGGAACTCCAAATCCCATGTCGAGGGATCGGTCCCACACTCGTTATTTGGCGGAGCCTTATAGACATCCGATAGGTAAACATAGCACCGGGCTGCATCGCGGTACCAGCGAAACATGGAGTTGATAGCTTGCGAGAGTTCGGCATAGTTTTCCTTATCGATGCAGCACGTATCGACCCAGAAGTATTCTAGACCATCCTGAACAGCCTGTTCCGCGCAGAGCTGGATCTTTCTATAGCCAGCCTTATCCCTCCCTGTTCCATGTATTATATCTTCCAAGGTAACCTCTTCGTTAACTTGGCCCCATCTGTGAGAGAGTACGGCATAAGGAGGTATGGCCCTGTCAATGAAACGAGTAAGACTGTAATTGTTCTCACTACGGCGTCGTAAAAGGCGCATATTCGTGCGTAGAGCGGAGTGGGGAGCGGTAGGAGCAGGTTGCGGCGGGGTCTTGAGGTGGCAGCCTAGTCGAAACGAGCAACATCAATCGCTCGTCCGGCGACGACGCGAGTCCTGACGATTCAGATTAGCGTGCACCCTAAAAAGTCGCTACTAAGAAGTGTTAAGAAGCGCCGCACTTGTCTGTGCATAGTCTCGTTGCTAGTTGCAGTTGCTAGGAGGGTGCAAGTGGCCAGGCTGGGGAGAGCGGCTACGATAGTGTGGCCAGTGAAGAAGTTACATTAGTCAGCAAGCGCATGGGGAAGCTGGTTTCGCCAGGGCCACGTGTGTAAGGCTCCATGCTTCTGATTACGCCAGTCTAGCTTCTACTACTCAATACATATGTGCCACTGGAGCTCTATAGGGAGCTGCTGCAATCCTCTCCTCCATCCCACCTCTTCCAATCGTCTGCATTTCCGCAGCTGTCGCGGGCTCTAACGTAGGAGTCTCACCATTCCTACTGCGTTTCGCACGTCCTGCTATGGCTTCCTCTGTCTCCCTCCTTGCCCTCTTGCGCTTTGTATGAGATTTACCTTCATCTATGGTACCTTCAGCTGCCGCTATGTGTAAGTCTTCGACTGCCTGTGAGGCTTCTCCTGCGTCGGCTGATACTGTTGCCTCTAAAGACCCATCTGTCGTTGTCGCAGAGCGCTTCGGTTTTCGACCGCGTTTTCGCTTGCCTTTGGCTTCTGTAGCAGCCTTGTGCTCAGCACGCTTCGCTCGTGCAGCCTCGATATCCTCGTAGCTCATCACCCTTGCCTTGCCGAGTATTTCCGACTTAGTCTTCCGTCGAGGCTTGGCTTCATTGTTCATGTTCGACAGAAACTGTATATGGTCCTGGTCGAGGGCTTGCTGGGCAAAGGATGTCTGAGCGGCATTGGCAAGCTTTTGTAATAGCTTCTGATGGCGCCGTCTACTTGGCTCATCATGAAGATCTTGTCTGATCAGGGTAAGCAGGGACGAGAGAGCTTCCGACGAAACCGGGGTTATCGGGGTGTGAAGTACTCCATGTGATGGTACTTCATGCGATAGGCACGGTTTAATGCCTTCGCTGCGGACGGACAGCGGGACAAGTGGCTTGGCGAGACTCCTGAGTACCCTGTCTGGGTTGAAAGGAAACAAACCGGCTTTGGCCCAACCGGCAAGAATGTTTTTCCTGCTCATGGCCGTCTCCCGAGCAGGGCTATATAAAGAGGTGAAGTGCTCCTTTAGAACTACAGTTACCCCACTACGAACAGTCGTTCTACTTGGTCGCGGTAGGCTGCCTTCAGTGGCCCAAACACCGCAATGTTGGTTGGTTGGTTGGTTGGTTGGTATTCATTTTTCGTCCATGGGACGGGGATCGAGTCCGCCATCTCGCCTCCCGAAGGGCATATGAGACGTGCTAAGCTATGGAATTACAGTGCCAACGCGCTACCTTAGAAAGCATTTCTTGCCTACGCGGGTATTGCTATCATTTCAAGCTACAGCTCCCCTTCCAGTTAGGAAGACTGAGCCGTGTATGTACACCAGGGAGAGCCCCTTATATTCTGAGGCATCTTCATGCCGTTACAGTGGAAAAGAGCGCGAGAGAGTAAGAGGGAGAGGGTAGAGAGAGAGGCAGAAGGGGGGCAAGTGTCGCAGCCGTTGTGCTGCTGGGCCGAGTGCAGTAGAATTGTGCGCTGCTGGTGCAGGGGAGGGAGGACTACCGGGGACAAACCTTAGCATAGTACTGTGTGAGCTGGGTAAAGGCTTCAAAGCCCTCTGGATCTCCTATCAGCGCCGCAGTATACGCGAGGCCGTCAGCCCGGCTGGATGGTGGTACAGGTGGTCGAAGTGGCCAGCAGCGAAAGGCCCCGAGGGTCTTGCGGCAGAGCGCAAGGTGCTCTGGCGTCTTATCGCGTCCGCATGAGCAGGTGAGGTTCGCGTTGCTGTGATGGAACTTCTGGTGGTACCAGGCAAAGTCCCCATGCATCGATCGGATGGAGAGGAGTCTAGCCAATACAGCTCTGGGTAGGTCTAGTTCTCTTGGCCCGCGGCGTGGTGCGTAGTCCAAGTCCCAGCTTTTATACCATCTAGAGAGTTTCGTCTTCTTGTCTGACCACCAGATCTGTTGCGTGCTACGCAGTGCTTTGCGAGCAACTGACTTGATGCCTGAGAGTGTGGGAATGGCAGCTTTGCCGGTTGGGAGGGGTGGGTGCTGGGCCTCCTGATTAGCTAGTCTGTCAGCCGTCTCGTTCCCCTCGATACCCAGGTGTCCAGGGGCCCATTTGATAGAGACGTCGTGGGTCTCCATAGCGCCGTGGCACTCTAGGAAGGCCCATTGAGAGGTAGAGGGTGCGACGCCTCTAAGGCACCATATTACTGAAGTGCTGTCTATGCACATCCAGATTCGACGGGTGCTGAGCGCTGGTTGCCTTATAGTATGCTGGAGGCCTCTCCACGCTCCGATTGCCTCAGCGTCAAACACATGCGAGGTAGGATGTAGTGACCCGCGGCCGTGCTGTAGTTGTCTTCCGTTCTGATACACTGCGTAGCCGTAGGTGACCCGCTTTTCTCCTTCCTTTGTGTACTGTTCAGAGCCATCTGAGAACTTTTGGGTCAAATGCCACACTCTTCCCGTAAACCATCCCTGGTGGAAAATACGTCGGGGAATAGATACCAAAAACAAGCGCTTCCCGTCGCCGCTCCAGCGCATCGCAATGCAACTCGATTCGGTCGACCTCACGGAGATGGAAAGAATCGATCCATTCTGCATACCCCCTTGGCAACAAGGGATAGAAGCACAGATCCTCGAGGGAGAGGAAGCACAAAAATGGGCAGAAGACTCCGACGAGTTAAAAGTTTTTGTGGATGCCTCATACCGAGGACACAACGCAGGAGTAGGGGTCTATCATTCGGCCAGAAGAAGTGACAACTCGGTAGTCGAACACCGCGAGGCGGTAAAGATCGGGAAGAACGCTGGATACACATCCACCCATGTCGAACTCACTGCGATTCAAGCCGCACTGGAACTCATTTCAGCAATATGGTCACCCGACACGATCGCCCGATTTGGCAACAAGGCCAGAGATCTCACGTATGTGATAGTGAGCGACAGTCAATCAGCGATCAGAGCAGTGTCGCGCCCCTCTCGCCAAAGTGGCCAGGCGGTGATCCGACTGATTATAAACACCACAATGGAAATTAAAAGAAGGGGAGGCCCACATATCCGCCTCCAATGGGTCCCCGCTCACGCTATGGTAGTGGGAGACGAGATCGCAGATGAGCTGGCAAAGCAAGCAATCGAAGGGACCCTAGACCCTATTCCTGGGCTTACGTTGTCGGCAGCTCTCAAGAAGACTCTCATGCATACCGAAGATAAGCTCGAGAAACCGGTCGACATAGACACAGCACTTCCTGGAAAGCATACGAAAAGCATCTATGATCTACAAACCTACAAGAGAGCAGCAGTGCTATGCCAACTGCGCACAGGGAAATGCCGGTTAAACAGTTATCCGGCCAAGATAGGTGCTACCAATTCGGACAGATGCACCTGC
Organism: Paraphaeosphaeria minitans; assembly: GCA_015832175.1. Lineage (NCBI taxonomy): Eukaryota > Fungi > Ascomycota > Dothideomycetes > Pleosporales > Didymosphaeriaceae > Paraphaeosphaeria > Paraphaeosphaeria minitans. Next base: position 452,149 of record WJXW01000019.1, on the reverse strand, counting down.
CGGGGACGTCAGCCGGAAACGGTACGCCATTTCGTGTTCGAATGCCCGCTGTGGAAAGAAGAACGCAAAACGCTCCAGGAAGTCGCAGGCAACAGATGGGGATATCTATCCTTCTTCCTAGGAGGTCGATCTGAACAGCGGCTTCCGTCCGGTGAGCTCTTGGACGGGAAAGCCGAATCCTGGAAACCAAATGTCGACGTAGTCAACCAGACCATTGAATATGCAATGGCCACCGGACGGCTATGCTAACCATAAACTCTGACCTTAGACATTCCCCAGGAGACTCCCACAATATCTCCCGTTTGGACTCGAAGTCGACTGGCCGGTAACAAGAAAGCCGACGACCGGGAAATTGCTCTCGGAGGCGCAGTGCAGGTAGGGGTAAGGAGGATCTTTGGGTGAACACCTAGTGTTGGCAACAGTTGATACAGGAAGGTGAGGACGAAGCGCGGCGGGCTCAGAATGAAACGTGGACTCGACGGAATTTCATTGGCCGGAAGGGACAGAAGTAGTTTAGGCAGCCTACGGGCCGAAAGGCACCCGAGTGGCATAAGAATAAACCAAACCAAACCAAACCAAACTATGAATAAGGCTGGAACGATTCAGAGTATCAAACATACCCCTAGGAACTAGATATATAAATTCCTTGGATAGTATAGAAAAACAACACATTCTGTTCTAGATTTTCACTTACATTTTCGACCTGAGAAGGCTAAAATCTAACACTCCTCCTCTAAAAACGTTATGGCTGGAGCTCCACGTCCTGGCTCAGTTTCGTAGAGGTGAGCGTCCCAGAGAGGTAGTGCAGATGCCTCTAATCTCTCCTTTATGCGTGCTAAGAGCTTGCTGAGCGCTCCCTAGGTTATAGGAAGTTATTTGGCTAAGAAGTACTATGATGCTTCGCTCATTATTGCACCAACTGTGTATGCCTTTTCCGCTGGCAAAAGTTCGCGACGTAACGTATTATAGGTCTAAGAAAAAGTAGAGGAAGTCTTACTCAGCTTTCTACGCGTTAGAGGCATGTTGAATTAAAAGAATTGGGCATGATTTGGCAGAGTTATGGGCGCGTGGAGTAAGTGGGTTGGTGTTGACAATGGACCGCGGAGTGGTGTTCGGGGACTAGCGTGTACGCTATTCCTCAATTGTGACGAGCTCCTCGTATCCCTCTCTGTATTGGTCTCAAAACCTCATTCCTCAGCCCATTCCTGTTGGACCTGCTAGTGGACTCCGTTGTGATTCTCCTGCCTGAGGACTACTATGTCTATGTGTGGTTAATTATCAGATGACGGATTTAGCCTCCCCGTTCTGCGTGCAAATTTGATGGTCGCGTAGACCACGTCTAGATTAGGTTTCCACTGGGTAATGGGATCGTCGGGGCTGGAGCCGTCCGGGTTCGTGTGTGGTGATCTTCCACCGAGCATGTAGGATAGGTCGCCATACCTGTCCCCCGCTTCTCTGATCATATCCTCACGGAGGTGTGCGTATCTTCGGCATTGAAACAGAAAGTGGCGCGTGTCCTCCTTGCCTTGGCCGCATTCACATTGATCACCTCTATCTGCTCCTATTCTTGCTAGAAAAGCTCGGAGCTTCGAGTGGCCTGTCCGGAGCTGGGCTAATGTCCGCGCTTCTTCTCTTGTTAAGGTGTCGTAGAGCAGCCTCGCATGTGCTCCCGGAAGTGCTGTGTCTAGTTGTTTGAAGTGTCTTCCAGTCGTCCACTCTTTGATCGGCTTCGACATCGGTATTGCTCCCTTGAGTTTCGAGGCGCCTACTGATCGGAATCTACATTGAAGTCCTGGCAAATTCAGTACCTCGCTACCGGGTTTCTTGGTGGCCCTCGCGGACTCGTTGGCAGCCACGCTCCCCGAAATGTCAGAAGGGGATGGGACCCATTCAAGCTGGACCCTCCGGCCTTCCCTATTACTGAGGGCTTGGGTGACGTGTGCGATTATTGACTGAGAGCAGGCTTCGGGATCGCTTGAAGCGCAGACATGGAGTCCGAATATACTGTTGCGCCGGGCAGCGTTGGGATAGTCGTCAGTATGGCCTTAGCCCAGTCAACCGCTTCCTTGATGGCGTCCAGTTCCGCAATGTATATGTTCATCATGTCGGTGCTCCCTATTGTGCGTCTTTCTTGGGAGGCCGTTCTTTCGCCCTCCAAGATTACTACGCTGTATCCCACCTTTTTGTTTCTCATAGACGCATCTGTGAACAGTTGTACTTCCCGGCCCTGCATGTCAATGCATCTGTTCTTGGCTCCCTCTCTGTCTGGACGGAAGCCTATTCTTTGCTTGTGAAGTCGTCCCCACGGCGATATAGCGAATCCATGGATAGTTTCCATGTCTGTGAGGGAGTGTCTGAAGGACATTGCCATGTACATGGTCGGAGACTTGTACTGGGTCTTATGTCCCGCTCGCATCGCCCTCTTCAATGGTTTTCATAGTAGACTAGACTTGGGCAGAGTGTGAGCGTCCACCCAGAATTTCGCTATTCTCCTCTTGAGTCGGCATGAGGTGGAGGGTAGGTACGCCTCTGCACACCCCGCTTCCTCTGAAACAGAGCGGAAACAATTCGTGACCGCCTTCGCACCTAGGCGTTGTATCGGTCCTAGTATGTGCCGCATCCAGGCAGATATCTCCTTATCCAGGTATTGGGGGAACCATGCTACCGCTGCGTAGTCGATGCTGGCGGTGACTGTAGCGCCGAAAAGCTGCCGGTTCTCACAGTTAGGCAGTCAAGTAAGACAAAACGAGATGCGACACAGTCAAAGTACAAAAAGCTATCAAGTCGCGTGCCTGAAAGCAATTCTTTCCTGCTATATTTCGCATCCAGTTCTTTCTTCAGTCAGCCGGCGCCCTTTCTAGATCAAGCAACCGCCGAGCTCTCGTCTCGGCTCGTTGAGGGAGACCATATAACCCAGAAGAATGCCGACTAAAATTTATGCAATTGAGCATCCACTCAGCGCGCTCAGTGGCCAATTCGTCGACGCGATGAGGCCAGCCAGATTATCCTTGCTTTGCACCACCACTGGCGGGCAGGCTTCGGTAATAGCACGAGTAGCTTGCGATCGCTCAACACGACATGGGACGGGTGAGGGGTAGCTCTCTAAGATGTCATACCGCACTAGACCGGGTCCGGAAGATCACTACCTTATCCACACTATTCAAGCCCAAGCCTTTATGATCACATCGCCCTCTTCTAGCTGATATAGCCACGAAATGAACAGCCAACCATACGCACGCAAGGTAGCGATTCCCAGGCTCGCAATGCCTGACCAGGACCAGAAGCCGCCTCGCAGTAGACATGCGAAACACCGGGTTCAAAAAGCTTGCAATAACTGTCACAAGCGCAAAGGCAAATGCAATGGAGAGCGGCCGCATTGTCGGTACTGTGTGGATCACCATATGCCTTGCACCTATTCTCAGGCTCGAAGCGATCGCTTAAAGAAGTACGTCTCCCAGACTCTTAAGATTGCACCACTAATCCCTTTAGAGCTATCGATCAAAACAGTCGGCTCATTTCTCTTTTGAGAGATTTGGATTTCCATGTTGACGACGAGGGGCGAAAAATGATTAAGGGATTCATGGATTCAGTACGTCTCGAAAAATACGACGCGTGACCAGTGCTGATGTTACCCGACAGCTTGGAGATGATAGCTCTGCCCTTGCGCCAACGAGGGATAACGAGACACTTGCGAAGCGATCATCTGTTGGATACATAAGTGCCGCCAACATTGAGAAAGTCAACGTTGATGTGTCGGTCTCGGTCAACTCCGATGCCGGCCTTGTTCTACATGAAGGCTTGCTTAGAAGTCGCGAACAAAGACCCACTGATCTTGTTGGCCAAGATACCAGCACTTCGTTCCAAATCTACCCACCGTCGAATGATGGTTCAATTTGTTCATGTACCGGTAATCACTTTGCATGGGGCGAATGCAACATGCAGAACTTCCATAAGACCACCGATGCTGGGGCTGAATCGCTTGCCCCATTCCTGTACTAGGGAAAGTGCTACCGAGCACCATGGCGCTCAATGCGTCTAAGTTGGAAGATATAATTACCTATCTGCGCTATCTTTGTGGGATGATCCGAACTTCCACCTTTATTGACATGTGTCGCCGTCAGCCTTCGCTACTGACGTTTTGCAGGACCAGGTCTTCTTCTAAAAGCGCCGCACACCCTATGCTCACATCTTCATCTGTCGCATCAGTGTCAATTCCCCAAAAGTAGATTCCAGGCTCAAGAATCAACTTGACCGTCTGAGCCACTCTCCCATTATCCTCACGTTCCCTCCCTGCGATGACCCTCGCTGATTCGAGCACTCGCAAACAAACCTCGTCTTTCTCCACATTCCCACAACGATTGCTTGTCTCGGCGGACCATTGGCGATGAATACCAAGAGTATCTGCTCTATAGAATGTATCCGTCAATAGCGGCATCCTCCATAGGTCTTTCCAGGGGATGGACCTGATACGCTCGAGTGCTGGGAGCGTTCCAACGGTGACATATGCGTCGCAGTTTCGTGGCCCTTGTTGTAGCTCTGCGTCGATGGTGTGCGCCTTATTACGCTTCCGTAAGTACTGGGCAACATCAGAGACTGGAAAAACTTTCAAGCCTGACGCCTTTATCAATCTTTTCAGCTTTGTTCAATTTCACCCTTGATCTTGTGTTCTTGCCCCATAATATGGTTGATTTCTGTCCACTCTGTTCGGTTGGTTTGACCCCTGGGCTAGTGCGACAAGTGCGGTGGTCCCTGCTCGATTGTGCAGATCCGACCTCAACGCCCTCGTTCTATCTGACAAGGTTAGGGTTAGGGTTACGAGCTGGTATCGTGGCAACATCTTCCACACGCAGTAAAACCTAAGCGCATCTATCCTTAATTATCTTGCATAGTTACTGGAGTATAGTAGATACGCGCAAGCAGCAAGCTCCCGTAGCGTTTTGGTGAGGCGAGGCACGGGCCGGGCCAGCTCCGAAGCCAGTAGAGCCAATCAGGGTGCGAGAAAGTGGAACCTGGGTAGGGTGTCGATGCGATTAATACTCTAGAAATTGTAACACCCTCCTAGCTAGCTTAGATTCTGTTCTGCTCTCGCATTCTCTTAATTGTTGATCATGTTCTGACTGACGTAAAAGGTACGTTGAGCACAGCGGGCAAGACATCCATCCCCAGTAATCCAAGTAGCGATATAGCCGGGAGAGTTTTTGAAGTTGCTTGTCCGGAGGCCATAGTTGCCGATGCGTACTGGTGCTTTCACCCAATCTGGAGAATTTAACAGCTTGCGTAGCAGTAGCCGGAAGTTGTGTAGTCTTATTATTGCCCGAAGAGTCTTTCCGGCTTCTGATTGGAAACATGCTAGGATCTGGCAGCACCGGATTCAGCGTACACCCTATTTGATTAGAATCTTTGCCTGCAGTAGTTATAAGTGCCGCTGGCAAAGCGTGTGGCCTGATCGTATGTCCAATAGCGTGACTACTGTCGACTTCGCCCTTACTAGGCTGGCGCAAAAATTCGTGCCACCGGCTAGAGACCCACTCGTACACCCGCAATAACGATGGCTGTAAATGCGTTGGAAATGCACCATCCTGTCCATACGTATTTGCCCGCTGCAAAGGCCGATGACCGCTTTGCCATGCATATGCGACGTTTATTTACGCGCTTGGGCCCTTGTCGTCGTACCTATTGAACCGCTGATGCACTTCTTTCACATGCCTCTCCGTGATCGCGATGGTCTTGGTCAGCTGCCTGCAAAGTTGGGCGTTTACGGACCATCCCCATACCTGGGAACTCGCTCTTCGGAGGATCGCTGCCAGCTTGCGGGATTCCCAGGGTCGATCTGGCGTCTCGTCGGAACAAAACAAAAGGGTGCGGCGCTGCCCGGTCTTTCTTGTTGCAACATCCTGATACAGGGCCAAATGTAGACAAGATAGTAGTAGACAACAAGGCTCGCACGTGCTGGTAGGTAGCGGGCAACGTAGAATTCTCGATTCGTAGACCTCTTTGCCTTGTGATGTCTGGTCAGGTAGAGAACATGACCGTTGTACACATAGAAGCCCCTGGCGCTCGCCGGTCCGTTCTCGCATTCCAGTCCAAAGAGTTCCGGGATCCGGGGGAGTTGTCCTCCGCTCAGGTAGCACACTCCTGCCAGTGCCTCCAGAAACGCTTCTACTTTCTTTAGATAGGACCAAATCGCTTTCCAGTTCCAACGGCCTTCTTTGAACAGCCCGTTCCGGCGAGTGGTGCAAGCTCGCGTGGAAAGCTCTAGGTAAGCATCCGACAGGTAGTTTCCGGAATGACGGACAAACGAAAAACCCTGATTCGCATTGCCAATCTCATCCTTGACCCTACTGAAATCCACCGGAGGAAGGACATCGAACATCAGCTCCCGGCAAAGTTGCTCCGCTACGTCCAGAAAGAAGTTCACGAAGGACCGGAAGCCATCCATGGTGACATGTTCGGTGCCATCCGAGATAGTCTGGCCATCGTTCGCTCCAACGGAAGAGGAAGGATGGAGGATCAGTGCGCGCCATCACTCGACCAAAGTCCCGGAGACTCTAGAACTCTGCGAGAGGATACATGGCTCCTTCTACCATATACTTTAGCCGCACAGCATTCGATCGCTCTAGTTGTCCGTAGCGAGGCCTTCGTTCCAATCCTATCCGTGAGTACGCCTTATATGGCAAGGCATACTCGAGGAACAGCAGTCGCTGGATGTATATCAACGATGAAAGAATGGGCGTGAATAGTTTAGCCGATCGGAAAGTCTCCCCGGTACCTCGTAGCGCGAGGACGCCGCTGTAGTAGACTAGGGTACTAGAGCTAGCCTGGCCGTCCCTAAACTCCTCCGTCATGAATGTGATGCATAACTCGAACAGAAGCTGTAGCAGCTCAGCGGCTGCATCCAGGATCTCTTCGGACATTTTGCCCATAGTGGGTACATCTGAGGACGAGTCGGTTCTGCCATCGAGATCCGCATCTGAATCCGTAATTTCTTCTGCATCTAAATCCAACCCCGGATCACTATTGTCCTCACCGTCCCCCATATCATTTCCATTATCTCCGTGTGCAACCTCTCCGTCAATTCCTTCATCTGAGTCGCCTTCACTCATACTATGCGCCGCACTGGTCGCATCACCCCTTGCGTTGTTTGATGACCGGTGATCTACTCGAAGGTCCGCCCACAGACCCGGACTGGTCCTTAAACCCCATAATGGATGCTCCCAGATCGACTGCAAGCGAGCTGACTGCTTCTGGGATAGCCGAATGCCAGCTAACGATGAACGTATGTTCGGCTCCATTCGCCATGCGCGAAAGATGAACGCGAGGAAGCCTTTCAGCCACCGGCGATAGGATCGCCTGGTCTTCTCCCGAGCTACAAACTTGAATGGCTTCGGGAAGCAAGGCGACGGTGGCGTGGTGACTAGCCAACACAAAAGCGGACGACCGGTGTGGCGCATGGTCTCCTCACACCGGTCAAGTACGAGTTGTACAGCCTGCGTCAGATGCCAGATCTTCTTCTCGTCCCGCGAAGGGCTTATGACGCCGATCGTACCGTCTGTAGGGCCGATGGCAAAGTCGACGGCATCGTGATTCGTAGGTATTTCAGCGAGACTAAGCAGCATATCGCGGCGGACACCCTGGAAGGTGATCGGCCAGCGAGTGCGCTCCATCCATGGGCCAGTGTTCTGCATTGCTTGCGATCCCGTGTCGGCCATGGCGATGCGCTGCTGCTCCTTTCGACGAGTATGCTCGCGCTCGCGCACGGATTTGAGATGTTCTTCAGCCCCCGGCAAGGTCACTTGGCGCGACACGTTGCCGTTCACTGACACCGTCCAGTATTTGCGCGTGGGGCCGTCGCTCCATGTTTGGAGGAATACGTCGTCATACAAAGGGTCCGTTCTCTGTCTGGAAGCTCGTTCGCGCAGATGAAGTGTACTGAGGTGACCAGTCAATAGTTTTGAGCTTGTGGTGTAAAAGTCGCATTCGCGGCAAGCGAAGCCTTCGTGAACACGGAGCTCTGGATGAGGTGGCGATCCGTTCGGACGGATAGGGATGGCATTCGGGTCTTTGAATCCGCATGGATGCTGACGCAGATATCGCGTCAGTCCCTTGCGAAGCTCCTTGGAAACGTAGTGCTTCTTGTCGAGGTGGGTCGTGACCTGGGAATTCGAGGTGGCAAGGGCGTACTTGCACTTACGGCAAATGAGGGCTCGGTTCTCGACATCTGCGTAGAGGTCGCAGCGCGCCAATGGAGTAGACATGTTGTCACATCTACGGCAAAAAGGGCGAGAAAGCTGGTGGATCAGCGGACAACGAGCCAGTGAAGCGACACAGCGGTATAGAAGGGTGATAGAGGATGCAGAAGTAAGGGAAAGATAAAAAGAAACGGAAAGGAGAAAAGCAGATACAGTCAGGGATAGGATGTAGGGTTGTGCTGCAGGATGGTGCATACTTAGGCGTATTACGGAGATGCAAGCAAGGTTTCCTATTCGTAGGCCCGTATGGCGGGTCCGCAGCAAGGGCACGGCCGGAATCCTGGGAAGTTTGAACAAGATTTCCTGGAGGGCACGGACGGGATTTAGGAACATTGAACAAAGTTCCGACGAGCATTAGCCCAGTAGTAGAGTTCCTCGACCATCTACATTATCGTGCTGCTAGCCTAACGTTACATTAGATTGTTGAAGAAAAACACCTCCATACTAGTCCACTGTGAGTACCAATGGCAATGGTTTGACCTGATACATCTGCCGCACCTGGTCGATACTCTGACGGAAGCCAAAGTATATTCTTTCCATCTCGCATAATCCATGTGTCGTTTAGACTCATACCAGTTCCACAGCATCTTAAGCTAGGTCGCTGTATAGCATCTGCTATGCCCATGGCAACATCGAAATAAATCACGTATAGTTGCGGACTTGTAGCATCGAACAAGAGTTTTGAGAGTCCCCAATCAACGTCGAAGGTTCGCACACACTCGCCGTTGCCCACCGACCACACCTTGACTGTGTGGTAATGTGACGCTGAGGCTAGCAGTGTCGAGTGTCGAGTCGTGCGAGAAAGCCACTGAGTCAACAAAGCTGCTGTGGCCCTCTAGCGTCTGCACACACTTGTTGCTGCCTACCTGCCACACTTTGACAGTGCTGTCTTCTGATGCTGAGGCTAGCAGTGACGAGTCGTGCGAGAAGACTACTGACATGACACTGTGACTGTGGCCCTCTAGCGTCAGCACACACCTGCCGCTGCCCACATGCCACACTTTGACAGTGCAGTCGTCTGATGCTGAGGCTAGCAGTGTCGAGTCGTGCGAGAAGTCTACCGAACGAATAGTGTTGCTGTGACCTTCCAGAATCCGCACGCAGTTGTTGCTGCCTGCTTGCCACACCTTAACTGTTCTGTCTGCTGATGCTGAGGCTAGCAGTGACGAGTCGTGCGAGAAGACTACTGAAAACCCTCCATGGCCATGGCCTTCCAGCGTCTGCACACACTCGTTGCTAATAACCTGCCATATCTTGACAGTGCCGTCATGGGATGCTGAGGCTAGCAATGTCGAGTCGTGTGAGAAATTCACTGAGCGGACGTAACTGATATGGCCTTCCAGCGTTTGCAGGCAAGCACTCCAGGCTCTTTGCATACATGGCCTGACTGAGAGACCTGTAAGCTCTTCGTGCTCGAAGGACCTCCGGATCAAGCTGTCTGGGGGACTGAACACAAGTGCTGACGCGTACACCTGCAAAGGATGTTTCTCAATCACAGTTTTGTGGTACAAGATGAACCGTCGTGCATCTTGGGCTAGTCTTGTCAAATTTCTCGTGTCTGGCTTTCCCTATTTCTACGTTAGCATTCCGAAATTTGCGTAGAGCATTGAATATTTATGCCTACCTGGATCAAAGTTGCGAGTTTGCTCACTGAGAACACGCCTGCTGACATGCTTCGACAGAGACGGAGGGCTTCCAACCAGTAAACATAGCACTTCTCAAGGAACATATGGACAGCACCGTCGTCTCGCAAGTTTTCGTCCTGACTTGTTGCATCGCTAATACTACAGTCACAGAGATGATCTACCCAGTGGATGCATGAGTAGCGTACAGCGGTGAGCGGGTCAGTGTCAGACGTCTCAACTTCGTCGATTGGGTAGCCGGGCTCAACCAGACCATACATATCACGAGTCAGTGTTTCAGACATAAGCTCGAGTGACCTCATGAAGAGGTCGTGGTTCATCTCCCACTGAGATGGGAGTGCCGCACCTAGCATCTTGCCACTTATATAATCTTTCGCTGACTGATGAACGAAATAAATCTGTTCATCACGAATGGTAAGGAGCGAGCCACACATGGCTACGATCATTGTGACCGCATCCACCAGCACCATTTTTCGACCTGTTGCGAGACCGCACAAGCTGCCTATTTCAGCAAGGTACAGGGGACGATATGCGGTCGCTGCAGTACAGAGTAGAAGTCGACACATGTCCGCCTCTCTCTTCGTCAGGCGCACAATTCGGTCCATCATACTGTCGTATAGCTGGTCCAATCCTTCTGGCGCTTCTTGCACCATTGCGAGAGGGTCCCAGCTTCCGGGCCTCTCTAGCTCCTGCATCATCAGAGCGACCCAGAGAAAAGTGCCATTGGCTTTGTGTCGCCAGTCATCTTGTACTTGCTTTCGCAAATTGTCATCTGCAACTGTTCCAAGGCGAGATACTTTGTGGTCGATGTATACGTCCACAGCCCGAGCAACCTGCTTTGCGTTGTGCTCCAGCTCTAAGCTCAGCTTTACTGCCTGTCCAATCGAAATGAGCCTCTGTTCGATATGAGCCTCATTTCGACTTGATATAAGCCACTTGACGCGGCTTGTTGATGTCGTTGTGCGCACAATCAGATCGAGAAGCTTGGGCAGGTCCGTCACGCACTCATCAACAGCATCAACAAGTAGCCAACTAGTGTTGAGGTCTGTGTCGTGCGTCATATCTGCGAAGACGTCGGACAGGGCCACCCAGGTATTAGCGCCCTCGAAGAGAGCGCCGCCCGCTTGGTCATATTTTTTTCGCAGATACGATGCGAGCCAAGGCCTTTGGCTGACAAGCATATATATTAGGCCGCGCAGCACAGAGGTAGTGTTGTTCATGCTGTGATCTGTGCCTTGGCAGAAGAAGAAAGAATGCGACATGGCGGTGGATCTCTGTAGCTCGTTGACGATACCACAAAGAAGCATTGCTTTTCCCTTGCCGGCGTCGCCCTTAATCCATAACAGTCGGGTTTGTGAGTCGTTACGCCATTTTTGAAAAACACTGTTGTTGAAGATCCAGCGCGAGCCCCTCCAACAAACCACCCCTTCTTTCCTCGATTCGTCTTTTATCATCATGGGGGTCGCTGAGGCGCAAGTCTTGAAAAAACCTTCTCTGGGTGTATGCCTCTTCCATAAGTCTTTTGAATGCTCCAGCCGCACCCTCACCATAAAATGGGGTCATCTGGACTCCCAAAATGCCTATCAGACAATATGCTCGATCTTCTGGAAGTTTGGTATTCCGATGCTCGCCCCACTTAAGTCGATCGTCGATAGTCAATTTAGACAAAGGTTCGCCTTGCAGTACGGACGTTGGTATCCTCGTCGCTTGTCGTATCTTTGTCTGCAGCGAAACCTTGTCGCCGAGTCTCCTCCATTCCTTAGAGAAGAAGTCCACAGATGTGGGTGCTAATGACTCCTGAAGGGTCCAGCCACGAGTAAACCATCTACTGGACCGGAAAGCTGCCGACCAGTGGTGATCATCAAGCTCCGCATTTGCTTTGCGCTTGCTGTACGAGACGTCTGACATGAAGACGTAGCATCTGACCGCATTCTGGTACTAGCGAAACATCGATGAGATGGCCTCGTGGAGTTCGATCTGGTTCGCTTTGTCGATGCAGCAGGTATCTACCCAGCAATATTCCAGCCCATCTCGTTTTGCCTGCTGTGCACAGTATCGTATCTTGCAGTACCCTGCCTTATCCCTGTTTCTACCGCCGATGAAGTCATCGTAAGTTACCTCCTCGTTATCCAGCCAGGTGTGGGAAAGAATCGCGTACGGAGGGATCGTGTTCCCGCTAGGAAGATCGTGCGTGAGACTTAAGTCGCCGTTGTTGTTGCAATACAAGAGACGCACGTTTTCGTGAACAAGGAAGAGATTGATGACCTTACTGCGAATCGTAAGTAAAGTTTGGAAACTGGGCGCAGTATTGACTGTTGGAGCTCGAGAGTGGCTTTGATACAGATTTCAACAATCTGTTCATGAATAGGGAGCTAATACAATTTGCCATTCCTTCAATCTACGTCGTCAAATGAAAACTATATGCTACTTACAGGGCAATCTGGCTATCTAGTTCATATCTCAGAGACTGAGGAGTACGGGGCCTGCCAATGTCGATAAGCCAAGGGCTTCAATAGTGTTTGCCCTATGAGCAGTAATGCCGGCCATGGTGAAACCTTTAATGGCCTTAGGAATCCGCGCTCTTCCAAATCCCTCCTTGGTGATATTCAAAGCAGTATATACCGGTCGACCTAGCTGATTCACCCAGGCAACGTACAGCTGTTTGCCTTGTTCGATTGCGAAGGGGTCGGATTTGGCATTCCAAGAAAATTGTTGATAATCCGCATCTTTTTGGTCTGATGACGTCTGGAGTCTGCCCAAAATAGGTAGCTCCGGGGAGTTTTCACATGACCCCGGCTATGCGAAGTTCAAAGCAGCGTTATACGCCCATATTGCGCTGACCCCAATGTAAAACAACGGGGGCAGGGACACACCTCCATTACCAATCCCCAGTATCGCTCCATAGTGGGCATTCACAGCGATCAGGGAAGACACCAGTGCGATGTTATCAAATCCTCCTGTGCTAATATCGTTGAAGCCTGTAGCAGGGTCCCCGTGACGAGCGAAGCCAGCCTCCGCCCATGGCTGATATATTCATCCACAGACTGTGGCGACACGGTAAAATTGCAAGTGGTACGTTTGTGTGTCAATTTGTGGATTTCAGTCGAATGGAAAGCTTCATTCTGTGTACGAGTGAGCGAGGCCTCATACATCATGATTTTACTCACGTCGTGGGCTTGACGCAGTGTGTCTTGAACGAGGCGGCCGGTAGACCTGTCCTCCCACCTCAGATCTTTGGCAGCTGCCAGGTAGGAGAGCTTTAGCTGCTGGAGGAGGTCGATGACCTGGAGAGACGCTTTTCCGTACGTCGACAGGTGGATAGGTGGTTGAAGGCCGTGTCGCGTCGCGTTGACGTTATGCGCGACACTCGTGGCGATGGTTGAGAGAAGCAGGAGAGTAGACTTGACATCGTTCTTCATTGTTTACAATGAGTGCATACTGTTGCTGCGTGGATCAGTGCTTCATAAGATAGCTTCTACGGGTGGCCAGAACCGAGCCTCGGGAGCCTGATCAGACCTCCAGACACCAGATCAAGTTCTCCTCATACATATAGATAGTCGTTACGCCTTGCAAGCAGGTCTATGTTCCAAACGACCCAGTCAGACTTTCCTCGATATGAGGCTTATACACCCCGCGGCTTGGAGCCCACGACAGCTTGAGATCATCGAGGGGACGGCTTTCTGTCTGGCCGTTTTACTATCAACGGTCGGTTCAATTATTACTTTCTTGGCGGTAACAAGTCCCCAGGCCCAAGATCGTGGTATAGCCGTCTTTGAAGTGAGTCCATTTCAGGCAAGATAAAACAAATCTTGTAACGACGTCTAGTTGAATATCACTCGGTTGTTCCCAAGCCGGATCTCGAGAAGTGATGATCCGCTATGGCTGTCCGATGGCATGAGACACGATAAAATATTGCGGAAAGATGCCTTAAGGGGGCGCTCCGTTCTCTCTCGACTCGAAAGCAAGGTCAAAAGTGCGGCCACTGCCGTAAAGAGCGCTGCGTCTTCCATCGAGAGTGACGTGCAGAATAAGATCAATAGAACTACTGCTGGAGAAGCCATACCGAATGGTATATCCTTTGGGACGCAGCGGGTTTGTATTGAGCTTGCGAATGGGACGAACACATGCTATAAATTCCCCGTCGAGGTGGTAAAGCTACTTCCTCTTCCAGGTCCTCTACGTGCTCTTCTTAAGGACGACGTCGGAGGCATCCAGAACTTGCAGGGTCAAATCGTCAAATTACTTCGTGTGGCAAATCACCTAATTGCTGCGGCGGCCATACTTATGATGTTTGTGTATAAGCCACTTTTTACATCATTGACCTGCATCAAAGCATGGAGGAGGCAAAATTTCACAAGGATAAAGCAATCCTCGAACATAGCACTAGCAACTGTATCGGCCATGCTGTTGGCCTATCCGGTGACGGCCTTATGGCTTATCCATGGCAAGATCGAGGGACTATTCTCACCAGCGATAAAAAACATCATTCGTTATGCGGGAGGTCCGGTGAAGGATTACGTGTTATCCAGTATGATAATTTTCATTGCCGCTTCAGCCCCCACGTACGTCGTTTTCTGGGCGCGTCATAAGAAAAATACTATCGGCCAGGGTGAGTATGGCGACGACGCAGGAACTCAAAGGCTTGCGTCTGGATTAGAGGATGGCACCGACTCTGTACAACTTAGCCTGAAGTCAAGGATATCTGCACCTATACTCGAACACGCAGGTCCTAGACGACTTACTGGTGTAACTGATTCTGTCCTCACGATTGCGCGGGAAAGCCATGTGCAGGTAGGACGCGTGGACGATTTGAACAAAGGTAGATCGGGAATGTAGTATTAGATATAAAATCAATGGTAAACATAATCGTCCGTTATCGACAACACAAAGACAGTGGCGCAAGCCAAGCAGGCAGCAGGTGACTACATGGTTGGCACTGATCTCAAACCCATGCTAGCTTAGTCACCATGCGAGGAAGTAGAGCCATATAAGAGACCAGCCTCGCCCATCCTACCCGCCAACAGTCTGCGCCATGGAACCCGCACAGATCATTGCAGCAGTGAACAAACAGAACAGTGCCCTGGAGCAACAAGTCAGCCAACTTTACGGCGAGATCGAACATCTCCAGTCTCAGCTCCAATTCACCAATCAAGCGTTTCAAACGCAGCAAGTCGACCTTTCATGCGCATATGAACAACTCTTTGTACAACGAGAGTTCGAAATGTATCTACACAGCTATATAGCCCACCTAGTATCTCGGTCCCAGGGAGCTATACATGCGAGTCAACAAACCACAGAGTTCTTTGAGAGTCGTTTGGCCACTGCCAAGACCTGGACAAGCAAGGAATCCCCCAATATCAGTCAAGAGATAGCGGAGCTCAACCAAAAAGTTTTGACGATGATCAAGGTGAAGGCAGAAAGCGAGGACCACACACGAAGACTACAAGATATAATCATCGAGAATGAGTCGACTATCTCGCTCAAACAGACCGAGAACAATAAGCTCCAAGACAGTCTCAGAAAGAATAAAAAACGACTTGACCAACATCAGAGAACAGCTTCAGCTTTAATCACAACTCGAGACGACCTGAATCGCAAGTTAGCTCATTCCAATGACGCACTTCGCACGAAGGCTGGGAAGGCCAAGAAGGTGACTCAAACACTCAGAACAAAACTCAAGGAAACGGAAGCTGCTTTGGAGACGCAAACCGAACAGCAGGCAGATTTAAGCATGGTTATAGAGGAACAGGAGACCCTCCAGATTCAACAAGAGGCGGAGCTCATGGAGCTTCGTAGGGTCAAGGAATTTTACAGGTTGGAAGACATGGGTCAAGCTAAGACTATCACGAGCCTGAAGAACCACGTGAAGGAGCTAGAAGCGGGCCAGGAGGCCAAGAAAATCAGCAAGCTGGAAAGCGAGATTATGCACCTCAAAATGCAACAAGAGAGGACAGAGTTGGAGCTTGATAAACAGAAGAAACTTTTTTCTAAGAGCATGGATAGCGCCAAGAATTTACAACAACGTGCCACAGAGGCAGAGAAAGAGGTGGTGACTTGCCGAGGACACGCTCTGTCTATCACCAAGACACTACTCGATAGCATGCAAGAACAAAGTGGGATCTGGTGATTAAGATCGTAGACACGTGCTATTCCAAGTTGGAAGGTATTGATGACCCGAAGAAGGCCGAGAAAAGACTGTGTGCAGTGCGAGGTTATCTATCGCAACAGAGCAAGATCATAGACATGTTTAAAGGGAGACAGCTTCGAACGCGTATCAAGTACAGCAGGTGATATCGGATATGGAAAAGCAAATTCCACTCCGTATCAATCCGGTTAGGGTGAAGGACTACATTGTCTACGTACGTGATTTGAAAAGCGTACTCGAAGACGATAGGATAAAGCAGGCACAGTAGCCGTTGACTAGATTGTGACAATCAATCTTCCTTTGTCAGAGTCTGCTGCTTCCAAAGTGCGTCGTACCTGCCCTTCTTTGCCAGCAGGTCATCATGTGTACCATTCTCAACAATTATGCCTTTATGCACCACCAAGATGTGATGCGCTTTGACAATAGTCGACAGCCGGTGTGCGACTATGATTGTAGTTCGACCAGAGCTTAGATCCGAAACCGCTTTCTGTATCTTCGCTTCTGCATCAACGGCTGATGTGGCTTCATCCAGCAAAACAACTTTAGGGTTTTTGAGTAAGATGCGCGCAATGGCCAGGCGCTGACGCTCTCCACCAGACATTCGAACTCCTCCCTCTCCCACAACTGTATCGTAACCAGCCGAGAATTCGATGATGCGATCGTGGATAGCAGCTGCCTTGCACGCAGTCTCCACTTCATCATCTGTAGCATTTGAGCGACCGTAGCGAACGTTTTCCAGGATAGATTTATTGAAAAGCTCGGGGTTCTGAGGCACAATTCCAATAGCTTTCCGGAGGCTGGAAAGTGTCACTTTGCGTATATCCTGGCCATCTATCGTGATAGGCCCCTTGCATACGTCGTAAAACTGGAGGAGGAGCCCAAGGATAGTGGACTTCCCACCGCCACTCTCTCCTACAAAGGCAATGGTCTGGCCAGCTCCTATTGAGAGATCCAATCTCTCTATAATCGTCCTGCCGCGCTCATAACTGAAGCCAACATTATGGAACCTAATATCTCCATTGGCGACGACTAAATCCTTTGCAAATTCAGCATCAATCACAGAAGGTTCTGTGAAGTGAAACCGAAGAATCTCTTCCGCACATGCAAGTATGTTGCTGATCATTTCGTAGGAATTTGTAAGTTGCTTTACAGTACTCCTGATGGGATTCCAGTAGAACATGAAGTTCACTAGCATGCCAATCGAGGTCTGGTTTGTGGAAACCTGTCGCATGATCAGAATGACACATCCAGTGCTCCCCGCTTGCATGATACAGTCTTGCATCCCGACAGCAATTAGGAATCGAGAATTCTTCCTGTGTGAAGTGTCAAGGCGATCTCGAACCACGGCGGCGTAGTGCACTATTTCATCTTTGATGCGGTCGAAGCATACGACTGTATACCAGTTTGAAACAACGTCGTGTTCCACCTTGCTTTGGGTGCGGCTGGTTTCGTTCAACATCCTCTGTTGTTGTTGTATCCAAGAGCTTGTAGCGGTACCCGTCGAGATGTAGATTGCTGACATGCTAAGGATAGCCAAAGTCGGGTAAATACCAAATAGGATGTTGACATATACCAGTGCGATGACGAGATCGAGAAAGACCGGGAAAACCTGGAAGAGCACAGCTTCAGCTAGGCTGTTCAACGATCCAGCTTGATGTATTTGATTCCAATATGTCTCCAGTACTTTTGGCCACCTGGAAGCTAGAGTCAAGACGCAGGAGATGTTCGAGGGACCGTATCCTAGCTTTCTCCTCGGTCATGTTCTGAATGTGACTACTTGCAAGCTTGCCAGGGATTTCCGATCCAGCGCGACTGTCGAGCAATTGACCGATTGACCACAAGGCGATATTTCCCCAAGGCATTTCTCCTGAACCCGGAACAATCTTATCAAAAGCAAGACCCAGCTGCCCGGGGACGTAAATTTTCAGGTAACGATCCACGAGTACAACAACACTACGCACAGCCAGGGCACAGAGGAACTTCGAGTCGTGCAATGACCACAGATGTGGCATGAATAGTACGAATCCTTGCAGGTATTCAATCCAGTTGTCTGGCTCCGCAAGTTCTCGTGATGCATTGCCGTGTCCGAGTAGTAACGGTGCTTCTTCATCTAGATGCCGCTCCGTGGATACGAGAAGAGTACTGATTGACAGTGCGAGGGTAATCACGGATCTCATGATGCGGAAGCAAAGAGGGACAGCATCCAAGTATCCTTCCGGGGCGAGCGACAGAGCCGAAAAGACGAACATATGGTCTCCATAGCAGGCATTCAACCCGGCACAAAACAATCGCCAAGCCGAACCATAATGAAGCCACGGTGAACGCACGGAATATTTCAGAGCTACGTTGGTCCGATCTGAAGAAAACCTCGACAGCGTAGCTCAGGGTAATAGCGAACATCAACAGCGTCAACAGACCTCGTTTCTTTGGGCCCATCGTGACCGCTTTCTGAAGTGTGCATAATTCGATTACCAGCGTAAGCAAATGGCCGAGTAGGATAGCAGGGGCATACGCCCAGTCGAAAAAGGCTTCGTAAGAGATTCGCATAATGACTTGAAGTTGGGAGATGGTCGGATGATAACAGGATGGAACTGGGAGCAAAGCGTTCTTAATGTGCGGAGCTCAATATGCACCTGGAAAGATCGAACAGCTCCGATAGGGAAGCTCGATTATGCCAGCCAACCAACCCGTCACCCTGGTCATCCTCTAACACCAAATGAGAGCTAGCCTGTTCATCATGCACCCCGCAATATCCAGCTTCCATTTCCGAAGTCGATGGACTCAAGTTCAATATCGACGGTGTAACAAAATGTTAGTCATTATTATCTCGTGCTGAATGCTATCCCTGACTAATGACTCGACACTAGTATCGACAGCGGACACCTCTGCCGTAGGCGCCTCTACTAACTCTGCGTCGGCGGGCTGCAGCCCAATCGGAGCCCGATCCAACCCATACTACTTCTTCACATCTCATAAGGCTGTAAACGTATTAGACTACCACAAACTGTACCTGGGATCTATAGGTACCAACTGTATGTTCGATCGCCATCCTTTCTCGAACCAGTCGCCGGAACAAATGATAGCTTTGCATCCAATCCTAAACAGAACAATTCTCTGAGACGAGAAACCAGGAAAGATATCGATAAACTTGCTGACTTGGTTATAAACCGGGTGGTAGTGGTATCCGAGGTGCGTCTGTAGTCTCGTCAAATTCGATAGTACCTCCCACAGTGCTTCATGAGCGTCTGCAAACATATGAGGTACTTGTCCAAAGACTCGATCCTGGAACTTTTCGATCTTCTCGAAAAGTGACCCACACTCAATGTTGACATGTCCAAGTGTATGGACTTCGTGGCAAGATATAAAGACGAATTCTAACAGATGGAGCTCGACACGATCAGGTAGTCGTGCAAGACTGTAGAAATGCTTGAGGGTCTGACATAAGAGCTTATCAATGACTATACTCTTTTTTGAGGAATGTTCAATTTCAAATGCGTATCGTGCGATAGACCTTGTCTGCCTGAACCGGTGTTGATCCCTCGTGTCGAAATAAGACGCCCACTGCAGGAGCAGGCGTTAAAAAGCACGTGAGACGTCCATACTGATAGAACGAGAAGATGTTACAAAGACGAGTCACAGATATATAAGTATTGACTCTGTTATTTTGCCTTGATCCTGGCGAGAGCACGGGCCATACCCCTGTGGCGGTATATACGTCACTGAGGGAAAAGGAAATCAAGGTGATAACAATTGGAAACTCTCCATCCTTCTATTCAGAAGAATTTCCGCGGCCCATAAAAAAAATCCTGAAGCGATCAGAAGCTTCTTGACGATCCTGATAGAAACCATCACTCCAATTCTTCCATTCACTCCAACGATCTGGGTGTGTTAGTTATTGAGCTTATCGCGAATATAAGGCGTACCTTGTTCCTCCTGCATATTTAAACGTCTCTTCACTTCTTCCATGTCCTTTCCTGAAATCCGAATTGCTACGACCTCAGCGCCGTTTTCGTGCTTTTTGGCCTCAATTGTTTGACTTTCAAGGATTTGAATACCTTGAAGAGCAGGTATACTGCCGTTATGTGGGGCGGTCATATAGGTAATTCGGTAATCACCGCCTTCGAGAGGAACAATATCTCCATCCCCAATAATTAACGGAAATGACGATGGGCGACTGACAGCGGAGGAATTGGCCATGGTGAAGACAAAAAGCCAAAAAATCTGCAGTAGAAGTGGTGGGCGCGGCGTGGTTCTTATCCGCATTAACAGTTCGGATGAGGCGCTCCCGTATTCTAAGTCCGATTGGTGCAGGTCCTGCAGCTGATTAGCAGCTGGGTGTAGAGGAGGTGCGCGGCCCGGACGCATGGCGGCACAAAACCGGAAGGTCTGGTGTTGGATGGTTTTGAATAACGCACAACCGCTGGGAGTCTAGACGTCAGCGACGTCTTAGCGATGTGAAGCAATAACATATCCTGGGTTGACCGCGTGTGCGCGTTACGCTAGACCTGGATCTGGCGCACAGGAGGCGTGATTAAGGACGCGAATCGCGAGCCTGATCAACGAGCGATACTTGTTCAGGCTGCCCAGGTGGAGAAGGATCATCACCATGTGAAATCAATATCTAGTTGCATTGCGCACAGTCTATGCCACAGCCTTTTGGGTGGCACAAAGCTCTGTCCACTCATGCAAAGAACCTCAGCGGCTAAGAGGATGGAAAGTTCGCGCCCGTGTGCCGGGTTTCTCATAGATTTCGGTAGTTTCTAGTGTCATCGCCATACTCCTGAACAGAAAGTTGTCTTACCACTGTTCCATGCTGGCTCGTTCCCGTACCTGCCCATAGCTTCGTAGCCGATCCTCAGTAGTGTAAGCCGCATCCCCAAGGATACTCACAGCTAGGGGGAGTTCCATAGTTGCATGATCTGCACTGATTTTAAGCACCTCGTACACCAAATCCGAGAGAAAGATAAACGCGAAACCATGGCGACTTCCTGCGTTTTATACCCTCGAGCTTTGCCCTGTGCGTTTCTTTGTCTTTTTGGGATCCACGACGATAACATCCGCCAATGAGCCGGTAGTATCTATCATTGGCATCGGATATAGTCCCACAGGCCCCCTCTTAGCGGTTCCCTTCTCCACTCCGTGCTACTAACGGCGTCATCACTCCATGCAAAGCTGTCGGTCCCAATGAAGACGCCATTCAAGAATGATGCGTGATTGTTTTATCTGATGAAATACCGATTCTTGCGAGCCAACCGTATCTGCCGAAATCTCCAGGCACAGAGTAGAATCCACAGCATGACAGGAAAATATACACATATTACGATTCCCCCAAGTACGCGAAGTCCAAGTTCCTCCTTCTTAGTTTCACCATGATATTTCATATAAGAAGTCCAGCATAGGACAACGAAAATGGTAACAGGGACAGCGATTAATGCGGTAATTGTCTATAATGCGATCAACCACGAGCCCATAGAGTGTACAAACCAGCTTACCATGCAGAAGTGCCAGTTTATCTTCCAAGTTCGATCTTTTGGATCGCTTCGTTTGAACACTTGAAGCAAAAATCGGCTGACCAATCTCAAGGTGCTTGCGTCCATGTTTTTCCGATATACGAACATATCTCTTTTCTTCACAAGCAACTCATCTAATAACCATTATCATCAGCATCATGTATAGGGACTGGTTTACGTACAATTTTCTTCCATCAGGTAAGCAAACCTCTCCAGACTCTTCAAGGGGGCGCCCTTCTGAATCTGTAGAAAGAATTGTATGACAGACCCTGCGAGCTCATCGACACGCTTCCAATCCGCTAGGAATTCATTTTTGGGACCCTGAAGGCAGTCTTCAGTCATCTCATCCCTGTGGTTGTCGAGCACCATAAGTAGGGTCTTCTGCTGGTCTTCAAATGCCATGCAGATAAGGATTACACAGAAGAATGCAACGGCGCAGTCTTTGCTATTTCGGGAGAAGGACACCCGCTCGATATTCTGCAATACGCAAGTCAAAATCGTCTCCTGGAGAGGGACTAGGACGCTCTTAGCCTGGCGGCTGAGAAGGCGGGAGCTCTGAATCCCCTCAATGGGATCGTTGTCAACGTTGTCGATGCTTATCGTACGTGCAAGGATATAGGTTACAGTGACGAGATGACGGGTATATCTGAGGAGCTGGGTACTTTCTGCGGTTTCTGCTCGGAGCCCAAGCGCGCTTTTGAACAGATATATGGCAAGACTGTCAGCAGCTTCGAAGTATCGTTTGCAGAACATGTCGCTGTTTGTAACTCGATCGATCCAATCCATTGATGGACGCCGAAATGCATTGGAATCTCTCGGATCCTTAAACCCGAACAGTAATGCTTTCGTTAAGACTCGCCCCTCAACCTTATGATGTATCTGATTCTTTAACGTAGGTCCTTGAGTTTGAAAACCGTACGCGTGCACTGGGACCGAGGGTAACCCCGGTCCGCAACTCAAAGCGACGGAGACTTTCCCATACCACTGCTGGACGTTCTATGCGGCAAAATCGAATACTGCATTGTTTGCGTAGAGGCGATAAAACGACAAAGGGGGGACGGAACAATGGCCTGGGAAGTAGGGGAGCGGATGGATGTGGCTAAATCTGATGAGATGCCGTCCGTCAGACGTCGGTCGGAAATATCGTGGCTCCGGACATGGTCTTTTATATCAGCAGCTGCTTGGGAAGTCATTCGTAAAGCTTACTGGTGTTCTAGGAGAAGCGGTGTGTGCATGGATTCTTTTTCAGAGCTAGATTCTTCATCCGATGAGCTCTGGCAGAGAAAACATCGCAAAGAAGACATTATGGTCGGACTTGGTGGAGTGAGAGCGGCCGCACTTCAGTCGAGAGTAGATAAGAGTGAGATGAGTTGGCTGCGAAGCGGCGACCGGGTAGCTAGATGGCCGATTCGTCTAGTGCAGGAATCAACTCAGCTTGCAGTCCGCCCCAGCCGTCCGTCGCATGCAGCTACCGATCTCATAGCTAGTGCGGGGCTCATGAATCACGCGTTGGCTGGATCACAGATATGTGAATATCATTGCAGCTGGATTGTAATAGGCGTTGAGGCCAAATTTTCCTAATCGCAGCTTTACCTGTTGAAGGGTTGCCGCTATCTCCAGGACTCACGACACCATCGGGTTCCATCCTAGATGACTGACGATCTTTGACATTTGTTCCCTAGCTCCCATGTAGTTATCGTACCCAGGTGTCTCGTCCTCCACAATTATATTGTCCTCATCCCTGACTAGGCCACCTGGAAACAACTGCTGGAGGCTGCTGATAAACTCCGCTGTGTCCGTCACTGGACAGTTCACATCTTCATTCCCGTGGTTGGAAAAAATTCTAGGAACGTATTCTGGCTTGGGAATAGGTGTGTATTCCACCTCGCATTCGAGCGCTTTGAGCTCGTCGTTCCACTTGCAACCAAGGAATTCCAGATTATCCCCGACGGCAACCCGAATGAGGGCTGGACTGATCGTCACCGTTACGGCATGGCGTTGATCTTTGATGGGAGGAAAAGATCCCGTTTTCCAATGTTCCAGGTAGTCCTTCATGCTAGGACCTCGAAACAAGAGCCACCAGAGTGACACTATCACTGATCTGCCCGCAATACGCACTTCCGTTCGCGTCGCCGTATATGGCAAATTTCCCATTCCTGCAGGAGGCGTTCTGCCAATCTGTTGCTGGTTCGGGTTTTCCAGACGCCACAACGCAACATCTGCCAAGATACGCAGGGCAAGTTCATGGAGAGATGTCCGGTCGAATGTTCTGCCACGGTACTCCTGATCATAGGTGCGTGCGTATCCGTCCACCATTGGGTATTGAAGGTACATGGCAACGATGTTTACATCTTTTCGTGTGCTCCACAGATGCAAAGCCCAATGACAGCCTGCGCTCTGAGCTTCCAAGAACAAGTCTTTGACGTTCACAGGACCTTTCATGTGAGGGAAAGCCCTATCCATCCACTTTTGGAAGCCTCCCTCAAAGATCCAGGTCCACGCATGCTTCATATATGTGTTCATCTCGGATGAAGAATGCTCGGGTATTAGAAGGTAATGAGGGGCGACGATGATCGGTTTGGCGGCTAGAATCGGACGGTGGTGCACCTTCCGCCATGGCGGAAAGTCTGGGTTTTGTGCTGTCTGCGTTGTTTTAGCAAGACATCAATGCGGCCAGGAATAAACTCACGAACCCACCACCACTCAATGAGATCATGAATCCACATTTCCCCGCCGGAGTGCGTCCGGACACAACGCTTTCAGGCACACGGACTAGGAACTTCAACAGCCCCTCCTTTTCCTCTGATAATTGCTGCTTAACGGTAAGTAACCGTTGAAAAGATTGATTTGATCCTCTGAAGGAGCCATGCTGGGCATTCCTGGCAGGTTGCAAGCATCCCACCATGCTCCTTTTGCGACGCTCATGTTGAAAAAAAAAGCAAATCTGGACCTTACTATAGCGTTCCCGTCTGACAAAAAGATAGATTGCGATGAACACTACCATGTACCAGAGGCCGAAGGATATAGAAACAAAAGCAAGGCCGCCATCATGACCCCGAGCAATGCATGGCGTGGACTAGCACCACACTTACGGACAGCTGCAGAGTCGAGCGTCACGAATCACCTTAAAATGATTGGTATTAGATTATGCCGTGGCAGACCGGGCGGGGTCGTCGAAACTATTGACTGGTGGCCCGATCAGAGCTGCAGCATGAAGACAGGTCACACGTTTAATCATTTCCTAAATAGAACCGAGCCGATGCAGCTCTCGTCCATCTACCTATCCTCTGATCACTTCTGACAATCTCCAGCCGTGTTCTCCCCAGCAATTTCCTCGATTGATCGTAGCTTCGGCGTTTTTGCGACCTGCTTGCGTCGTAGTGCTGCGATTTTATGTTCTTCTCGTGCTTTATCTATCTGCTGTTTCTCAAAGATGACTTGCGGATGTCTTGGCTTTGGTGGTAGTGGCGCCTCTTCCAGTGGAGCGAATTCGTGGTCGAGGGACCAAAGCTCTTTGTCCTCCAAGCCGGCACCAGTGTCCTGATATAACCCTGGTGCAGAAGCATTACCGCTGCCGCAACGCCGATAATATCCATTGCGTGGCGTGATGGGGATCAACTTTGACTTCTGTGGGCCGGTGCCATAGTCGTCTGCTATGCTGCTTGGGCGCTGTCGGTTCGGTATGCCGATCGGAGGGGATGGTTGTAGAGTGCTTGGAGACATTGTGTTTAGCACGGCTCAGATCGATGTGAATTCATGTCTAGAATCCTTGCGTCCATATGCCTCGCTTAAATACAAGCCCCTCATGCGTGAAAAGCCAAGACCCAGCGGAAGACCATGTAGTGCAAGCTGTGGCATCATACGCCTGCGGTTAGTCAAGGAAGGGATTACTCTGGGGAAGGATTTGAAACTCACCTTCAGGGTGCGGCCTGCAGGTCCAAAAATCCTCGACTTTTCGTCCCTCGTTCAAGGGGAACCACCTTGAGGCGAGACCCACCAGACACGCTCGCTTGGGGGCGAGGGAGAGGCGTCGCTGTGTAGAATTGTATTCTTTTCTTCATTTGGAGTAGACTGGGACGTACGGCGAGGTAGATGATCCCATGGCGACAAAGGTGGCGCGACCAGAGGCTTGGCGTAAGGAAGTTGTCGGGTGCAGTTCGAAAATGCTATGAAGGATTATATATGAGAAGCCCCGGGGTCTCCCTCCCTTCGCCACCCCTGCTCAACTGCAACCTTGCGGTTCGAGCTGACCTGTTTCAGCAGGTGCGTACGGCTACATTGCTCTACGCCACTGACAGACAACGCAGTCACCTATCAAGGCTCTATAGAATTTGATCAATATCTGATTCGTTCTCTCATCTCATCAGTAAGCTCGTGTGCTAAGCCTGAGATGGTAGCCAGGCCACTAGATCCTTTTGATGCGTCCTGTGCGTCTCCTGTGTCGCACCTTCGATAAGCGCATCGAGCTCCTTATTCAATAAGCCCCTTCCGTTGTGGTTCTGATTCATGCTTTCTTTGATCTGACAGATAGCCCAGGCCGGGTGAAATGGAAGTGGAGCTGGTGGTAGGGTTTTTAATAGGCGGGGCAGTGGAGCTCGTGGTAGAGGAAGTGGCACTAGAAGCCTTTAGTATGTCCTTGTCTAAATATATGCCTTTACGGCAGTGTCATAACGTTAACTAACCTGCCTTCCATATCTATGCTTCCGGACGTAATTAATGGATGCAATTTAAAGAGGGGAGAGTTTGTGCGGGCCGTCATGTCCTCTTGCCCAAGCTGCCAATGCAGGGCCTCCGCTGTTCGCCATGGAATTCCCAATGCCGTACCGACTATCTGCCACATCTGTTCCTTGAAACTAGTCGACACTTTTAGTATACAGAATATTATCCAGGTTAGATATGATGGGATCCCACATACCGATCGTAAACGTACGCAAAGTTTTCCTCATCCAAGACGGCGCGCTTCTCAAGGTGGTTTTGATAGCGGAGGCGGCACGAAAGAGAGCTTCTTCCATGGAGGTGCTTTGCAACATCGTCCCATGTCATACCTTGGCCGCGTAGTTCGATGACCAGATTGTCCTCTTCGGGTTTCCAAGGACACGGCTTCTTAGCTGGCTGTGCCGAAACTAGGGGGGCTGGAGAAGCAACTCGCTTGCGTTTTCGACGTTTCCGAGACGGTTGGGGATTCTCTAAGCCCGAATGAACTATAGCCCTCACCGGTTGCTCAATGATGGGGCAACTGATGCTTGGTGACTGTTGTGGGAGGTTCAAGTCGGGCCCCTGATAAGAATGTGTATTGGTTGGAAAGATGCTTTGTAGTCGTGGGAGGTTCAAGTTGGATTCCCGATGAGAATATGTATTACTCGGAAAGACAGCATCGGATGAAGCGAGGAGCTCCTCTATACGCCTGATTGGCTGCGTGACCGGCCAGATGTCGAATTCAAGCGTAAGAAAATGACGTGTAGCGACCGGTGAAGGCGGAAAGGCAATGAGTGAAGGACGAAGGAGGTTTCGGCCTTGTGAGAGGGGGTGCGTGATATATACCGGGCACGGCTGCTCAGTTCTTCCCCCGGCTTTCCAATGGGGGATGAAGTGAGCGACGATCGGGTAGCTAGATTTGTCTAGCGCGGGAATCAACTCAGTTTGCAGTCCGCTCCAGCCGTTCGTTGCATGCAGCTACCGATACGATGCCCGGCAGCCGCTCGAACCACTTCCTGGCAAATCATATAGCCAGTGCGGGGCTGCCCCAGACACCAGAATGGGAATGAATCACGCGTTTGCTGGATAACAGATATGTGAAAATCATTGCAGCTGAAGGACGCTGCCGCTATCTCCAGGACTCATGACACCATCGGTATCCATCCTAGATGACTGACGATCTCTGCCATTTGTTCCGTAGCTCCCATGTATTCATCGAACCCCGGTACTTTGCAAAATACCGTCTCGACCAGTGTCCGCAAACCTGCAGGTCCCCATTGGATGGCGTCGCCGTCAATTCTCGATGATCATCATCCATCAGCCTGACAAAAAAGTTACGTATAATTCAATAATTATTGTACTGGAACTGATGATGCAAGGGACAAGTTCAGAGTAACCAGGTATCAGATCCTCCTCGTAGATGTAGTCCACATCTTAGAGAAAACACATACATAGAAAAACCACATATATATAAAATAGAGTCGCAAGATTGTATGCGGGTGAGGAGCAGACCTGAGGAGGGCCGCGTCTCACAAGACCTTGATGCGATCGTATGTTGGGCCAAGAGCCGGGTTGGGCACCGTGGTTCACCTGTCTACAATCCTGTCTAGAAGTGTGTCTAGAGGCATGATTGGAAGCGCGGCTGGATGCACGGCTGGAGGTGTGGCTGGAGGCGTGATGGGTGCACTTGCAACAAAAGTGCGAACTGGCCCTCCAGTGGTATCTGGAGGTGTGTTTTCAACGAAAATGATAGTCTCAACATGAGCATCAATCGACAGCAATGTCCTGGCAACCTGCTCTAGGTTTTGTGAGACACTCTGGTGCTCGCTAATATTTTATCAGCCATGTCCGACAGTCCGTGTTGTGCACATACCGTTCGATGGAAGTCCCACCATCTGAAATTGATGCATCGTCCTCGAAACTGGGTTCTATCAGGCTTTTAGAGCCAGCAGATCGACCCGAACTCTCTGAGAAATGCCTGCTTCGCCTTGCCTCTTCAGGATCACCCTGCTTATCGTCCACGCCTTTGAAATCGGGAATCGGGGGCCCGCGAGCCAAAGTGTTGAGTACTATAAACTCCGTAATGCTCGCTCTGAATATGTCAGTGAGATTTCTCTAGGGGTGGATTGCGTACCAGAAAAGCAAGACGCTGCGTCTCAGTCTTGATGACACCAGCGCCACACCCAATGACGAATATGTAGATAAAAATGTTCAAAAGAAGCGACCAGCGTTGAGAGCGAGGCAATTTGCCCAATTTTCTGATCAAGACAATCCACACGAGAGCAGCAACCGCATGGAACAGGATTCCGCCAACGTGGAAAGTGTGCTTTGCTACCTGGGACATCGTGGTAGGATTGTCCTTCATGGCTTTGGTAGTGAAAACATCGTGGTCGAAAATAGACACGCAAATGCCTGTCACTTGGAGCCCAACAGCTAGAATGGTGATCAACCCGGTGATTCCCAATGGCGTCTTGTAATTATTCCTGACACCATTGAGGGTTCTCTCCAATATGAGGATCTAGTCGTCATCAGAGGATTCTGCGCGTGCACCAAGACAGCTTCACCCACCTCTAGTAGTGTCCCATTCAACCTGGTCCAGCCCAATAATAACAGCGAGGCTCGTTCCTGCCATCCTAATTTGACCAAGCCAGAGAAAACGAAATACGGACAGACAAGTAGACAAGCAGTGACGACTTGCAGTATAAGTCGCCTTCCGGCAGGTATCTCTACCCTCCAAAAAAGGGAAGGTATCGATAATCCGATGGTGGCGCAGACCACGACGTGTTTTACTACGTCGAAATGATCCATCGAAGAAGGACGGCAAGGCTGGGGCTGCAGCTTGCAGGCACGCAAATGCAAGAAGGCAAAGAATGCACTCAGCGTAAAATGCAGGCGAAGGACAGGGACGTATCAGCCTTATTGGGGAGTGTGCATATATATCAGAAGCTCTTGAACGTAGTGCATATTGCTTTGCACGGCAAGTCCGCTTGTTCCCCGAGAATACCAGGTTATAGTAATGTCGCTCAAAACCAGTTGTACAGATCTATCACGGATATAGCAGCAACGGGAGATGGCGGAATGCTGAGATTGCCTCATGTGTGGCTCATCACACTGCATGAGGAGTTCCGCAAGATCCTTGCCACCGGCTCAATGCTTCCGGAAACGATCAGGGAGGCTTGTACAAACAAGTGCCATGACCTACTGTCGCCAAAGGGGAAATCTGCCTGCTTCGTCCATGCGACCACTAGGTGGATGAAGCCACCCAAGAGCCCCTTCCCTTAGCCATCAAGAACCAGATAGACGAGATTGGCAAAATGATGAAAGACAATTAATGCATTTATCAACGCCAATCCTCTGGTCAAGCGCGTCGATCGGCTTAGTCAATATTCTCCTGCAGTAAAGCATTCACAACCTCCTTTGCGGTTTCGAACCGGCGCTCACAGCAGCACCCTGCGATAATGGTTCCGAAAGTAACGTCCGATAAATCTGGAAATCCACCTTCTTGGTACAACGTCTGCACACGCATGCCGTACTCGAACATCTCATCATTTTCGGGCGCTGGACTTCCGTGGAAAGGGTAATGGCCCGTCATTATGATGTAAATGATGACACCCAGACTGAAAACGTCGACGCGAGCAGAGTGAAACTCGTTCAAACGGGGATCTCGATATGGATCGTCCGGAACCAGGTCGCCACAGATATTCAATTCAAGCCACTGTGAAGCACCAAAATCGGCAAGAACTATGTCTACAACATTGTCGGCTTCGTGAAGAAGCACGTTTGTTGTACTCAAGTTCTTATGAACGATGCCCATCTCATGTATATAGGCTAGAGCTTGAGCGAGTTGTAGGGCCCATCTTTTCCGTGTAGTGATATCTATGTCGATATCTTCTCGATCGAGGAATGACTGTAGGTCCCCACAGTTCGCCTCGCTCAAGGTCAACCCATCCAATCTTCCTTTGGTGATGCAAGGTCCGTGGTATCTTTTTATCGTTAGCGTTGGAGAATTATCAGGTGTCGAAACATACCGGATGATTCCAGGATGAGTTCCTCGTTCCTGCAGATTCTCCAAAATCTGCTTCTCGACGACCATCGCTTTTTGAAACTCGACCGTCAAATCCTGGCTCTTGACAGGCCATGGTATTTTACCAACAAAACCATCTCCCAAACGATAGACAATAGCGGTCCGACCTTTCAAACTCAGAACTTACATATCGGCTGGGATGCTTGGATTCGATGGTTTGCAAATGTTGGTGTTAGAATCTAGAGGAAAGGCGGGGTCAGCAACGTTTAAGAGGGGTGATGCGCCTAGCCACTAGTCTCCAATCCAATTCAGGATTGGTTTAATCACGTGTGCACAAAGCTGGCTACGAGGAACAGGTCCTGATAATCAGTGACCGAATGGATTCAGTACAAAGTTTCGCCCAATCGTCTACCGCACAGTCTGGTTCCTCCCCCTCGCCTGCCGGTTGAGCGACAGGCTCTCAGGCCACTTGCTAGTTGGGCCGCCCTTCCCTACCGCCAGTCGATAACAATCCAATAAGCGATTAACTCCTACTTCCCAAGGCTTCATTTTCATTGTTAGTATGATGGTGATGAGAAGACAAGGTGGCGACAACTTACGCTTTACAATCCGGGCACTTATCATCGAAGGATGAAGACCCACCCGAGATCTTGTCAACCTTGTGGCCAACTTCATCTTTCTTGCTGCACCTGTTCGATGAAAGTGTTTCCCCGTCTTTGATATGGCCGCACCCAAAGGTAGTTGTTTCTCCAGACCCTGTCGTAGCACATCTTTGAACTGATTGATGTGTGTGTGTGTGTGGTTTCTAGACGGGTTTGTCTGTCCCTCTTTATATAGATGATGCGCCGAATCAGGGCATCGAAATCAGCTGCGTATCATTATCATGTGATCCAATTCAATACGCCTTGAGTGGGAAAAACTACCCTGCTCTTCGCAGCACCCATGTTAAGGGGTTCTGACGGTTTGAGGGCCTGGGCTTTATTGAATGGCGATGATCTAATGCAGATACGGCTCACCCCAGACGTCCATGAATAGCCCCCAGGAAAGATCCAGGTCTGGAGCATCTGCATGAGCACATAACCTGCTCCACCGTGAAGTTAGTTATCCTTACCACGTTCTACATGTTACCACGAAAAACAAGTCCACTTACCACCTTCTAGATGGAGATTTCACCATGTACGGTGTCGAGCATGCATCATGTACTGCAGAGATTGCGCCAATACATAAAGATCAGTATATAGACCGCCTAGTGGCGCAAGTTGCGTCCGGGCCTTGCACTCGTGGGAGTTTACGGACAGTGAACCTGTCGAAATCACATTTCCAGTCACAAGCCGATGCCGATTGATATGTTGTCAGCTGTGTGGGGAGAGCAATGTTGAACAACAAAAATACATTGGGTGTCATAACAGACGATTCGCTGACAGATGACTCCATGTGATCACAGTACGTCAGGTACCGGGTACCAGGACTGTGACATATCTATACAAGACATAGGAAAAGGTGCCGGTGAAACTCCACGAACGAATTGGCAGACTAATTTTCCCTTAGGCATTATAGCTGCCTGAGAACCATTTTGCAGAATCCACAGAGCGAGCCTCATCAGAGGTCATATGCAATGAAACTTTGGGGGAGATCTGGGGTGTCGAAGAAAAGGCGCAAGAAGGCGGCTTGTCAGGATCTAAAACATTTAATTGTGCAATTCCACAATCATTGACTTGACAATTACCTCCCCCCAGTGATGATGGAGAAACATTCATTGAATTCCCTTGTTCGGGGTCTGATAGTTGCTTCGTAATAAAGTGTGTATGGAGCCGGACAAGGAGTAGAAGGAATAGAAGTAACACTTCTCGCACACATGATACCTGTTCAAGGTTAGTCAGGGCAGTGTCTTTGTAGTATCCACTCACTAGATATATCGGCCCGTGTGATCGTGTATATGCGTCGAAGCAGCCACTAGGCAATTGATGATATATCGCTAAGAATGCTATATCGCCACCGAGTGCGACCATGAAGCTGAATGCAATGAACACAACCTTTGCTTGTCTGAGTTTTGCATAACGGCGAAATATGCGGAGGAAAACAAAGGTCGCCAAACTGTGGAATAACAGGCTGCCAACAAATGGAGGGAGCTTATGTTTGCCCACATCGACGCCATAGAAACCTAGCAGTTGGAATGCAATTCCAATCGCGCCGAGGACGGCTCTAAGGCTTCGCCAGATGATTTGTTTCGTTCTACTTCGTGTGCGGAAATGCGGTTGTTCGATGGTAAAGAGGAGTGATCCGAATTGCCAGCAGAAATAAAACTAAGCAAGTCAGTCTCGCTTCGGGTTCAACACAGTGAATACAAACCACAACACAGAGCCCAAAGACTGCAGGTATCACCAGTGCCGCTAAGTATGCATATCGGGATGCAGATCCAGGCTGTTTCTTCGAATGTCTCCAGATTGAAAAGAACATAGAGGAGAGTGTCAAGCCCACTATTGAACTTATCAAGCCCACGGATACCCAGAGTCTGTTGTGCGAATGATGCCAGAGGTAAATATGCGCGCTACTGAAGATAAAGACAAGTACAGCGCACACAAGGGCCCCAGGTGATAGGTCCGCCGTCTTGAGAACGTAAGAATCAGGGCGCTCGCACAGGAGACCTGCAGGGAGCAGTTCCAACATCTTGGGATAAAAACGTGCAGGAAGGCAGCCGATGATGAGCAGAAGGCGGACGTCTCAGCCTTGTGGAACGTGCATGTTATATGAGGACTGTCATGAATGAGCATGGGTTCGTGGGCGCGGCCATGCGTACAGCCGGAACGATCGAAGAGCATCGCAGTCCTGTGGAGCTAGTAGCTTGCCGCGGAACTGTGCGTCTGCGGGAGTATCCCTGATCGATGAGCGATAACTCTATGTTGTGCGCATTCGGTATCGGGTGACTCGGCTGCATGCTTCCGAGGCTAGCGCGAGACAGGGGATTTCACGAGCAAATTGCTCGCGAAATCCCCCAAAGCTGGGGCAAACCTCCGCCCCCGAACATGAGCGAAGACGCCGCGAGCAGACTTAAAGACGCCCTCAAGTCAATCTCTCCAGACGATGTTCTTCACAATAAGGTAAGCAGATTTAAACTTGACTATTTGATACCAAAACTGACTCGGCAACGACGTTGGTCTCGGCTTTCGAACAATTCTTTGAGTCGGGCACAGTAGATGCGTGTGATAAACTTCTCCGGCAGTGGTTCAAGATTATTGAGACGCGGGGCCAGTTCCCAGGTTTATTAAGAACGATCCAAGTGTTGCCAAGACCCGCGCGCGACGCCCCAGCCACTGCCCCCCATTGCGACACAGGATCGGGACATTCCGCAGTTGAGGAGCCAATAGCTACGCCTTCCTCACCGCCTGCCTCTCTGACGGAAGAGCAAAAATCTAAAGTTAAAGCATTTGCTAAGAAGCTTGTCAAATCGTTTGACGGAAATCCAGCACCTGAAAACAGTCATCTCAAGCGCTGGGAGGTTATGAAGCCGACAAACAATGGAGTGAAGCGATTGACGCAAGTGGGCCAGACAATCGGCATGACAACAGAACCTGCCGTGAAGCGGCTGAACATTCTTTTCTTTGCGCACACCGTGGATTGGTTTGAACCGAGCGAACAGGGCAAGGCAAAAGGACATGACAACAAATCGACGGCGCTGAAACTTGTTGCGGAAAGCTGTAAGTTCAACATCAATCGTGTGCGCAACACATATAGGCGGAGACAGCCATACCTGCTTCTGGCAGAGTCGTGTGGCTTGACTTCCCTGCTTGCACCAGCAGGAATAACAGAGTGCGTATGACATTGTATATATCAGATCTACTCATGAACTAAAGTCCTTCAGAATTGAGAACTTCTCAGAAAACGAAATTGATGCTATCCCCAATCACTTATCCGCTGGTGAGATTTTGTACCTCAAATCTCCAGATAGGTGTAGGTCCGTCGCCAAAACGCTTCTTCGGGGCCTCGAGTTTCATGGTTGGACAAGGTCAGAGCTTGCACGCGTTGGCAGAGGGGGGCTCATAGAACTTATTGGCAATTACGTTGATCTTAAGAATCTTACGGAAGACAAAATACCCTATCTAGAGGCAGTAGGAACAATTCGGGTCAAACGCTACCTACCACAAGGGAAAGGGCCCAAAAAGACAAAACGGGTGCGGACCAACGGGCCAGTAGGCAAGGGAATGCTCTTGGCGATGGACGCGCACGAAGGCGAGGGGACCACAGATATTCTAACCTCTGACCCTGGAATCGGCGAGTATTGCCCCCAGGCGGAGGCACCGGTCACTCCTTAGACTTCGCAAACCCTACTTCAGATACTGTAAATTCTCCAGAGAACGGTATGTCTATGTTTCAGATCAACGACGACTGCTCACTATAGACAGATCTGTCAAGCAGAATGCTCTCCAGCGATGGAAGAGACGCCACACTTCTGGACGATTTTCTATTTAGGAATATCGACACGATCGACCACGTTGGCGAAGTATTACTAAGTTGGGAGTCAACGACAACAAATTAGGGTACGTCAGTAGCAGACACCGGAAGCGAACATGATTCGGTTGGCACAGAAAGGCTGGGTAGCATAGTTTAAATGTCTTTGTTCATGAAGAGCTTGCCTCCTGCCGCGGCAATATAGGCAATAGAAGTAGCAGAAAATCTACATTGTGGGCCTCGAAGCAAACAGTTTGTTCAAACTCGAGTGGGTGAAGCAGAAACACACCAAGAGCTGCACGCGCTTCTGTTTTACTGTCTTGGTTCCAGATCCAACTTCTCAAGTGTTTCTCCGTTAAGTTTTTGGGGTCACCGAACAGAGTGATAATACCAATGTGATTTTCCTTAATTCTAATAGAACCAGAGGTTTGGCAGAGAAACTGTGGTAGCTTCACTGGATTTTTAATGTCTGCCCAAGGGATTGCTGCTTGAATATCGGATTTCTATATTGTCTTAGTAGGTTCCATGAAGCTTTGATATTGCTGAGCATACTTTGGAGTAGATTTCTTTGATTATGGCCGCGCATTCGTCTGGCGCCGGTGCATCATATGTGTACAGTATTGTGTGCTCTTCCTCCACCGCCATTAGCTTTCTGTCTCTCAGGACTACTGCACTGGTCAGCTCATCGAGACGTAGCGTGGAGCCCAGATATGTAAGTGTAGACATCAGTCAACACGTAAACGAAAAGGCGAGGCGTAAGGCTGGGTGTGTTGTGAAGAAAGGAAGAAAAGAAAGGTGGGATAAAGGCTGATCGCTGACAGAATAGTTCGATAGCTTACGTAATCAACATGTTCTCATTGGCTAACGTACCTGGCAAGCGAGCGCGCCGGGCAAGCGAACGCGCCACCCTACCAACTTTTCGCGACGCGTCACCTATCAACAACAATGGCTCAACCATCTAGTATCCAATCACCCTGCAATGAAGCAAATATAATCCTAGCTACCTCAGCTCTTAATCGCAAGCAAATTGAGAGTGAGAGATATGCTGCTTCCACTTATGATGTCTCGCGACGAACAATAAATCGACGACGTAATGGAATCGCTGCGCGACGCGATTGCCAGCCCAACTCAAAGAAGCTTACCAAGCTAGAAGAGGAGGTAATACTAGGCACATACTTGACCTAGATGCGCGAGGGTTTCCGCCCACTCTAGGTGCTGTGCGAGATATGGCGAATAAGTTGCTCGCTGAGCGCGACGCTGGCCAGGTCGGCGAAAAGTGGCCTAGGAATTTCGTCAAGCGAACAAGCAGCCTTACTACACGATTCAATCGACCGTACGATCGACAGAGAGCCCTGTGTGAGGATCCTGAGGCTATCAGGGCCTGGTTCGACCTTGTACCGCGCACAAAAGCTACCTATGGTATCTGCGATGAGGATACCTACAACTTCGACGAGACTGGCTTTATGATGGGCAAGATATCAGTTCAGCTCGTTGTCACAGGATCAGAGAGACGCGGCAGACCAAAGGCTATGCAGCCAGGCGATCGCAAGTGGGTTACAGCAATCCAAGGAATCAACGCTGCTGGCTGGGCAATCCCATCCTTCATCATCTTCCCAGGCCAGTATCACCTCTCTGCCTGGTACGAGGATGATGATTCACCACGCGACTGGGCTTTCGCAGTCAGCGATAACGGCTGGACGACTAATGAGCTTGGGTTAGAGTGGCTGAAGCACTTTGTCAAGCATACAGTAGAGCGTAGGGTAGGCGCGCGCCAGCTGCTCATACTTGATGGTTATGAGAGCCATAACTCGCTCGAATTTCAGGCGCTATGCAGGGAGAACAATATCTATACTCTCTGCATGCCGCCGCATTCGTCGCACCTCCTGCAGCCACTTGATGTTGGCTGCTTCTCGCTATTGAAGCGTGCATACAGCCGCCAGATCGAGAGCCTAATACGCGACCACATCAACCACATCACGAAGCTTGAGTTCCTACCAGCCTTCCGCGCTGCCTACGAGCAGTCAATTACACAGGAGAACATATGCGCAAGCCTTCGAGGCGCTGGCCTAGTCCCACACGACCCAGAGGTGGTGATATCGAAGCTTGATGTCAAGCTTCGTACGCCAACACCGCCCGCGCCAGAGGTCACCCTATGGGAAGCCAAAACACCGAGCAACGCGCGTGAACTAGAGGCTCAATCCACATTAATTCGCGATAGGATTCGGAGGCATAAGGGCTCGTCGCCTGCTTCTATCATCGAGGCCCTTGATCAGCTTAAAAAAGGCGCTGAGGTGATGGTGCACTCAGCTGTGCTTATGCGCGAGCGGATCGCGAGGCTTGAGAAAGCAAATGAGGCAGCCACAACGCGTAAACAGCGAAAAAAGAAGCGGATTCAGCAGCGAGGCACCTTAACAAAAGCAGAGACAGAGGAGATTATTGCTCAAATGGACGTTGAGCAGCAGCTAGAGGTGGAAATGCGTCAAGGCAAGGCGCGATTAGGGTTGGTTGGTTGGTTGGTTGGTATTCATTTTTCGTCCGTATGATGAGGAGTAAGTCCACCATATCGCCTCCCGAGGGGCATATAAGACGTGCTAAGCTATGGATTTACAGTGCCAGCGCGCTACCTTAGAAAGCATTTCTTGCCTATGCGGGTATTGCTACCATTTCAAGCTGTAGCTCCCCTTCCAGTTAGGGAGACTAGGCCGTGTATGTACATCAGGGAGTGGAGCTGCTGATGCGGCACCTGAGGCCTCCTTCGTAGCTACAGCGTCCACCACACGCTTCTGACGCTTGTCGCTCTGTGTAGATGGCTGCGGGGCCTTTCTCTTACCCTTTCGGGCAGATTGCAAAGCTTTTGCTGCATCCCGAGCCTCCTTTTCGCGAGCGCGCTCTGCTGCCTTCTCAGCCCTCTCCTTCTCCCTGGCTACCTTGGCTGCCTCCCGCGCCACACGCTTCTCCGCTGCGATTTTTTCCTTGCACAGCTTAGCTGCCTTCCTTAACTCAGCTGTCTCGACTTTTTGAAGTTTCTGCTCCTTCTCCTCTTGTTCCTTCACAGACTGGCGTACACGCACCTCCATGGTATTCTTGACGTTGCTGAAGGTTAAGAGGCTTGCCCTTCTTCTTATGCTTCTTCTTAACCAATAGCACCTCCTTAAGCCCGTTAACTTCATGCCGAAGGAGCTCGTTTTGAACGGAGATGTGGTGGAGTGAGCGGCTGAGCTTCTGCGCGTCCTTTCTGCCTTGATCCTCTACTGCAGATCGCACAAGGCGATCTAGTTTACGCCAGTCAGATCCGCTAAGTACTGACGTAGAACTCTCTCGTGATCCCTGCTCATCTTTGGTGGTTTTGGTGAATCTTTTGAGTATAACCTCTGGATTGAATGGTGATATACCAGTGGCATCAAAAGACTTGAGGATTGTCTCTTCTTAAAAGGAGCTTATCCAGGCCTTCCAGAAGAGAGGGAAGAAGTCACCTTTCTTGATTGGGACTAGGCCTTGGCTCTTCTGGAGGTAGGTTGTGAGCTCAGCAGAGTAGGCTGATGATAGAGGCTTGAAGAGCACCACATCAAGTGGCTGGAGCGTATGCGTTGAATGAGGGGAAAGTATAGCTAGGGGAATCCTATTCTGATCACAATAGTTGATAAAATCCATCGTAACATGGGATCCATGGCCATCAGGGATAAGTAGCCTATACGATCGTCGAGCTTTTGCTTTAGTATGGCGATCAAACACCTGTTCAAGCCAGGCAAGGCCAGCATCGTTGTTTGTCCAGCCAGAGGGTGAAGAGGAGACGTGTACGCCATGCTTTCCTGCCTTGATGTGCTCAACCCAGCTCGATTGTATGCTGCTGTTGGTAGATTGATAGATAAGACTTGGCGGTAAGGCGGATCCATCAGCGCACACACACGCTAGGATGGTGATCCATTCGCGAGAGCCATCTTGGAGAGACGCTCTAACCTCCTTCTTCTCCCACATCCGTCTGCTGAACACTCGTTTTGATCTACCAACAATACCAATCAGGCAGCCCTTTTCATCCATATTGTACGTGTGACGAGGCTCAATACCGTATTCCTTGATTTTGTCCCCTAGGTGATCAAAATACAGGCCGTATTTATCCCCTGAGTCGGCGTTGTGGCGACTGTTGTCTATACCAGCTGCCCATCGAGAGATGAGATGGATGCTGTGTCGGTTGATGAAGCGCGTAACCCAGCTCTCGCTCACTGGCTCCTTGGCTATTGTTGACGCGAAATTTCGTATCATCTCTCTCGTAGGTGGCAAGTGGCGCGCTGTGAGCCCTTTAATATATCGTATAAGCTCCTGCTCTTGTTGTGGGTTGAGCTTTTGCTGCGCAGTTGCTTGCTCTTCGCGTGAGCGTGTTTTAGCTTGGTGCCTCCGCGTCAAGGTAGACTTCCAGATACAATACTTGGCAGCAATCTTCCTATAGGAGAACTCTTGGCCAAGTTCTAGCGCTTCTATCTCTGCACGTGCGTCGTCAATTGGAGCCATTGTGGTGGAGTTATCGCGTGTTGAAGTTCTGTTGTTTTTTGATGAGGGTGGCGCATTGCGCGAACCGGCGCATCGCGCGCACGGATTCGCGTGATGCACGCACAACACCATGAAACCCAACAGCGAAAAAAGGCGGAACGACGGTCAGACAGAACGAGGATTTTCATCAGGCGCGATTCGGAACGGAAAGAGGAGGGAATACTCAAACAGGGGAGGGACTCGTGATGGAGACAGGGGAGAGTGACGCGCGCGCGACACGCCGATCGGCCCGAACGCGCAGGAAAACTGTGAAAGCTGCCGAACTTCGTCTCGAGAACGCGCTGCACGAAATCGATTCGAGCGAGTCCAGCTGCGCAGATGAAGATAATCACGTACACCTCGAGCCGCCCAGGGCCCCACAACCGAACCGTACACGGAGGATACCTGAAGGACTGGTCAGGGGTAAAGCGGCGAACGAAAATGCGGAACACACGAGGGCGCGTAATAAAGTCGAAGGCCAAAACCTAGAGAGAACGCTAGCAGCGATACTAGGAGCTTTAGAAGATCTTAGGGCAGACAACTCGGCACTAAAAGCCTACAACCAAGAGCTCAAGACAGCGGTAGAAGGCATAACGAAGGAGCTAGCCGACACCAAGGCACAACTTGCAGATGCTAGGGCCCAATTATTGGAACTTTCGGGCGAGTTAAGAGCCCAAACGGCAGCTAACGGATCACCGTCCTATGCAGACGTAGCACGTACGCCACCAAGCAGTCAACCTAGTAACCTACGTACCCTCTCCGGAACGACGACACCAACAACAATAACTGACACGCCCTACTGTACGATAGACACCTCTAGAGTAGAGGAGACGGATAGACAAGAGGCTCAGATAGGGAGGATCCGGGAAGCTATTGAGCGAGAGCTTAGGACAATCGAAGGTAAAGAAAAATGGCGGTGCGCAGCGGTAACAAGGGACCCTAAGGATACCAACAGGATTAGGATTTCGTGCAGGAGTGAGGAGGAGTTAAGGGAGGTTAAGGAAGCAGCACAGAAAACTGCCGTAAGGGGCGCAAGAATTCTCCGCGATCAACTGTACCCAGTACGGATAGACAACGCGAACCGCACAGCGGTCTTGAACGAGCACGACGAAGTACGACTAGAGGCTGCGCAAGCCTTAGGGGAGGAGAACGAGGTGCAGATCGCAAAGATGAACTGGCTAAGCAAAAAGGACTCAGGCAAGGCATACGGATCTATGGTTATATACGTAAAGAGAAGCAGCGAAGCGGCGCGGCTCCTCCAAGGACAATATTTCCACATTAACGGAGAATCTGCGTACACTAAGGAGTTTAAGCCCCACGTAGGTCCGGTGCAATGCTACAAATGTCAGCAACTAGGACATAAGGCCTTTGCATGCACAGGGCAACAGACCTGCGCAAGGTGTGCGGTGTCAGGTCACCACCACAGAAAATGTCAAGCCGAAATCCCAAAGTGTGTACCTTGCGGAGGGCCCTACGAATCCTTCTCGAAGAACTGCCGGATACTGCACCCCAGCCGTGATGAATAGACCGCTCCAGATCTTCCAGCTTAATGTAGGAAAGCGGAGATGGTACAGCACAGTATGATGAATGACGAACAACTGCAGCAATACAGCGTGCTAGCGATCGCGGAGCCTCACACAACGGAACAAGGAAGGGGAGCTACTTACGACCCCAATGGGACACCCAAACTGGATAAAGCTTATGCCAACAACACAAAAAGAGGGCAAATGGCCAATTCGGAGCATGATGTGGATTAGAAGAGACATCGAAGCCGAGCAGGTGGCGGTAAACTCATCAGACCTTACGGCAGCGGGTAGAGGGCACAAATGCACGAGCGCTGGCAGACTCTACGAGCACGCTCCACGCCCTGATCCAGCAACAACGGAATCGTATACGGACGCGTACAGATGTGATACTGGTTGGCGACTTCAACCAGCACGACGCACTGTGGGGAGGAGACGATGTGGTCGCACACCGAAGGGGAGAAGCAGACCCGATCATCAACTTAATGGACGGCTATCACCTGCAAAGCCTGCTTCCGCGCGGCACAAGGACCTGGCACCACGGGGATCAAGAGAGCACGATTGACCTAGTGATTTCTTCTGCAGAGCTGGCAGAGGACCTGATGCGATGTAGACTACACGGGACTGACCATGGGTCCGATCACAGCGCGATTGAGACGACATTTGACGTGAACACACCGCCTCAGAGGGACGAGAGGAGGCTCCTTTTCAAGAATGCACCATGGGAAGAGATAAGACAAAGGATTGCAAGGACACTGCACACTAAACCAGTAATAGGGGATACTAAACATCAGGCAGACCGTCTGATGGAGGCAGTGCTCGAGGCGGTCCACAGCCTCACCCCAATAGCAAAGCCGTCACCGTACATGAGAAGGTGGTGGACGTCAGATCTGACCCAGCTACGGAGGGTACACACATACTGGAGAAACCAGGCGAGGGCGCAACGTCGGGCGGGCCGACTTGACCCGGCCACGGAAGAGAAAGCAAAAGAGGCGGCAAAACAGTTTCACGATACAGCACGGCGACAGCGAAAGTCCCATTGGGGCAACTTCCTTGCAGAAGACGGTAACATATGGAAAGCCGCCAGATACCTCCAGCCAGGCAAAAAGGCTGAGTTTGGCAAAACCCCGCCCCTAACCAGGGAAGATGGGACTACAACAGAGGGACCACAAGAGCAGGCGGAGGAGATGCTCTCTGTCTTTTTTCCGCCACTACCAGAAACGATTGAGGAGGAGGGAGAGAGACACCAAAGAAGGCAACTACCCATGCCACCGCTGAACCTAGAAGAGATAGAACGAGCAGTGAACGAGGCCAAACCATGGAAAGCGCCTGGCGAAGACGGTTTGCCGGCGGGAGTATGGAAACAAATATGGCCAGTAGTGAAATGGGACGTACTGCGCCTGTTCCAAACGTCCATCAATGAGGGTCAACTGCCAACTCAGTGGTTAAACGCCAGGATCATCCCCCTGAAAAAGCCCGGGAAGGACGACTACACCAAAGCCAAGGCTTGGCGACCAATCTCACTACTGTCGACGCTAGGAAAGATAATGGAAGCGGTGCTCGCAGAAAGGATATCGTACATGGTGGAGGAGCATGGCCTTCTCCCCACGAACCACTTCGGGGCCAGAAAGAAGCGTTCAGCCGAGCAAGCGCTGCTGTTGCTGCAGGAGCATATATATCAAGCATGGAGGCAGCGGAAGGTGCTCAGCCTTATTAGCTTCGATGTCAAAGGTGCATACAATGGTGTGTGCAAGGACAGGCTAATACAGAGGCTACGCGCCAGAGGGATCCCTCAAATTCTGACGCGTTGGGTGGACGCCTTCTGCTCTGAGCGAACAGCGAACATTGTGATAAATGGACTGTCGTCAGAGAAGAGAGACCTGCCGCAGGGCTCACCACTGTCGCCTGTCCTCTTTCTCTTCTTTAACGCCGATCTCGTCCAGGGACAGATCAACAGGGATAAGGGATCAATCGCATTTGTGGACGACTTCAGCGCATGGGTGACAGGCCGCTCAGCCGCAGACAACTACGAGGGGCTCCAAAAGATCATCAGCCACGCGAGCAGCTGGGAAAAGCGGAGCGGCGCAACCTTCGAGGCGGACAAAACGACGCTAATACACTTCACACGGAACAAGGGGCGGACCTGCACCCAACCAATCAGAGTAAAAGGCCAAGAAGTCAAGCCAGGAGACGAGGCAAAGATCCTAGGGGTTATTATGGATGCAGAGCTCTGATACAAGAAACATGTGGCAAGAGCAGCGACGCGAGGTCTGAGAGCAGCGATGGCACTTTCCCGGCTAAAGAACCTGTCGCCTCGGACAGCTCGTCAGCTGTTCAGAGCCACGGTGGAACCAGTTGTGGACTACGCATCATGTGTATGGCAGCACGCAACCAAGCATACCCCCTCAGCATTCCAGAACATCCAGAGGATAGGTACATAGGCCATTATTGGCTGCTTTCGGACAACAGCTACCGCAATCGCAGAGGCCGAAGCAAGCATAAATACGGTGATAGAACGGCACAGCTACAAAGCAACAAAGCTTTGGGTCAACATCCACTCCCTGCCGAGGACGAACCCGCTAACACAGTTACATTTCAAACCATTTGCAAGGTTTATCTCACCCCTCCAGATGATAGCCTCAGCGCATGAAGATTCAGACACCAGCCACATGGAAACAATCATGCCATATGTAATCAGCCCGTGGAGCAAACGCATCACGACAACGGCAGAGCCAGACTTAGAGAAGGCCACAGCACTAGTAAACCAAGAGGACGGAATAAAGATTGCAACCAGCACGTCGGCGCGCCGCGGCAACATCGGAGCAGGGTGGGCGATACTGGACACCCAGGACATCAGGGCGGACAAACCCCACACTAGCTCTGCTATCCTGGGCCCAAGGGAAGAGCAGAACCCTTATGTAGCAGAACTATTTGCTATCGCAGGAGCGCTAGAAGATCTAGGGAG
The DNA here is from genome assembly GCA_015832175.1 of Paraphaeosphaeria minitans. NCBI lineage: Eukaryota > Fungi > Ascomycota > Dothideomycetes > Pleosporales > Didymosphaeriaceae > Paraphaeosphaeria > Paraphaeosphaeria minitans. Next base: position 408,425 of record WJXW01000019.1, on the reverse strand, counting down.
ACCGCACCGTAGGCGAATCATGATCCTCACAAGAAACCTGGCCGCCCTTCAGGTGGTTCGCCAGCCGAGGAGACAGTCAGGACAACACATCATCCAAAGAATCTACCGCACAATCCAGGACCTGGAGATGCTAGAAAACAAAGTAGATCTTATATGGATTACGGTGAAATGCAGCAACGCTCTTACAGACGAAGCGAAGAAAGCGGCAAAGAGGACTACGCAGGAGGGCAGTACGCCATGCGTGCGTCAGCTTCAAGCTAAATCAACCGTTATCAACACGACAATGGCAAAAGCACAAGCAATGAGGACTCTGCCAGACGGCACAGGAGCATATAGCAAGCGGATAGATGCAGCATTACCAGGACGACACACCCGCAGGTTATACGACAACCTTAGCAGACAAGAAGCGACGGTGTTAGCACAGCTACGCACAGGGATGATACGGCTAAACGCATATCTCTACCAGATTAGAGCAGCGGATTCTAGGGCATGTCCTTGTGGCCACACGGAAACACCTGAGCACTTCCTCTTCCGATGCGCGCGATGGGACACGCTTAGGGAACAAATGCTAGAGCAATCAGACACGCTGAGGGGAAGCCTCTCATTCTACCTTGGAGGGAGAGCAAAGACAGATCCAGCGAAGACATGGGCACCGAGCATAGAGGCAGTGAAAGCGACAATCCGATACGCGATAGCGACAAAACGCCTAGAAACAGCAAGCGGAACGTAGGAGGAAAAGACTAACCCTCTCACTTAGCAGGTCTGCTTCATTTGCCGAAGAAGGGACACTGAACACTTAGGGGAACAGCCCTAAGACAACTTGCTACTAACCATTTAGGAGGGACTCTAGATACACAGAGTTATGATGAATAGACACAAGGACGGTTATCCACAGGGGCTAGAGGGAGTTAGGTCATTACTGTAAGCTCCGGTATGTAGTTAGCGTAAAAAGGCCCTTTAGGCGAGTGAGCCGGGCGTAATAAATCAATCATTCAATCAATCAATCAATCAATCAGCTGTATCGTTGTACTAATTCTAGATGTAAGTCTGCAGCTGCGGTCTCTTTTGCCTAAGAGCGAAGCCTACCATTTTGCACGGCCACATAGGTGGTAATGTAAATGGGGGACTATTACGCCAAGAAGTGGTAAGGCGGTCTTTTGCCGCATCGTAAATTCACATCTCATGACTCGGAAAACCTGTGCTATGTCGCTGAGTTGCGTGTAAGACTCACAGCCCCGGATGGGCTGTAGGAAGCCAAAGCAGCCAATGAGGGCGTCAATCGGTCCCTAGAAAAACCAGCGCTCAGGCGATCCTCGTTCCACATCCGTGTAGTGATAGATGCATTGGTACATAGCGGTGTGTCATCGATTATAGACATTGAATTACACTAAATATTGGTTTTCGACTTCCACACGGGTAAAGTGCTTCGTCTCATCGTCTGCTTCGTGACGCTGTAGGTTACGTTGCTACATCGACTCGAGCGTGTCAGGCTCAGTTCAAGCCTGCTCAACTCATCCGGTCTGTTCCTACCTACATCTCACACCACGGCCAAAGTCCCTTCCACCGCCAAGCTCGTAGCTGGCGAAATGCTTTCAATCATGAGCGAAACGATGCAGGCCAGCGCAGACATGGCTGCCCCAGTAGCTCCAGCTCAGCTTCATCTGCCCGAGCCAAGTTGTCAATTACCGCGGATGCTGCATTAACATGTTACCATGGAAATCAACGCGAGTAGGTCACGTCCAGACGCTGAGGCGAGCGAGACGGATTGAGCTGCTCATACATCCTTGCCGATCGAGTGAGTCAGATTCCTCTTTATTCCGGGATGGGAGAGTAGCCGATCTTGCAACGGGACGAGGACAGAGGAGAGTGCGAGGAGTTCATGGCTGTAGCGTAGAGTTAAGTCAACTCAATTTGGTCTTAGGCTCCTGGTGGTGTATACGCTACCACTGTAGATTGCGAATGGGCAGGGGGCGAAGTTACAACTTCGCGATTTAGTGCAATCCACAGTAATACCTCCATGTGATCTATAAAGACATGATATTCATGTCGCCCTCAAGCGCTGAGGTCCGCCGTTGTCTCCTCCGCTGACCGAACGAAGAGGGGCGGTGGAAGCGATCGCACCTTTACCGCGAGGGATACGTCGAAACTGCCTGCTCACGCCGTAATGTAGGTTCTAGATTGGGTGTGGTATTGTTCTAGCTTTGTTGATCTACCAGAAATCAGAATCGTCGGAGTCATACCATTCCAAATCTTCCTCCTCCGTCGTCTCATCGTCTTCGTGGTTGTCAGCCTGTGCACCTGCCTTCGTACACTGCTCGTACAGCATTTCTCGTCTTCCGTTTGAAGGTGCCGGAATGGGACACGACAAACAGGACGGCATTAAAGATGATATTCTTGTGCTTGTCATTGCTTTGAAACGTGTCTTGCAGAACGGAATAGACCAGCTTGAAAGCAGCGTCTCGAGCTTTGGATTTATCCCGATCTTCATCGTAGCCTTGCCCTGCTTTCAAGTCTTCGATGACTTCACTGAGCGTCTAGATTGGTACCATTCACTGTTATTGCCTAACCGTCACTCCATTAGAGATTTACCGCGAGGTACGATACGCTGTTAGCCCTCACCCAGATATGGACCAGGTACGTGTGATTAAACCAATTTTTACTGCTGACCAGGTTAGCCGGATGATCGTTATTGTCCGATCAAAGTGGTTATTTTTTCCTCTATTCTGACTTGGCGTGAAGCAGTCGAAACGCCGGTTGCAATTTGGTTGAAAGTGAAAATCAGTCTTGTATCAGAATAAAGTAATTATATTTCTACTGTGTCTGAGAAGTAGCGGCGCATCGTACTTACTATGTAGGCTTAGGCTGAGAGGATTTGCTGCGTGCAACCACCTGAGACCGGTTGACTAAAGCTCACTCACCAGATCCAAAAATCAAGTGTATGGTGATTGAGGGCCGTCTTTGGTCGCTGGACTGTGGTACTGACGCTTGAGTCCCAGTTGAAGGCCCTCGAACTGCAGGCATCGATATTGGCGCGCGCCATAAATGTGGAGTACCTGTGAATGGTTGGCTACACACTTAACTAACGAAGGTTCGCCGCGTGGTTCCACTTTTGGGTCCTAAGCTATGATGAACGCCGCTATTCCTAGAGCAGCTTGGCGCCTCTGGGAAAGGGGGACAGCGGCAACGGCGGCTTGGCATAAAAGTCTTCAAAAACCCTACGCAGCATGTCCCGTGTACCGGGAACGGCAATCCTCAAGACGTCGATCGCAGCGGGACCCACGTCCGGTTCATCACTGAGGAAAGATTGGCTGTACATCGAGCCGCGGCGAATTCGCGCTTTGGAAGGTTAGCGCCCCTCTGACGCAGATGGCAGTGCCCAACTTATACACCAACGACGAGTCAAGGTCGCCGTAAGCAAGCGCTAACTAAAATAAAACTTCCTTACCTACTAATCTACTAACGTTAAGTGATGATTGATTGTTCGTGGAGTGCTGGTCGTCTAGATGGTTTCTTGTTTTCTTGTTCACATGCCTTCCAAGCAAGGGAGAACCCCGTTTTAGGAATAGGTACAGGTGCGCCAGCCACCTCGTAGTGCCAATGACTATGTAATCGGACAATTATACACCTCGCTATATCAAGGCGCTTGCGTTGAAGGAGGCCATGGTTGGCAAAGCAAGGGCCTAGTGGACGCTGCTGGCGACGCGGCATGTTCGTATTTACGCCATGGGCGCGATAAGCAGCCATTACAGCGACTGCAACACCAAGTAAGGGCGTATATATACTATATACACATAAGTCTATATCCTGCCTAGCGACGCGTCATTTGCGAGCCCAGGGTTGTATGGTAATTAGTGTGGCGGTGGATTATCGACGATGCGTGCCAAGAGATTCCCCAGAATTATGCGCCTAACAAATAGGTCCAGTGCTCTGGGTCACACCACTCCACACCAAGTCTTTCAACTTTTCCACAGAATTCTGTCTAGCCCCTATCACATGCACTACGGCACATTACGAAATCGTGGATACAGCATAGAACTGCTACGATACCAATACAAGCTAAGTTAGACCAGACCCTATTTGCTAAGTTGAGCCATGGGCTCCTGCGGTCTGTACGGGGTCAATGTCCGCCACTCGTCAATGCCCAAAATTACCTCACACTTCAAGCTGCTCAACTGCGAAGACCTCGAGTCAAACTGTAAGCAGTATGATTCTGTATGTATTGTGTGAATCCAGAGCGAGCCTAATATACATGTGAGAGAGGACTGATTAGTCAGTGGTAAACCACATGACTGTAGGTGCCCTGGGCTTACACAAGCTCTTTTATCATTGATCGCCTTGATCCACTTCTTCAGCGCTTGATCCACATATATAAGCCGTATCCGTAATGGCGAGATCCCGGATCCCTGGCGTGTCTTTCATTAGTAAAGAGGGGACTGCTCTCTGTTAGCTGCTGATTGGATGACATCTGCCAACTTATGACGTGGCTTGGCGGATTACGATATTGACTCGTAACGCTGGCTCCCCCTTCCTACGACTTCGTCCTGAAGTACGATCCGTTTTCGTGGTATCTCTCAGCATAAAGGTGGGAGAATCCCTCCTTGTGTAAAGCCATGCGTTATGTTCCTTTCGGCATGCCGGCGATCCGTACTGAGAGTTTGACAGGGCCCCGCCGCCGACACGCTGACTACCTCCTCTACGGTATCGACATGTCCGAAAACCCGTGCAGCAATTGCCTCTCTCGCGGTTCTCCCTGTGTTGTGAATCCTGCGACTGGCCGTTGTATTGAATGTTCGTCGAACAACCGCCAGTGCGATAAAGTGTTGAACTGGGATCGCGTCGCGCGGATCGATCGACAAGATGCCGACCTCCGGTTTCAGTTGGAAGCGCTCGAGCGCGAGCGCCGCCAGTCCTTTCGTGAGGGAGAGGATCGTCTTGCCTCCAACCGCGGCGAGGAAGCAGAGCGTGAGGATCGCCACCGAGCGTTCCTTGCCAAAAGTGATCATCTATGCAAGCGGTTGTCCCAGCTTCATTCTCAACGGAGAAAGTTGTTAGAAAACGAGTTTAAGTCGATCGAAGAGTTAGAGAAGCTAGAGGCCGAAGAACGGTTAGAAACTTTGCGCACCTCTCCCATCTCAACGTACAATGGCTCCAACTAACGTTACTCAATTACTGTCAAATGAAGAAGATATTCAGCTTGCTATCTTATCTATCGTATCCAGTCAAATTCAAAAAAATCGACGCGCTGCTACGATCTACCATGTTCCCGAATCTACGCTGCGTGACCGACGCGCTGGCAAGCCTGCCCGACGCGATTGCCAGCCCAACTCGAAGAAGCTCACGGAGCAAGAGGAGGAGGTGATTGTTACCTACACACTCGACTTAGACCGACGTGGATTTGCGCCTACGTACGCTGCTGTGCGTGATATGGCGGATAAGCTGCTGGCTGCGCGCGGCGCAGGTTATGTTGGCGTCCACTGGCCGCGCAACTTTGTTATGCGTACAGACAGTCTCACAACGCGATTCAATCGAGCGTACGATAGGCAGAGGGCACTGTGCGAGGATCCTGTCCTATTTAGGAGCTGGTTTGAGCTTGTAGAGCAGACAAAGGCCAAGTACGGCATCCTTGACGAGGACGTCCACAACTTCGACGAGGCTTTATGATGGGCAAGATCACGACCCAGCTCGTCGTGACAGGATTAGAGAGGAGAGGCCGGCCAAAGGCTATCCAGCCTGGCAATCGCGAGCGGACAACATTGATCCAGGGAATCAACGCTGCTGGCTGGGCTATCCCACCGTTTATCATCTTCGCGGGTCAGCACCACCTGTCTGCCTGGTACGAGGAAGACATCCCGCGCGACTGGGCTATCGCTGTAAGCGATAATGGCTGGACGACCAACGAGATAGGAGTTGAGTGGCTGAAGCACTTTATCAAGCATACAGAGGGCAAGGTGGTTGGGGCGCGTCGGCTGCTGATTCTTGATGGCCATGAGAGCAATATCTACACGCTGTGCATGCCGCCTCACTCATCCCACCTGCTGCAGCCGCTTGACGTTGGCTGCTTCTCGCCGTTGAAGCGCGCGTACAGCCGCGAGATTGAGGCGCTGATCCGCTACCACATCAACCACATCACGAAGCTTGAATTCCTGCCAGCCTTTAAGGCAGCCTTTACGCGATCGTTTACGTTAGCTAATATATTCTCAGCCTTTCGAGGCGCAGGCCTTGTCCCACTCCAGCCAGACGTTGTTCTGTCAAAGCTGGATGTGCAGCTCCGTACCCCTACACCAGCCGCTCTGCCAGAGGCTCCCTGGGAAGCTAAAACGCCGAGCAACGTACGTGATATTGAGGCTCAATCAACGTTAATACGTGATCGTGTGCGGCGGCACAAGAGCTCATCGCCAGCCTCGATTATTAAGGCGATTGGCCAGCTTAAGAAAGGAGCTGAGGTTATGATGCTCTCAGCTGAGCTGATGCGCGATCAGATTGCTAGTCTTGAGAAGGCTAATAAGGCAGCGTCAGCGCGCAAACAGCGTAAGAAGAAGCGTATACAGCATTGTGGGGTCTTAACAAAGGGGGCTGGAGAGGATGTACTCGCTCAAAGTGAGGCTGATCAGCAGATTGCTCGTGAAGAGCGTCGAACAGGTGAGCGATCAGGCCCCAGCCGCCAGGCTCTAGCGCGCTGCAAAAGGTGTAGAGAGCCTGGGCATAACTCACGTACATGCAAAAATGATACATTAGATACTGCTTAATCTGCCCTGTAAATATCTATACATTGTATCACCACGTTGTTGAGATATACGATCGTAGAAGTGCGCAAAGTTGGTAGGGTGCGCGACTCGCTTGTATGCGCGACTCGTTTGTAAAACACGTTAACTTGAGCTTGGAATTCACAGGTCCAATCTGTCCATCCGAATACACAGTCACCGATAGACTTCCTGGCCAGTCCGTCACCAACGCGACACCCCGTCAGAGACTGGTCTTTTGGGGAGAAATACTTGTAGAATAGTAATTTGTTAAATCTAGCTTCGTAAGTTTTAGGAGGGGCTCCGGAGGTCCGAACCGGAATCTGTCTAGCAACGGGGTGCATCTCTCGACACAGGGACGGACGTTATGCTTGTTATCAGAGAATCAGCAGACTGGTTGCCTGTACCCAGTATCTAAGTTATGCATAGGTAAATATTGACCTATCCGATAAGACAAGACGAATGTGTCCACTTTCGCGCCGAATCGGGCTTAGCGTTTGGGTTGAAGTCGACGAATCGGGTAGTCTAGGGGGGCACATTCGCGCTCTGCCATTTCTCTTTTTTCAAGATTCACGTCACCTCAGCATGGCATCTTACATCAATTGATCATCTCATACCGACCAGATTTCGTTATGGGCGCGCGTGTCGAACCGTCAGGACTGGCGATGGAGTTCTGCTGGAATGCCCGAGAGCCGAGCGCAGCCGATACTAACGCAGCAGCATACGCAGCACCGCATCCAACGCCGTCGCGACGCCAGCATCCGCAGCGACGTACTCTGCCAGATCAAGGCTTGATCCAGGTTCAAATCTCGGCGTACATAGTCTACATGCCAACGTACCGCGTGCTCTGCTGCAAGGTGCACCGGACCGGCATTGAGAATCTCGATACGCATCTCCTACGAAAGCACGGCGTACCAATCGAAGAAAGGAAGAAATTCATAGAGAGCTGCGCACACTATCGCATACGGAAGCCTAAGAAGCTAAAGGCACCACCTCCCGGGGGGCCGCCCATAGAGGTGCTGGGGGAGCCACGGGACGGGGTGCAGTGTACGCAGCCAGCCTGCAGCTTCGTCACCCCGAGCAAGGATAGCTTGCGTATTCACTGCAACAAGAAGCACGGACTGCCTTTCAAGTTAGGATCTGCTACGCTCTACCGGCCCGTGAAGCTGCAGTCTTTCTTCCCAGCTTCCGGGCCGGATCGGTACTTCATCGTAGATGTAACCAAACGCAACGCTGAGCCCACTGACTCCCACATAGCAGCTAGCCAGTTAAGTGCACGCCTGGCGGAGTGGCACCTAACCAAACAGCAGCACGAGGAGGAGGCGCTGGTTCAAGCGGACGGGCTGGCTGGAGCATCTTGCCAAGCGGAACCCCATGCATCTCGCACACCAGACCCGGCTGCCCGACCGCGACGAGCACAGGTTGCGACAGGCAGCGAAACTCGTCGAGCTGTTGGTCGAGAGAAGCGTCAAGGGACTGTCGACGCTGGCGCGAGAGACCAGGCGGTGGCTGCGGAGCGCGAAGAGACAGGAGGCGGACCAGCGCCCAATGGCCCGACTGCAGAACCCGGAGAGTCAAGCTTGCTACGCAAGCTACATAATAAGGTTCGTCTGCTACTACCTCCGCGTTATAGCAGACGAAGAGAAAGGGCGAGACAGCAGCAGCGATAAGCGACAGCGACAGCACCGAAAAAGGTGGGGCCGACGACAACGATCCAAGCTCGTCCGAGGAAAGCAGCGCCAGTAGCAATACCGGCCGCCCTGCCCCCGGCAGAAAGAGGGCAGACCCAATGAAAGATGCACGCGAGCTCTTTCCCTGGACGGACGAGCAAAAGAGGCTGGCACGGGCACTCTGGGGATCGTTGGACAGCGAAACCCAAGACGATAATCAGCGCGAAGATCAGCTGCAAGTGCTCCTCGACTCGATCGTTTCGTTTGTGCTCGTCACGTCGGGCGATAAGCCATTCAGCAATGCGCTAGTCCACTATCTCGCCGTGCTGGGCATCGACATCAACACGCACCGGCCACGCACGGCAAAGAACTATTCGTACATGCTTGCCGGCGTGGTGTACTGCGTCCGGGTACTGAGTATCGAAAAGCTGCTTCCAGCGGCGCTACGTGATGAGCAGACGGACGAAGACCGGGTGCGGTTCTTGCAGTGCAGAGAGAAATATCTGTCCGACGGCTCTTTCAGCCCGATGCGTGAGGCACTCAGCCTGCTCGCGTACGGAAAGTACATTGCATTTGCGGAAGGCAACTAGGGTAACGCGTACTGGTCCAAAGACAAGACAACCTTCTATCTGCACGGCCAGCCCATCCGTCTCAGCCTTTTCCGCAGCATGGCACAGGACTTGGTAGCCGAAGTGGAACAGATGTTGTGGGAAGAACTGCTTTGGACAGAGAAGTCGGCCGACCGTTTCTCTGTCAAGCTGAAGCAAATCGTCGACGACGTCACCTTCACTCGGCGAGGCGAGTCTTTCGTTGTACACCGCAACAACGGCCTCAAGGGCAAGCTCGAATGGATGCTGGACCGGGTAGAAAAGACCGAACCAGGCAAGAAGCTGCAGACGGCCGATGGTAGCTAGGATGTACACCAGGTCCGGCGATACCTGTGTGTAGTAGAACGGTTTCTGGCGCTGCTCATGGTTTGCGTGCACGTGACCTCGGGCCAGCCAGGCAGAGGGTCAGAGATCACATCCATGCGATTTCGAAACGGGCTGCTGCAGGATCGCAACCTCTTCATCGTCGACGGAGACGTCATGACGGTTGCCCGCTACCATAAGTCGCAGTCGCAGTGGGACAAGCCGAAGATCGTCCCGCGTTTCCTGCCGGCACGACTCGGGCAGGTCATGGTGATCTACCTGGCGTACCTGCAGCCTTTCCAGGAGTACATGAACGTGCAGGTGCTCGGAGGCAGCTTCAGCGACTACGTGTGGGCAGACGACAAAGGGCCATGGGGCACCGATCGACTAACCCGTGCCCTCAGGCGAGAGACGGGCAAGCGACTCGGCGTTCCACTGAACACGCTGGATTATCGACACACTGCCGTCGGCATCGGGCGGGTAGTAGTCGGTGAGTCCTTTAGCAGAGGCTACCAGGACGAGGTGGGAGAGATCGAGGAGACAGAGGTGGCTGAGGATGAAGAGGACCTCCTCGAGCTGCAAAATGCGCGAACGACGGTAGTGGGCATTACCAACTACAGCGTGCCGATTGACATAGTGAAGCATCTAAGTAACCGCTCTGTCGAAGCGTTTAGGCCGTTGAGCATGATGTGGCATCGCTTTTTGGGGCTAGATGGGGCGAAGGCTTCGCGACGAGAGACGTGGGATTGCAACATCTCTGCAGGAGGCGGCCAAAAGAGGCACGAGCGAGAGGAAGAGGGAGACGAGCGATACGGCCGCCTGGTTGCCGTGCAAAAGAGACAAGCGTCGGTCCGTGACGAGAGAGATGCCGCCATCCAAAAGGCGATGCAGCAAGTGCTAGGTCAGGTAGAGGTGGGTTTCCGCTCCGTGGAGCAAGAGAAAGCACTGCATGCAGTGTTGGATGGGCAAACGCCTCTCGTCGTAGTGCTTCCGACGGGCGGAGGCAAAAGCTTGCTGTTCAGCGTTCCGGCTTGCATGGAACGCGACGCAGTGACCCTGGTCGTCGTCCCGTATCGAGCCCTGATCGAGGACCTGGTATCTCGGGTGCGGAAGTGCGGCATCGACTGCATCGAGTGGAAGCACGGTGAAGACAATCCAGCCTCGGTGGTCGTTGTCAGTGCTGACGTCGCCGGCGAGACGTTCAGCAGTGGCAATTTTCTTAGCTACGCCAACATGCTGAATAGCAAGGGGATGCTGCGCCGGGTGGTGGTAGACGAATGCCACCTCATTTTCACCTCGAGCGACTGGCGGCCGAAGCTAGCATTGCTGAAGAACCTGCGGCTGCTACCGTGTCCGATCGTGCTTCTGACGGCGACGCTGCCCCCAGTACGAGAAGGCGAGCTGGCGGCAAGCATGCTACTGTCGTGTGCGGCGCACATCCGAGCAAGCACGGTGCGGCCAAACACGCGCTACTATGTATCGTGGTGTGAGCGTGGCAAGGTCTGGGAGGCCGCGCTGGCAATGTGCCGACGACAGCAGCAGCAGCTTGGGGTGCATCAGAAAGGCGTGGTGTACTGCCATAGCAAACGCCAGTGCGAGGAACTAGCTGAAGCCCTCGGCTGTCAGTGGCATCATGCCGGTGATGTTGATAGAGCGGAGCGACTCGCCGACTGGGTCCGCGACGGCGGGCTCGTCACAGCCACGTCGGCACTAGGGACGGGCGTCGACTTCCCAGACATTGTATACATACTCCACGTCGGCATGCCGTGGAGCATTATCGACTTCGCGCAGGAGAGCGGGCGTGGCGGCCGAGCTGGTGAAAGAGTCGACTCCATTGTGCTCATGGAGAAGGGCGAGGTGGAGGCCACGATGCGGCGGAGGAGCGATGACCTAGACGTTCAGGCCATGGGGACATTCCTGGTCGGCAACGGATGTCGTCGAGGGCTGATGAGCAGCTATCTGGATGGCAGGGCGGTTGAGTGCAGCGACGTCGAATCGGCAGCGTGTGATCGATGCGGAGAGGGATGTCGTGAGTGGCATGACTGGCAGCGGAAAGCTAGTGTAGAGTGGCAGAAGGTGCAGGAAGTACTGGATGAGGTGCGCGGCGGGTGTGTCGTGTGCTGGCTGGTAGGGGACGTCCAGACGGGCGTTTGGCAGCGGCACAAGGTCATGCAATGCACGGCGCGGGAGGACTTGGGTTTATCCGGGACGCAGCTGGATAGCTTTCGACGAGGCATACGAGACGGAGGGGGCAGTCACAGCTGTCGACGTTGCTGGATAAGTCAGAAATACTGCGCAACGGGCGAAGACGTACAAAACGCATGCCAATGGCCGAATGTTGTAGTGCCGGCGGCGCGGGCGCTGGCCAGCGAGGAGGAGGGTCGAAAGCTCATCCGAGCTTGTGGCTTTTCAGGGGAGTTTGGCGGGGATTGGGGGGAGTATGCTGGATGGCTAGGGAAACGGCACAAGGTGCGCGTATGGGGGGAGTACTTCAGCAACGCTATGGTTCTTGTTATTCGTTGCATACTCTTCATCGTTAGCTCGGTGAAAGAGACCGTCTATTAGCACAGGAAAACCACTAGGACTGCTCTGTAGTGGGAACATTATGCGTTAGCGCTACTGTCCTCTTAATTTTTGCCTGTGGTGAAATTGAATAAGTTAGGTGGACTCAAATAATAATTCTGCTTAGGCTCCTATAACAACAGCTAATTAATAGTTTAACTTGAAATTATAACTATTTATGTTTAGATACCTCATGAATAAAATGTACCTTATAAAATAACCATAGTTATTGTTGTGATCATTCATCGTCGTAATTCTAATGGGAAGTTATCTCGCCTTCAGGTGGATCTACATGTACCTTCTGTACTTTCTGGTGATTCAAAATGTCCACTTAGAGTGTATTTCGCATTTGTAGAATCTGCGTACACGTTTATAAGAACCACTCACGGTTTCCAAACCAATGAACACTCTTTGTGACACCAATCAAAGAGCGCTGGAAGGTTGAGATCAGTTCGCGGTCGCATACCATGACGAAGACCATCCATAGGGAGTGCTAACCCTAACAGTAGGGCGATCTTTTCCGAGAGCCGGCGTCAGACTCACAACGAGCTCCTGTAAGGTATATCACCTGGCTCCTTATGAACGAGTGAGAGGTCACTTCGCTGACCATCACTAGCAAACGCGAATGACGACCTGAAAGTAGGTGGGAAGTATCAGTTAATGGAGTATATTGTGTTGTCTCTATTGTACATGGAGTGATCAGAGGCTCGTAAATAGATAGGCTGGCTGACTCATGAGGCCAGTGCCGTCATGTAATATAGCCCTAGGCTGCTTACACGATCAGAGTCCACTATTTTTTGACCTTTGCAGACCCCTGTTGTAAGGCTCGCGTCTGCGACATTACGCCTATTCAGTCGAGCTGAAATTATGCCTTAATGGCTGCTTAATGGCTGAAGGTTGACGGCGAAGGCAGTCCCTGGTTTGTAAGCTGTCAAGTTCGTTATCGAAGTAGATGTGTTGACAATAATGCTAATGAAGTAAGCATGACGACTATCTATCATCTTTGTTACTTCAGTAGAAGCTTGTTGGTAAGCACTCTTGGGCTTACAGAATGGGTTTCGGCGAAACTGGAACTGCATGAGTGTTGTGATCGGTTGACATGGATTCCAGCATTATTTAGGTGCTGCAATCCACCCGAAAAGACTTCGCGAATACACATAGTGTCAATCCCACGAGCGAGTCATACAGATAAAAAGAAATAAGCTTTATCTGAATTCTAATTTACTAACGGTGACATGGTCTGCTTGTTTGCTTTCGTAAGATCGTTGCTCAAGTGCTTCGACAAACGCAGTGAAGAGAGAAGACGCCCCAGAAGTACTATTGCAGTAGCGTAGCGCCACGCTCCCCTATTCAATTGCACAGAATAACCAAAGTAAATTGGCATGAAAGGGCGCACGAAACGTGGGAAAGGAACGAAGACTGGTGGCAAAACTCCAGCTTAGAAAGGGCTGTATTTTGTCAACTTCGTTCGGGCAGTAATCAATCTCGGGGATGCTGGCTTTTGGACACTGTTCTGGCACACAGTGCAAATTAAAGGATGTTTAGGATTTCTCACTTAGTTAGGTGAAAGCCTAGTATCATAATTTGCGATTGTGCGGTTCGAGTCGCGGCTGTAGTGGAGTCAAAAGACTCGATTAAGACATTCAGGGTCGTCGTTGTAACGTGTAAGCGCCTCCAGAACCTTTCTTGTATACACTGTGCTCCCCCACACCATGATCCTCGCCACCGCGCTCACAAACGCCTTTGCCCCGTCCAGAGATGTCACGCGCCAAGCCCCGACATTGATGCTCTGATAGTTTTCCTCACCATCGCAGTAATGCACCCACAGCTCGTGAATGGGCCCCTCAGTCGTCACGCTCCACACCACCATGTCTGCGCAGTCCACGAGATCTAGGATGCGCAGCATACAGGCGGCACTGACGGCGGCTTGATTTTGGGCGCCAAAGAGGCCCGCATTGCCTTTGGCTTCGAAGATGAGGAAGGGGAAATGCAGACCCATGGTCTGGGCGTGCGGGTCTGTGTCGAGGGAGTTGAGTGTTGATTGCTGCAAGGGCGAGAACCATCGGTGCTCGAGGCCGACGCAGATATCTGGCTTTGGCGTGGAAAGTGAATCGGGGTCAGAAAGTGAGGTGCACCCAGAAGTGTATGAAAGAGTGTCGCCATCAAGCTGTTCGGATCGGGCAGGTGTATCGTCGAATGGAGGATTGAGAATGACGCCGGCACGTGAGCTGAAGCTGTTAGATTGATCTGGCGTCGTTGTGAGATCTTTTGGCCCAACAGCCATAGGCGAGATGGCAAAAGGAGGTGGCATGACGGTTCTCTGGATGTTGACAGTCGCTCGGACGGGCTTGAGGTCCGTCCGCCACGGCTTGTCAGAGCCGTTGACATTCAGAACCTTGGCGAAGCTCTCATATCGCTGCAGCTTGTTCATGACCGTGACCGACGCGCTGGCTCTCCAGTCGCCTTCTCCCTGGCCCTTCCTGTCGCTGACCCGACATTCCTCCACAGTAATCCTCCGCAATGCGATCAACAAGGAGTTGTAGCTCTGGCGGGACAGCCAACGATTCGAGATTGCGCGCAGCTGGAGGAGGTGCGAACTCGCAGTCGATGAAGACGCCGGCTTCGCTGAGGAAGATGCTGCGATATTCGGTGGGCTTCTTTGTGGGGCTGACGGATCGCTTTCGCGTCGCAATCTCGTTCTCTGCGGGCATCGGATCGTTGGTAATCCATCGTGGGTGTGATGGCCTTCCATTCTTCGTGGTCTTGCGGGGTAGGTCCGACGTCGTCTGCATTGGCGCATGGAGGCACGGCGCCTAGCCAGCCCATCACAGCGACCCTTTTCGGCGCAGTTGGTGCAGGAAGTTTAGCGGGCAATGAGCGCCGCCGCCGCTTGTGTGTGAGTTCGCATGACCCAGAGTCGCTGTCCGAACGGGTGCGCTTCATTGAGGGCTCGATGTTGGCGCAGGAGAGTCGCGGGAAACGGGTGCGCTGTCGCTCTCGTCAAGGGCCACCGCTGCGCTGGCATGGCAGGCGCGGCAGTGTCGCTGGGTGCATTTCTCGGCGCGCACGATGATGGCAAGATTAGGGGATACGTGCGCGTCCGATGCGATGGGCGTTGATAACTGTCGTAGTGATTGAAGGTGGCTGGGCGGGCACGGCAACGCTATCGCCTAGGGTTCAGCTGGAACGCGTCGCCCAAGCAACGGGACTACCGCACCTGGCCGGGAGTATAATCAAATTGCGGAGAATCGAGCGCGGGTAAACCCTCACTGTATGGTAATCAACATTCAAATCCTGATCCCGTTGATCTGTCGCGCATCACTCTAAGATTTTTTGCGCATTTGGACTCAGTCATTTTCGAATCCCTAACTTAAGTGTGACTCCATGATTGGCCGAAACACGGGCCGCTCACCGCTCCCGCCTTTGTTATAAAGCCCGACAATGCGCCGGAGGCTCCGTCAGCCATCCACCAACTAACCCACATTGCCGTGCACCACCAATTCCCTAACACCATGTCATTTGAAGACCTTGTTCAGAGTCTGCGCCACCTTGACGGCAATAATGGTTTGCCTCTTCCACGAGTCGCACTTGGCGCTGTGAACAAAGACGGTGAGGGCACCATGACGTCCAATCGACACGGCGCTAACCTCTGGGGAATAAAGGGTCTTTCCACTTCGCGAAGGCGTTCGGAGAGGAGTCAAAAGATACCATGGAAACAGACGCTGTGCACTACCTCGCCTCAAGCACCAAAATTATTACCACCATCGCTGCTTTGCAATGCGTGGAAAAAGGCTTGCTCCATCTTGATGCCAACATCGGCCTAGTTCTGCCGCAGTGGGAGAGCCCTCAAGTTTTGACAGGCTTTGACCACAATGACCAGCCAATCTTCAAAAGTTCGACTAAGTTCATCACCCTAAGGTGAGTCGTGCCATCTTAGACACTTGGCGCATGCTAACCCTGGGGACCCCTGATGCAGGCATCTTCTCACACATAGTAGCGGTCTGGCATACGTCTTCATGGAGCCTCTCCTGACACGCTACGCTCAACTCCCGACTGCCGAACCCCGCAATGCGAGCAACGGACTTGTACGGAGTCTCGCTGCAATACTTGATTACGTCTGCTGACCATGTCCTTGAAGGAACAAAAATTCTACCCTTTCTTGATATGCGAGCCGGGTGAGCGCTGGCACTATTCTCCTGGTGTGGACTGGGCCGGTAGAATGGTAAGATTCAACCTCTGTATCCCCTAGGCGTCGACAATTAACAAATGTCCATGAACTCAAGGTCGAAAAAGTCACCTCAATGAAGTTGGGTGAGTACATGAAGGCCCACATCTTTGACCTTGTTTCTGCCAAGGATTCCACTTTCCACCTCGAAGACCGAGAGGACATGCGATCTCGGAGGGCCAACCTATGGGAGCGAGTCGGGGACGAAATCCGAGCCCCTGACACGGTGCCTTGGGCCGACCCAATTAGGGACGACTTTGGCGGTGGGGGCTTGTGGTCTACTGTGAGCGACTTGCTCAAAATCTTTTCGGGTATCTTGGGCTACAAACTACTTCACGAGGACACCGTCAAATCTATGTTTGAGCCACAACTCAAGACTACCGCGGGTTTTGACAACCAGCCCGGCCATTCAGCATCCTATCGCAACGCTATCTACAACTCGGTCCCCGTGGAGAGCCCTGTAAATTTTGGCCTAGGCGGCTTGATGAATCTCGAGGCAGTGCCAGGACGTCGAGCGGCTCGGTCATTAACGTGGTCCGGGATGCCGAACATCTACTGGGTAGGAGTTTGACACCAGCACGTAAAGAATATGTAATTGACTCTCTTTGGTAGTGGATCGACTTGGAGAACGGCGTCGCTGGTGCCTATTTGTCCCAGCTTATTCCGACTGGGGATGATCAGGCCGTCAAGCTCTTCACCGTGTTCGAAAAATTCGTTTACCGGAATGTACATTCGTTAAAGGAACAACAACCAGCAGGATGTAGGCCATATAACCATGGGTGCGCTCAGACATAGCATGCCAACTGTGAGGCCTTAGCTCAAACTCATCTCTACTACGCTAACTAAAAAGGTACAGTATTCCAACAGATAGAGGTACTAGGATTTAAACAGTATATACCTACGTAGTATGCTAGTGGAATCCAGGGCCCTAATGGAATTATATCCCCTTATCCCTATCTCCCCTACAAATCCTCCTTGCTTACGTCTCACGCCTCTTTCTATTCTAGCCTTCTACCCCCTATTCTATTATATGTACGCGCGCATATACATCCGCATATACACCCGCACGCGTAACGCGTTTACTTCTCGCCCGTATACCATTTTTCCGCCTAAATTACTCTTTACCAGTAGTGGTAGACCAGCACGAAGAAGTAAGCCATAGCTACTTTACTATGGAATTGTCCGATAATATAGTCTCTTCTTTTTAGTAAAGGTAGCTGGCGCACCCTGTGAGGATATTTGTTGAGGTCTTGGACGATGATTCCGGTACAACACCGTCACCACTCATGCCAAGAGACTTCGCTACCAGTCTATTATACCCGCACGATTATAGGTAGATAAAAGGTAGAAAAAGAGACGACCTCCGTCGAGCTGGACGCAGAGAAGAGAACAATGAAAAATGACGATTCCAAAGAACATTTTCAAATTTGACACTTCTAGAGGCTTCTCCCTAAAATCGCAAGTAGCTGTATCGCTCTTGTAGGGTTCACGGAGCTTCGATATAGCAAAGAACTGCCATATTTATATAGATGAATATCTCCAGCCCTCTATAGATGCCGATTGAGAAGATTGATAGAGAAGAAGTGGAGGTAAAGTTTTTCGACACGTGATCACGTAAAGCAACATATCCAAACTTTTCCCGACCCTGTACCTAGACCAATACGTATGCTCGAGATGGCCGAGCAACTCGGCCGATATTCTGTTGGAAGCCACAACAAATTCTCAGCATTGTAAGAAATCCAGGTACGATCTGAGCTAATCGCTGTTCCTTGACGGACAGGCTGCTGGGGTTTTCCGAACAAAGGCTGATGAACATGTTACAGCTGATCTTACAGAAAATCTTGATACCTCTGACCCTACTGGCGGCTCTGGTGTTGCGACTTTGGTACGTTAGACGGGTGTTCTTTGATCATACCCTAATAGCTGTAAGTGTTTCTGGCCAGCAAATTTGCGGTATTTTATT
This sequence comes from Paraphaeosphaeria minitans, assembly GCA_015832175.1. NCBI lineage: Eukaryota > Fungi > Ascomycota > Dothideomycetes > Pleosporales > Didymosphaeriaceae > Paraphaeosphaeria > Paraphaeosphaeria minitans. The sequence goes on along the minus strand of WJXW01000019.1, from coordinate 390,354 downwards.
CGAGATACGATCAGCGCGTTCTATTGATACGCGGTGGACATTTTTCCAATCTTACTATGTTTTCGAAGACGCATTGGGCCGTGTGTATCCAATCCCTTCTGAATATGACATGGACTTAATACGGACTATCGTTAAGAGCAAGTTTCGGCGGATGCCGGGTTATCGTCAAATCTTACTTGGCAACTATGAGCTATTCAAAACTCGCAATACACGACATCTCATCTCTGAGGATACTTATATCCAACCTGGTGCGACTATATCCATGGCCATCGTACTGAATACACCGAGCACTGGCACCGGACGCTGTCCAGTACCCGATTGCCGTTCAACTCATTGTGAGGATAGACAAGAGGGCGGCAAAATTTGGTGAGTTTATCCATGTACGACGGTAGTATTAGTACTTACGTCATACAGTAATGCTTGTAATGCTTGGTTTGACGTCTCCTCAATGAAATGTAGAGCATTCAGCGATGTTGCTTCAAGCATTGAAACATCAGATTATGAATGGCTAGCAGCCGATCTTCTCTGTAACCCGATCTTGAACGTCTTTACGTAGAAACCACATCACACCAAATTGAAGATGTAAGTGCATATAGAAGAATCAAGCTGTCGATCACGGATAGAATGTGGGATGATGAACAATCCTTGGAGGCTCCTCTGAATGATGTAAGTGTATAATCCTTTTAAATTTCGTTTAAATTCTAAGCAATGCTTAGAATTTGTACATTTCTACCCCGGCCGGTAAAGTTGCATTTACAAAGCTGGACAGGGAATATCGTCGAGGGGAGTATTCTGTCGAAGATCTCACTACCGGCCTAGAAGCGTTGTTTGAATCTTCAGACCCCAAAATAAATGTGACAGTGAAGGTCAAAAAAGGACCGGAGCGGAAATTGGATAAGGTTGTAATGATCATGTCATCTGACCCCACAGAACCGTAGATGTTGGGCGCATCTTTAGGGGTTTAGAAAGGGCTGTTTCCACAGGGTTAACGATATAAAGGCCCTTCAAAATTCCAATCGTAATACATACCATAACCTCGACACCACGTCTGGTGATGCATTTGAGTTCCTAAACCGATACCAGGGTACAAAATAACGCTTCTAATACTTGCCCTGGAGGCTATTTTCTCCGCACAGTACAGTGTTGGTAAAGCATTGTAAAGGTTACAAGATATTTATGTACCACCTTTCACAAAAAGCTCCTATTTACATCGTGCAAAGCATACTTCATAAAAAGTACGGGGCGGTGGGGTTGTAGCACGTTGTTACTAGATACCTACAGAGGAGGGAACGCGGAGCACTCGATGATTTTGTGCGCTAAATCGTGTCCAGCGCTAAGCGTGAAATGCTCAAGGCTGATTGGTCTCATATTAGTGAACATGCCGAACTTCTGCATCATGAGATTGGGGAAATGTCAGAAGAGTGTCAGAAAGTTACTAAGCCTTTTCCTTTGCCCCTCTCCGGGAAAACTCTATATAATGGACGCCTACTACTCCCTAGATGTCATAACTTCTTTTGTAACTTTAGCGAGCTTTTAGTTGTGCTATTCTGGCATCATCTGGCTTCGTACACCTTTACCACCTTCACGAACTTCACAACACCCACTCCGACCGCTACATCTCCACTGGAAGTCAGCATCAACAAGCACAGCATGGCGACCAAGAACAGAATAATTTTGGGGCGTAAGTGCAGGTCCTCAAAGACACAAGCGTCTGGCTAACCTACGAAGTCATGACCTTTGGACCGGTAATTAGCCTTTTTGGGAACGCCGTATTCGCAGCTGATTTAGGCAGGACGTCGAATGGGGTGCCAAAACGACATCGCTTGAGGAATTCGGCACCTTCCTCGACCACTTCCAGGCTGCAGGCTACGATGAAGGCGACACCGCACGCACATACCAGAACGGCTCGCAAGAAGGCTTCACAGCTGCAGTCGGTCACAAGAAGCGCAGCCTCAGCATCGCGACCAAGCTCTATCCTTTCTCGCCTGGAGCACATGAGCCCAAGGCTCTGCGGGAAGCTCTCGAGGAGTCGTTGAAGCAACTCGAGAAAGACTGTGTCAATATCTTTTATTTGCATGCACCGGATAGAAGCGTGCCTTTCGAGAAGACGCTTGAAACCGTCAACGAGCTGTACAAGGAGGGCAAGTTCAAGCAGTTTGGGTTGAGCAGCTTTGCCGCTTTCGAGGTAGCCGAGATTGTCATGATTTGTCGTGAGAAGGGTTGGGTCCGACCGTCCATTTACCAGGGCTGCTACAACGCCATCAGTGAGCGAATCCAGTCAAGAGCGTGCTTCGGAAAGTCGAATTTGACATATTAGCGCGAGGAATCGAGAACGAGCTGATACCTGCGTGTCGGCGATACGGCCTGGATATCGTCATCTACAACGGGCAAGTTCACAGCCATCCTCTCATCTCAGACGCAACGCTGACTTGAATGCAGATTGGCCGGCGGTCTCTTTACCGGAAAGTATAAAGCAGGTAAAACCGAAGCGCCCGCACAACCTTCCTTTGTGGACACATATTACCACACACAGTATATTCAAACCGGCTACCTCGATGCACTCAGCATCATCGAGCCCGTAGTCACGGCTCACAGCCTCACGCTCATTGAGGTGGCAATGCGATGGCTCATCCACCACAGCGCTCTGAAGATGCGGACTGACGGTGGAAACGAGTACGTGACCCCCCATGGAGGTGGTGATTGTGGTATACGCAAAGCTGACTTCCAACAGCGGCCTCATCATCGGCGCAAGCAGCCTTTCCCAGCTGGAAAACAACTTGGCCGTGATTGAAAAGGGACCTTTGCCCAAGGAGGTGGTCGACGCGTTGGACGACGGATGGCTGGCTGCGAAGCCTACCACCCCGGATTACTGGCACATGGATCTGAAGTACACCTACGACACTCAAGAAGCACTCTTTGGGGAAAGTGCCTAAAGTCGTCAGGGAAGTATGTCTGTCGCGAGAAGGTCATAGCCACCGGTGCAGCCATTAGCGGCGTAGCATCGACGAGAAGAGGGAGGATATTCTCGACGACTGTTCAGATTCCGAGGTACGTGACTGAGACGAGCTTCCCACTCAGCTTACTACTGTTCTATGTAACCAAAGACTATAGACGCACTTCTGAACAGGCTTCTCCTGTTTAGTGACAATACAGTTAATCACCCTAAGCAGTATCTTCTAGCTCACCATTACAGTTATAAGCCGGTTCGCGCGTTATTCTGTTAACGCATAAGAGTCGTGCAGAGATTTTCTGTTGCCAAGACCTTTAGTTTAAGCCACCAAAAAGTCGCTAGAGCTAACTCTGTGGGGTGAAAGGAGTACGCAGGTATTCGATCGCGGGCATAACTCTTAAGTAATCGCAGGCCTACCTGCAACCGGATTTGGTCAAGCCTACCTGCAGGCTAATGCGCCATTTATTTCACCCTTATTAGAAGGTAAAAGACGTTGAAAACGGGGGCTTTATAATTGCTAACTTGTACAAAAAACGCGTATAAGTTAGTAAACGAAGAAAGCATAAATTGTAGGCTCTTAACATTCCTTGCCTTAACGATATAGCATTCCAGAGCGCAAATCGCCGTGACCTGGAATTTAGCAATGGCCAACTAAAATTCGGTTGAACTCGCCACCCGGAGCATGCCTTATTGTGGAATTCGGCAATAGATATATGCCTGAAGCTCAATCGAGTCTCTAGAATGAAGACTTTACCATATTAGGGTATTTATCACTCCACCTATCCATACCTCATTAAATGATAATGCGCAATGATAAGTACACGTAGCACTCCGTCCGTAAGTCACCTCCACACTTCTCTAATTAAGCCTCGAAGTAAACTCCCTTTCTATCAAAATGGCTAGTCGCACTTTCATACTCGCTCTTCTTCTCTCGTTCCAGTGGGCTGTTGAGGCTCGATTTTTCAATCTCTTCCGCCCTGGAATCAATGGCCCTCGTAACGTCCCATACGGTGACATCGACCTCCACGATAAACGCCGGGTTGCAAATACAATCCAGGTTCCACGCGACATTGAACTGACGGAGGGCAATGCTCCTCGGTTCGGCCACTTGCGCGTCCGACAAGAAGGCGGAGTGGTCACTGTATGCTGGCCTTTTACTTGTCCACTATTCTCATGCCGCCTGTACCAGGCCAGTCAACAAGGCATATGTTAATGAAATCAGACGACCGAAACGGTTACTACTACGGCTACTGACCTGGTTACAACGTGAGTTAGCGGCGAAGGCCATCAGTCGCGTGGATAGATCTCGTTTTCCTTTATAATCCATACATCCTCATCCAAACCCTTCCCCATTTTTTTGTGTAATGAAGGCATGGCTGGCATGTCTAGAAATAAGCTGATCCGAGTATGTTTACAGTACAATGACGGAAACCACCACAGAAACCACAACTGCGTATTTGGACGTGCTTACAGAAACGGAGTTAGGTACCAGTACGTTACTACCTGGAGAGAATGGGAGCTGGGGTCGTGTTTGAGTCGTTCTTTTAGAAGCGCTTTGGGCAGTTGAATGGTCTTCCAAAGAGCTTTCGGCGAAATAGAGAAGCGCTTCTGCAGAACTAACCCAAGTTACGATGTCCGCCTTCCAATCCCGAGCCCTAAGAGCATTCTCCAAGATAGCACTACACCACTTCGTAACGACTATGTCTTGTTGTTCGCAAAAATTCATCCCTTACGGATTGTCGCTACGGATACAGGTGCGCTGACATTGTCTTCTCTTGTAGCTACAGAAACGGAAACAAGCATGGAGACAACCACCGAAACGGAAACAACTACGACCACAGAGGTAGGCTCACCTTTACAAACTCTCTCTATCCATTCAAATTCCAGCTCAAAGTCACATCGGCTCGCTCATGATGGTTGTGGATTATCTAACGCATAACGTCACTAACTTGTTTCGTAGACTCCGGACCCTTTTACGGAAACTGTAACCGAGACAGCAGATCCCATTACAGAGACAGAGGTACGTAGCTTGTTGTAATTTGCCCGGATCCTCGATCGCAGCAAGGCAAATAAGCTTGGGGTGCGAAAGTGGCAAGCAGAATTGCGGCCACCTCTCAAACCTAAAAAACCAAGTAGATTGAGCACGGCAAGTCGGAAGCACGTAAGAGTCTTTCAATGACCTTTGCGCGAGTTTTCTATGGCTATTGAAGGGGTAACGGATACTACTTCACTTGCCCCTTAGCAAGGACCTGACCTCGGGACTCTTTCAAAGCCGATTCTCATCGATAATTTGAGACAACGTTGGTTGACTAACTGTGGAGACGACAACGGAAACGCCGATACCTATTACCGAGACCGAGACCGAGACCGAGACGATAACGGAGACACCAGCTCCAGTTACAACTACACGAACCATCTCAACCACAAAGAGCACAACCTCAATAGTTACACAGTTAGTAATGAGAACCATGACAGCTACGGTCACATCAACTTCCATCGGAACTTCTGTGTCCGTGTCCAGAACCACAGCCACCCAGACCATCACAACTACATCAGTACCGCCACCTCGCAGCACAACAATTACAAATACTGTAACGAGAACTGTACCTACTACTATCACATCAATGTCGGTTGTCAGTGCAACGATTATCTCTACTTTGACACCGCCTCGTCAGACCATGACTGTGGCTAGTATTCGGACGGTATCAGCAACGGTTACGAGCCGTGTAACTGTTCCGACGTTTCTTACGTGGACCAACGTAAAGTACAGGACGACTACAGCGGTTGTTGTTAAGACTGTGACGGCTTTGCGTACAACCACTCTCTAAAGGTGCTGGGAAGAAGGATGAGGGCTGGGTTTATTTCTATAGGCAACTATCGAACTGTATTTCTACATCGTCTTGTTGACTAGGGTGCGTCTCAAGTGCGTAAGATGGGTAGTTTCAGACAATAAAAGCAACCATGCCAAAAATACGCTATGGCATGAGGCTATCGCGAGAGTTGAGTAGAGTGTGTTTGAGGCAGGCCGGGCGAGATTGGCACAATTTGCAGTAGCCAGTACGGTTTTCCTATTTAGCACCAAATTAATACATCCATATACTGCTCAGATTATCAAGAAAAGGAGCGAGTAGCACAGTAACTTAATCTGAATCCTAATCGCGATCAGCATCGCGTGAATTCATTGGGCCGTCATCATCCCAATATCCAGACTCCCATGAGAACTGTCCTCTTTTGAAGACAAAGTCACCAACATGACGACATCGAATCTCTCGATAGCCAAACGGTAAGCATTCTTTAGCAAGTGCCCCTGTCTCTGCCCGACCGTCACAATCAATCTAGACTTCAGTTTGTATCGACGAGTGTCGACCGAAACATTGAAGCAATGGTTGAATTCAATCGACCCAGCAACCCATTTCGCACTCAAGCGTGGGTGCATTGTAGTAACTTCCAGCTTCCACAGGTTGCTCTAGTATAATTCGTAGCCCGTTTAAATGAGGGAGGATAGAACACCACAGTGTATCATCTACTATCTTCTCTAGCGTGTATGAAACACCCATAGGTCGTGCAATTAGCAGTAGATGCCTCATTCTTTGTCTGTTCCGGTCGTTAAAATTCTTCCTGATAAAATATTCGCCTTCTCCATGAAGATGCAACTTGAAGATATTCTCCCCGTAGAGGATATCTAAAGCTTCCTCGCTGATATGCTTCGATACAAGGAGAATGCTGTTCTAGGTTGGATTCCAGTAGTCGCTGCTCAAATGTACGTTGCACTCCTCATACTCTAGAATGGTGCCGCACAAAATATTGTCCTCCAAGTCCTGGACAAATTCCAAGCTTGTCTCGTCTTGGGTGCCATCAAAATCTTCGCCCAGAGAGTGCAACTTCTGGACGGCGTTCAAGCACATTTCGTCCTGGGGGTCGTCTAAGTTCATGTCGACCAAAACGTCCTCCGAGTCCTGGACATCTTCCGAGTCTGTATCATCAAGGAGGTTCTCCGAATCCGTGTCATCCAGGACGGCTTTGAAGTCGAGAATACGATCCACTGAGAACCATTGCGTATTGAAACGTGGGTTTGCCACGTCAATAATGCACTTTCGAGGAATGCAGTAGTAATAGATCTGTAAGCGGATTTCAATGGGAAGACGCAGCAGACCAGGAAGTGATGTCTCGGGGGGCATGCTGAGCTTCTTCAGTTTTCTCAACCTCTCATCCAGAACTGTTATATGCTTTTCGAACTTTTCTGCTAATACAGCTTTGCTGGGGTCCTCCATAGAAGACAGATAGGCGGGCCTGTGGTGAATGCGCCGTGCTGCGGCGGACAGGCAGTGCTGCAACTGAGGCGCGGTGTTGTCCCTCGTCACCAACATCACGGTTTTCATTGATTAGTAACCATCTGTTTTCTTGGCGATCACGAGACATCAGCATCCTGCCGAAGGTGCGCGTTAACATCGGAGTTCTCCCACCTCTACCTCTCTACCTACATAGTACAAGCACATTGGAATTGAAGTCTGGCCCCGAATAATTTCGGCACCTCTTCTCGGCTCAAGAGATTCGCCGACGCTGAGAACGCTGCACGTGCATTTGGCGTCTACTCTAGCACTCGAGTCGATATTGCGTGTACTCGTGGGAACTCATCGCCGCACAATCCGGTTCAAGCAGTTTCCGCAGTGATGGTGCTAATCTTGAGGTGTGAGAGTATTGGTTTAAGAAGTATCATTTGCGGCTACTAACTGTGGACGGCAATGCGATTCATCCCGGCCGAAATACCAACCCATGATCTCATGCCACCCTATTACTGCGCAGTGGCTCCTGAATGCTCCGACTACCAGTGATATGCTTAGCAAATCTTAGAGTCTTAGTATGACGTGCTTCAGATGAAGCTTGCGGATGACTAAAGGAAAATTGTCAGATTTAAAGTGTTTTTGATGGTGTGGTGAAGATCGCGATGATGCACGGTGGGATTGTTGATGGGGTCTGATGATGATTGTGTCAGATAATTGTACTCATGTCCGAGTAACTAGTCAATATATAGAGTGAATCGCAGTGATTGGCTGCGATTTGGGATGGTCCGTGTAGGGCATGTAACCCCCTGACACCCGAGGGAAACCTCGCGTCTCAGGAGACATCAGACCATCAACGATCAGCAACACAATTGAACACAAGCTACTGTCATTAACTGTGTCAGATAAAATGCTCGTATGCGATAGGGTATGATGATCGGTCATCGTTGTGGTTTTTTTCTTTTTTTTAATCATTATCATTCAATTCTATGTTGTGTGTCAACTCTTCTCGGTTGGTTTTGACCCCTGGGCTAGTGCGACCCCTGCTCGATAGTGCAGATCCGACCTCAACACCCTCGCTCTATCTGACAAACTGTGATTCATCATTATACCATTAAATCTGACAGATTGTGTGTTCTGTCTAGATCGTGGCTAGATCGTGGCTAAGGGTTCTAGTGTTCTAGCATTTAGCGCGTCACGTGCAGTTGGCCCCTAGCCCCTAAGCCTCGGTTTACTACTGCCGTTTATCTGACAAAAATATAGGACACACCGTAGTTAAAGGTGATAAAGGATCGTAAAAGCTGGAACAAACAAAGATAGCTATCTATCTGGCATTCGTTTGCCCTGCAGCGTAGATGCTAGTTTTTGGACCGACTCGTGTCTTAATATAAAATGATCACCGAAGTCTCCTTTAACTTCTACTAGCGTGTCTGACGAAATCATTTACACCTCTACCCTAAGATAAGCATACAGCGGGAGGGCTGTTGGAGCGCCGACGTATTGGTTGTTGTAGTGACGAAGGTGAAGTTGGAAAGCATATGGTTCTCTAGGAGTAGGAGCAATTGGATAGTATCTGATCTCGCCGCAGGGATTCGAAGTGATCTAGCATTATCTTTAATTTGCCATTGATAAGTGGTGGCTAAAGATATCTTACCGTTGCGAACTTAACTTTGCGTTGACTGTCTGGCTGATTGAGAACTACAGCCATGTGGCCCATGACGCCCTTTGGGAGCGGAGTGTAAGCGATACCTTCCTCTTTGCATGTTGGTTGTGTTTTGATCATATAGAGTTTCCCATGCATTCCACGTCTGTTCTTTCTCGTATAAGTTGCCATCCGGAGTTGGTTGTTGTGTCCGAATCGAAGATGAGAGGTAATAAAATGGAGACCAGGCGTCAAGGAGCCCGGTGGTGAAAATGAAGCAGAAACGCAAAGAGACCTCTATCTGGACAAAACGTAGGGAACCCGCTTCGCGGTAGACCGTCAAGGATTGTTTGGAATAACGGCATATGCACAGAGCAATCTGATCCATGAATTCACTTCGTGCCTCAACGGATGGAAGAACGCTATGATGTTAATTAGTCGGTATCGCGTTCCCTCACACAGGGCGTTCCGAGAAGCGGCATGAATGTCATCATGCGAGCAGCTGATCACGATAACTAACCGCGGGACTGGCCGTTTGCAATCAGCTTCTTGATTTTGCGACCAATGGTTAGTTCTAAAAGATACAGTATCTAAAGTGGCAATCACGCCTACCCCAACCTCCCCTTGAATGAGATGTGGGAGTGCAAGAGAAATTTGCTCTGTTGTGCCTCGGCTGTAAGGAGACTGGATGAACTTAGGTATCGGTGCTTCTCAAAATACCGTCCCGCCCCACTTCGGTCAGCCGAGGTGGCCCCGGCTTCCCGGAAAATATTTTCTAACACCCAATTCGTTAGTAAAACAATAATTACAGTGAACATTCACCCTGTATCAATACCTGTATTATGCCGCTGCGTAGTCAACGTAAGCGTACAGCTACCCAGCCATTTGATAGAGGTGAAAATCCTCCTAAACGTGCGCGCTGGGCGCCTGCAGCAGCTGCCAGAGGTGCCAAGTTACGGAAAAAAATATCCAAGGATCCTCCTCCGCCAGAGGGCAACGTTGTTGACCCTAATCAGGAGATCGAGCCTCCGTCTGCGCAGCTACTGCCAGCAATTGTATTATCCAGTGATCTACCCAGTGACCCGCCTAGTGACCCGCCCAGTGGAGGTGTATCTGATCCAATTAGTGGCCCTATACAGGAAGAAACTCAGCAAGAGGAGCCAAAATCAGCTACTGGGGTACCTGAAGTAGAGTCGTCGTACGCTACTTGTCGCTGGCAGGCCTTTGTGGGTCCTAAAAAGGAGCTCTACAAGCCAAAATTTAATGCGGAGTTCGATCTAGATAGCTGCTACGCAGGTCAGCTTTGGGCATGGGTAGATGAGGTTGTTCAAGACTTAGCTATGGAGACAACTCCGCCGCAGAAAGTGATTATTAGGGACGTTTCCGCCTGCGCGTATAAGCCAAAGACCCCAGAGAAGCAGAAGCTGCGGCAATCGCTCAAGCGTGGAGAAGGTGCCGGCTTCATGCAGGTTATCGAGTACGCGCAGCACCTGAAGGAGTCCTCGATCGACGCCACGTATGTTGACTTTGAGGCGACGCTTGGTACTGAGTCTGTAGAGGTGATCAGTCCCATGGGCCAACAACGTAGCAGAGGCTCCTCTAGCTCCCAAGGCCAGGTTCGACTTACTGCAACACAAAGGCAGCTGCAAGAGCTGCCAGAGATCCTAGCTGGCCATGCTGTTGCTGACGGGCCCTCGATCGCTATCCGTGATAAATGGAGGTGCCAAGATACCCACTGTGGCAACTACCCGTACGTGTGCTGGATCCAACGTACAGCTGGCCAGCCCGATCGATTTGAGAACCATTACCCGATAAGCAGCAATATTGTGGCCATGTGGGCGCGCAACGTCACCCTCGGGAAGTGCAGCGTCAACGAGCCAGACGATATCATACGCGTAGCTCTGCGTACGTCCAGAGAGCTGGCGGCGAAGGAGAAGGCGAAGGAGAAGGCGCAACAGAGCTCTACGCCTGCCTTTACGGCAGATAGCTTTATGAGCGCGATCGCTGCCAGCGCGCTATCTGTCAGTCAGTTAGCACACAGTCAACTGCTTGCACGGCAGGCACCTGTACCTGCAGCGCCCGCTGCAAGCTCTGCAAGTACTCCAAGCGTGCCAGTGTCAGGGTGGAGGGATCTGACGTACGAGAACAACATCGAGCTTTCCTATCATACTCGGTACTTCTTTGACTGGTGGATGGATCAGGCAATGGCTGTACAAGTGCCAGATATCAAGAGAGTACTTACAGAGGTTGTTAAGGGCGGGCAGATCGATCTGAACATGCTTATGGATGGATCTAACGCAGGTATGCCGTACAACGTTTGGAGAGAGGATTTCGAGCTGCCAGCCCCACTGCTTCTGCGACTCCGGAGAATGGCAATTCAGTGGCGATATAGGTATACAGGACTTTCTGAGAGCGATCAGGAGGACTGCAGAAAGTTGCAGCGGCGAGATAATAAGTGGAAACGGCGACTGAGAGCTGCCCGAGTAGAGGATAGAGATAGCGAGAGGTAATCGAGCGAGAGGTGATCGAGTAGGCGTAGAGGTGTTGTTTTTGACGCGTAGGGCACGGGCCATATCCTATAGATATCGCCTAAGCTGATCACCTTATTTGTATGATCAAACACCAACTTTTCCGCCTTGTCTACTCACCGTACACCTTACCCTCTGCAACTCTACCACCACGCCAGCTACACTAAAACGGACAACAGCAATTAATTCAGTAGCCTTAGATTACCCTTGCACCACTGTAAGACTACTGTATTTACGTTGTGGCAGGTGCTAGATTTCTAATCTCCAAAACTAACTCTAACAGAACAAATCCAATTGTGTACTACTAACAATAGTACAAAACCACTCCAGCGAACACTAAATATGTACTATTAACGATAGTATAATATCTCTACGGCGCCCACCCACGGTACCTGAAGAAGTTACCCGCAGAGCTCCCGTAGCATACGCTTAATACAGCTTCCTCCAGAAAATACTCAAATCTATCATACGCCTCAGCGCCCCGGCAATGCCGCCGGATCCAGTTCTTTAACGCCTTGAAGGTCTGCTCGATCGGATTCATATCAGGTGAGTACGGAGGCAGAAACTCCATAATTACGCCTGCCTCTGCGCACAGGTTGGCCAGCCTCACTGATCGATGGATAGACGCGTTATCGAGGACTATTACGGAGCGTTTTTCTGGCCAAGGACTGCAGTGTGGGAGTACTTGATTGGCAACAAAGTCCTCCATCAGCTCCGCTGTGATTGCTCCCTGATAGATCATGTGGGCGACGTATCCGTCGACGTCCATGGCTGGCAGTAAGCTCCACCTCTCTGAGCGCTTGGCTGAGTAGCGCACGTCGCAGGCCGTATTGACCTCGCTCCAGCCATACTTTCGATCCCCTGTACGCTCGTTGCAAGCGCTCTCGTCAAGGCAGACAATCTGATCAGGTCGATAGATTTGTTGGCACCGCGCTCGAAAGGCTCGACGGAGGCCCTCATGACGCTCCCTGGCTGCCTTTGAGGCTGCCTTCCTACTCCACCGCATGGCTCCAAGCTCTCTATCCAGAGTAGCAACGGATATCTTGACGTCGTACTCATCGTACAAGAAGTCCTGCATCTCATCCAGGTAGGCTGTTGGCTTGCCACGCAGCATCTCTAGCAGCGCGTCTCTATGGCATTGCTTGAGCACAGGCGGTCTGCCACGACGTACGTATTTTGGCCCGATTGGCTCACCAAAGGCCATCAGGTTGAGCCTGTATTTTCGTACTGTTTTTGGATCCACGCCGAGCTCCCGATGGATTTCTTCATTGTTTTTCCGATCATTAACGCGATCAACAATGGCCTGGATAAGCAATGGCTGTATACGATACCCGGTGGGTCTCCCTGGGTCCTGCGGCATTATTTACCTAGGGTAAATGTTCTCTGTAAGCATTTTATTGCTCCTAAAACAGGTGTACAAAAATATTCGTGAGGAATCGATTACTAAGTGCTGACAGAAAGACATAGCTCCATAGTCGGACTAGCATTTTCATCGGCTTGTCTCACGGTGGGAGTCCCCATTGCCCACAAGATATCTGCTGCTTGTGTCTCCGCGGAGTTATCTTTAGGCAATGTCTCCCCAAAGCTCGAATCAACGCCTCCTTCGGCATCTAAGAGGCAGTTCGGGCTCGGTATGTCCATAGCCTAGATACCTTCAGCATCAATGCCAAGTATTTGAACGAACCTCGTTGACGTACCTCGTCCATACTGAAGACTTGCTAACGGTAAAGCGTCTCTGAGTTGGGAACGTAGAACCCTCGATGGCGGACAAGATGCAGCTGACGAAGCCGAAGAAAGGAGAACGTGTCGTGGTATAGACCCGAATCAGGATGGGCTCGTAGTGGTCTTATATGCCTCATCCCTTGCCGCCGAGGATACTGGCCCAAGCCACCATGCTGAGATGTTGAGACTGGCCCCATGGCGATTCGCACAGGCAGCAGGCTGTATGACCCGGACGCATGAAGAGCGGCAAGTTCAACCCAGTCGACTGGCGGAGGCAGCCCTATCACAAGGCAAGCCCGCGCCTCACCACCCTAACTGCGGCAATGTCCTGCCTGAGAGACATACGAGCATTGATGGAGACGGTCTGAAACCCCAGTCTACCTCCTTTTGGATGACTTTGCCTCTAGCTCCCTGTGTATGGCATTTTCTTTTAATCCGGCCTATCCGTGGTCATGTCGCTGCTCAGCCTTCTTTTCTTTATCGAAACGGACCGTATGCAAGTGGGTGGCGACCTCTGGCCCTGGAAGTTCCAAGATCCGCGTCCCGTTGTCAATGCTAAGCACAGTGAGCAAGTCTGCAACAACCAGTCCGCCTCATCATGCCACACAAGTAGGTGCGGCACGGAAAACCGCCAGCGACGTTTTGCCATGCATTCAAGTCTCCGAAACGCGTTGTTCATAGTGGCTGTGTGCACGCCACAGCGGCAAAAATGACGCCATGTCAAGGGGGCATGCCGTCCTGATCCATCGGGAACTCCGTTGCGAGGCAAACAGCTGGAGAACAACGCCAGGGATTCCAATCGGAAACCATGTTGTTGCGAGAAAACGGGGTTGGGAGCAGCCGTGATGTACCTCTAGGGGGAAAGGGGGGATCAACTCGATCGTTTGGCGCCCGGGTTTACCTGTGCGAATAGCGATCAACGCTACTACCTGTATGAGCGAACAAGCCCGTACATGTAAGACTAGGTACCCTCAGGAAGTGAAGACGTACAAGCACGATGCCCTGCCGAATCTCGCTTGTTCGCACGTTGGCAAATGATAAACTATTTTGAACAATCGCTCCGAGAATCTGGCATGACGCTGCAAGCAGCAACGAATCGTTGTAACGTGCGCACACGATCAAGGATGGGGTTTCCTGAGCCCAAGTGTTTTTACAGCGCCTCGTCCAAAGCGCCCACGACACAATTGACACCATGGCAGTGCGAGAGAGCAATGTATACTCGTGAACGAAATCGTCCCTGCCTACAATCAGAAGGAACAAAGGGATATAAATGGTCTCGCACCATATATAGAATGCAATATCAGGTGCCGTCCACAGGATGCTCCCATAAACTAACCATACAGCTCGTCGCGAATCTTTGATGCCACGAACCGTCCAGGTAAGCTACCCTTAGTGAGTTCATGAGAATACACTCACATTCGCACCGGAGATTAGCTCAAGGGTGCACAGGATGACTGGGTCGGGGCTCAGTGTCTGTGGCATGGCCATAAAGTCTAGCATAAGCCCCAAACGGAGTGGTTGCCTTTTATGGCCCATCAGCTCCGCCAACGGGGAAGGTTTTCAAGGGCGAACCGGAGCCGTATAATGCGGTGGGGCAGAAATTGCTGCCTGCTACCGTGGAGTATCGCTGGCCTGACATCATCACCTTGTTGTGTATGTGTGAGGCTGGTCCAGCTATTCGCCCACCTCTCCTTCATACCCCACAGTATCAGCTCAGGTCAACTCTTAGAAGTCAACCATTAGAATAGGGCATTCTAAGAAAGGGACTGAAAATCTTAGGGATCTATAAATCCAAACCGACAGGGGCCTGAGTAGGACCTAGGAGGCCAGAACAACATATCCCTGTCCATCTTCTCAGAGGATTCACTTTTGAGACCCTACACTAGCCTCCTTGGGTGACAAGGTAGAACCAGGGAATGGGTTTGTGGTGTTACCAGACCTCCCGGCAGAACCCCATGCTGAATGGATGACGAGATTCCTTTACTTTGTAGGCTGGCCGGACGTTCCTCAGTCCATCTGAGCATCCTGTCCAAAAGCCAGGGATGTTCCAATCGATGAACGGCGGTGCCAACTGCATAAATTCCTGCAATATGAGCCACAGTGGCGATGTGTTTCTTCGGTGTGAAGCTAGTAGTAAGCCTGGTTGCTGATTAGCTCTTTCGCTGTTTCTTGCTGGCCAGGCCGGCCACGACATTAGGTCATTGCTTCGCTCCAGCCCCCTCCGACCCCAAAGCAGTCGTTGAGGAAAAACCTGTAAGTCAATTAGATAATTCAGAGCTGTCTGTACCAGTGTTTGCATGGATGGGTTTGTCCAACAAGCCTCACTTGTGTTCTTCTGCTGTTATCTACACCTTCTGCGGCTAAAACGGGCTCTGCCTAATTGGGGTCCTAAACGGGCCCCAGTCAGCTGAGCCCGGACAAATCAACGTAATAGAATGCATGAACCAAGGCTGTCACAGCGCCTTGTGCATGATGAGCTTTAATATGGTCTGCAGCCAATTGAAGTTAACAACGCACCAGTGGGCTTGTACAGATATGGCACAAGTTGGCACTGCGCCACACCAACCAACACAAGAGCAGTGCTCAACGAAGTACTTATAGCGGCTCATGCCCATAAACTAAATCATTCTTTCTCCATCACCCCAATTCCCTCAAAGAAAGCATATTGTCACTCAGTTCGGCCACCATTTTCAACCATGAAGTTCCCAGAAACCAATCGAGGAGAGCCTCTGTCTCCATACATGGCGGAAAAGCCGGAACGAAATCCAGCATTCATACACTGCGGCCCTCTGGACGACGTAGACGTTGGCGATCGTGTACGAATCTTCGTTGGAGGCAGCATCGAGATGGGCAAAGCTCCCGATTGGCAAGCCGCGTTCGCAGACAAAATCGCCTCTCTTCCCATCGCCGCATTCAACCCTCGCCGAGTTCGTTGGGACAACAGTTTGGAGCAAGATATCAAGAACGAGGCCCTCCGTCACCAAATACATTGGGAAATGACGAATCTCGACAAGGCTGATTTCATCATTTTCTATTTTCATCCCAACACCATCAGCGCCGTCACACTAATGGAACTGGGCCGCTATTCCCAATCTGGAAAGATCATTGTCTGCTGCCCGGAAGGATATCATCGCCGTGGAAACGTCCAGTATTTGTGTGGGAAAGACAATGTTCTGTTGCTTGACGATTTTGACGAACTCGTTGAAACGGCGATTGCCAAGGCTGAGGAGATCTTAAAGAGAGAAAATCCATCTGCATAGGGACACATGTGGCTGGCCGTCCCTGTCCAGGTGTGTGATAGAGTTGGGTTGTTCGTAGCGGCGGTGCTCCGGCTGTACTACTTCACTTCGATTCTTTCGCTGGTTCAATTGTTGACTTGTTCTTCGGGTACTGGTGTGACATGGGGATCGTAGGGATGATAGTTATCGACTATAGACTTGTTGATTTTTTATGAACTACTGTAACGTTAGTTCCCTAAACTTTCTTTATCCAAGTGCTAAGCCCGATACTTGCACCTAGTGTTACACGATTAGACGCCTATAACGTTGCTGGAAGTTCGTTTCTTTTGCTAACGTAACCCAAGCGAAAGAGGTTGGAGTTCCTTAAGGTATTTCGAAGCTGCCAGAGATCCTTTCATGAACTCGCTACGACCATATGAATATGTCAAGGGTGCTACGGAGACTGCGTTTGACAGCGGGATTGTTTTAAACGTTGCTGACATCCTGTTCTCCCCTGAGATAGTACCTGCAAAGATGCAGCAGCTACTGTTTGATGGAGGTAGACTTCCCACAGCGATGTACTTCTGAACGGTTATTAGTGCCCTTTGTGCATCCTCTTTCACTGTGGGAGGAAGTGCTGCCGCAGCCCCTCTTTCTTCCGAAACTATTGACAAAGCGGGCGGTAGGCCACCGAACGGTGTGGTACCGACAGTGATATCAGCTGGCGCTGTCAAGAAGCTTCAACTAGCGTACTTTCTCGAGAATATGTAAGCCTCTTTCTTCAACGCAGGCTTAACAACCCTCACAGAATGGGGCACAAGTGGGCTTCCTAACGATACTATAAAAGTCATCAGCAAGATGGCCGCTGTAAGTACACCTAGCTTTGAGAGTATCGCACCGTCAGAATGCATTTGTAGCAAGAAGAGGTGCATCTTTCGACCATGGCGAACGTTCTCAACTCCTATAACGAAAAATTAATTTTACCTTGCAACTACTGCTTCCCGGTGAACACAACGGAGGATTTCTTCGAGCTCGCTTATACTATTACTTCAGTTGGTTTTGGCGCTACATTGGACTTAACGAGCGCCTTGCGATTACGGATCCTCTGCTCGTAAAATCAATATCATCAATACTCACAGCTGCATGCGGCATGATGCATTCTTCCGACACATCTGAGGTGCAGCACCGAATCCAGCGCGATTCGATACCGGTATTAGTGATATATGGGCATATAACCTTGCATTTTCAACCTGGGTCATGTTCGGTTGAGCTTCCCATACCGATTCTCCCAAGGCTAACCAATTTTCGATCTTCTCTAGTACCTCTGGCTGGGCCAATGGCTACACTCCTCTCCTAGCGAGACGTTTTAGCTTCTGAATGATTGGGATTTATTTTTTGTTGGCTAAGTACAATAGTGTTTGGAAGAATTCATGTGGGCGTACATGCGCACGATTTTTATTTTCATGATTTTTACAGTGACTGTAAAATAATAGTGAACCTCAAGTTATTACAGTAAGTTTCCATGTAGTTATTACAGTACGACGCACAAGCCGTACGGGAGATTGATATCACGAGACCCAACGCAGTCATGAAGATTTTGTACACGTAAATAACCGAGTCCTGTCCATGTTCGTGAATACGAAAAAGAAGAAGCGCCAAGCATTTAGAACACGTTTCATTTGTATCAATCCCAGATGTCATCTTCGGAACACTAAGAGTAGCCACCTAGGCTGCCAAGTATCTCAGTTGACCTCAATGAGTCCAGGGCCAAAGATTGCCTCCTTTGCGACCGCACCCGCATCGTCAAAGGACGCTACACTGTGCGTGACAGCCGTAATAGTAAGACCGTAGAACAGGGACTCGTTGAAGGCGCACTCGGCCGCGAAAGTGACCACTTCGTGATCGTGGTCAACCTCAATGTTCTCAAGCTTCTTCACGATTGGCTTGTTCTGCGCATTAATCAAGACCAAGGACAGGGCGTCCAGGTCGACATCAACTTCCTGCAGCGAGAAGCTGAATCGTATCTCCTTAGTCATCGGCCCAATGTCCTGTGTGAGCACGTTGAGAGGCTAGAAGGTCTGCAGCGGGATCTCCACGATGTTGGGGCAGCTTCCAGGCACAACAAAGCTCTGGACCGCAGTGAACGCAAATTTACGTGTGGATGTGGTAAGGAAAATCTAAGCTGGCGTAGTCTTCTTCTGGATAATGCGGAATAGGCTTTCTTGTTCGCCCTCATTGCCAATGACAGAGGAAATGAGACGCACAGGACCGTTCTCAGCGTTCTGGGCGAAGATATCGTTCACATCCTGGAGCGCGCCGAGGACAACATCGGTGAAAGTAGCAGCGAGTGCAATGGCGGACTTGTAGTCACTGACAGGAAAATTGTACCTGCAGGGTTCGATTGGGTCAACACCATTCGCTTGTAGAATAGCGTTGGCACCGAGAGCGTGGAGCTCCTCCACGGCAAGAATGACAGTGAGGTCTTCGAGGATCTCCTCGCGTCCCTCGCCAAGGTCGTAACCAACGACGTTGTTGGTGATGTTCTGGACAAGCTCGAAGAAAAAAGCAACTTCGAAAAGTTCATTGAAGGCGATGAGCTTGAAGTTGGTGATGCCGTCCCTGCTGAGATGCGAGGGTAGAGGGTATTGGGAAGTGTGCCGTGGGCTCGTTCCTGAATCTCCTTGATCTGTTCGAGGGAAGGGCTGGGAAAACCGTCAGGGAGATATGGTGAAAGGTCTTTGAAGCTGTCGCCCTCGTGGTAGTATCCTCCTCCATTGAGCTCATTCGTCCGTGATGTTGAGGCGACAACGAGCCTGTTGGGCTGGCGCAAGCCAACGTAGCAAGAGCTGCTGTACCGTAATAGATTGCTGAACGCATCTCAAGAAGTGTGTGTGAGCGGCGCCGAGTAGTAAAAGGAAAGAGAGATTACTAGGGGTTGGATAGAGGCTGGAGCAAATGCATCGGAGTATATCAAGCTATCTGCAACGAAGAGAAGCGTTGCTTCGTATGTATTCCATGACCTCTTACTGTCATCCTCTTCCAAGATTATCCCATGGCTCTTAGAGTGATACAATCGCACAGGCTTGCGCTACAGAAGCGTCAGATACTATAGGGGCCGAGCATTACTGTACGAGTGCCTTGTGCAAGCTGAAGGACAAGGGGCATTCGCCTGCTTGCAAACCATCAACAGTCCCCTCCTGACATTGAGATCCGCTTTCGCATCAGCAGGAAACGGGCTCTGATGTCAAGTCTATGCTTATTCCTAGGAAAGGAAATGGTTGCCACTTATTCCTGCTTATGTCGTTCAGCGTTATCAAATACAAGTGGTAAGTCATAGCAGCTTCGTCTACGAGATATAATAATAACCATTCAATCTACATGGTGCACTAAATATCAGGATCGGCGCCATTTTGAAGTTGATGCCTAGGATGTTGACAAATCTGTGGCCTGGAAGCTGCGGCGGCCTGACGTTGGCATGTCCAGGGCACCCGGTGGCTATGCTTCGGGCGCCCTACGCATCGCAAACGAGTCGACCCAAGTGGGTCAATACTGCATCCAGCCTGAGCCTCGAACACTCAACAACCAAGGCCAGGAAGATTTCGTCGGGTCATCTTTAATAACTCTAATTGATAGCTAGTCTCGTTACTGTAAAGTACACACCACGCTTATTGCATTGATGATCGACTCTCCGTCAATTGTATCAACGAATCACTTATCATTGACACAGCGCTCAGTTGCATTTAAAACGAAACAGAATATACCCAATGCCTGGACACCTGCACATACCTGCAGCGCGTTAGGTGATATCATCAAGCTGGACCTGTAGCGTACAGTGAGAATTGCGAAGCGAAGGCGATAGCCGTTCTCACTCTCTGTTCTCCCCAAAACGAACAATGTGACAGCGCCTGTGAGTGTGAATAGGGTTGTGTGGGCGCTGGAAACAACCAATGCGGTGAAGAAATACATCACATCTCGGTTTGGATTGGCCCCTGATGAGCGGTGAAGGGAACCTCGACGCCATGCGATGACCCCAGAAAGAAGGGACGAAGCAGCTATGGCCACAAGAATAATAAACTCGTAGACTGAGGTATCGATCACATCACGGTTTTGAATTAGTAGAAGTGGAGGAAATGGAGCGTTTCTTACATTTGTGAGTAGGCCACTGCATTGATCATAATTGAGGCTACCAGTGTTGCATAAGCTAGCAACTTTACCAAGGAGTGAACGGGCAGAGGTTGGAGAAGACGTGAAAGCTATCCTATTAGTCTATTTCGTAGAATGGACGAGGCAACTCACATTGGTCGCGGATATGGATTGGACAGCCGACAAAACGATGGGCTCCGCCCAGTTGAGCCTATGACTTTTCATCATGAAGATCGTCAATCCGAGACAGCATAAGAGGAAGGCGTCCTGAACGAGATCAAAAGTCACCAGAGTGATCTGCCACCGAACGCTTGCGTAATGCTGTCTCCCTCCGAGAGCTCGAATGTCTCGGTACGTGATCAAAGCGCTGAACATGAGTCCAATGGCAAAGCAAGTGATGGAAAAAACAAGGAGGCCGTCAGCCATGGTGAAGCAAAGCAGTTTCTATCGTTCTGTGTGATTATGGCAGAGCTTATATTCTCGCCCTGCCCGAGGAGGTATCCGCTTCGCACGCCGGCTGCTTCAAGCCTGGCTATGTACCATGCTAGTGCAGCTGAGTCCTTCCTAGAAGCGGTCGAATAGCTGTCCACAAAACCACCGCATAGATTACGCCGTGGCAATGCATCGCGCCGTAACTGAAGAAGGCCCACTTTTCGGCTGCGTGGAGGCGGTACGCAAAACAGACAAGCACTTCAAAACCATTCTCTATCGCTTCCCCATTGTAGCATCGAGCGTTTCCTGCGCCCTATGATCTGTATAGGAAGGATTGCAGAGGCAGACCCGATTTTGACAGTGCTGGAAAAGTGGTACCTCGCATCCTGCGCTTCCTAGGGCACCCGCTTCTGGCTATCCGAGATCGTGATGGCAAGGCATCGCTGCTTTGAGCGAACAATGAAGGCTGGACGACCTTCTATAACCGTCGATCTGCGCTCACCCATCTAGCAAGGACAGGTCCATCTAACTTCATAATTCACTGCCTATGCATGGTGAGGCAGCGATTGAACCATATGATCAGAGAAAAGTCTCGTTCTCTGCTGAGCTGGGTTCGCTTGCCTCAGGCACCAATGAGTCTGTCGTCGCTGTTTCACGGAGGAAACGTGGCAGACGCGAACCTCGAAGCTCTTCCGATGTCCGGGTGTCCGACCGTGTCCCATTCGCATGAACCGTAGTGTCAAGGGCGTAGGAAGGCCAGTGCTCACGAGAGTCGAGACTTTACTGTATTAACCACTGCGCCGAGGCTTGATATTGGCGAAAGGGGTGTACGTCTGTATGAGCCGCACATACATTACAGCAAACCCTCGTGCGGACGCGCCCACAGACGCACGCACACGTGATCTGTATCGCGAACGGCTCTACGGCCCACGGAGATCTGCACTTTTTGAACCTAATGCCAAAGTGCCGGCAGACCCCGCATAATGCGGCTCGACTGCTTTCTCTGGCCAGTCGCTGTGGAGATTTGTTGGTCTCGGGAGAATGGACGTCCAGAGATCCAATGAACAGTCGTCTTGGGTGGTTGTTCTGAAGAAGAGACCAATAGATCCCCCAAACCAGTCGTTGAAGCTCTATTTGTGGCGACGTACGGTGCGCAAGCCGACGTGCGGAATTGTGCCAGCAGTTTTGGCGTGGACTATAAACCGATAGACGAAGTTCACATACGGTTCCACGTGCGTCACCTAGAAAGATTCTCGGTCTTATGGCAAAGGTAGCTGATCGATTCTAGCTCGCAGGAAGCCATCTACACCATGCGTTACCCTCTTGTGCCTGTAGTCACTAGAGCCTTGCCCAGCGTACCCTAAGAAGGCCGACAGCACAATAACTGGAAAACGTGTAGGAAAGGACCTAGATGAGGCTGTACCGTGCAAAAGATGCCATCATGTAGCGGAGTCAATGCATAGACTGGGTGGAATACCTAGGTAAGAATCATATGTTCATGTATCCATCCATGCGGTGGACCTCGAAAGGGCGACAAGCTGGGAAGCGATCACGACGCGAAAAAGTGAAGTGGTTCGTTCCCGAAAAGATTAGGATCCCTTGCATGGAGATGCGCATAGGCTGTTGGACTGTTAGACAAGAGGCTGAGAACGCTTTTCGGCAGCGGTTCCAACAGAGCTGGTCTTGCCTGCAACACCTTGGCGAACCAGCTTGCTTCTATCTGCGTTAGATTGTCTATTCTGTTTCGAGGTCTTAGCTCTACATTCAATGTCGTGTACCGGTAAGTCTTACTCTTTCAACGAGAGGGGTTTACCAAGGCTCTTTCGCTCATTTTGCTCGAGGTCAAGTTCAAACCGGTCAATGTCTAGCGAAGGCGGGTGCGATTCCCGGCCTGGGAAGAGCACAAACAGGCCCGGATTCACACACACGTTACCCTGCAAGATCTTGTGCAGCACATGGCCTTCTCGAATGTACCTGTTGATGTCTTCTCGGATTCGCTTGTCATCACCTTTGTAGACGTTAGCGACCTTCCGGACAATCTCACCCGTTACCACATCCGATGCCCTTCCTTTCTTTTCCGCATGACTGAGATCTTGAGCAGTCTGAAGAATGCCATCGGTGCGTGGCATAGGGAATAATCGCTCAGAAAGGCCTTGTTTATAGCTTGCGGTAAGCTTTTGCGCGTCCAGTTTCTTTTGTTCTCGACGACCGCTTCGTTTTCTTTGTTGTAGTGCTTGTACAGCAGTCCAGTACGTTTCAAAGTAGCAGTACTTGATATAGCGGTGTCTAGCAACCAAGAGATGATCCTGGCTCTGCAAACCGCCCAAGTACAGGTGTATGTGGAAGAGCTTCTCGAAGATGGGTTCGTCTACGGCCTGAACTGTTTCCTCCTGGGGTCGTCCATCAAGAGCTAATTTGAGCGGTTGCAATACGTGGGGCGACCCAATTGCGTTCACGTACTGCAAGATCCGTAGACAGCGTCTACTGCTTAGCTCGGGAGGCCTCTCCAGGAATGCTTTCTTCAGAGTCTCCGTGTCGAAGTTCGCGAGATTTGGAATGTTAACTTTGTTGCCATGTGGTCCCACGGTCTGACGTGCCGCAATCACTCTGGTATCTACGTTCTGCGAGTGTGCTAACTTACTGGGGATCCCGCACTGCTTGAGGATAGAGTTACGTTTATAAGGTGCTACAAATTCCCCTAGAAAACGTAAGCGTAACTCCCGCGAAGTTGGAACGTTGGTGATGGGTAAGAGGTGCCCAAAGCAAGCCTCCGCGATATGAACTGAGAGCAAAGCATAGTCTAGGTGTGGCCCCACAACTTGCGGCTTTAAGAGGTTTAATTAGTGACAGTGAATTGAGTACATTGGATAACTGACATTAATGCAGATTTCCTTCCATGAACTAAGGGAAGATTTAATGGCAGCAAGAAGGAAGGACGCTCTGTTTCACTCGCGATAACGAAAATCGTTCTCGTCGTCCCATCTCCAAGTACAAGGAGTGGCGGAGTGTCGCTATCTCAAAGTATGATGGCTGCAAAGTTCTCAGCTAATTCCGTCCATGTCGAAAGACCCTCGGTGCAGTTTTCCAGATTCAGTTCTAGAATGTGTAGCGGGCCGGGAAGTAATGCGTAGAATAGTCCACGGATTAAATGGACTGAAAGGGGGATTTCTTCGATCAGAGGGAGAAGAAGCTGCGACACCTGGGTGCGATTTAGGTAAGCTACGGGTTCATGCGGAAGGCGGAAGTCCGAGCAACATGCAAGATCTAACTAGTGCTGAAAAGCTAGATCGTCTGCGTAGTTATGGCATCCGCGCTCATGCATTTGTCCTAGCATGGTCCGCTCTGACTCCTGATCGTTTGTTGTGGGTTCGAACCCGCTCGCTTCAAAGGCTTCAAGAAAGAAGTGTGGGGATGATAGCTCACTAAGTTCGCCTTCTAATGGGTCGCGGTCATCCATCTGCTCTGCAGCGTGCATCGGTGCCTCGGGTGATGAACTAGGAAACGTTGCGATCGGGATCGTATTCCCATGCCTAAAAAAACTTGCCTCATCACCAAGGAACTGTGGACCTCTAAAGCTCGAGGAAGCCGCCTCCTCGCTCACGGTTGCAGAACAGGGGGCGAAATCAGGCAAGTCTTGGCCTTGGTTCGACGGCCGAATGCGTTTTGCGGCTCGGTTAGTACATCTACGTTCAAGTGACCCACGGTGGCTGCTCGCATTTTCATTTACATGGCGGAAAACAGTGTTCGACTGCACCTGGGCTGCAGGAGTGCCCTGCCGATCCAGGATTTTCTGTTTGGTGACGGTTTTCAATAGATCCAGCGCATCCAGTAGAGTTACAAGACCCGTGAGTTCAGGGTCTTCACCTCCAGTTAGCCAGTTGTCAACGAAACGCTAACGCAGTTAGCGTATTCAAACCCTGCCAATGGGTGCCTGGCAATACCTTGATCAAGTACAGGGCTGAGGATAGCATTGTTTCCTACTGTACCATGGCAGTTTGTCCAGTAGAGAAAGTAGACTGGGAAGTTCCTGAAGATAAGACTTATATGAACAACTTACGGGGAATGTGTGGAACGATTGTCGGATGAGTTATGTTTCTATTCTTGTGGGAGATGAGAGAGTGCATTTCGGGCGATGGGCTAGCGTGGGCAGCACGAGAACAGTTTATTCTCGTGCTGACTACGCTAATCCGTGCCGCAGCCGGATGGCTGATGACATAACGATCCTGACCTGTAAGAATTGTCATCACTTACATCCTGTAAGCTTCTGGGAGAGCTTACAGTAATAGCATACTGAACATCCTAGTCATAGCTCACTCGGCCCTATATGGACTGCAATCTGTTAGACGCCGGTTAGCTTGGTGTTTGGGAAGGAGAGTTAGACCGATATGGCAGTAAGCTAAGGAGTGAAGTTAGAGAAGCCAGCATGTCCAGTCTGCCTATGCATGTATATTGCTCCGAAGGGGAAATTTGCTCTCGCTTCACGGTGGGAAATAGTACAGACAATGACTACGGCGGAACTACCTCCTATAAGGCACTGATTACATTACATGAGTCTCTCGACATGTCACGCACTACATGTCAAAGGCCGCGAGGTACTGAGCCTCGTGCCTACATCGGGGAGGCCTTGCGCGCTCCATCGCGATCGCAGTTCGCCGTACCAACGATTGTCGTGGAAGACCCACCCCGTTGCCTCACTGCAGGGCGCACGGCAATGCAAGTATCTGAATCCTTGTGCATTTCGTAGCCGCCGCTCCATCGCACCATTGCAAGCAGCGCTCGAACTGGAGAAACGAATGTTCCAAAACATATGCGCGAACGGAGCACCGGTGCCGAAGCTGCATCTGCCAAACGATTTTGGGGGCCTGACGGGGTGCATCCATATTGGCCAGATGCCTTGGGCTTCATGGAAATTGCGGATGTGCTCTTCCGTGGCTTCAGCAGGTAATCCAAGATCTTGCAACACCGCGGAGCGTGTTTCATCCCCAAAGTTGGCACTGCTTTTCTGACCCCATGAGCGTCGCTTTCTGCGTGCCTGAGGGTGGCGAGCATCATGCCGAAACAAATATTCCATAACAGGCAAGATCTCGACACGCCGCGTGTAGGCAAATCTCGAGTCATACCAGACGGACTGCGCATCTCGCGAGAAACTGTTGCCCTTTAGTGATTGGAGAACGGATGCACGGCCTGTCGTCGGTGTGAAACGGCCGGTAATCGCGAGGCCCGAGGACGAGTCGAACATGATGACTTCCACAAAGTCCGTCGATAAATCCAGCAGCGACAGGGGTGGCCCCGAAGGACCTCGCTCTATTTGCTGCATCATGCATCTTGCCCCAGAGATGGAAAATATGGGCGAATACATAACCTCCACGTACCCACCTGCCGGGATCAGCGCTATCTCCAACAACGTCGTTAGCCCCGGACTATGCAGCGCCCCAGCACTTCCCCACAACAAGTCCGCGGTATCTTTATCATCGCTTCTTGCCATCACGTACTGTCCATTACTTAGGATCACCTCCATCGATAATACTGTGCAGTCAAAGGTGCCAAACATGAAAGACGAGGACTCCGTCGTCTTTGCGGCAAATGCATCGGCGACAGATACTGTCTTAGAAGCAGCGACGGCTGCTGGAACGAGGCCATATTCGAGGGTCGCCTGTACGAGCGTTTCCATGGTTACGTTGGGCTCGACCCAAGCGGTGGAAGTATCGAAGTCAAGTTGTACTATCTTATCGAAGCCTGGGACATCACTAGGAGCATTGAAAGCCGCCCTTTGGGCGCGGAAGCTGCTGCTTGGGTGAATTTGGCCTGCTTCTTCTATGGTTCTGCGTAGCGCGGCCACAGCGCTTCGATGCTGCTCCCATGGCTTGGGATCGTATTCGAAAACTGTTAGCATCTAGGGCGAATCAATCGAAAGGTTCAAGGTACAAAGAGCCTGTAGCATGTTCTGAATGATATTATTCCTTATAATTAGCAGGTTCGCTGACAACGCACTTTGTTTGTGGATTAGCAAATCTCAGTACTCAGTGTAAGAGCCGGCGACAAAACATTCACGTGAACAGCAGAGCGTGTCAGCAGATTCTAGCTATCAAATTCTGATATGCCGAGCTTAGCTCTGAGCCATAGGCAGCTACATACCGTAACCGTGTCTGTCGCTGACACCGTATAGGTTCAGATCATCACTGTTGGCATGTTCTGTGGGGGTTGAAGTAAGCCTATCACGGGCTGGTGGGTGTTCAGGGAAGATGCTTATCTGTGCATTTCACACGCGATGTGTGTTACGGCAGCAGCTTTTTGGCCGTTCTTGCTTACGCAGTGCTGTGAACGGGGCCAGAGGAAAGCTACGCAGCTCGTGCAGCCTCTTCGTGAGCGAGGAAGAAGAGGAGCGAACCCGTATTCGGTTCTGCCTTCGCTGACAACAAATTATGTCTACAGCTGCTTTAAACATGCAGCCTACTGCAGCTTGATCGAAGTTGTCGGGAGCTCAATGCGGAAGGCGGAACCAAGCCCTTCCCACGCGGACACAGACGTATGATCCGGTCTACAAAGGTAGGAAGGGCGAATAGTACTACTTAATATGGTGAAATATTTGTGGATGGCATCCAATTTGAGTGGCAAAAAGAAAAGTGAATGATTTGTGAATCGTTTTACTGATCGCGAAACTACCACGGCCTAGTCTAAGGCCATCGGTTCATGCTTGCTCCTGCAGCATCATTGTCTGTGCCTCTCCTTGTTCCGATAATCTCTTGACCAGCCCTATAGTTTCCAGAACACTAATTGAGCGAGCGCGTCCGATTTCCCGGCCTTCAAGGCGCTCGGCACCGACTTGGGCGCCTTAGTGTTGTTTGCAAGTGCCACTTCTGCGATGTGTACATAGCTCCGCCTGCATCGATGAAGAAGACATACTTCCATTCCATCCACTCATCTTATCCAGTCCGATAGTCTTGCGCTCCATGTTCACATTCCTCGTGATTGCATGCACACGGACTTTCGGGGGGTTTTCCGTAGAACGCCATTTTGAAAATATTATTAGGCTCGAGCTGAAAGAGATCACAAGGGCACCTCTTGCAGGCAGTGTTGTGAATCTGTTCCGGCAACATGCGCGGGTGCCTTGTTCCTGATGCGCAACAGTTAGCGTCGTTCGATGAATGGCAACCTTTGGATTAAAACGACAAGTCATTCGTCGAGCCCGCTATACACCTACTTCGAGAAATGATTTCTGTCGCAATGGCGGTGAGGGCAACGATAAGGAACCCTTGAGCAAGATTCATGGCTTGTCTTGTTGTTGAGACTCGTACGTGTGTTGAAGTGAGAAAGGAATGATCAAGTCAAGGACAGCAGCGTCCCCAATTTATGTACCCTGATGGATCCCATCCGTGCATCCGTGCGCAATGATGCCTGCTGCGCAACGAAACGTATCCGACGGCTGCTCAGGGGAGGATCCTGAGACAAACCGGTGAAAACCGAGCTTGCCCGCCGCTCTGTATCCTTAAGATCTCCTCTAGCGTGATCCTCCGAAGCCAGCTCAAAGGCCGCCTCCAGAAACGAAAATTCAACCCTACGTGGCCATCCCCCCTGGCCAAATGTAGATCGTACACAGATGACTTCGACTCATTCCCAAGCGGATGGCTGCAGTTCCGCAGAGCAACACCTGAGTGTGAATTGTGGTTAAGTGTTCCCAGACTTCAGGACTGTCTATTCTTTTGACTTTGTCATACCTGACAGCGCTGATATATCTGCACCACGCGAGAAGAGACCTGAACAGGAACCTTACCCGTACCGTTATTGAGCATTCCTTGCACCCTGTGCATCTACATGGAGGTGTCTTTTAGGCAGCTCCACCCCATTGGAATTTGTCGAACCTCGGACCCTGCGTCTTGCTCAGTATCTGCTTGCAGCTTCGGAATCCTCATGGCTGAACCTTTCAGTAAGCCAGCAGGCTTTTCGTTGCGATCCAGCCGATGCTGTTATCTCCTCAAGCGTTATAATGTGGTTTTCGCAGTCCTACCACGACTCTACGAGAGACACCTCTCACAAGAGGCGCGTTTGTGATAGGCACCAAATTGGATAACCTCCCCGTTCGGACTTTGAGCCGGCTTCGAGTCGTTGCCAACACATACTAAGCCCGTCTGCCGGAACCTCTTGCAGTTGGACGAGTCGAAATTCCTCTTTGAGATCCTGTGCTTCACCGGTTGAAAGCACCTGATAGGAATATAACTGGTGTCGTAGTAGTAACACATGGCTGCAAGACTTGATTGAAAGACGGAGTTGGACAGTACGGCGGTTGTACTACAGAAGCCTTTATAATTTATTGTACGATACCCACCCTTGTAACAAAATAACTTGAGACAAGGCTTTTTGGAATAATGTAAGCTTCTGAAGCAAATTTTAGGGTGGATACTCTCACCGTGAGCACTTGAAACATCATGAACAACAACCGTCAGCAGCATAGTGGCCCGTTACCACTATCTGCTCAAGGACAGATGATGTACAACGGGGTGAGAAAAAACGACTCGCTCACATTCCATAAAGTAGACGGGACATATCAAGGACATGTTAACGGATTGATATTGTCGCACACTGCGCACGGACCTAGTGTCAAAACCTATGGACGTGGTGTCGCAGGATCAAAGTACTTGCAATGCGGCCATTGATGCATAACACGTGCGCTTCAATACAAGCTCTATGCGTTCATCGCCTTTCTCCACGTATTCCATCAAATGCTTTTCCAGTAGCCCAAGCTCTGGATCACACCTGTCGCAGCGGCCTCGTTTGCAATCCCTACAGTTGGATTTTATTCGAACGTCGACGCAGAGTTTTCTGAGCCCAGCAAGTTGCGCGAGGGCCAGGTTATCGGGAACGGGCTGGGGAATGTCGCCCAACCTCTCCACCATGTGCACAGCCCTCCAAGTAACCAGATGTATCTCAGCGATCGCTTCTCGCTTCGCTGCCTCAAATGTATCCACAAAGGCATGGAGTCCTTGCTCGCTCTTGATGCGGAAAGCGTTGAACATGAACGGGATTAGCCTCGCTTCCGCATGGATCCGCCGGCACGTTCTGAGAAGACTTAGGAAGTTCTTCTGTCGGTTCAGAACTCTAGTTGCAATACTTTTAACACCGTAGCTGGGCCAGCAGTGCACTTCAAAGACCATTCCGCTCAATGTGTGCACCCAAATCTGATTCCTGAGCTCTGCCGGAAGGCAAAGCAGGGAGGGCCCTCTGACCGGATCCCTGGGTAAAGTGGTATCTAGCGCCGCCATACGCGATTTAGTCGCCGTCGGTGTCAGCCACCGGGAAGTCACGGAGAATAAAGGAGGCTCGAAATGCCAGGGTATTGGGTGAGTAGGGCGGTCAACAAGACTGATGGTTAGCCGGGAAGCTATCTTTGTAATGTGTGACAGTACTGAAGATACGACAGGACTAGTGCAAGGATTATTGAACCAGGCAATAGCATGCCAAGAAATCATGTGGAACGCAGCTTGAGAATCCATGACAGCGCATATATGATTACAGAAAAGATGATTGTAGTCATCTTGTTTACTGGAAATGCTGCCTTGAGAATCCCGTCAGAGAGAGCATCTATTATGTGCTCAATTAACAGTGTCCAGAAATAGGGCAGCATGTACCGCTAGACCGGTGCATGAAAAGTACGATCATCATTCAGCTTACTTCGCTGCGTGATGTTGGGATCGGGAACAAGTATTGGCCTCCGAGACATGTCCTACCGCAGAGAGTACATCTCGATGTATCTGACTATGGGTTAACATTGTGTCTAAATAGAACAAGGCGTATGGACTCTCAATAGCAATGGCGTGGGGTTGGCTTTCGTGCAGCAACGCTTTTTCATCCGGCAAGAACATTTTTGAGCTGTCGCAGCAGAGCTATAGTTGAGAATGTGGGAATATCGCACGATATAGTGAGGACCAGGAAGCTGGAGTGTATAACGTCATGTGCGGTTATTGTACAGCATTTAGCAAACTATCCCCATAACCCTGATCACTCCGCGGTGTTCTCGTTCCCTTTGCATTATGCGGACATTATCCCTTCGAGCCTTACAATCTGGTGTTGATCCCTAACCTCCCAACTTCCACGGATGATTCCAGGATAAGCTGGCTAGCGTTTGACTGGAGTCGTCCCCTCCGCTCCCTCCCGGACCCTCCTGTTAGGGAAACCTTCGGTTAATAGTTTTATACATTTCAAGAGAAACTTTCCCATTCCCATATAGCATCCGATGAGATGCTTTATTGGTGTAGAATCCGTGATGCTTTCCGGCGTGATCCTAGGAGTGGTCAGCCTTCTGTCAGATGCGACCTGTGCGGGGCTACAACAAACTCCAAGTCCGTATGGCATTTCAAGCTTTCGAGAAGCACAGATACTAGACGCTGTTACTATGCATGCGGCATAAGAGGGATGGCTTCATACCGAGAACGACTGAGAGTACGAAGAACATGGGCATGGTGGTGCAGGCGTTGCAAAAACTGTTGGTGTTTGGTAACAGTATTCTGACCTAGCAGACTTCTCTGCTCTTATGGTAATTATATTGGCCAAAAAGTTTTTACGGCGTACGTTTCCAGTGTAGGCAGACACTTGTGCGACCTTTTATCCGTTACCTGCATAGGCCATGTGAAGCATATGTTCCAACTAATGCACATTTCTGAAGGCTGACGTGGGGCACAGTCAGTGGGACTAAGACGGTAATGAGTAATTAGTTATTCTTGCACCTCAGCCCTCTGCTTACGGTAGCGCACAGTATCGATGATGCGTTGGGGACCGGCGCTGTAGGTAAGAACCTCCGTCGAGAAGGTTAGTTTGAAAGGAAACAGAGCGCCTGGGTCCAGTTTGACACGTGGATTACTAGTATCATAATGTGAGTACACGACTTGCCGGAATTTCCAGTTCTCTTGAAAGGCTATCTCGAGACATTCCGGTGCATTCTTTTCCTCGGAATGCTCGTATCATCATTTCCTCAACAGGGCCTTAGCAGGGAACTCGTAGCTCCGTGCAGAATAGAGGTGCATTCCGACGTTGAGACTATTCCAATAAGCATCCCACTACCCATCGTTGCCACTGTATTTCGGCTGAGCCAGAATGACGGGAAATCATACTGTTGATGCTGCTGATAGCGCTGAAGGCTGCCGATCCTGCCGATGTTGCTGATATTGCTGATAGTTCTCATCAGGACCTCCGGTCCCATGCGACGAAGCATGTCCACACGGCCCCATTCTCTCAACAGCCAGGATCCCAGCAAACACAGGCTCGGGCCGCTGCATAGGTGAAAGTTTACAAGGAATGCTATTTCTCGGCAAATTCGTGGTTGATAAGACACTGCCCAGGCCGAGTTCACAACGTACAAGTTCACCGCGCCACCTAGTACCGGACTCAACTTCTCATGGAAGGTGTTCCTCCAACAAGTGGTGCCAAGAGCGGGAGCAAGCTCCACACTGGGGAACTCTCCGCTTCCAAAGTATCTTTATCGTCAAACAGCTCGGAAGGCCTACGTCGTGTACGGGATGATATTCCGGTACATCTATGGACAGTCGCTTCAATAAGCTTTTGGGAAAAAGCAGCCTTCTGGGGCTTGTGAGTAGCCTGTCTGCTTTTTTTCATAGGTAGGCTAACGCATAATAGGACGGCACCGTGGCAGAACTACATGCAGCACCCTCCTCGGCTCACTCACAAAGAGACTCCTTGTGCACTTGGCCTGGGACAGGTGAAAGCTACACGCATCTACTGCGCCTTTTACATCGCCTACTATGTCTCTGCGATGCTTTTCGCTATCGTGTCCGATTCTCGTCTGGGCCGATACAGAACTCTCTTCATTTGTTTAGTGCTCTTCAACTTGGGCTGTGCAGCGATGACACTTAGCTCGTTGCCTTCGAGTCTCGCTGCAGGCTGGGGCTTACCAGGCCTCGTTATAGCCATGATATGTGTTGCCCTGGGAGGTGGCGGTTTCGAGTCCAACATGGCAGCATTCTTAGCTGATCAGTATACCGAGACCGAACCGCGCATCAAGACATTATCTTCCGGAGAAGAGGTGCTCACAGATGGAGTCCTCACAATCAAATATATCTATAGTCTGAACTATTGGCTAGGTAACGTTGGATCGCTATCCTGGTTTGCGGTCGTAACTCTGGAAGGGAACGTCAGCTTCGCAGCGGCATACGGTCTGTGT
The DNA here is from genome assembly GCA_015832175.1 of Paraphaeosphaeria minitans. NCBI lineage: Eukaryota > Fungi > Ascomycota > Dothideomycetes > Pleosporales > Didymosphaeriaceae > Paraphaeosphaeria > Paraphaeosphaeria minitans. The sequence goes on along the minus strand of WJXW01000019.1, from coordinate 357,270 downwards.
TTCGGGTTCGTATCTATCTCGCTACTCACGCTACTAGCTGGAAGAGGATATTTCTTAAGGGTGCCGCACGAATCCAAGGTCTTCACTCAGGCGAGTCGGGTATTGCTCTGCGCTTCTCGGAATCGTTTTCGACTCGCCTGCGCTGAAACCGAGTACCAACTCGAGCATCTCCGCAAGGTCGTTCCCTGGAGTGGTCAGTTGGTTCGCGAACTTCGTCGAGCGCTGCAAGGGTGCCGAGTCTTGCTCGCTTTCATCGTGTTCTACATCTGCTTTGATCAGATGCAGAACAACTTGATATCGCAATCCGCGCAGATGGAAACCAGCGGTACCCCGAACGACATGCTTCCGGCCATGAACCAAGTGGGTTGCATCCTCTTCACACCCTTCATACATCATGTCATCTACCCTCTGCTCCACAAGCGCCATATATACCTCCAGCCGATCACGCGCATGACTATCGGGTTCGGATTCGTGGTGTCTTCGATGGCATACGCTGCAATCGTGCAGAACATCATCTACTCTTCAGGGCCATGCTACGATCATCCGCGAGCATGCAGCTCCGTCGCAGACCGCGAGCCGAACCACATCAATGTCTGGATCCAGGCACCGGTGTTCTTCCTCATCGCCATGGGTGAGGTGTGGGCGTACGTCACGGCGCTCGAGATCGCGTACAGCCACGCTCCGAAGAATATGAAGTCCGTGATCCAGGCCATCTTCCCACTCATGGCGGGGATTGGATCAGCGTCCGCGATGGGACTGACAACGTTCGCTCACGACCCGAATCTCGTGACCTTCTACGCGTCCTTAGCCGGCGGGATGGCTATCACGACGGTTGCCTTCTGGCTCATGTTCCGCAAGCACGATAGAGACCACGCCGAGGACAAGAGCGATGCATCTGTGGATCTCGCAGACACTCCGTCGACGCGACGCAGTGAGCGCACAAGCACGATTGCAGACCTTGTTCCGGAGACAGGACATGTTGACACGAAGCTTGGTTTGATCTCCCTCCCGTACGCCAACAGTGGACTGGTCTCTCCGAAGCAGTCCAATCTCACAACCACAACGATCGTGAGCCAAGAACATGGGATTGCGGTCGGGGTCGACGGCAGCCGTGTCGGACCAGGTGACTCCACCGACGAGCCCGTCCCAGGTGAGCAGGCACCCGCCCCAGGTCAGCAGGCACCCGCCCCGGTCCCAGAGCCGGCTCATCCGGTACAACCTCGAAGCACATCCAAGAACACACGGAAGCTCCAGAAACGACAGCCCCGGTTCTCAATGGTCTTCTAGCGTGAAATGACTTCCGCTTTCACACCTCATTCCAGCCCATCCCCCGATGGTCACCTCGTCACCTGGGCACCCGAAATGAGGGAGATGCACATGAATCCACAGGAGCAGCGGTGGTGAAGAGGGATTGCATCAATGGTAAGAACCGTCTTGCCTGTATCGAGCCGGATTATGGTAGCCGTTCAAGCGCCACCCACAAACACCTTGACCTCTCATTCGCCGTCATCCCTACGTCTACCACGAGCTCTCCCTTTTCGAAACGATCCCTCCCTTACTTACCTGCATCCATGTCGTGCTAAACTGCATCCTTGACTCCAAAGAGGTGGAGTTTTGCACACATTTGGCAGGTCACAGATTGTTCCCGTTTCATATATCTCGATCCGTCTGCTTGGAAACCCGACCCGCTATGACATGGATGTCACACGCGTACATAGCATTCGTTTCAATAGATACCACATGAGGTTCGTTATTTGGTCACACACGATAGGAGAGATTGCGCGCAGGTTTCGTGGAGGGAGGACAGCAACGAAAGGATAGATCCACAATTGTGATTATCGAGTTCATTGTGGTTCTGTGCTGTTGCTTGATGACTACATACATGCAGACAATAAGATGGCATAGCTGAGGATGCAAGTAACGTTATGCGAAAAAGCAAAAATAGTCATGCCCACAATCAGAATGAATGATATTATCATAGCGACTACTAATGAGACGCACTAACTTTTCACTACTGACCGCGCTCATCGTTCCTGTCAGCTTAGAATGTCAGGATCGATTCTGATATATAGCAGCTGCACAACTATCGGGCCAAGACGAATGCCTTCACAGAGAAAAACATGCACAGGGACCTAAGTGGAGTAGAAGAGAGCCGCCGGCGTTCAGATGTTTCTGCACCAGATCCAAGTTTCAAGCACTAGTATCTCGATGGGCTGATTGCCGCACGATTGAAACTCCTCCGTCCACAAACTCTCCGAAAGAAAAGGTGAAACGGCCTTGATCCATCAATTCTCTCTCGTAGAATCGGGCTTGCCCACCTTGGAATGACATGGCTTCAATATGACCCCTTGTTTCTCATCCCGTGCCTTGTACAGTACTGCAGGCGGGCCCGAACAGGAGAAATGGGTGCTGTTGAGTGCGGCGGTGGAAGCACTTGGGCCTATGCAGGACCGCCGTTGCAAAAGTTCCTCGTCGAAGCGGAAGATGCACTCGTCGTCGGCGATTGCTGTTTCCCCGTGTTTTGGTGCTGCAGTGCGGTCTGCAGTCTCAAACCACACGCCGTGACAGGAGAGCCTAACCGGCTGTTGCCGTGTACTCTTGATGGGTATGGATCCGGATTCGGAAGGCATGGGGATGTCATGAAGTTAGAGTGGCTTCGCTGAATTAGACCCCGGGGGGGCGTTATGTACCTATGGCCCTGCAACACACCCTCTTATATAGACCGGTATAGCGACCAAAGTAGCGAGAAGGATGTTGGGAAGGCGACATTGCCTAGTTATACCTCTTCATAGTAAGCACGGCATGGACATTGGTACGCTTTCAATCGCTTTCGTCGAGGCTTGCCCAGAGACCAGCGCCTGCACTCATGAACGAGAGCACGACCGAGAGCATATGCGAGCGAGAGATGATGCTGGTGAGTCTAAATTTCGCAACAAGAATCTAAAGCACCAGAAGCAGAGACTCGTGACGGGACGAAGAAATTGCTCTTTGATCAGCGACATCGATGATAAAACAAGAATGTAAGACGAAGGCAGCTCAGTACGATCATGTGGTGTACTGCTTGCTGACTTTCCAGCGCGCTTCTACGTGTGCGTTAGCCTCACGTTATGTACACGAATATGGAATGGTCGTATGCCCTTATTTACTGACAGCAGATAGTCATATCAAGCGTTAGATGCATAGGTGTCACACCGACTATCGCAAACTCCATTGACTTACATCACTAAAGGCTTACCATGCGCATCACCTATACGCCGATCGAGAGCAAATTCATTGATAAGCCCACCCGAAGATAAACAGTCGCGCTCTTGATGGATTACATGCACACAAAGTATTTGATGGTGATCAAAGTCGACAGCCGAGCTGTTGCCAAGCTGGAGGCACAGACCCTCATCTCGGCATTTCCCGTTATGCCTTCTGAGTTACCAGCGCAGCCACTGCTACGTTAGCTAGGAGCCTTTGCGCGAGCTGGAAGCGCTACAAGCTGAGGATATGTGAAAGTCACATCTTTTGCCGTCATAGTAAAGGCCAGCCAGACAGCACGACGTGCAGCTATTCACATGAGGTGACGTCATTGTCTCGGGCCCTTTGCACTTGTCATCCGGACCACACACGGTGGGAAGCTCAAGAATGCTCAACCAGAAACAGGGGAGCCGCCGCAGATATGCGCACTTGTGGCGCGTATGGGATACGGGTAGGGCCATGGGTCCTACAACACGAACAGGGCGATCACCTGAGAGGTGATCACCTGACTACTACGAGCTTCTCACTCAGCTTACTACTTCCTTATGTAAACTAGGTCTATATAAGACGCACTACTGAGCAGGCTTCTCCTGTTCAGTGACAATACACTTGATCACCCTAAGCAGTATCCTCAGTTCACCTCCACAGCACTCGAGTCAGATGGGCTATGTTGGAGCCACTGGCGATGGTGCTACTGGCAACTGGCGCACTGGGGTGATGAGCCTTCCGAGCTCCAGTGGCGCATACGTGGAAGCAGAGGGCTGCATGGAGTAGGTCGAAGCAGGTTTACGGCGACCTGCTGTTGGCGTCTTGATACTAAGCCGTCGTCACTGTCGTAGTGTTCGTAAACGCCACCAGGGTGATGAGCAATTGATCAGAGCTTGTATTGGCGTGGCGAATTAGGTGAAACGCGGGGTACTTTGTTCGAGCCGATTCTAGCACCCGGCTCACGCTCCTCAATGTGTGCCTAACGTTAATTTATATCTTAACGTTCCGCACTGAGTAGCGAGACGCACTATGTGGCGAGACACTCCTACCTCCGGACCTTCGCATACGCACATGAGTATTCATCTAGCGATGATTTCAATGGTACATTGTTACTTGCCTGACTTGCTTTCGATTGGCTTTGTTCCGGTGCTATAGAAAGTAAAGTTCCTAGGAGTCACAGCTTATCTCGTTCGTGTAGAATCTACGGAGAAACTGCCGGAAGGCACTTACTCTACCGTCAGCGAACCTTTAGAGCATCTTATCTCAATATTTAGTGTCGGGACTCACTTCTAATCTCGCCGATCTTTCGTAACAAATGCACTGTCGCGGATGAACAGGGGTCCGTAGTAGGCCGCCTAGAGACGGCGAGGACGGAAAGATCAACAGCGCAGCCAACATTAAAAATGTAGCACGTCGGAAGCTGATGTATTTAAGGTGTAGTAGCTCTAGAGTTACTGTGCATCGATAAAATCTGTTTGCAGGTTCCGAGTGAGAAGTGCGAAGATCCGGAAGAATCAGCGTCTCGCCACATGGTGCGTCTCGCTACTCAGTGCGGGACGTTATATCACAGGCAATTCATAGCCATCAAATCACATTCCAACCTAACATTGAAAAGCCAGTAGCTTTACGTTCTCGAAAAATCTCTTGTATCGAGTTGAAGGTATTATGCCAACATCCCTCATCAAATTACCCATCGACACATCTCGATTTCCAGACATCGATCGTCGACGTATAACTGCCTTCACACAGGCCAATTCGATCATCAGATTCTCGAAGTCTGTAAATCTAAGCGATTACTGAGCTACGTGATACCCTTGGCGAATGATGCTCGCTGTTCTCTGCCGCTTCCTCGTCTGCGTTTTCGCGTCGTCACCCGAAACCTTCCCATCACCCACCTTACGTTCATCGCAGTCTGTCTCAGGTTCGTTACACGGTTTGGGTTTCGCAAGTGGCGCGACTTGTGCGGCATCCATGTTGCATGGTGGATTGCGGCTTTCAGGTTGGCCTCGACGAGGGGTATGTGCAGCCACGGTATACCCAACAGCCTTTCTTCGGTAGCTAGACCCCAAACCATATTCTCTTCCAGTCAGAGGACCCTCGAGTACGTCTGGCGGCTCATAAGTCTCTACCTCGTCTCCAGACTCGCCGGCAGAAGATGTGTGAGCCAGGCTATCCGCAGGCAATCCATCTTCTCCATCTTGATCTTCCTCTTCGACCGACGGCAACACGCTTCGATGAGTCTTAAGCTCAGCTGCAGCAACCGCAGTGACCACACTGCGTGGCGCTAGCTGCGCGCATGCGTTAGTATAGGTCCCTTTTTAGTCAGGCAACAACGTACCGGCTGAAGTGACTCGTTTCCTTGGGCTTTAGCGTCGCCTGATTGCACATACATCTTCATGAGCTCCATGAGCACTGCATCCCGTTGCGCTGCGAGGGAATTGTTCTGCCTGCGATGTCTTAACACGTGTTGTCCAAACGAGCAATGACATCATTACTGTTGACGCAGATGAAGATCCTGCAGTAATCTTCGTATAGGTTGTAGCTCGTCGCCCAGGGAGTCTGCGATACTCTTCTGCATTTGTACCAGCTTTTTTCCGATGTCGCTTTTCTCTAGCTCGGGCTGGGTAGCTGCAGGACGTGATGCATCGGAAGCGCTTGCCATGTCTCTAGAGGTTTCTGGATGTCCAGGTATTGGAGAGTAGGTTTGCATGCCGCCGAGGAGTTACGAACGTTATTTAACAGCTCTACACGATCGTGCGTCCTCGTGCATTGGGCTTATGGGGAGCACAGCGCTTCCGTGTTTGGTGATTTCTTGTGTTTACGGGTTGTAAAAAGCATCTACAAGCGTGAGCACTACGAAACTCTATCACCCTTTCCAAACAGGCGCGTATCCCCGTCATCATCAACCTGCCTTGACGTGTATTACGTAGTCCTGTAAGATGTGGAGAATTGCACGTCGTGGCTCTTGCTCAGCCGCATCCCAACAACCTCGCTGCTTTCAGGTCAGCAGATCGACTCGAGATGATCATGGCAAGATTCCGCGAATGTGTCCATACATCGCGCAACCATAACTGTAGATGTGTTGATGAAACAGTATCAGCAACTCTCGATGCCCACGCCTACACAGCTTGACTGTATTTTTCCATACGGATGATTCTTATTGCACAATACGGCTCACCTGTCTTCGTCTGTTTGATGCTCAACTCATCACCCGTAGAGGTAATAATCACCATTGACGTAAGCATTTAGAGGCTCAGGTCGTATAATTAAGCTTGCCGTTGATCGAGCCCGCCCTGGTGACCGCGAGTATCTGCACTCGCGAGCCTTCTGTACGTATCCTGTATCTCTCACAGTCATGACTGTACCATCGAGCGGGTCATGCGCCCAATCCCTCAAGCCTACCCTTACTCGTCAATGCAAGGTTACTAGCTATAAAGGTTACTTCGCTGAGAGCTCTGCTGGTCCAGACGACCTATCGATAGAGGACAGCACCATCGAGGAGAGCGAGGACGACGACGACCTTCTCTTTATTGATCCGGATGAGCTAGGTGATTCGGAAGAGGAGTATGTTCCGCACGACTCAAGTGAAGATGAGGGTTGCAGTACAGACTCCCACACCTATTACGACCTTGACGATGACTTGGATGATTGGTACGACCTAAGTGATCTGTACGCCGGGCTCTGACACCGACGATGATTCAGCCGCGGAAGGGAATTTGGAGCATGCGGAAGAGGAGGAGGGTGAGAAAGAGCTAGTCTCCCATCTATCGATTTGAAGGCAGCCTAAAGCACCAAAAGCTCTTGGCAGGTTCCAGCAGGAGGCAAGTGCAGCGGCAAGCAGGTACTTTGTGAGGGAGCTACTTCCTTGCAAGTGGATCCCTGTAGAGAGCAAGGCCATCATGATGATCATATTGACAATATATGTATAATCGTGGCCTGTCAGGGGAGCGATCGTGGAGTTCAACGGAATCAGAAAAATATTCACGATTTGTCCGATTGCACAAGTCCACCATGGGTACGTCTTGTACCACGCTTGATTTGTGACTTTATCATGATCTGCCGGCCTTTTCGAATCTAGCGTAACGTTAGAATAACCACAATAGAATAGTTACCGAAGAGATACAGTCTGAAAGAGTCAGCGTTGAAGTGGCTACGCCCCACTGGGGTGGTTAAACTATCGAGTTAACGTCAAGCTCATTGCTGCAAAATCTAACGTGCCTCCGTCCGTACGTGGCGCCGGTCCAGGTCGTATCTCGCTTGCGCAACTCAGAGCCCGCAAGAGAGGTATAATTGGGAGTTTAAGACTTGCAATCGATCTTGACAAGCCATGCAAATTCTCACTGCATTCGTAGCTACGGGGAAATCGTAGGAGTCAACAGGGCAAGACTGGAGATGCAGTCATGCAGTCACTACGACCATATGACCTCATCGATATACCAACCAATTTAATAGATAGCTAACTTAATAAGCAAATGTGTAAATATAATTTACTGGAAAGTAAATGGAACTTCACTGCTCGTTCTTGACCTTCGGGAATGAACGTTTATTACAAGCGCTTAGATAAACCCATGTCACCGTAGAGGTGCTGAAATCCCACCCTACAGACCGTGCATAAACCATCCTTCAGCCAGCTCCTTCAATCCCTCTATAGCTGCCTGTGCTGATGATGAGCTGAGCAAAGGATGTCTCCGAATGTTGCGCTCGAACAACGACGGATTGAATCTCTCTTCCCTGGGAACCCAGCGGAGATTGAGTGGCACCTGCACATTCATCCTGACTTGCTCAGATTCAGCGTCCAAGAGGTAAGATACCGAAGTTGCCTGAGCAAGCCGTTTGATGAGTGCGGATTGTTTCCGGAGCGCGAACAGGTAGGATAAGCCACGGGGAACAAAGTTCGGGTCGGCTTGGGACCAATACGGTATGTGGACTCTCACAGACACGTCAACGTTCTCCTTGCAGTAGTTCAGGATCGATATCAGCATAGCCTTGCCATAATCAGTTTCGAAAGTCATTGAGGAGCACTTGATCGCCACTTGGCGAAGCATGGACCAGCGGTGGAAGAGTGGGACGCACTGCTCCATGGCATTCAAGGAGCGGCTGTCTTCGAGAATAATACGGTTCTGAGGGAGTGCCAGTCCTTTGGTCTCCTTATAAAGCTGCTTGCAGACGTACTTGAGCTGGTTGATTTCGCTTCGATGGGTCCGGGAACGTGGAAAGGCCCGGCGGAGCAAAGCCCTGCGAAGCGCGGCGAGGATGCTCTTGCGAGACGACCGGTGCGTCGACCTTCTGCAAAGCCTGTTGATGCCATCTTTGTCTTGCTTGTAGAGAAGACCGTCCGCGTCATAAAGTACGGTGAAATAAATCTGGTCACGGAGCTCCCGTGGAAGCCGTAGTAGGGGGGACATCCTGAGTTTCACAAGTCATTCCTACCTCCATTTATAAAAGCCACGGAGCCGCTGCTGACAGTGATCAAAAAGGCAATTTTCTGCGATTAAAACCGCTGACCGTTGCGCCACTCCTGTCAGCTAAGCCTAGAATATTGCCCCACCCCGCACGTCTACAATAACAATAAGCCGATCCACCCGTTCAGCATAACCTCTTCCACATGTGCATTCCTACGTGATGTGACGGTGTGACTGGCGCAAGCTTTTTCGTCTGTGCATCCGTAATCGATGAGCTCTCCGGCCGCTAGCAGAGTGGCGATTCTTTTCCGGTAGATCTTCATTCCGTGCACTCTCCACGTCGTGACTCTGTCTTCGTCTAGCTCTTTGTTATTCGTCATCCTGATGCTTATCGGCGGCACCGTGGCGGACTCTACTCGCATCGAAAGAAGGGTGCCTGAGTTCGCAAACAGCCTACTCCCTAGCTTAGCTGCGACGCCTGAGCCGGGCTCCATTTCACGGTTATCCCACGACCATCGGATGGGAAGTGAATGAGGTCGGAAGGGTTTCAGCCAACGGTACTTCTTCGCTATATAGCCCATATCGGCCTTGATGATCGGATCGCCGTCGTTGATCAGAGACAGGAATAACGAGCCCTGGTGATTTGAGCGCTCATCACCATGCACTCGAAGCGGAGTGGTCGATATGGGTGGTGCCCCGAATACGATGCAGTGAATAGCGTCGAATCCTGCTGCGGTCTCGGCCAGTGGAGAGGTTTGGTTCGATTTGAGGTGCGCAAACAAAAGGCTCGCAATGGCAGCCCCTGCCGAGTGCCCCGTAAACAATAGCGTTGATCCCCTTTCGACAGCACTTAGGGAAACCGCCAGGGGGCTGATTAGTATCTTGACGGCCTTCAGGAATCCAGTGTGACACAGGTTCCGTTGTCCGCCCTTGAAATTATCAGCACTCAAGCGATCCATCGTTTGGCGGTGCTACGAACGAAAACCCCCACTGGCTCGGATGCGCTGTTCTTTAAGTTCACTATCCAGTCTTTGAGACCTCGTGTGCCAGCAACGGCGACAACAGTGACCCGACTCTGCGAGCTAGTACGGTGCTGGCTGATACTAATCCGCTCCAGTGCGGCGGAGGGGGTCGCTAAAGAAACGGTAACGCCATTGTATGCTTCGTCCGAACAAGCAGCTGCTAGATGTATCAACGGCCAAGCAGCTGGTGATCTGGGTACTGTCTTAGCTAAGCGAATCTGGTACGGGAGGTTACAGACATTTCGTTCTCCGTGGCAGCAATATGTGCAGGTGTCGCCCGAATAGAGCACGCAGGCAGGATACTAGCGAGTTGAGTATGCGGAGGTTGTTGGGAGGTCTGCCTTCCATTCATCTTGGTATGGTAGCTTTCGACTTGGTCACGCATGCGAAATAAGGGGAACATCGCATCGCCCCGGCAGAAATCCAATTACGTGTAAGTACAAATTTCAAATACGATTATCTGGAGAGTTGCTTGTTTAGACCAGCTATTGATCACGTACTACCCTTCGCCCTCCATTTTTCTATGAATCTGAAAAGCTTGTGTGACCTGACATGCTAGCGAGTAAGACCGCCACGAACAAGCTTCACTTAGCGCATGTATTGATTACACTCACTCAGGCTACGGTGCAGCATGACTGCTCCAAGGTTATGGCGTGTAGTACCTCGGTCTCATGCGATTGATGTTGTTCGACGCTGACGGAGGCTTGTTATTTCCACCGGCACATGATAGTTCGTGTTTCGATGGAGGGCAACGTCACCCACAGGACGTAGTCCAAGTCAATTGCAGCTCCGTCGGGCCTTAAGCTCCCATGTTCGCTTGCTATCTTGGACGAAGCTAATTTCGTGCAGGTTGGCCGCTTCGAAGGCGTCCGCAGAATGAAGGAAACGATTCGATATTCCTTACGATGGATATAGAATGCTAACTTTGAATCGACAGATAGATGTACGCATATAGTTCATTGAGTCACAACTGATACATTCAGATACGAGTTCTGTGCGCAACTTGTGCGCACGCATTTAGCCAGTACCACTGCCAACGTGCTCCACGTTATTTCCCGCCCGTGTCCAGACTCAAGAAGTCACTTTCCGTGATTTGACGTCTGAGCGCTGCAGTTACGTTCCTGATGGCGCTAAATTGGTTGCCGAGAGTGCCTTGGACAAATTCTAATGCCGTGTCGAGGCTCTCCAAGTCGTCAAGGAACTCTGCCGGCATCTGCTTCCATGCAACATTGTTGGAAGCCTGCGAAGGCAAGTTGCGGCCGTTCTTTGGCGTTGAAATTTCGCTTTGGCCTGTTTTCCCGCCCGTTTTTCGGTCGGCATTGATTGGACTGCTTCCAGGACCAGTGACGATCGGCTCCAAAGATTGGCTGTCGCTCCCGCGACGTCCACGTGGCACTTCGTCGGCCTGTGCCACTTTACCGGCCTTCTTCGGCTTTTTGCCTAACGCCGCTGTTAGTTTAGTACGGAAGAAGGTGCCAGATACGGACTCCCGAGGGTGCCATTCCTTCTTTCCGCGCTTCCCAGCTCCTCACAGCGTCCTCGTTTTGCAGTCTTCGTCCCAGCCATGATTCCAAGATCGGCATCAAGATTTTGAGAGATTCCGGTAGGTAGAACACAAGTATATAAGCATTGGGCTGTTTGCAGGCCGCCCTACTTCACTCCTTTACCATAGTGTAGTAATGCATTGCATTTGATCATCACGCAAGGATACGAATCAATCATGAACTCCGCAGATGTCATTGCCTTCCTTACTTCTCTCAATAATCTGCTTATCGCTTGTAAGCGTGATGCTGTGATGCTAGCAGCAGGCCACCGTCACTTTATTGAGTCTGCTTACACCGCCATGTACCGTAGCCCATCAGCTTGCTCGCCGCATCAAACGATGAGGAGTAGCATATAAATCGAGATGCCCGCTCGTAAAGCTGGCTCATGCGTAGCTTCCGTACGATGCTGATCCGAATTGCTTCGTTTGCGTTCGTCTTCGCGATACTCTCAAGCTCTGCGGCGCATATGATACTTGAGAATCCTGTGCCCTACGGTCAGTCTACCCTGAATAACTCCCCCTTGGATGACTCCGGTCTGGACTTCCCCTGCAAACTCCGAGCAGGTGTGTATGACCTGACTCAAATGAACTACTGGACGGCTGGCGAAGCACAGACCGTTAGTTTTCTAGGGTCCGCGGTCCATGGTGGAGGGTCCTGCCAGTTTTCCGTGACAAACGATCTACAGCCCACAAAAGCTAGCCAGTGGAAGGTAGTTCACAGTGTCGTTGGCGGATGCCCAGCGAGCGCGGAAGGTAACCTCGCTGGAGGTTCAACAGGCCACGGAGCGGCCACGTCTGATGTCACGTTACCAAAGGGGCTGCCGAGTGGTAGATATACGTTTGCTTGGACCTGGTTCAATAGGGAAGGAGATCGTGAGATGTATATGAACTGTGCTCCTATCTCAGTCGGCGGCGGTGGAAATGACACCACATTCTTGGAGAAGCTGCCCGACATGTTCGTCGCCAATCTCCCGCGCAGAGCTTGTTCAACGGTAGAAGGTTTTGATTATGCATTCCCAGACCCAGGAGACTCAGTAACAACCGACATGCAGGCAAAGATCGCCACGATGCTCGACGGACCTGCTTGTGCTTCTGTAACCGCGCTAGGTGTTGGTTCCGGAACGATGCGCCCTGCTGAGGGTCCTTCACTTAGCCTGCAACATCATAGCGGCGAAACAGCGACCCTGAACCAGATATTACGAGCTTCTGCAGACCCAACACAGTCTACATCCACAACGAACGTGGAAGACGTCGTGCTCATGGGAACGTCCACGGTCGAGCCTCAGATGCATGTCGCACAACTCGCACCTACATCGGCACATAAGGCCGGGGCGCTAGCCTCGACAACACCAGTAGCGCCGGTGGCCTCTTCCCCTACTTGCATGCCGTGCGGTTCCGAAGACGACATTCTCTGCATAGATGAGCATCGTTTTGGGATCTGCAATCAAGGCTGCGCGCTCCCTCAGCCACTGGCCGCTGGGACTGTGTGCTTAGACGGACGGATTCTCAGAGACGTTCTGGACGACTGTCACCATAATATAGATCATTGGAGCGTTCTAGACCGGAGAGATTTCATCTAAAGCAAGTTTATTTCATATTCACCTGGCGTCGATTCAATTCAGAATCTGCTTTTCGAACGGACATTCAGCTGCTTTGGTTTTTTTACAAGATGTTCAATCACATGCACTTCAGGACCTTTCGTCTATTTTCATGACATAGGGATGAATATGAAGTAATGTAAGGTACTGAGAGTCACACAGTTGAGTCTCAAGTAATGTAGCAGCAATGTGACTACTAGCGCATAACGAACGTAACGTCGCTCACTTATCCCTAGCCATCAAATTGCTTGTCGGCGTGGATATTTACGCCGCGAACCTTCATCATGCATTAACCAGAAACTACAGAGAGTCGCGCGACACCCACATCAGGACACAGGCAGAACAAGACATAATCCTTTAGCACACCCCAGGCCGTCAGGTTAAGCGTTGCTGATGCTCACTCACAGCAACGTATGCGCATTCAATTCGCGTCATTGCATCAGCAACACTTTTCACCGGCGTCGCCTTAGTGTCATTACGAAGATACGGATGGGTGCTGATATTGTATCACCATTGCTATCACCATCACCATCATTAGCTCAAGGCGCAAATTCAATCTCCCTCACATTGAAGAAGCATACACGATGAGTTTTTCTTTCCTCCTGAGTTGTTATCGTAATACAGAAATTCTATAGTCCAACACCAGCGTCATAGTCACGGAGGTGGCTTGTACTCTTCGTAGAAGCACGCATGCTGTCGTCTTGCAGTCCTCAGCGCTTCCCCCTCCATTGTGTGAGCTGCAAATCACTCACCCCACTGGGCCACGCTCTTTCCTACATTCGTCTAGCTCGGTTGCGGAAGACTCTAAGCCTAATAAGGCATATTGTAAGAGAGAGCTAGGCCTTTGCTAAGTCGGGGTGAACATGAGACGAAATCGTAAGGTTTGACATTACGCGGTATAGCTCTTGAGATGGATTAGGTTGATTCTTTCGACTATTAGACCTCCAAGCATTACATTAACAACGCCAGTTCTGATGGAGTCCGTATACACGAGCCCTAGCAAAGTCAAAGCATTGCGTAAAATTGGAAATGCAAGCTGGCATAACGTTCGAGCTTTTCAGGTTCTAAGTCAATCATGTACACGCTTCGTCGACCTTCACATGATTGGTATTTGTGATTTCGTGGACGGAGACGAAGAAAGAGCCGAGCTCGTGTATAGCGCTCCGGACGAATCCTAGTTCAACTCCACCCTTGGGACCTCGCATCTCCAGTATGGTGCTACTGAACACTGGAAAGCTGGGATTATCAGACTGAGGTCTCACATGCCGACGTGACCATCTAACCCACTATCGCAACAGCTCTAGACAGCGTGACGTGCGACGTGCGCTCGTTGAACCGTTAGTGGAGAAAAGGATCATCGCTCATCACTTGACCCACTATTGGTCGAGCGCTTGGCGGAGAACCACCAGCGCACGTCCGGTTTGTCGCTTTCGAGCGACATGCACATTTGGGGCCGACGGAACTTCCTATTTGTAGCATCTTTAAAGTCGGAAGCCGCTGCCGAACCAGTCCGAGAACTTGACCAACCGTTCTGCTTGACTTGCTCGGTTGCCGGTCGCATAGAGGAAGCGAAATCGATCCTTCCCGACGCACAAGTTCACAGCAGTGTTGCAAAATATTTCCCTTCCAGCTCAGCAGGCTGGCCTGCCGGTGAGCCAAACCGTGCATGGGTTCTATCTCCCGTCAGCATGCGTTTCGTTCACGGCTGCTGAACACCATCTCATATACTCACGGTGGGTATGGATCTTCAGGGGTAAATGGAGAGAATGGCGGCGGACATTCAGCAACATTGGGGGAGCTGGTGGTGTCTACACTAGCTGGGTGTTGCGTGGATGGGGCATCCCTACCCCTGACCTGGGCCTTCCGTGCCACATAAAAAAGCACTGCTGCACAAAACGCGATGAACGCGATGCCGCCAAAGACGATCCCAACGATCGCGGCAACAGAAAGCCCCGGATGGTGATGGTTCGCCGATGCAGAAACCTGCTGCGAGCTAGTTGTAGATGGCGCCAAGAGCGTCGAAGAAGCTTCGTTAGGGACTGCTTCGCCGGGCGCTACCTGGAAATCTGCCTTTTCCGCCGCGCGGATCTGCGCGTCGAGGGTATGTGTGCTATTGGGATTGATGGCGCCTACCATCAGTTTTCTCTTGCACGAGTCCGGGGCGGCACAGTAGTAGAAAATGGGCTCTGTGCTGTTGATGGTTAAGTTCCAGTGGGTGATCTACCGCGGTCAGTGGGCATGTCTCCCCGTGTTCAATGAAGGTGGCCACCCACATCGTTTGCAGTCTCTACCCATTGGGTTTTCGACCAGAATCCGATTCTGTCTTTTCCAGTGTATTCATAGGGGACGCATGCGCTTCCATACTCCGCTCGGGCAACTGAGTGATCCAGAGGGTAAAACTCGTAGGTAACAATGTCGCCGACAGACACGTTGTTCAACTCGGCGGGCTCGAATTGGAAGCCACCCGCTCCCACTTTGACCAGGTGAATTTGCGGCTCGCTGGAAGTACTGGTAGACGAGCTGGTAGTTCCCGTTGCAGAAGGTGCTGTGGTTGCGCTCTGAGAATCTGGTGAACCCGACGACGTTGTGCTTGCTACCTCGGCCATAGTAGTTTGAGTCAGACCGAGAGTAAATAGACCACTAGCCGCAATGGCCAGCGTCGCTGTCGAAGGCCCCCATCTGGTCATGACGTTCGTTGTGGCTGAAGAAATTTCTTTATCATTATATGGCTCAACGCGGAGGCGTTACCGGTTTATTGAACTCGAGCGAGAGCAGAGGCGGTACAGCAGAAAGGAAGGCCATGGGGTGCGGAATATAGCTACTCATATGCCATATCCATTTGTGGACTCGAAGCGCCTTCAGCCTCTGGGCTTTTGTTTAGTCGCTACTCGTACGCTATACGGATGACCCGATCTTGGATTGCCTAGTTGATTAGCCGTTGCGCTGCTTACTACTGATATCTATCTCAACACAAGCTTACTTCACCAGCCCGCTGATGCCCGAAACGAACCTTAGGGCGATAAACAACGGCACACCAGCTGGGTTGCACGGATGCATCACTTGGACCCTGGCCTGAACACACAACATCCGCACCATTCCACGCAACTACTGGAAGCGAGCATGTGGCTGCAAAGCTAATGTGTTATCGTTTGAGCTGACCGTTAGTAGATCGTGCACAGGTCATGGTGCTTACCGGACAGTGTCGCACCGTTATCATCCAACGACCTCATCTCAGATGCCGTCATGCTACTCTTCGTATCAACATTGCGTCATAGGCCACGCAGCTCTCGTTTCTGTTCAACGTTAAATTTTACTTTGGTCCCACAGTTCAGCCAGAGCCTGTAAGACGGAATGGTTGCCCCCGTCTCACGCAAATGAACGTCATGTCCATAAGCCTCGCCCCAGGTCCTGACTACAAGTACTCCAGTGTCAGTCAGGTCATTCATCTCTCGATTGATGGCCGTATTGGGTACGGATGCAAAGACGTCTCCGATGGTCGTGGACGTCAACACTGCGCTGCGCGCATGTGATCCCGAAGCTGTTCCAGGATTATTAAATGGGATGCTAGAGCACAGAGAACAGCCACTTTGTCAAGAAGAGAACTCGCGCCTAGCGTTGCTTGCTAAAGCTAGAGACCTTGTCAGAGCGCTTGAGTCCCCGCGCGAGACAATGGCCAAATATCTTTGGGCCCAGGTGCGTTCTGAAAGCCTCATTGATCCTCTCGCTAATTTGTCTCGATGGCATAAGCCTAGTTGCCTCGCCGCAATTACCGCGTGCTACGATTTAGGCGTCTTCCAAGTGATGGCCAACGGACAAGGCCAGCCGCTGAGTGTTACGGATCTTGCATCCAAGGTGGGGACTAACGTCAATATGCTCGGTAGGCTTTCCGAAAACTTGTATCCCAGAAATACTAACACACGTAGGTCGCCTCTTGAAGCATATCGGGGCCATGGGTTACATCAAGGAGACAGATGCTGACACATACGCACCAACCAACTTCTCCAACGCCTTGACCATTCCTACCATAGGCGACAGCTACCCCTGTTTGTACGTTTCGCCCTGTTCTTGATGGCGGATTATCACATCTAACACAAATAATAGTGTGAAGGGCCTGTTGCCAGCAAGTCTTCACTTCCCCACGTACCTGACGCAGACAAATTACGCGACGCCGACAGACGTTCGATCCGGCGCCTTCCAATCCGCGATCAAGACGGAAAGAAACATGTTCGAATATCTGACCGCACACCCGCCTCCTGGGTTTTACCCCGTCAAAGAGAGGCTAGTTCAGGGCATGGCTGAGTCTGATGCTACTCTACTTGTCGATATTGGCGGGTGCTTGGGTCATGATCTCCAGGAATTTGCGTACGTCAGCAGCTCGTCTTCCCATGCATCCACTAACACGAGATCTAGCACGAAATATCCCAATGAACCCGGCCGCCTGGTGCTGCAGGATCTCCCGGTTGTCATTGACGCAATACAATCGCTTCATCCGAAGATTGAGCGCACAAAGTACGATTTCTACACTGAATAGCCCGTGAAGGCTGCCCGCGCGTACTACTTGCACTCAATCCTGCACGACTGGCCAGACCAGGTATGTAAGGTCATTCTAAAACAAGTGGCAGGCGCCATGGAGCCAGGGTACAGCAAGCTGCTCATCCACGAGAATATTATTCCGAGCAAGGGTGCGGAGTGGGAGGCTACTGCGCTGGACATCATGATAGCTACTCTGCTTTCGTCCAAGGAGAGGACTGAGGAAGAGTGGTATGCGTTGCTGGAGGCACCGAGCTGGGGCTGAAGATATCGGGTATCTGGAAAGTGAGTGGTGCGGAGAGTCTCATTGAGTGCAAAAGACTCAGGGATGAGATGATGTAATTATCTCACGTCTAGGATCTCGGCATCAATTCAATGTACCGATTGCTCGTATACCGTCCATAATCGTCGTCGCGAGCTTGTATTTGGGCTTAGTGCGGGTCGAATGCAGCGTGACTGGTCATCTTCGGTGCATAACGTTACTAATTCAGTGACGAGGCAGAAAAACCTTCGATGAGGTGCGGTACCTCTCTTAGCATGTCCTGAATTATGTAGGAGTCCTGTAGCTATTTTGTGATCTTATACTAAGTGGGGCGGGACGGTATTTTGAGAACGACAAGAAGCCACTACGCGGAGTTAGCCGCATCCATTAACACACAACTGACTGGGCGGACTTCCTAAGACCATACCGCGACTCTGCCCAGCCGCGCGCTGGATTGGATGCATTGCCTTTGTATCAGCTGCTGTCTCTTTTGTGCCTTTGTCGTCTTTCTATTCTTCTTGTTTCTGATCGCAACGTTAATATCTTTAGAATGATGCAGGTTCAGTATTGAACCAGCCGCTCATTGGTTGTCTCAGCCGAGGCGCTATCCCATAGGTAAAACACCAAAACCACCACGGCCTTAACATGCATACCTCTTATCGTCTCCCATGCAAATGTTCTAACGTCCGTCCATGCGTGGCGGAATTCCTAATGTGACGGAACTGGCCAATTTGGTTGTGAAATTGATCGAAAAATTCATGATTTGATTTGATTTGATTTGATTTGATTTGATTTGATAATTCTTACGCCTCGGGTGCCAATAGGCCCGGTAAGCTGCTACGTTACCTCTTCATGGACAGATGGTCAAGACACCACGGTATCCCAAAAACGATCATAAGCGACAGAGACAAGCTCTTCACGTCAAACTTCTGGACAACGTTTACAGCACTCATCGGGATCAAAAGAAAATTGTCAACCGCATACCATCCACAAACGGACGGAAAGACAGAAAGAATGAATCAAACTATGGAGTCGTACCTCCGAATATACTGCAACAAAGCAAAAAACAACTGGGTTTCATTACTACCCACGGCACAAATGGCGTATAATAATAAGGTATCAGCAACAACGAAACACACACCTTACTACGCAACCCACGGACGACATCCACATCTCTTTGATCAAGTACTTCCAACGAAAATCAATGCAAAAGAAGCCACGGATATGGCACAAACGATGAAGGAACTTCATCAGACACTCCGAGAAAACCTCGAGAACGCTCAACAGCGATCAATTTCATACACCAACCAAAAACGAAAAATGGCACCTCAGCTAAAGAAGGGGGATAAAGCATATCTGCTTACGAAGAACCTTCGCACCCAAAAGAAGAAACACAAAAAACTGGATCATATCAAGGTCGGACCATTTTACATTTCCGAGCAAATATCACCAGTGAACTACAAGTTGGAACTACCGCCAGACGCAAAGATACACTCGGTATTCCACGTATCACTACTGGAACCAGCAGACCCTGATACTCCTATCGAAACAACCTTCTATCACCAAGCTCAGGAAGAAACCGAATTCGAAGTAGAACGAATCCTACAAGTACGCAACAGGTACACGGATACTGAAGAATACCTCGTCAAGTGGAAAGGGTATTCATCCAGTGAAAACACATGGGAACCCAAAGAAAACCTGTCCAACTGTCAACAACGGATAAACGACTTCTACAATCGAATGCCAGAACTCATGAGAAGACAACTATGACGCACCTAGGAATCACCACCAGCACGAGGGCTAGCCCACGAAACAGACCAGTCGATCACCTCGGCGCCTGACGGCGCGTCGGGATTTATCGACGCGGCGGCCTGCGCTAACTCCTCCTGCGCCTCAAGCGCTTCCAACTCGTCTATGGTACTCATGCCACGATCAAACAATTCTTGTTCCTTCCGACGCAATTTCTTTCGCTGATCGCGCAAGCGCGCCATCTTCTCTCGCGCCTGACGGGCACGAAGGAGAGCTGCCTCAGCCAGCTCTTCCTCGACACGGAGCTTCGCCTCCTCTTCAGCCTCCAACTTTTCCAACCTCTCCATTTCAGCATCTATTTTTGAATAATCCGGCAAGGGGATCTCCTCGGGCTCGCACTTCTGATTTCCCCATCTAACGCAGTTGGTACACCGAGAATGTAAAGAAGAAAGACGGCAAGCATATTTCTTCTTAGCGCAGTACGAACAGGCAACCATCGCAAAAACGCAGTCTTTCTCGAGACGATCCGCTTGACTGTGGCGATATCGAACAGAACGAGATAATGACTTCGTGGGTGGTTGACTCATGAGGACATTGAGCTCAGAGGGGGAGGATGATGTTAGGATCCGGCCGCGCGCGAGCAGCGGGGCACGAGCTTATTGTACTTCTAGACCACCGGTCCGCCGGAGTCAGCTGACTAAGCAGTCAGGTGACAGGTCACGAGTCCCACGGGTCCCAAGGACCGCACGGGCTTCGCCCGTACGGGGGCTCTGGGACACATGGGACTCGCCCGCACGGGACTCTGGGACATGTGGGACTCTGGGACATATGGGATTCTGGGACGTGTGGGATTACCTAGTATATAGGAACGCGAGGATGGGCTTCTCATACTCGTGTTCAATCTGTTTATCAATCTATCGTTTGGATTCTAGCAGACCATATTGTTGACTCGTTACACTTCGCAAGATACTATCGTATCAACAAGACCTTCCACCTTCGTAAGTACTCCTGCCCGAGAACCAACCTTAACCCTCTAGGACTAGCTACCCTGTTGGATTTAACAATAGAAAGCCTATAATAGGTCTTATAACTTCTAGAGAATTATCCCTAAGTTCCCTTTTTACTTTTTACTAAAATAGGTAAAGACCTTCAAGTAAGCAAAGTATATAAACTGCTAATCTAGTATATTTTCTCTTATATAGAACTTGAATTAATTTGTTTACTAAATATTAACCTTCCTAGCTCTACTTCCTTTGATATTAACTATTACTATAATTCTATTATATTTAACTTCATTATTAGGGTTTCTAGACTTTAGTAATCTAGTACTAAAGTTTATTATAATACTACCCTATAGTCTATTAAGTGCTTTCAGTAGTTGGGGTTATCTATAAAATACGTATTAATTTAGTTTATTACGTTAGTAATTTTGTTAAATCCAACAGGGTAGCTAGTCCTAGAGGGTTAAGGTTGGTTCTCGGGCAGGAGCACTTACGAAGGTGGAAGGTCTTGTTGATACGATAGTATCTTGCGAAGTGTAACGAGTCAACAATATGGTCTGCTAGAATCCAAACGATAGATTGATAAACAGATTGAACACGAGTATGAAGGCTCATCCTCGCGTTCCTATATACTTTGGGTGATCAGTGGACTGATCAGTTGCTCAGTATGTGGAGTGCTCAGTTGATCAGTGGTCTTGGCGCTCTGATCACACTGATCAGGTCACGTGACTTTGTACTGTGCCACTCGAACAACGAACGTAGCTACACATGAAGATCCCCAGAAGGCCTAGCCTTCGGATCTTAACAAATTTACGTAGTCCCTTAGAACTTTTATAACTCCTCATTTTACTCAAAGGAAGTCATGATCCCTTATAGGTTATTCTACAGTCTAGTTAATGTCTTAGTACCTATACACAGATACTTTATAGAATTATGCAATATGTTTCCTCCAGAATTTTAGGGGAAATAACTATAATTAAATACTTTAAACAAGTTCTTCTTATAGACTATTTCTTTAAAGAGGTATGCTGTGCTTTATTATTATTATTATTATTATTATTATTATTATTATTATTATTATTATTATTATTATTATTATTATTATTATTATTATGATTATTATTATTATTATTGTCAGATAAAATGCTCGTATGCGATACGGTATGATGATCGATAATGGTTGTGTGTTGATTTTAATTGATGGAATGCTATGTTCTTTGTATTTTTTTTTTTTTTCTCTCATCTCTGTTTGGTTGGTTTGACCCCTGGGCTAGTGCGACAAGTGTGGTGGTCCCTGCTCGATTGTGCAGATCCGACCTCAACGCCCTCGTTCTATCTGACACACCCCCTCAGCTTGGAAATCCTTGCAAGCTGGATAATAATGTAGTTCCTCATTGTGCGAGGGTGAGGTCTTCAAGTTGTTGCTGGATCTCCTCAAGAGGCGCTTCGTTCGTTGCGTCAGGTCTCTCTACTTCTACCAGCCCAAGTTGAGTTAGGAATCCTTCCCACTTGTTGACTGGGAGGACCTTGGTGAAGCCATCGGCGATCATATCTGCCGAGTGCACGTACTCCACCTTGATCTTCCCAGTAGAGACTTCTTGTCTGAGCCAGTGATTGTAAATGTCGACGTGTCGTAGTTTTGTCTGGAGCTTGGAGATTTCCTCAGTTACCAGTCGAATAGTTTGCTTGTTGTCGCATTGGATGGTAATTGACGATGAGAGTAGTTCAATCCGCAGTTCGTCCAATAGTCGTGATATGAAGATTGCTTCCTTGGCCACCTGTGATAGGGCGAGAAGCTCTGCTTCGGTTGTCGAAGTTGTGACAGTGTCTTGTTTGTTTGCTCTCCAGGCAATGAGTCCGTCGAATAGCTTGATAGCGTATCCTTGCGAGCTCTTTCTGTCCAGTGTGTTGTCAGCAAATGAGGCATCGCTGGCTACTTGAAGGCAGTTGCCTCCTCCGAGCTGCAGTGCTCTCCATCTGGTGCTGGACAAGTATAATAGTACTCGATCGGCGGCATTGTGATGTGCGGAGCCCGGATTTGACAGGAACCGAGCCAGCCTTGAGGTTGCAAAGGCGATGTCCGGTCGGGTCGTTACTGCCGCGAACAGAAGTGACCCGATTTTGCGTTGGTATTTGTTGATTTCTGAGGGTGTTGCCAAGCCTGTTCGAGGCTTTAACTCGGTAGCGGCCATGGGGGTATCATGGCGGATGTCTTTCCTATCAGCCAGTCGGCTAATCTTCTCTACGTATGCGGCTTGAGAGAGTTGGATCTTCCGGTGACTTCGGTCCCTGATGACCTCTACGCCAAGGAACCACTGAAGGTCGTTTCCTCCAGTAAAGGTGTACTTCTCCTGTAGACGCTTGATTGTTTGCTGGGCTTCTTGCTCTTTCTGTTTGTGATAAGCTAATACGATATCGTCTACGTAGAAGAAGACGATGATTCCGTCTTTGAGAAGGCAGCATGGCTCGTGAGGCACAGTCTGGAAGCCAAGAGCTTTGAGTGTTGTAGTGAATTCTTTCTGCCAAAGGAGGGGTGAGATCCGTAGACCGTACAGAGCCTTGTTGACTTGGAGGATCGTTCCAGGTTTTCGATAGCCGTGGGGCATTCTCATGTATACTTCTCGATCCATCGTTGCATGGACAAAGGCGTTCGTGACGTCGTATTGTTTGAGCTCCAAGTCGTGGTGGGCTGCAATTGCCATCAGCATTCGGAATGACCGGCTGGCGAGTGTGGCTGCGTAAGTGTCCTGCGAGGTAATGTTCCGTTGTTGGTCGCCTCGGACGACTAATCGCGCCTTGCACTTCAGCAAGCGATGGTGCTTATCAAGTTTGTAGGTGTATACCCACATACAGTCAAGGATCTGTTGTCCTGTCAGTTTGATCTTCTTCATCGGTACCTCTGACCATGATTTCATTTGTTGATGGCTTGCAAGATGGGCCTGTTCTGCTTCTCTGAACAGTTCACCCATCGGGTGGTCCTCAAGCTTGGTCCGGCACGTTGGCAGAGGTGGGAGTTGACTTCGATGGGGCTTCAAGCCTTTGGCGAGCAATCTCATCATCTTCGCCTTGTCCACAACATCCCCTCTGTAGTTCCCAACGTGACCGGCTTGGGTTCCCGCCATGAAAGCTGCTGCCCAGGGGACAGTCTTAGATGAACTATGTTGTGTCACTTCAGATTGGTTTCCAGCCATTAACCGAGCAAGTAATGCTGCGGGTGGCGGTGTAGATGGAGGAGTTAGGTAATTGTCCCTGATTTTTCTCCCTTGATAGTAGCCTGGTGGGTCTACTTCGTCTTGATGGTCTGATGAGTCCGCAGCGGCATCATCCTCATGGAAGGACTCCGTCTCTGGTTGCTGAGTAGGAGTTGGTAGTTCAATGGTTCTCACATGCGTGGCTATTTCTTCCAGCGTGTTGTGCATGAGGTTGTCCATTAGATCTTCAGTCTTCCCATTGAATATAGACTGCTCGTCAAAGACAACGTCTCGGGTGCTTATCACCTTGGCGAGTGATGGTATCCAAATGCGATAGATGTTTGAGGATCGGTATCCAACAAGATAACCAACCCAAGCTTTTGGATCGAGGCGTTGCAAACGTGATTTGCCTCGGTGAGTGTCGTCTGTCATCGCAAAGGCTTTGCAGCCGTACGCCTTCAGGTGGGCGAGATTGGGTTTCCGTAGTGAAGTTACGATCCCATTACTGAACGCGACTCGTGTGAAGAATATCTCGTACGGCGTCTTCCAGTTGTTCGCGTAATTCGGTGTTCGATTGTAGAGGTATACTGCAGCCCTCGTAACTTCAGGCCACAGTTCCCAGGATAGGTTGGCGTCGAGTCGCATTGCGCGCGATTTCTCTTTATTCACACCCCCTGAGCGTTCGGCACCTCCGTTCTGAGCTTGGGTGTCTGGGGCCGAAGGCTCGATGATGATTCCTTGGGTCGCCAACCAACGTTCTACTTCTGGTTTGACTGTGGCAATCTCATTGTCTGCCTCGATAGTCTTGACGGTTATGTTGTAGTGGTTCTTGAGGAATAGGAGGAAGGTCGAAAGTATCCTGATGATCGATTTCGCCGTTCTGTTGTCGGTGAAGTAAAAGTCCCATTGTAGTCCTGAGAATTTGTCGGTAATCAACATTTGGCTCTTTTCTTTGGTGACGCTCTGTGTTTCGTATGTATGGAAATCGATGCTTAGCCTTTCTCCAGGTCCTTCGGTGTTAATCCGTGGCGCGCGCCTGATTTGTCGTTTTGATTTCGCTCTGCCACAGGAGTCACACTCAACTGTCGTGATCCCTTTCACGCGCACCCCCTCAGCTTGCTGCACCAGGTGCTCGATTGCTGCTGGTCCAGGGTGTCCTAGTCTCTTGTGCCAAAGCATGGCGGAAGCTTTCTGTGGTGCTCTTTTCGTTCGCGAGGTAATCTTGCGTGCATGATGTGAGGCATGCGAGAGTGATTCATACTCGAGTACCCACTGGCCGTGGATCTCGGTGAGATTCCCGATGATTGCGTCGTCTGGGCCTCTCAGAGTAGTTGGGTCCACCTGCGTATCCCACCAGATTCCTCTCTGCCTTAGTAGTCGAAAAGAGACCAGATTGCACAATAGGTCAGGGCAGATAGCCACGTCGTGCAGGACTAGTTTGGTTATCCCAGACTGATTCTTAAGGGTCAGGTCAATGGAGCCGTATCCTTTTATCCATATCTTCGTATTCCCAGCCCATATGTAGTCTCCGGGCATAGGAGGACGGAAGTTGTAGATGCGGTCGGGGTTGTTCGTAATGTGGCAGGTTGATCCTGAGTCAAGGATGAACGACCACTTCAATGGGTAGTCGTCGATTTCTGTCCTGACAGACGCCGATGTGAACGCGGCGTTGACTTTTGATATTCTCCGTCCCTCTAGTCACTCGTCAGGGATCTCAGGTGTTGGAGTATGTGACTGTTTGAGAATCGGCGTTCGTGATCGGGTCCTGCTTTGTCCGCGAATTAGCCCTTGGAATGTTGCGTCGTTCTTACGCTTGAAGTCAATGAGCTCGCTTATCGTCTCATTTGGTTTCCACCATTCGGGAGCTTTGTCTGGGTTGACATAGTAGCAGTCCCTAATGCTGTGGCGTTGTCCACAGGCAGGGCACTTTGCTCCCCCTGTCGTAGCTGGCTCTTGATCTGAAGGCCGCTTAAGCCTGGCATCTTTCTTGCCGGCTGTACGTTGGTTACGGGGTCTGCCCCGGTTTCGGTTGGATGGCGCGCTTTCAGCATGAGAGGCGTCCCTGTCATTGCTCTGGGTGGTTGCACCACCTTCAGCGAGATATGGTGCATTATCAGACACAAAGGCTGCTTTGTGTTTCCCTGATCTAAGGGGATAAAATGTCATCATGTGCTCTCGGAAGCGTTTCATCATCTCCTTCCGGCTCATGCCAGCTGCAAATCGACCATTGTCTTGAAAGTTTGTAGACCATATGGGAGCAACTTTGTTTACGGCTGCCAGGAAGTCTTTTGTAATCACGTTCAATTGTGATAGTTCGGCGACTCGATATGTCTCCGCCTCAGTGGCTGCTTGGTCATACTCAGCTAGCCATGTGTCCCATTGCGACGCGCTTCTCATCGGTCTGAGTGAGGCGAGGTATCGATCGCGGGCTCGTTCTTGTTCGATTTGTTCGTCGACTCCAACCGTTAACTTCAGGTCGGCAATCCATTGGCGGAGTGACTTCTCAGGAAGGCAGCACGTGCGCAATAGGTGTGGCGATACGGTCGACTGGATAAAAGCCACGATGTGTTGGAGGCTTGCTTGTTCCTTCTCGAACTCGTGCCTGTCGTTCTTGTATTGTTCAACAAGGATCTTGTAGTATTCAAGGTCTTCCTTGAATGCCTTTTGTCCTGCTGTCGACAGTTCGGTCGGTCTCATTGGGATTTCGACGTTCGCGGCTGGTGCGTATCTAGCAATTACCGGGGCTCTAATAGCTACCGGTTTTGTTATTAGCGGGTTAGTTGCCGTTGGATTTACTTTGTCCCAGATGTTGTGAACGACGCATCTAGCTTGCAGTTGCGTTATCCATCCTGTGTAGTCCGTATGATCTCTCAGCGTTACTGTCGGATCGCGGTAAGGTTGCTGCGCCATGTCGTATCGGTTGAGGTAGTGAGACTCTTAATTGTCAGATAAAATGCTCGTATGCGATACGGTATGATGATCGATAATGGTTGTGTGTTGATTTTAATTGATGGAATGCTATGTTCTTTGTATTTTTTTTTTTTCTCTCATCTCTGTTTGGTTGGTTTGACCCCTGGGCTAGTGCGACAAGTGTGGTGGTCCCTGCTCGATTGTGCAGATCCGACCTCAACGCCCTCGTTCTATCTGACACACCCCCTCAGCTTGGAAATCCTTGCAAGCTGGATAATAATGTAGTTCCTCATTGTGCGAGGGTGAGGTCTTCAAGTTGTTGCTGGATCTCCTCAAGAGGCGCTTCGTTCGTTGCGTCAGGTCTCTCTACTTCTACCAGCCCAAGTTGAGTTAGGAATCCTTCCCACTTGTTGACTGGGAGGACCTTGGTGAAGCCATCGGCGATCATATCTGCCGAGTGCACGTACTCCACCTTGATCTTCCCAGTAGAGACTTCTTGTCTGAGCCAGTGATTGTAAATGTCGACGTGTCGTAGTTTTGTCTGGAGCTTGGAGATTTCCTCAGTTACCAGTCGAATAGTTTGCTTGTTGTCGCATTGGATGGTAATTGACGATGAGAGTAGTTCAATCCGCAGTTCGTCCAATAGTCGTGATATGAAGATTGCTTCCTTGGCCACCTGTGATAGGGCGAGAAGCTCTGCTTCGGTTGTCGAAGTTGTGACAGTGTCTTGTTTGTTTGCTCTCCAGGCAATGAGTCCGTCGAATAGCTTGATAGCGTATCCTTGCGAGCTCTTTCTGTCCAGTGTGTTGTCAGCAAATGAGGCATCGCTGGCTACTTGAAGGCAGTTGCCTCCTCCGAGCTGCAGTGCTCTCCATCTGGTGCTGGACAAGTATAATAGTACTCGATCGGCGGCATTGTGATGTGCGGAGCCCGGATTTGACAGGAACCGAGCCAGCCTTGAGGTTGCAAAGGCGATGTCCGGTCGGGTCGTTACTGCCGCGAACAGAAGTGACCCGATTTTGCGTTGGTATTTGTTGATTTCTGAGGGTGTTGCCAAGCCTGTTCGAGGCTTTAACTCGGTAGCGGCCATGGGGGTATCATGGCGGATGTCTTTCCTATCAGCCAGTCGGCTAATCTTCTCTACGTATGCGGCTTGAGAGAGTTGGATCTTCCGGTGACTTCGGTCCCTGATGACCTCTACGCCAAGGAACCACTGAAGGTCGTTTCCTCCAGTAAAGGTGTACTTCTCCTGTAGACGCTTGATTGTTTGCTGGGCTTCTTGCTCTTTCTGTTTGTGATAAGCTAATACGATATCGTCTACGTAGAAGAAGACGATGATTCCGTCTTTGAGAAGGCAGCATGGCTCGTGAGGCACAGTCTGGAAGCCAAGAGCTTTGAGTGTTGTAGTGAATTCTTTCTGCCAAAGGAGGGGTGAGATCCGTAGACCGTACAGAGCCTTGTTGACTTGGAGGATCGTTCCAGGTTTTCGATAGCCGTGGGGCATTCTCATGTATACTTCTCGATCCATCGTTGCATGGACAAAGGCGTTCGTGACGTCGTATTGTTTGAGCTCCAAGTCGTGGTGGGCTGCAATTGCCATCAGCATTCGGAATGACCGGCTGGCGAGTGTGGCTGCGTAAGTGTCCTGCGAGGTAATGTTCCGTTGTTGGTCGCCTCGGACGACTAATCGCGCCTTGCACTTCAGCAAGCGATGGTGCTTATCAAGTTTGTAGGTGTATACCCACATACAGTCAAGGATCTGTTGTCCTGTCAGTTTGATCTTCTTCATCGGTACCTCTGACCATGATTTCATTTGTTGATGGCTTGCAAGATGGGCCTGTTCTGCTTCTCTGAACAGTTCACCCATCGGGTGGTCCTCAAGCTTGGTCCGGCACGTTGGCAGAGGTGGGAGTTGACTTCGATGGGGCTTCAAGCCTTTGGCGAGCAATCTCATCATCTTCGCCTTGTCCACAACATCCCCTCTGTAGTTCCCAACGTGACCGGCTTGGGTTCCCGCCATGAAAGCTGCTGCCCAGGGGACAGTCTTAGATGAACTATGTTGTGTCACTTCAGATTGGTTTCCAGCCATTAACCGAGCAAGTAATGCTGCGGGTGGCGGTGTAGATGGAGGAGTTAGGTAATTGTCCCTGATTTTTCTCCCTTGATAGTAGCCTGGTGGGTCTACTTCGTCTTGATGGTCTGATGAGTCCGCAGCGGCATCATCCTCATGGAAGGACTCCGTCTCTGGTTGCTGAGTAGGAGTTGGTAGTTCAATGGTTCTCACATGCGTGGCTATTTCTTCCAGCGTGTTGTGCATGAGGTTGTCCATTAGATCTTCAGTCTTCCCATTGAATATAGACTGCTCGTCAAAGACAACGTCTCGGGTGCTTATCACCTTGGCGAGTGATGGTATCCAAATGCGATAGATGTTTGAGGATCGGTATCCAACAAGATAACCAACCCAAGCTTTTGGATCGAGGCGTTGCAAACGTGATTTGCCTCGGTGAGTGTCGTCTGTCATCGCAAAGGCTTTGCAGCCGTACGCCTTCAGGTGGGCGAGATTGGGTTTCCGTAGTGAAGTTACGATCCCATTACTGAACGCGACTCGTGTGAAGAATATCTCGTACGGCGTCTTCCAGTTGTTCGCGTAATTCGGTGTTCGATTGTAGAGGTATACTGCAGCCCTCGTAACTTCAGGCCACAGTTCCCAGGATAGGTTGGCGTCGAGTCGCATTGCGCGCGATTTCTCTTTATTCACACCCCCTGAGCGTTCGGCACCTCCGTTCTGAGCTTGGGTGTCTGGGGCCGAAGGCTCGATGATGATTCCTTGGGTCGCCAACCAACGTTCTACTTCTGGTTTGACTGTGGCAATCTCATTGTCTGCCTCGATAGTCTTGACGGTTATGTTGTAGTGGTTCTTGAGGAATAGGAGGAAGGTCGAAAGTATCCTGATGATCGATTTCGCCGTTCTGTTGTCGGTGAAGTAAAAGTCCCATTGTAGTCCTGAGAATTTGTCGGTAATCAACATTTGGCTCTTTTCTTTGGTGACGCTCTGTGTTTCGTATGTATGGAAATCGATGCTTAGCCTTTCTCCAGGTCCTTCGGTGTTAATCCGTGGCGCGCGCCTGATTTGTCGTTTTGATTTCGCTCTGCCACAGGAGTCACACTCAACTGTCGTGATCCCTTTCACGCGCACCCCCTCAGCTTGCTGCACCAGGTGCTCGATTGCTGCTGGTCCAGGGTGTCCTAGTCTCTTGTGCCAAAGCATGGCGGAAGCTTTCTGTGGTGCTCTTTTCGTTCGCGAGGTAATCTTGCGTGCATGATGTGAGGCATGCGAGAGTGATTCATACTCGAGTACCCACTGGCCGTGGATCTCGGTGAGATTCCCGATGATTGCGTCGTCTGGGCCTCTCAGAGTAGTTGGGTCCACCTGCGTATCCCACCAGATTCCTCTCTGCCTTAGTAGTCGAAAAGAGACCAGATTGCACAATAGGTCAGGGCAGATAGCCACGTCGTGCAGGACTAGTTTGGTTATCCCAGACTGATTCTTAAGGGTCAGGTCAATGGAGCCGTATCCTTTTATCCATATCTTCGTATTCCCAGCCCATATGTAGTCTCCGGGCATAGGAGGACGGAAGTTGTAGATGCGGTCGGGGTTGTTCGTAATGTGGCAGGTTGATCCTGAGTCAAGGATGAACGACCACTTCAATGGGTAGTCGTCGATTTCTGTCCTGACAGACGCCGATGTGAACGCGGCGTTGACTTTTGATATTCTCCGTCCCTCTAGTCACTCGTCAGGGATCTCAGGTGTTGGAGTATGTGACTGTTTGAGAATCGGCGTTCGTGATCGGGTCCTGCTTTGTCCGCGAATTAGCCCTTGGAATGTTGCGTCGTTCTTACGCTTGAAGTCAATGAGCTCGCTTATCGTCTCATTTGGTTTCCACCATTCGGGAGCTTTGTCTGGGTTGACATAGTAGCAGTCCCTAATGCTGTGGCGTTGTCCACAGGCAGGGCACTTTGCTCCCCCTGTCGTAGCTGGCTCTTGATCTGAAGGCCGCTTAAGCCTGGCATCTTTCTTGCCGGCTGTACGTTGGTTACGGGGTCTGCCCCGGTTTCGGTTGGATGGCGCGCTTTCAGCATGAGAGGCGTCCCTGTCATTGCTCTGGGTGGTTGCACCACCTTCAGCGAGATATGGTGCATTATCAGACACAAAGGCTGCTTTGTGTTTCCCTGATCTAAGGGGATAAAATGTCATCATGTGCTCTCGGAAGCGTTTCATCATCTCCTTCCGGCTCATGCCAGCTGCAAATCGACCATTGTCTTGAAAGTTTGTAGACCATATGGGAGCAACTTTGTTTACGGCTGCCAGGAAGTCTTTTGTAATCACGTTCAATTGTGATAGTTCGGCGACTCGATATGTCTCCGCCTCAGTGGCTGCTTGGTCATACTCAGCTAGCCATGTGTCCCATTGCGACGCGCTTCTCATCGGTCTGAGTGAGGCGAGGTATCGATCGCGGGCTCGTTCTTGTTCGATTTGTTCGTCGACTCCAACCGTTAACTTCAGGTCGGCAATCCATTGGCGGAGTGACTTCTCAGGAAGGCAGCACGTGCGCAATAGGTGTGGCGATACGGTCGACTGGATAAAAGCCACGATGTGTTGGAGGCTTGCTTGTTCCTTCTCGAACTCGTGCCTGTCGTTCTTGTATTGTTCAACAAGGATCTTGTAGTATTCAAGGTCTTCCTTGAATGCCTTTTGTCCTGCTGTCGACAGTTCGGTCGGTCTCATTGGGATTTCGACGTTCGCGGCTGGTGCGTATCTAGCAATTACCGGGGCTCTAATAGCTACCGGTTTTGTTATTAGCGGGTTAGTTGCCGTTGGATTTACTTTGTCCCAGATGTTGTGAACGACGCATCTAGCTTGCAGTTGCGTTATCCATCCTGTGTAGTCCGTATGATCTCTCAGCGTTACTGTCGGATCGCGGTAAGGTTGCTGCGCCATGTCGTATCGGTTGAGGTAGTGAGACTCTTAATTGTCAGATAAAATGCTCGTATGCGATACGGTATGATGATCGATAATGGTTGTGTGTTGATTTTAATTGATGGAATGCTATGTTCTTTGTATTTTTTTTTTTTCTCTCATCTCTGTTTGGTTGGTTTGACCCCTGGGCTAGTGCGACAAGTGTGGTGGTCCCTGCTCGATTGTGCAGATCCGACCTCAACGCCCTCGTTCTATCTGACAATTATATAAGACTTACTTAGCTTTTTTCTTTATATAGTAGACGCTGTTTTCTTGTATAAACCTTTCAAAAGTAAAGTCCTAAATAGCTCTACTATTAATTATGGCTTAGATTAGTTAGCCTTAATATTTATATTATATTGCATTATAAGGGCCTTATATTTCTTATAGGCTTTCGTTTACCAAATATTTGGTCTAGACCTTTTTATTTACGTATTTGATGTACTTATATTCTGAGTATTTATACTATACCTACCATTTAACATATTTAAAAGGTAGAAAGTGTCCTAGTACTACAGCAAGATATTCTCTAAACTTACTTTTAGGATACTATTAGTATATACCTTCTTATTTAAGCAAGTTAATATAGGGTTTCCCTAAAATCCTAGTCAGATAGGCCTTATACTTCCTCGTTAGTGTTAGGTGTATAGTATAACTACTCTTAATATATAATACCCAGGCGAACTTATACTAAGGTCGGTGTCTGTTCTTAGTTTATAGATTATATCTTTTAATAAATGGTTTAGGTTTTGCCTTTTTTGTAATTAGCATTTAATATTTTACTAGTATCCTTAGGGTATAAACTTCATTAATCTATTCAATTATGCTAGTAATTTCAGCCTCTTCTTTGTTTATTAGTATTTTATTTACTTAAACTATATTAATTTTGATCTATCTAGTAAAACTAGTAAACTTTATATTTCTAGAGAACTTGATTTTCTAGTTTTTACATAATTTAAAATAGGGGTTTTTAAGCTCTCTTTGTAATAAAACTATATATTCTTAGTTCTTATACTTATTATTCTTTATCAACATCCTTAAATATAATCTAAGTTTATTTTTTTAATTCTTTTTAACTTAGAAACCTCCATAGTGTCTTCTTTCTATTTATCGGATTTATCTTTGTACACTAAGTGATTTTGAATAAGTGGCCTTAGCCATTTAGCTATCCTACTTATTATATATATTTTTATTATGAGCACTTTAGCCTAATTAGTTCTAAACGTGTAGCCATTACACTAATTAAATGATTTTATATCGGTAAGAAAGTTTTAAAACTTACTTCCTCTTTCTTATATAATTCTAGTCCTTTGAAACTAATTCTAACTAAGAGGGAAACTAATTAAGTTTATATGTAGCTTATAAGCTTAGTTGTTTAATTTTTAAGTAACTTAGTAAATAAGAAGGTTAAGCGTGCGTACGAAGAGTTCTCTAGTAGTAGAAACGGCCTATTATTTATAAAAGCTAGGGAGCTGGTGTACAAAGAGAAGGCACAATTTTAATAAGCTTACAACTATAGTAAATATAATCATAAGCTCCGCTTCTAATTATTAAAAGCTAGTATTGTGTAATATTAATAAGTACGCGTATAGTAAGATATAGCCTTGTGATAACTTTAACTTACAGCTAAAGTACGCTGTTAAATATAATTGAACTAAAAGTACCTAAATAAACCTACGTAACGCGTGTAGTACTACTACTAAAGACGCTATAAGTTATAAAAAGGTATCTTTTATAAAGGGCCCTAGTAAGAAGTCTACTATACGTATAACTATAACCACTTACTATACTACTAGCGCTAAGCGCCCTATGTATAAATATATAGAAGGTAGGTATAATTTTATAGCTATACAGCGTTTATACTTTAAGTATAGGTGGCCTAGAAGCTAGTAATAATTAGACGCGCCTTATAAGAATAATGCGCTAACGCCGTCTAATAAGATTCCTATACTCTAAGTAGCAGCCTATACTACTAACACTAAACTTACTAAGGACAGATGTAACTTAAACGGCTATTCTTATAATACTACTATTAAAAAAGATAATCAGATAAAAGAGGAAGAGAATTTTTAGAGGCTCTTATAAAAAAACGTATACAGAAGCTGAATATACGTTTACTTACAGCTATATTGTTTAGTACTAAGGTAAAGATTAGCTGGCCTAAAGAATACTGAGTTCGTAAGTCCTTACTTAATGCTAATCTTTATTTTAACATTACTTACTAATTACTATTAAAAGGGGTCTATTAACGTCCTAAGACTAGTAGTCACCATAAACACTTATAGGCACTAGAGTAAGTATACACTTTATTAATTATTACTAGGTTAAGTAGTATAGCTATGAGATAATAAAGATATTAAGGCATATACGCCTATTACTTATAAATAGTATAAAGGTTGGATAAATTATAGAGACTGTAGAGCTAGGTGTATAATATAGCAGCCATACAGCCCCTATTCTATACCTTATTACTAGTACTAGAAAATTTAATATTATCTTAGCTATAAACTAAATAAATTATTATAAAACCGCCATCTAATATAGTAACCCTTACTTAACAATCTTTAATAGTAACTTTTAGTAGATAAGCTGCGTGTAGTATAGAGCCATAAAAACCATACATAATTGAGGTTTACTACTAAGTATAAAAGGCATAAAGAAAAACAATATTGATTATTAGTGCGTAAATCGCCTTTGAAATAATCTAATAACACCTGGAACGCACTTAGTAGATAGAGCCGTAATACTAGAGGTAGTTAGGACAACCTCCTAAAATAAATAAAGCCCTAACTATAAAAGCTTTCTATAAACACTATTTGTAAGGTCTAGTTATAGGCAATAGTATTTGCTTCACACTAGAAATGACAGTGAGAGGGTGACTCGATGGTATTGATGAGAATAATACTTGTCTTGTCGCAGTGCGGGCGCCGCGCAGGTTTTACGCAGCTAACTCACTTAACGCGCGGGCCCTTCGCACGGCCTTGGCGCGAGATGCCACAACACCACAACAATATCACGATATGCCTGTTACACTAACTATACTATCAAAAGACAAACCTATGCTAGTATCCTTATTATTATAGATTGCTTAAGTAAAAGGAGAGGTTTATACTAGTAACTAGCTTAGACTTTAACTTACTTATCTACGTAATTATTAGATAGGCATAGTAAGAGGAGAGTCACCTAAATGGTATTCTCTGAAACTAAGGATTTACGTTTACCTTTCAGTTCAAGGAAAGACTTTAGAATTATATTTTTTTTCTAAAGCTTTCTATATTATTCTATTTTAAAATAGACAGCTACACAGAAAACGTAAACGCTTGGCTTTAGTGATACTTAAGATCATTTAATTTATAAATAGAATGACTAGGTACTGTTCCTACTAAGTGCAAAGTTTATTACTAACTAATTTCTTAACGCCAGCATTAGTACAAGTCCATTCTACGCTATAAAGGGATACATGCTGCGCTTAGGGCTTAAGCCTAAAGTCCTAGATAATACCTTAGGCCTAGCTAAGCTTACCTAAGAGCGCGCTAACTGTTTTGCTATATAAATCAAACCTATTTGCAATAACTACTGATATAAGTTATAGTAGGGTTCATTACGCGTATTAACTACCAGCTAGCTCATTTAAAGTAGGTAATAAAGTTATACAAGACTTTCCTAACATTCAGACAACACGGCCTAATTCCTCCCTAGACTTAGAGATTAAAGACCCTTCATTATTAAGTAAGTAATTAATAACATAGTATAGAAACTTGTCAGATAAAATGCTTGCATGCGATAAGGTATATTAATCGGTGATAATATTGCAAATGATTGATTGATCTATGTTGTCTCTGTCAACTCTGTTCGGTTGAGTTTGACCCCTGGGCTAGTGCGACAAGTGCTGTGGTCCCTGCTCGATTGTGCAGATCCGACCTCAACGCCCTCGTTCTATCCGACAAAACTAGACCTGCTAAAACATATACGTATTTACCTAATATTCTATTTATAGCTTCTGCATTTATACGAAGAAGCTCTTCTAGGTAAAAAAACTATTTCTAAGTAACCGGCTATAATTAACCCTAATATAAAAGATAAGGAGGACTATAAGGTTAAAGAATTCTTAACGCTTACGTCCACTAATAAGAAGAAGATACTAAAATGCGCAACTAAAAGGGCCTATTATAACATAAGGTACTATAGAAGGACTACCTTGTAGATAACGTTAACACCTTGTCTTAGGTGCCCTATATAATACTAGTTAGCTCCATTGAACTTAATTAGGAGTACTATGAGACGTATAAGCTAGGTACGCATATGTATAGAAAATTTAAGACGCTTGGTAAAAAATAAAATAAATTACTAATAGTTACCTAACGCGTAGGCTTATTACAATAGACGCTATAGTAAAATGGTACAGCGTAAGTTTCTAAATTTAAGCATTCTTCTACGCAATGGTTCCTAGCGTAGCTAATTCGTAGTTATAAATTACTATAGTTGCCTACCTATATATTCCTATACGAAAACGCTTATTATAATACTGTCTATTATAAAGTCAATTTACTTATAAATAAAATATTATTTATATAAGATGAACTATTAATAGTTACTTACTGGTAGCCTAGGAAGTAAGAGGCTTTAGGTTGCGCTTATTATTATAATAAAAACTTAAAGCTGTGCCTCTGTAATGATAGGACCCATAGTAATACATAGTTACGCTTTTTAGATAATATACAGCTTATTAGTAGCAAGGTTTATATAAGTAATTAGGTAACGCTTATTACGTACTATTAAAGCTAAAAACTATATAATAAAATGTAGATAAAATAGGACTTAGAGTAATAGAACTACTGAACTTTTTAGGTGGGGGGGAGGGTTATAGATTAAGTTAATAACCTTGGCGTTTAGAGAGGCTGGGCCTAATCCAGCCCTGGAACTAATTAAGCTAGTATCTTACTTAGGTTTTAGCACTCGCGTATATCCTACGCAATACCTCCCTAGCTAGTTCCCTATATAGTATCTTACTAGTTACGCACGGATATACGTTTCTCTATATATTACCTTCGTGCCTTCACACTATACTTCTACTTTAGCTACTAATTCTCTAGTAAGTAGGTTAAATACTGAAGCTAAGTCTGCTAGTAATTTTATATTCTTTGTTCTAAGCGTTATTAAAATAGTTAGTATTTCTTTAAGATATTAATAGAGGTAGGTAAATAGTAGACTATCATTTATGACTTCTATTATTTGTTACATATAACTCATTATAGTTCTAATATAGGTAGTTACGGCTGCTATTATACCTACTACCTTTTTTTAAATAGTACCCTCTTTTCTCAGGCCTATTTTGTGTCTTTAATTCTAGGCGTAGGTAAATCATTTACTATTAAATAATTATAATAAAGATATTTAGTTCAACTATAATAGTAGTAACTTAGTATTCCTATTAGGTTAATCGTACTAGTTTAGGCTAAATCTTGTCTTTTTAGATGTTCATTATAGTTATCATGTTTCTGAAACTATCTCTAAGATTTTTAGCCCTTTTTACTTCTACTTTTTAATCCCTTATTATTTTTCACTGCCCCTTATATAAAGGAGCTCCCTATAGTAGTCCTAGTTACCTACTTAGTTTAGTAATAAGTATATACCTAAAATTTAATGGTAAAAACCTTTTTTTTAGAATTCTAAAAGATGGCTTAGAGTTCCTAATAAATACATAAGTGTCAGTAGGTAATATAATCTAGCTTCTAATATTCAACATTAGTTATGTCTAACTTTTTATAATAACCTCTTATGTAGTCTAGAAAGTCTAGGGACGTTTACATTTATCTTTACTATTAATACCTAAGTTACTTATACACTATTTAGCGACTTTCTTCTAGTAAGCCTAGCATACTAAGTATTTTTACTTTAAGCGCGTCCTAGGTTTGAACCTATGGTCGGGTTTTAGACTATTTAAACAAGATTTTAGTTTTTTAGGTAGTTTTGAAAACGTTATTAGTAAATTAAGAAATATAATTTACTTTTAACTGGTCTATCGTAGGATATATACCGAAAGACTTGAAACATAACTTACAATTATTCTTTGATTGGTTATAATTTCTTTAGTTCCTATAGTTATACTTACATAGTTACTTCTATATAGGTGTCAGATAGAACGAGGGCGTTGAGGTCGGATCTGCACAATCGAACAGGGACCACCGCACCTGTCGCACTAGCCCAGGGGTCAAACCAACCGAACAGAGATGAGAGACAAGAACATAAAATTCATCATATCAATCCATAATCATCACCCATCAATGTACCTCATCGCATGGAAGCATTTTATCTGACAATAGGTAGCTATAGAGCTAGGGCTGAATATAATATCTATGAAGGCCAAGAAACCTTTATTGACATAAAAGGTGTGTATATATACTCTACTTTATATGAGACTTAAATTATATTAATTTAGCCTAAATCTACTGAGTTTCTTTACTCTTTAAGCCACTAACTACTGATCCGACACGTTACTAAGCAGTAATAAGCTTTTTGAATAGATCTTTTCTAACTCAGTCCTAGTTAGCGCTATTTAGTACTACTAGAGGCGTTAAAAAACTTTATATAGGTACAGCAGTTAATAGAAGATTTTCTACTATCATTTTTCCCTTATTGAGGAGAACCTTATTGTTATAAGTGTTTCTAATTTTTAGGTTTATAATAGTCCTATTTAGGTTACTAGTAATAGTAGAGATAATAGTAGATTAAATATAAAGTTTATTACTATACTCTAATGTAGATAGGATCTCAAAAGGTAAATCTACTAGATTATAGAGTAAATAATTTCTATTAGACGTCTTTTCTTTAGTAAACTGACTTTCTACTAGAGAAAGGATAAATAGGGCTCACATAGCTATATCTAGCTATATAATAAAATAATTAGCTTATATACAAATATCTATACCTAACTTCGCGCTGCTTGTAACAGTACTAGGTATCATGTAATAATATTTAAAAAATACTAATAGTTCATATCTACTAGTATATACCTAGTTACACCTTACTAATAATAGCTCCTACTATTAATTAGCTAATCTTGTGGAATCTAATAGACTTAGTCTAGATTAAGAAGTAACTTAATTACGTGTTTCGGCGTTCTTAAATTTGCATAAGTAATAGGCAGTTAGGTGCCATTTACTATTATATTTTTATTTAGGGTAGGCACCTAGCGCGAGATCGCTAGCGTTTGTTTTAAACTATAGTGGTTCTTTAGTATAGAACTGTACAAGGACAGGTTCTATAATACATACTATTTTAAGGAGTTAGAATAACATTCTATACTTATTTGTCTATTGAAAGGGTACATCCTTCTTTATTTGGTTTATTAAAGGTATCGTGACCTTTACGTAGTTTTAGCTAAACTGTCGATTAAATCTACAGAATTCTAAGAATTCCTAGATGTTCTTGGTTATCTTGGGTATAGGCTCGTTGTTAATATATTTGACTTTACTTAGTACTATTTTAATTTCTTCTGTAGTCACAATATATTCTAGGAATTTAAGTTATTTAACGTTAAACTTGCATAACTCTGCAATATTTAGTAGTAGACATTAGTTTTTATTTATTATGTTATTAAGTTATGAGTAGTTAACGTATAGTCTGTCTAATCTATCCTTGTTCTTAATAAACATAAAAGGGCTTACTGCTAGTAACTTTGATAGTTATATATAGCCTTTCTTAAGGTTTATTTTAATAAAATTACGTTCCTTAAAGAGTTCTTCTCCTATCTTTCTGTGTAGTAGTCTAAAGAGTGGCGTCTTCTCTTCTTCTAGGTCTATTATAAGATTCTAGGGTTAATATTCTAGTAGGTTTACTTTTTTTTCCTTTTCTATAAACATATCTGTCTATTTCCTGTACTCTCTTAGTATAGTTAGGGGTGTGCTATTATCTTTCTTCTTACACTTTATAATCTAGTAGTTCCTGCTAGTGTCTGCTAAAGTATTTTTTAGTTTATTATCTTTCTAACGCAGTATTATACTGTTTATAACTCCTTTATCTACTATTAGTAACTATTAATATATAGTCATAGCTTATAATGCACATTTACAGCGTTTAAAGGATATTTTTCTTGAACCCTAGTTAATATATAGGTTGTGTATCCTTAACTAAGGTAATTCTAGCATAATCTTATATGTAGATCCCTTTAAAATATTAAGGGTAATACTTTCCTTGTGTCCTTAGACTTCTAGTATTATTAAGACCTTGTAGGTAATTTAAGGCGTCTTAGGCATTAGGGTTCTATTTGCAATATAGATAGTATAAAGTTCCTTTTTATTTAACATAGTAAGTCCTGCTTTCTATGTGATCTTATATAAAATAATGTTCTTTTCTACCTCTAAGTCTACAAGAGCTTATATCTATATTCTTTTAAGCTAAACTAGTAGCTTAATTAATGCTATACTGTATGTGGCATTTAATTTAATAAAGGCGTTTTCTCGCCTAAGCGTAGGACTAAAAAAACACATCTACGTTATATATTTTAGGTGTAAGGTAAGTTTATGTTTAGCTTTCTCTGCCTAATCTTTTTACTCTATGGCGTTGTTTATAACGCTTGTCTCCAGAGTGTCTATCCCTTAGGCTATTATTAGTCTTTTCTTAGAATGCTTTACTGCTGTCCTTCCTAACTAGTTTAAATTTAATAAAGTAGACTTGTTGTTTTAGCGTGTTCTAAAATCTATTTGCGTATTTTAAGTTTATATATATTACACAGTCTAGGTGTGAGCACGTATACTAGTAGGGTTATGTGTATACTTTATTAATAAGCATTAAGCATTCTTTGTTTCCGTTAGCGTTATAGTAGGAAGACTAATAATTTTTCCGTTCAATTTTATAGGTGCTTATTGTATGCTATAATATAATTATACTACTACTATTAGTATTTTAGTTTACGTTATAGTTACTTATTACTTTCTTCCTTTACTTAGTAGTGTATAGTGTATATGTCTTCTTTATAGTATACCCAGCAAAGGGATACGTGTATAGGGTTATAGTAGTGTAGGTCGTACTTTAGTGCGTACTTTAGTTCCTTATTTAGATAAATCTTCCCTTTTAGCTGATAGTAGTAGGTATGTTATACCTAACTCCTCTCTTACTATAAGATCTTCTTTTTCCCTTATGGTTTAAATGTAATAGGTTAATGTGTACTATTCATGGGTATTATTATTCTATAAGTTAAGTCTCCGTTCTAGGGTTAGTGTAGTTCTAAAAATTACTATACATCTAGGGTGTTCTATTGCAATCTAGGTTCTAGTGTATAATTAGGTGTTATTAGGTCGTCTTGGCTGTATCTAGCCTATAGGTAAGGTATAAGAGATCTTAGTATCTTTTCTACGTCTAACTCTTTGTCTGTATTAAGATATATATTTAAAGTATTATCTAGGTCTTCGTATAGTCGTAAGTTAGGCAAATCTAATTAGTTAGATTGCTAGTTCTTAATATTAAGTTTCTTTATAGTAGTCACTACTTTCTATGTTTTATTGGTTACCTTTATATTTTTAACGTGTAGTACGTTTAACTGCGTGGTTCTATAGACCTTATTCTTTAATTTGCAGTTCCTGGCAATATGGCCTAGTTTACTATATATAAATTATAAGCGTGTCTCAGTTGTCTTTAATTAACTTCTATTAGAGGCACGTAAACTAGGCTTATAGGAGTCTTGTGTTCTTGCTTTTTCTCTTTCCTTAGTTATAACATTGTATTAGATTGCTTCTATAGGCTAGAATCTATAGGAATCTCTTTTTTATAACGTGTTTAGAGTAGTGCGATAATTAATTATCGTGCGTACTAGTCTAAAGCTTAGTTATACATAAGAGTAGTATTGAAATTTTTAGTTTAAGTTATGCTAATCTATATTAATTTAAATAGATTCTTTGTATAGGTCCTTTAAGGTAGGCGTTATTCCTCCACTACGCAGGAGTTCTTCCCTTATAAACCTCTTAAGGTCTTGTTTATATGTTGTCTTTAGGGTATTGTTACCCTAGTTAAGCTGTACTATATAGTGTTAAAAAGCTGCTACGTACTTAACTGCTAACGTGGT
Source organism: Paraphaeosphaeria minitans (assembly GCA_015832175.1). Classification (NCBI taxonomy): domain Eukaryota; kingdom Fungi; phylum Ascomycota; class Dothideomycetes; order Pleosporales; family Didymosphaeriaceae; genus Paraphaeosphaeria; species Paraphaeosphaeria minitans. Next base: position 315,754 of record WJXW01000019.1, on the reverse strand, counting down.
TTGTTTAAAGTCCTAAATTTATTATTTAGTAATTAGTATCTTGTTTACAACTCTAAATAACTATTTAAGTTAAGAATAGAAGGTAGTATCGTCTTTCATAACTGTGTTAACTTAGTTACTATTACTGTTTTTCTTCTGTAAGGTACGTTGTAATGTATAGATTAATCTAATTAGCGGCTTGTCCCCTTATATACGTGGCTGTGAGTAAAACTTTGTCCTTATCTTCCTTTTCTCTTCTCGACAAGTATAAGTATAGGTTAAGCTATAAGAGCTAGGTGTTAGTCTTAATATAGTTACTATTATATAAGTTAGGTTTTACTGCCTTGTTACGGGTATTACTATTTAGTATAATTCTATTAGTAGTAGCTAAAGCGGTTAAAGAAGTAGGAGTTTGTGTAGTACTTATATTAAGGGTGTTTAAGATGTTAAATCTAAGAGGGTAGCTAGTCCTAAAGGGTTGAAGTTAGTTCTTATGCAGGAGTACTTATAAAGGCTAAGAGGTCTTTTTAATATAATAGTATCTTGCAAAGTGTAATAAGTTAATAATATAGCTTAAGTGTAATCTAATAGATTAATGAATAGGTTAAATATAAGTATAGAGGGTCTATTCTCGCGTTCCTATATACTAAAGGAATCCTAGTTTATAGGGGGCGCTCTGTAGAGAGCAGTTATATAACTATAAGGTCTGGTTATAGGTAATAGTATTAACTTTACACTAGAGAGGATAGTAAAAGGATAACTTAATAGTATTAAGTAGAATAATACTTAACTTCTATAAAGGTAGGGCGCAGCGTAGGTTTTATACAGCCAGCTTACTTAGCGCATAGGCCCCTTATAGGGCCTTAGCGCCAGATGCTGTAACACTATAATAATATTGTAATCTACCTATTACAGAATCTTCCCCTCTAGCTGTACTCCCTTACAGCATGCTATAGCCTTAATAAAAACCTTATTTTATAAGAAAGGAAAAGAGTGTTTATAGTGTATATATTACGCACGTAATAATAGCGTATTATAAGTAAATAGGGTGCGCTGTAAACGCGTTACTTTTATTTATTATAAAGTTTCCACTCCTATTTACTATAGGTCCTTTATATTATAATTTGATATCGCTTGTTGCTCGCTCTACACCTATATAATAACACTAAACTATATAATTAGCGCACACTAAGCGCTTAACCCTATACTATTATAGTCTATTATCCTATTCTAAAATACGTTAAAAAGTCTAACCTACGCTAGGCGGCACCCTTCTTATCTAGTAACAATACTTAGCAGCCAGATTATATTACTATAGAGGTAATATATATACGCTACGTCTAGAATCTAGTAAAATTAATAGTAAACTATAAGAAGAATTCTAATAAGCAGTATAACTATTATAAGTATAGTAATCGCACCAGATGCACTCTAGTATACATAGAATAATGCGTTAAAAGTGCGACTTAGATAATATTTGCAAGTGCTAAATGCGCTTAATAGGCACTTAAATTGCCTCTATAAACTCTGCAACTGCTATAATGTGGAAGTACTGAAGACTCTAAATAGAGAGTAGAAGGGTAGTAATCATATTAAAAATTTAGGCTTAAAGTTCGCGCGTGCCTAAAAGCAATTTAACCTAGAGCTTATAAGCTATAGGCGTGTTGCAGCTTATAGTAGTACTTCTATAGGTGTGGCTACCTAGGTGCCTACTATAAGCCCTTAGTACCTAGGCTTAATCCTAGTAGAGCAGCGCTAGATTATCAATACTTTAAAGGTAGTTATTCCCCTTATATAGGCTGTAGTATATCTGCGCTTTGGCTGCGCTTAAAGCGTATACTATTAGCTTAACCTAGGCTAATTTATATTACTATTATTCCTTGTAATTAGGGCAATTCTAATAATAGTAACTAGGATAGTAAGACCTCTAGTGGCACTATAAACCTAGGAGAGAAGGGCAGTAATAATACTAATAGTAAGAGTAGTAAAAATAGTAAGTAGGTAGAGCGTAGGTAGAGCGCGGATAATTAGAACTCTTCTTTAGAAGTTAGCCTATAGGCCTTAGATAAATACCCTTATTAAGCTATAGTGCTCTATAATAATATACATTCTAATTGTGTTTTATATACTCCCTCTATACTATACGCCTTTTTTTTATAGGTAGAGCTTTTTTCTTTTTAAAAGTTTAAACTAGCCTATTTATGTCCTTAAAGTCTAACTCTAGGGTCTAAGTATCCTAGGATTTATTATAGCCTTTCTAGTAGAGTAAGTATTATTTCTATCCTTTCTTTATTTCCTTAGCTAGGATTTTCTCTACCTTCTAGACTTCTCCTCCTTTAGGTGTAACGTTTAGTAGTTAGGTATTAGTGTTCTTTACTCCTAGTCTTAGTTTCTATGTAGACTCTCTTAATAGCCTTAAGCGTTCTATGTACGCTAAAGTGGCCTACTATACGCGTATTATAGTTCTAGAATAGAATTTCTTACCTAATTACTAGTTTATCTAGGATGTATAATTAGCTATTATACCTCAGGACTTTAGTTTTATTAAGGCGCTACACTTGCGCCTTACTACTACTTTAAGTGCTATACCTACTTACCAAGGTAGTAATACGCTTGATAGTAAAGGCGTCCCTTTACTATAGCTACTAGATCTTAGTAAGTAGGTTAGACTCTTTTAATATAGGTTTACTACTAACTAACACTCTAGCTAGTAAGCGTATTACGCATAGCGTATTCACTATAGCACTAGTAGTAGAAACTTGTATAGTTTTATAAATGCTAGCAATATGCGTTTTATGTGCGCCTAATAAGCTCAAATTATTTATAGATCCACTTACTCTACTATGCTTATTCCTTAGTAGTAGTTTATTCTGCAGGGTAGACAATAAATAGGTTAGTCTTCTGTGCGTAATTTACTCTTTTTAATAGTCTATCTACTAGGTTTATCTTCCCTAGGTAGTGTTCTACTTTAAAATTAAAAGCTACCAGATACATCACTAATTATACTTATTATAGGTTTAGCTTCTATACAGCGCGCATACTGCGTAGGTTATTATAGTTACTTAGCACTTAAATTATGTCCTGTACGCTATTTAGGTAGTATTTCTATTACTAAAAGTAGTAGACAATAGTAAGGAGCTTAAGGTTATATACTTTATAATTTAGCTCTGCAGTTTAAAGCTTCCTTAATATAGAAGTAACTAAATACTACTTTCAATTCTTAAATAGCTGTAAAAGAATACTATAAATTACAAAAGTAGATATATTAGTCTCTAATTAGATTAGTAGCGTAGGGTTAAAGTAGCGTAAAATAGGCATAGTTAAGAAGCGCACTTTAAGCACCTTAAAGTATTATTAGCCTTTACTAACTATTAGAACACTTAGTCCTTCTTAAATAGGATTAAGAGAGGAGCAGTTTCTTACGTATATGCCTTAATAAATCGCCTATAGAAGTTTATAAGGCCTAGAAATAATTAGAGTTCTTTAATATTAGTTGGCTATAGCTATTTTATAATAGTCTCTATGCGCGTAGGATTAGCGCAGATTCTTTACGTACTAATAATAAAACCTAGAAAGTGTACTTTACCTAAGGCAAATATACACATAGGTAAATTAATAAAAAGCTTAGCCTTACGCAGTAACTTAAGTATAGTATAAATAGCGCGCTAGTGAAGCGTAAGATCTTTATTATAGGTATAGCTAAGTATATTATCTAGATACACAATATATATCTAATCTAGAAAATACGCTAGCGCTTTGTTAATAATGCTTAGCAACTTGTAAAGGCATTAGTTCAGCTAAATAGCATAATGAGGTATTTAAAGTAGCTATAGCAAGTTTAAAATGCTGTTTTCTACTTATCTACTGCCTAGATCTAAATTTTATAGGCGTTACAAATATTAAGGGTTATATAATAGTATACGCCTGATAGGCGGTTAAGTATCTCTTTAACTAGGAGAAGTAGGCAATAATCTTTTATTATAACTGCGTTAAGGCCTTAATAATCTATATGGAGTTATAGTGTCTTATTCTTTTTAGAAATAAATACAATTAGTGCTCTAGCTAGACTAGTGCTGTACTTAATCTATTCTTTCTAAAGTGCATTTTCTAGATACTCCTAAAGTACTTTAAGCTCCGGCTTAGAAAGATCGTAAAACAGTCTATAAAAAGGTTCTTTTCCCTCTATAATAGGAACAGTATAATTAGACTTTTTAAAATTCAATAGAGTAAATGCTACGTTTTTATTAAATATATTACTATAGTCGCGTAATGCGTTAGAGATGCTTAGTACGTACGCTATACGCACTTTATTAATATAAGGTAAATACTCTAAGCTTATACCTATTATTTATAAAACCTTTAGAAGAAATAGTTCTTAGCTAGTCTACTCTATATTATCTTTAAAGTCCCTTATAGCAACAAGCTATATTAAAGCCTTAGTATAGCCCTAGCGCTATAGTTATAAGCTGTAATTAAGATATATATCTCCTTTTTATAAAAAGGGATTACTAAGTAAGAGGAGGATCCCTTCCTTATTAACGCTATAAATAGTAGTCTTTGTTTAGCGCTCTACACCTATATTATCTATAAAGCGCATCTAGAGCGTATAGGTAGCGTAGGTACTCTATTTTCAGGCTCTAATTTATTCTAGCTTAAGGAGCTTAGCCCCTTTAATAGGCTTTAAGTCTATTTCTATAGTAACTATCTAGCTAATTAGGCTAATATTAGCTTATAAGTTAAGAACTATTTAGAGTTCATTCTTTACGCTAGTATCTTTAACTGCGCTATATATACGCTTTATGTCCGTACAGTTTATCGTACAAATAGCACTGAGTGAAATAGGGGCCTGCCTACCTATAGGGACCCGCACAAGGACCCACTACTTAGGTCAGCGCTAAGAGGCAGAGACTTCATAAGGCCTTGCCTACCTATGAGGACCTGCACAAGGACCCCCTGCTTAGGTCAGCGCTAAGAGGCAGAGACTTCATAAAGCCCTCAGTGCCCCTTTGTACGATAGACAAGACGTAATCAATTGAACCTACTTCTCACCCTTTGCACGATAGTATACTATCAACCCTCAAATGCTTGATTGCAGATTGAGCCAAACCAACACTAATTAGTGGTTGATTCTAATCAACTGCAAACTAGCAAGGTCTGAAGACGGAGCGCCCTGCAAGCTGGATGCGCAGGCTCTGTATTGTTACCTTTACTGGAGATCGAATTTCGGATTGTACGATAAGCAGAAACAAAGCGCGCACATCTGTAAAGAGTCGCACGATCTAGTCTAAGCTATTCTACAGAAAAGAAAGGAGATAGTACCTTTACTGGAGATCGAATTTCGGATTGTACGACAAGCAGAAACAAAGCGCGCACATCTGTAAAGAGTCGCACGATCTAGTCTAAGCTATTCTACAGAAAAGAAAGGAGATAGTGAGCACATTCACAACCCCGAAAAACACGTCGCACGATTGAACCAGCGACAACCGAACGCAAACACGTCGCACGATTGAACCAGCGACAACCAAACGCAGACACGTCGCACGACCAAGAAAGACAACAACAACATGGCCTCAAGACTAGGAGACTTCCCAGAGGAACTACAACCTGAGGACGTCGCGCAACAATCAATACTGCCTCCTCAGCAGAAAGACGAAGCCGAAGCAATATGGCTTCAACAAGTGGAGGAAGCAACAAACATCAAGGCTATCACCTTAAGAGGAGAGATCGCACGAAAGTACTGGGTGGACAGAGTGGATCTACACAGCCACCCACCCCCTTCTCCAAAACGGCTGAACACTTATGCAGTGTACATAATCGCGCAATATCGCGCGAGCAGCCTTGAAGGTGAAGAGGTAATCTCTTCTTTTGCTGAAGATTTTAACGACTGGAAGGAGAGAACCTTTGATGAGATTAGTCGTGCGGCAAGAAGAGAGCTTATTGCTTTTCTTACAAAGGAAGGCTTTGTCGCTACTGATTCTACAACAAAGGACACCCATGCAAAGAAACTCTTCAAACTGTCACAGCTTGACTATAAGCTACAGACCCTTCGCACGATGACTCCGCAACCGCAACCCGAACCGCTTCGCACGATCCCAACAATGCAACCTACACCATCTGCAGGCAATGCATATACACATGGAGCACAGCTGGGGCCCATCCCTATACGTGCGAGGACAGAGACACCATATGTGGAGCCACACCAGTGGCAGCAGCCTGAAACCCAGACTGCTTTTGCCCGACAAACCACATCGTACGAAGAGGCTAGACACTCCCAGTCTCCTCAACAACCAGGAGATCATGCTTATATCCAGCCAGACAAGATCATTCTCTTTCAGAAGGCTTGGAGTAAAGAGAATAACTACACTGGTAGGCCGTACGACATCCTGGCAGACAAGGCAAAAGTCTTTAGAGAACTATGCTACAGGCTGGGCATACCACAGGACCAGTATGCAAACATCTTCCCAGGAATCCTTTCTGATCGTGCGAGCACCTACTACCTACACAACATTGGACCAGGACTTCCATGGGATGAATTGTACGACAGACTGAACAGGCACTTTAACACCAGTGTCAATCACAATCAGTACTGGACAGACTGGACCACTCTTACCTTTGAACGCTATAAAAGGGATAATCCAGCTGCTACATCGCACGAGGCCCTGGAAGCAATGATTGACAAGCTCACCTTAGCCCAAAGGGCTCTTGGACAAGGCTTTAGTGGTGAACTACAACTACACACCACTATCGTACGAGCATGCCGCGGCCATCCTGACCTTGAACAAGCTATGTTCAACCCCAAAAACACAGTAGAAGGCTTGCTCAGCGACCTTCGTGCGTCACTCCAAGTTGCTGAAGACAGGAAGAAGTCACAGTTCCTCCAAGACAGTGAAGAGGTGTACTACACTGATCGACGATACAACAATCCTAATCGCACGAGAGGATCTGGCCCCTCTAGAGGCAGATTAACCTTTAGACTAAAAAGAAGAAGTAACTTTAGAAGTTCAAGCTCTCGCACGAAGCAGAAATGCTTTGTGTGCCACAAAGAAGGATGCTGGTCCACCAACCATCCACCAAGGGATACCCAGCGAGCTAGAAGGCAATACATGTCGTCGTACGCCGACTTCTACGAACATGAACCCTCTGCTATAGATGTACAAGCATACATCCTTGACTTTGAAGGAGAGCCAGAGGAAGAAGACTATCACACGAAAGAGGAGGAAGATGAAAAAGACCAATGGAGTGATGAAGAAGAAGCACAGAAGGCTACCTCATACCTCACTTCTACTGCATACCTTCATCGCACGACTGGGAGCGATCCTTCTATACCTGCTTGCCGAGACCCAGCGCCGAGCATCGCATTGCTCAACACCCCACCTTCTGTTTGCGCACAGGACACATGCCTGGAAAGAGCCTTATCGCGCGATGCGACTCTACTACCGTGCGAAGGGGTAGGGTAAGAACTGAGCAGGTTAGCTGTCACTACCTGTTTGCACAAGAGCAGGTGCAAACAGGACCTCTACCGCACAGCGACACTGCACCTACCTCACAACCTGTTCTGATGGGGGAAGGCTAACTGTATAGATGGAGAAGGATAGGAAAGGGAAAGCGTACGATAGACATAAGCCATCGCACAAAAGAAAAGTTGCCAGTGTCTGTACAGTTTATCGTACAAATAGCACTAAGTAAAATAGGGGCCTGCCTACCTATAGGGACCCGCACAAGGACCCACTACTTAGGTCAGCGCTAAGAGGCAGAGACTTCATAAGGCCTTGCCTACCTATGAGGACCTGCACAAGGACCCCCTGCTTAGGTCAGCGCTAAGAGGCAGAGACTTCATAAAGCCCTCAGTGCCCCTTTGTACGATAGACAAGACGTAATCAATTGAACCTACTTCTCACCCTTTGCACGATAGTATACTATCAACCCTCAAATGCTTGATTGCAGATTGAGCCAAACCAACACTTTATACCTATAATAATAGAAACTTAAATAAACAAATACATAAAATCGATTAAGGAAGAAATGAATAATAATAATAATAATAATAATAATAATAATAATAATAATAATAATAATAATAATAATAATAATAATAATAATAATAATAATAATAATAATAATAATAATAATAATAATAATAATAATAATAATAATAATAATAATAATAATAATAATAATAATAATAATAATAATAATAATAATAATAATAATAATAATAATAATAATAATAATAATAATAATAATAATAATAATAATAATAATAATAATAATAATAATAATAATAATAATAATAATAATAATAATAATAATAATAATAATAATAATAATAATAATAATAATAATAATAATAATAATAATAATAATAATAATAATAATAATAATAATAATAATAATAATAATAATAATAATAATAATAATAATAATAATAATAATAATAATAATAATAATAATAATAATAATAATAATAATAATAATAATAATAATAATAATCATAATAATTGTCAGATAGAACGAGGGCGTTGAGGTCGGATCTGCACAATCGAGCAGGGACCACCACACTTGTCGCACTAGCCCAGGGGTCAAACCAACCAAACAGAGATGAGAGAAAAAAAAAAAAAATACAAAGAACATAGCATTCCATCAATTAAAATCAACACACAACCATTATCGATCATCATACCGTATCGCATACGAGCATTTTATCTGACAATTAAGAGTCTCACTACCTCAACCGATACGACATGGCGCAGCAACCTTACCGCGATCCGACAGTAACGCTGAGAGATCATACGGACTACACAGGATGGATAACGCAACTGCAAGCTAGATGCGTCGTTCACAACATCTGGGACAAAGTAAATCCAACGGCAACTAACCCGCTAATAACAAAACCGGTAGCTATTAGAGCCCCGGTAATTGCTAGATACGCACCAGCCGCGAACGTCGAAATCCCAATGAGACCGACCGAACTGTCGACAGCAGGACAAAAGGCATTCAAGGAAGACCTTGAATACTACAAGATCCTTGTTGAACAATACAAGAACGACAGGCACGAGTTCGAGAAGGAACAAGCAAGCCTCCAACACATCGTGGCTTTTATCCAGTCGACCGTATCGCCACACCTATTGCGCACGTGCTGCCTTCCTGAGAAGTCACTCCGCCAATGGATTGCCGACCTGAAGTTAACGGTTGGAGTCGACGAACAAATCGAACAAGAACGAGCCCGCGATCGATACCTCGCCTCACTCAGACCGATGAGAAGCGCGTCGCAATGGGACACATGGCTAGCTGAGTATGACCAAGCAGCCACTGAGGCGGAGACATATCGAGTCGCCGAACTATCACAATTGAACGTGATTACAAAAGACTTCCTGGCAGCCGTAAACAAAGTTGCTCCCATATGGTCTACAAACTTTCAAGACAATGGTCGATTTGCAGCTGGCATGAGCCGGAAGGAGATGATGAAACGCTTCCGAGAGCACATGATGACATTTTATCCCCTTAGATCAGGGAAACACAAAGCAGCCTTTGTGTCTGATAATGCACCATATCTCGCTGAAGGTGGTGCAACCACCCAGAGCAATGACAGGGACGCCTCTCATGCTGAAAGCGCGCCATCCAACCGAAACCGGGGCAGACCCCGTAACCAACGTACAGCCGGCAAGAAAGATGCCAGGCTTAAGCGGCCTTCAGATCAAGAGCCAGCTACGACAGGGGGAGCAAAGTGCCCTGCCTGTGGACAACGCCACAGCATTAGGGACTGCTACTATGTCAACCCAGACAAAGCTCCCGAATGGTGGAAACCAAATGAGACGATAAGCGAGCTCATTGACTTCAAGCGTAAGAACGACGCAACATTCCAAGGGCTAATTCGCGGACAAAGCAGGACCCGATCACGAACGCCGATTCTCAAACAGTCACATACTCCAACACCTGAGATCCCTGACGAGTGACTAGAGGGACGGAGAATATCAAAAGTCAACGCCGCGTTCACATCGGCGTCTGTCAGGACAGAAATCGACGACTACCCATTGAAGTGGTCGTTCATCCTTGACTCAGGATCAACCTGCCACATTACGAACAACCCCGACCGCATCTACAACTTCCGTCCTCCTATGCCCGGAGACTACATATGGGCTGGGAATACGAAGATATGGATAAAAGGATACGGCTCCATTGACCTGACCCTTAAGAATCAGTCTGGGATAACCAAACTAGTCCTGCACGACGTGGCTATCTGCCCTGACCTATTGTGCAATCTGGTCTCTTTTCGACTACTAAGGCAGAGAGGAATCTGGTGGGATACGCAGGTGGACCCAACTACTCTGAGAGGCCCAGACGACGCAATCATCGGGAATCTCACCGAGATCCACGGCCAGTGGGTACTCGAGTATGAATCACTCTCGCATGCCTCACATCATGCACGCAAGATTACCTCGCGAACGAAAAGAGCACCACAGAAAGCTTCCGCCATGCTTTGGCACAAGAGACTAGGACACCCTGGACCAGCAGCAATCGAGCACCTGGTGCAGCAAGCTGAGGGGGTGCGCGTGAAAGGGATCACGACAGTTGAGTGTGACTCCTGTGGCAGAGCGAAATCAAAACGACAAATCAGGCGCGCGCCACGGATTAACACCGAAGGACCTGGAGAAAGGCTAAGCATCGATTTCCATACATACGAAACACAGAGCGTCACCAAAGAAAAGAGCCAAATGTTGATTACCGACAAATTCTCAGGACTACAATGGGACTTTTACTTCACCGACAACAGAACGGCGAAATCGATCATCAGGATACTTTCGACCTTCCTCCTATTCCTCAAGAACCACTACAACATAACCGTCAAGACTATCGAGGCAGACAATGAGATTGCCACAGTCAAACCAGAAGTAGAACGTTGGTTGGCGACCCAAGGAATCATCATCGAGCCTTCGGCCCCAGACACCCAAGCTCAGAACGGAGGTGCCGAACGCTCAGGGGGTGTGAATAAAGAGAAATCGCGCGCAATGCGACTCGACGCCAACCTATCCTGGGAACTGTGGCCTGAAGTTACGAGGGCTGCAGTATACCTCTACAATCGAACACCGAATTACGCGAACAACTGGAAGACGCCGTACGAGATATTCTTCACACGAGTCGCGTTCAGTAATGGGATCGTAACTTCACTACGGAAACCCAATCTCGCCCACCTGAAGGCGTACGGCTGCAAAGCCTTTGCGATGACAGACGACACTCACCGAGGCAAATCACGTTTGCAACGCCTCGATCCAAAAGCTTGGGTTGGTTATCTTGTTGGATACCGATCCTCAAACATCTATCGCATTTGGATACCATCACTCGCCAAGGTGATAAGCACCCGAGACGTTGTCTTTGACGAGCAGTCTATATTCAATGGGAAGACTGAAGATCTAATGGACAACCTCATGCACAACACGCTGGAAGAAATAGCCACGCATGTGAGAACCATTGAACTACCAACTCCTACTCAGCAACCAGAGACGGAGTCCTTCCATGAGGATGATGCCGCTGCGGACTCATCAGACCATCAAGACGAAGTAGACCCACCAGGCTACTATCAAGGGAGAAAAATCAGGGACAATTACCTAACTCCTCCATCTACACCGCCACCCGCAGCATTACTTGCTCGGTTAATGGCTGGAAACCAATCTGAAGTGACACAACATAGTTCATCTAAGACTGTCCCCTGGGCAGCAGCTTTCATGGCGGGAACCCAAGCCGGTCACGTTGGGAACTACAGAGGGGATGTTGTGGACAAGGCGAAGATGATGAGATTGCTCGCCAAAGGCTTGAAGCCCCATCGAAGTCAACTCCCACCTCTGCCAACGTGCCGGACCAAGCTTGAGGACCACCCGATGGGTGAACTGTTCAGAGAAGCAGAACAGGCCCATCTTGCAAGCCATCAACAAATGAAATCATGGTCAGAGGTACCGATGAAGAAGATCAAACTGACAGGACAACAGATCCTTGACTGTATGTGGGTATACACCTACAAACTTGATAAGCACCATCGCTTGCTGAAGTGCAAGGCGCGATTAGTCGTCCGAGGCGACCAACAACGGAACATTACCTCGCAGGACACTTACGCAGCCACACTCGCCAGCCGGTCATTCCGAATGCTGATGGCAATTGCAGCCCACCACGACTTGGAGCTCAAACAATACGACGTCACGAACGCCTTTGTCCATGCAACGATGGATCGAGAAGTATACATGAGAATGCCCCACGGCTATCGAAAACCTGGAACGATCCTCCAAGTCAACAAGGCTCTGTACGGTCTACGGATCTCACCCCTCCTTTGGCAGAAAGAATTCACTACAACACTCAAAGCTCTTGGCTTCCAGACTGTGCCTCACGAGCCATGCTGCCTTCTCAAAGACGGAATCATCGTCTTCTTCTACGTAGACGATATCGTATTAGCTTATCACAAACAGAAAGAGCAAGAAGCCCAGCAAACAATCAAGCGTCTACAGGAGAAGTACACCTTTACTGGAGGAAACGACCTTCAGTGGTTCCTTGGCGTAGAGGTCATCAGGGACCGAAGTCACCGGAAGATCCAACTCTCTCAAGCCGCATACGTAGAGAAGATTAGCCGACTGGCTGATAGGAAAGACATCCGCCATGATACCCCCATGGCCGCTACCGAGTTAAAGCCTCGAACAGGCTTGGCAACACCCTCAGAAATCAACAAATACCAACGCAAAATCGGGTCACTTCTGTTCGCGGCAGTAACGACCCGACCGGACATCGCCTTTGCAACCTCAAGGCTGGCTCGGTTCCTGTCAAATCCGGGCTCCGCACATCACAATGCCGCCGATCGAGTACTATTATACTTGTCCAGCACCAGATGGAGAGCACTGCAGCTCGGAGGAGGCAACTGCCTTCAAGTAGCCAGCGATGCCTCATTTGCTGACAACACACTGGACAGAAAGAGCTCGCAAGGATACGCTATCAAGCTATTCGACGGACTCATTGCCTGGAGAGCAAACAAACAAGACACTGTCACAACTTCGACAACCGAAGCAGAGCTTCTCGCCCTATCACAGGTGGCCAAGGAAGCAATCTTCATATCACGACTATTGGACGAACTGCGGATTGAACTACTCTCATCGTCAATTACCATCCAATGCGACAACAAGCAAACTATTCGACTGGTAACTGAGGAAATCTCCAAGCTCCAGACAAAACTACGACACGTCGACATTTACAATCACTGGCTCAGACAAGAAGTCTCTACTGGGAAGATCAAGGTGGAGTACGTGCACTCGGCAGATATGATCGCCGATGGCTTCACCAAGGTCCTCCCAGTCAACAAGTGGGAAGGATTCCTAACTCAACTTGGGCTGGTAGAAGTAGAGAGACCTGACGCAACGAACGAAGCGCCTCTTGAGGAGATCCAGCAACAACTTGAAGACCTCACCCTCGCACAATGAGGAACTACATTATTATCCAGCTTGCAAGGATTTCCAAGCTGAGGGGGTGTGTCAGATAGAACGAGGGCGTTGAGGTCGGATCTGCACAATCGAGCAGGGACCACCACACTTGTCGCACTAGCCCAGGGGTCAAACCAACCAAACAGAGATGAGAGAAAAAAAAAAAATACAAAGAACATAGCATTCCATCAATTAAAATCAACACACAACCATTATCGATCATCATACCGTATCGCATACGAGCATTTTATCTGACAATAATATTAAAGGACTAGTACTTAAGAAATAGGTCTATATGGAAATAATAGCTAGTCTCTTCTGAACTAAATGGTAAGAAATCTATAATTCTGTTACAGACATTACTAAGATTTAATTTTGAAAAATACCTCAGTTAACCTAACATCACGTAATAATTGAATAGGTAATTAAAAAGATTAGTTACTTATATTAACTATTAGTTAGTTAGGAAGTAGTAGCTACAGGAGCAATTCTAGACAGATACGCTAAATACTAGGTTGTCTTTAATCTTTCTTAACTACGCTAAATGGAATTATAGGATACTTCCAATACCTAGAAAGGAACTTATATAGGGGCTAGCCCATAAGGTAATAGTATTAAAATAAGTTATTATTAGTTAGTATATTAATATAAACATAGAACAAGAGTATATTTGCCTATTTACCTTACCTATAGTATATAAAGTTACTTTATAAAAAATAGGAGGAATTAAGCCCTGCTTTATATTAACTTTTGGAAATAAAAAACATTATAATTAAATACTCCTACCCTGTAACCCTAATCTAGGATCTTTAAGACTAACTATAAGGTACTAAGATATTTACCTGGTTAAGTATTAAGAAAATATACTACTAAATCTACATAAAGAAAGGTAACGAATAGAAAATAGCATTTTAGGTTAGAGGCGAACTCTATGAATAAAACATTATAAATTTTCGGCTTACTAATTCTCTCATAATAAATTAATACTATTATTATAGATGCATTCACAAATATATGATCGTATACCTAAAAGGATAAAAACCAAAAGTTTATATAAAACTAAAAACTAAAAATTTGTATAAACTAAAAATTTATATCAACTAAAAAGTTATATCAACTAAAAATTTATATAAACTAAAAATTTATATAACTAAAAAGTTTATATAAACAGAAAATTTATATAAACTAAAAATTTATATAACTAAAAAGTTTATATAAACTAAAAATTTATATAAACTAAAAATTTAGATAAACTAAAAATTTAGATAAACTAAAAATTTAGATAAACTAAAAATTTAGGTAAACTAAAAATTTAGATAAACTAAAAATTAAGATAAACTAAAAATTTATATAAACTAAAAATTTAGATAAACTAAAAACTTAGATAAACTAAAAATTTATATAAACTAAGAATCATTAGATTTATATAAATAAAGAAATTTTATTAATTTTTATAAATAAAGAAATTTTATAAATTTTTATAAATTTTTAAAATTATTAGATTTTATATACTATGGCGAGCACATCTACTATGCTTTCTCGAATCCCAAGAGACCTCCTGCCGGTTATACTCTTTGAACTAAATGTCGAGGATGTTATCAATCTCAGAACTGCGGTGTCTCCATATGCACACCATCAGGCTATAATGTACGAGTGCGCAAAAAGGCTATCAGTCGTCTCATATATTGAGAGGTGCCTTGGTAACGCACACGCTATCATGAAGTCGATGTCACAGAACAGTATCATCTTATCAGGACCTCGGTCCTTGGACTTCTTCATGACTGGCATTGCTTCGAAACGAGCCTGGCAGTTCTACGTGAACGATTGCCAATCCCGAGCATCCTCTTTTATGTATACTATGGAGAGCCTAGGGGTTGTTTGGAAGTCGCCTTTGGAACTACTATGTTCCTTTTTACTGAATGGCTCTGGCGAAATGGGAGTCTCGTTTGCTTCGTTCACTCAAATGGTCAAAGATAATGTTTGGGAGATGGTCGGAAAGTTTGGTTATAAGCTCGAACGGCAGGAGGAACACGATACATCAGCTCGAACGATTGCAGTGTCCAAAGGGAAAGTTATGGTGACGGTGCTAATGCCTGGCACCGCCGCAGCTCGCGCCTACACCATACCAGGGACCATGAGACGGGGCGAGATTCAACTAAGCATCACGAACAGGGCGAACGCTCTTAACATGACGTTCTTGTATGGTTTTCATACTAGCTGCATGCAGTCTTTCATCACCGCTCACACAGCTTGTCATCTCTATGGTAAGATGACATGGCGAGGACTGACCCGCCATTGGAAGGATCAAGAGAATGGTATACTCTCACAAGACACTGGAAAGTTCATACCGGTCCGCGGGCGTACAAGTCCGCGAGGTTATGATGTGAGGGTAGCGGACGATCGGCATAGCACCTTTCTCGGTACTTTCAATGATGTAGGGGCCCCTGAGAGTGTGGTTGACCATTATGATCGAATGGCGCGGACCATCGTCTGGTACCAGACCATGGAACATATAGAACAGGTGGCAAGACCATCGAAGATGATGCCAAGTCAGGACGGAAGTTTAGATAACTGGTCTAGTCCAGAGGTAACAGACATACATCCAGTTCTGGAGGCATGGAAATGAAGGCTTTTTTGAGATACCCCTCCTATTTTTTTCTTTGAGGTCTAGATTAGAGTATATAAAGCGCCTTTCAAGCGGTTAGAGTTGCCCAAAATGAAAACAAAACTAGCTTTTTGGGCTTCCAGCCTGCTATCGTTCGCGAATGGTAATAGGACTTTGAAGGGCGCCAGAGTCGCCACAGATGCCACTCCAGAAGTCAGGATGTGCATTGTGTCATAGTGTTCTGCTAACGCAGCCAGTTATCTTTTTGCCTTGGAGAGCAATGGCGAGACTGTACGCCTGAAGTTTCATCGCCTGTAGATACCTGCCTCCCTGCAAACCGATTGAACAACGTCTCGGCTATAGCGATAGGTCTTGATCTATGCTGTCGCTTTTATAGGTATGGATCGACAATGTCTTTGTTGCTTCTGTGACTGAATCTCAGACAAAGGGATTACAATCGTACGACACCATACCAAGGGTGGGGAGGGGAAGGTGTATTTTATCCAGGAGCTGCAACCGTAAACCAAGATTTCCGTGAACAAGTTAGGAGCTACCAGTGCTCAGTAGGGGCTTGCCCATTAACATACACACCGTCAAACATCACGGCGAGCATCACATGCAGTGCCTAAATTAGGTAATTTAGAAATAGTTCGAGGCCGCCATAACCTCATAGTCCATGCACATTTTCACTTATTAATTATACGATCTTCTTCAATTTTTGAATAATACCAATCAAATGGGTTATCCTGAACGTTTTCAATCCTTTTCTGCCTGACAATGTGCTTCCAAACTTCCAAACTGCACGATTCACACCTTGTGAAGCGTTCATCTGTTCCCAGGAACAAGTAATTACAGTTCAAAAGATCCATGTGTTGGTATTTTCTATTGGTCCATGATCTATAGTCAGATGGTAGGAGAATTCCGAACGCAACTATGCGAACTTGGTCCCAATTATGGCTTCCTGTGAGGGTGAGTCGTAGTGCCTCCTAGAGCTTGTCAGATCATACCGTGCTTTTTGATGAAGCCATATAGATCATAAATGCTCTGTGCATCTGACACCGGCGTGATTGCACAGATAGTATTCGATGCCTGCCACTGACGTAATATCTCTAGGTGGTCTCTCCAGACCTTCAACTCCCAGTACCCAGTCTGTATCATGATCAGAACTTGAGCGATTTGCCATGCCTCCCATCGACAGTGAAGCTGCTTGCTGAAGAATCGGGTCAGTCGTAGCAATTGTTCCCACGTTTTAATGTCATTCGCCCCATAAACAATGTCAAATACTGCTTTACGCTAGTCTTCTCTTCTCTTTTACACTCTGCGGCCATTCGTGAATTTAGACTTCGTGATATGTAGGTAGTCTCAGCCAACTTATAAGCTACTACTAGAAAGCGAATTTAATCCTTTCTCGTGTATTGGTTTCAACGCGCTAGGAAACCGATCAAATTGCTTCCGTGCTCGCGTATGCTCTTCCGCGGCTTTCGAGTAGGTTAGCTCACACAGAACAGGCCACTCTATGTAGAGGCGACTCGTTAGCCTTTTTGAGGGCAGCATAGCAATGGCAATGCCTATAAATGCCAGAGAAAAAGCGCGCCGTTTGCGCAGGCCTCTAACATGCAACTCAGAAACAGGTAAGTCTCCTAGGTTTTAAGGCGGCTTTGAGTAATTTCAAGTTATTAGTTTTTCTTTAATGTCCACGTCTCCTGAAAGGGGAAATGTTGTAAAGTTTATCGATAATCTAAAAGCGCGATCAAGACCGCGCGTGTCGCTGCGGTCTCCCCCTCCTTCTTATGGAGCGTGGCCAACAGAGCTGTGTCTTATGGACCAGTTTCACGTTGAAGTTCGTGAGGATAACGTAGTTCTTGGGCCAATTTTGACCACAGCCGTCACTGGTGTCTATAATAAGCTAGGGGGATGGGCCGCTTTCGAACTCACTCATGCTGCAATGACAATGAGTCGAAACTTGTATGAGAAAGCTCATCCTCCAACATTCGAGGCTGCTCTTCGCACTGCGCTAGGTGCTGTCTTGGCTGCAATCAGAAAGCAAGTGGAGACTGGAGACCCTTCGACGTGTGACAATCGCAGGCTGGCCTCGCTAATTGGAGAGCGGGTATATTTTAGTGGAAATGTGCAAGAAGAAGGTGTTCTATTGACCTTCTGGCAAGACAAAGATGATTATGTTATTGCCCTGGAACGACCGCGATTGCTGCGCATCTTGGCAGCTGAGCTATACTCTGGAGCATTCAAGGTCGGCTCAGACGGTTTTCACGGAGCTGGTGAAGGCTCCCTTCAACGCAAGCAGTAAGTTAGATTAAAAAATACATCAGCTATCAACTCTAGTGTTGTCGTCTTGAATGCTCTCCAGAAACTCCACCCACAGCATGTATAGATATACCCGATCGAACAAACCACTTTCGTCTTGCATGAGTTGACTGCATACAGTGACATCTAGGCACACAGGAGGGTCTTCAGTCATCTCCGGCTCATCAATAGGCGCGTCGAGATCAATCGCATCATCACCAGGCCTCCTTGTGTTTTTTATCGCGTCCATTATGGCTCTCCTTGTTCCGATATCGTTGTAAGAGATGTACTTTTCGACCATGACGCATACATGTTGTGCCACTGGAGATGGAAATTTCAGTTTGACTAGCTCTTGGCCCAGTCGCAGAAGAGCTCCGTTGGATTGAGGGTCGAAGAGCGCCACGCCCTCTGTAGCCACCATTGATAATTCGGGACTACCGTAATTTTATAGTATAACTTGGTATCTTTCAGTGAGCGGCCATTTTGCAATAAACCTCACGTCAGATCCGCGATAGAGACATAGATATATAACATTACTCAGGGGTTCGCGGATGCTGCGGAAACGACATGAGGATATGGGGATAATCCCAGGCGGGATGAATAGGTCAATATGAAGAGCCCGTGCATCTATCAGATGCTCACGAACCCCTCCAACCGACTATCGTTATCACCTTCGAATGGCTCGTCCCCCTTACAGACAAGTCCATTCATAAGATTAATTACTGCCAGGAAGTCATCGTCTCGGGCGGCATGCTTGTTGTGCCAAATTTCGACGTTGGGGCTGGCGTTAGCGTACTTCAGATATCCTTTGACAGCCGCCTCGCGGGTTTTCCCTAGCTTCCTCGTTTTGCTCTGAAAGGTTCCATCCTTGTTGCAAAGCTGGGTCTTTGGATCATATATGAGGATCCCCATTCGCGTGCTCTGCTTCTTCCTGAAGAGAGCAAATGTCCATATGCTACCCAAAAGTTGCTTTCGGCGTAGTTGAATCGCGTTGGACTCGCATGTTGCAAATAGTCCAATCCGTACGTTGTGCTTGGACTGCGCAGCGTGCTTGAAGAAGACACCAAAGGCGTCCCCCAGGCACAGGTGAACTGCACCGAAATTTTCAAGGTTGTCGCACACTGTGCGGTCGCGGAACAATACTGGCCGGGCATGAACATAAGGGGCCTTAAGCGTATTTCCCTCGTTGCAATAATCATATCGACTAGCAAGCCACTTTTCAGCGGTGCTAATGCATTCGTCAAGCGTTGAAGGGTTTGGCGTCTCCAATATCTCATCGTCGCAACCGCTCGTCTGAAGCGCACCCTTGTTGACTGATTGTTTTCCAGCGCACTGGCTTTCCTGCAACGACTGTAACAACATTAACGCAACATCATCACATTTGTGTTGGAGTCGGTAGTCGAACTTTCGAGCAACTTTCTGAACGGGTCGCTCATTGCTGATCCAGACTGAGACGCCTTTCCTTGCCCGGACGTTGTTGCAAAATATGGATGTCATACGCTGGAGAATAGGTATAGAAAGTTTTGTCCCAATTACGACAATCGCGTCGGGACGGGCTTTACTATCATGGTTAAAACAGTTTACAATTACCGGTTCATCCGGGTTGGCTTCGCCATGCAGGGCGACCCGAGGCCGAAGAGTGCCTTGGGATGTATTGGGCCGCAAATGTGGATGGTCACGTTTGCGGACCTCGGCTCATTCCGCACAGGTAGGGCAAGCTGTATCTCCTTCAAGAAAGGTTTCCACGTGAAAGTCCTTAACGGTAGAATTACAATAGTTGCAACGAGCATGGCTCACGCTTCCATGTAATTGGATAACAGTCGGCCATGGCGCAGTTGTCGGTGGAGGTACTTCAGTGCCTAAGAGTGAGGTGTCGATGTCGTCAATGTTTTGCGTATATAGTCGATGCAGGGAGCCATTATCCTTCAACATCCGCAGTAGTCGGTATGTTGGAGATGGAGTCTGACGGAGGGCCTCTCTAGCTTTTGCTTGTATGTTGCATAGCAGTTCGTAGAAGGATCCCATTGACTCTGACGACGCCCAGACATGCGCGGCCTCAAAGGACGATTTCCCGCCTGATTTGGCAAAGATGCCAGTTGCTGAGCGGAAATCAGGAACTAGATGTGTAAGCCTTGTACAGAGCGTAGTCTCCTTATTAACTGAACGCACCACCAACTGACGTCGCAATACCTGCACCTGCAATCACAATAATACGCTTTTTATTACGTAGCGCGCGCACCGCGTCGCTAATGTTATCCATAGCACTGTCCTTGTTCAACGAAGGCTTGGATAAGCTGCTAAATCGTGTGAAGAGATACCGTTCGTGTGGGACGTAGGAGGGTAGGTAACTGGACGTTAAACTGGCGGCACGTGTGTTTGGCTCGCACTAGTGCCTGCCGTAACTTACGTCTGGCTGCCAGCGGCCAGCACCCCAAATCACAGATTTCCAGCCGGATGGTGCTCAAAATTGGCAGGATCATTCCTTAAATAGCTGTCTATCTTGTTTACGCTTTTTAACAAATTTTTTACGGGGAGGTTGAGTCTGCTGGCAGGAAAGTGGAGGCGATGCGCGCCTGGACGATCCGGCGCGTATACATTAGCCGCGCTGCCAGCATGGATAGCCAGGCCGGTGAACTTCATACCCATTTGCTGAGCTTGCAAGATAGGATTCGAGAACAACATCAATTGCTTTCTTGCCATCTGTGACCAGCTCGCGCGACTTCATTACCGGCCGTCCATTCCTCTTCATGTTCACACGTGACTCCGATACCCTCTCCCTCACTCTCGCTGGTGCCTACGGGCCTACTACGCGAGCCCTTCTGCTTGCTCCGCAGCAACTTTGGGATCTCACGTTGTATTCACCGCATCTCTTCTTTCTGTTGAGCTCTGACCGATATTTCGAATGATTGTGCTTAAGAATCAACTGTCTTATAATTCCATCGATACTGTACCAGTTAGATTCACCTTATAATTAGTGGATATCTTACATAGTGCGATCCGTTGGATATTGTAGTGATTTGGGATGAGTTGCTGTAGAAGACCAGTATTGTTCGCCATATTCCTTTAGGAAGCTTGTAGCTAATTCTGCTAGAAGTTCGTAGTCTTTTCTCAAGCTCCAGCGTCTGGCGCCAATATAGACATGATGTTTCCTCCGAAGAAACCCGTGAACAAAACTATGGACATCATCGGTCAACTCGGTCTTAAGTGGTTACTCGCCACAAGCCAGTTTTGCGAGAAGCTCAGCCTTGCTCGGTATCTTTTTAGGAGGCAGCTTGAATTGTACTCGTCTACGTTTCGGGGCAGATTGCTGTTCTAAGCTGATAGCACTAGTTCTGGACTCTGAGTTCTGAAGACATGGACTTGAACGTTTTGCAAGAAGATTAGCCCCACTCGGTATCCTTTTGGGAGGGAGTTTGAATCGTCGTTTACGTTTCGGAGCAGATTGCTGTCCTGAGCTGATAGCACTAGCTCTGGACTCCGGGTTCTGGAAACATGGACTTGAAATGAGCGGACCTTGTTCATAATAGCCTCGTCCAAAGCCGTACAAGCCCGTCGACGGCTATCCTTTGTTAGTGTATTGCAAAATTTGTTGGTCCTCACTTACCTGACAGTAGGCGTCTCTAGGATCTGGATATATGTACTCAGCAACGCTGCTGGATGTTGGTAAAGTGTTGTTCATTACGAGTTGTTGATGGAATGAAGTCCGACACCTAGAGTTATTAGAAAGTAATGGGAAGGGCGCATCTGGCTACGAGGCGCTCTCGTCGTAGGCAAACTTGACCTTTATATCTAGCAACCCCAGAATGGCAGACGCCACAGACATTTCGGAGTCGGCTATACAGCCCCTGCCTCGTCACGCTCATGAGTGGTCAGCAGACGGACGCACATACATCTACCTGACCATAAGCCATGATTCGCTACGCAGAGCTTGTGTTTTCGACAGACATGGATAGCGCTTAAAACTCCGTGGATAGGCTGCAAACTGTGCAGGCTCACGGGAGAACCTATCAGCGATGCCAGTGTGCAAGCTCCGCATCGTCGATGTCCAGCACGTATGATGAGCGGCGGCCTTTGCCCATGGTGATGGTGTTGGTGGGGCAGAACGGGGAGTAGGATCTCTGCAGCGCCTTCATACAACAATTAATAAACGGGACTCTCATAGTTAGACCGTGGCCTCCAAGAAATCCAGCATGGGTGGGGTATAAAACACGTTCGCATTGCATGAGTTGACAGCAAGCGAGTGTACATCAGGGAACGGCATTTTCTGGAAAGACGGATCGAAGACCTGGGTTCCCAAGATGGTTCTCCAGAGACAGGCCGTTGGAAATCTTTTCCACCTTGAGCTTCAATTTCGATACTGTATCGTATACTACATTGTCCGACCTAGTGTGAAGTCTCGAAAGCGTTTCGGAAATGCCGAATTTGGTCACTACAGAGATCATGCTCGAGCCCGTCTGCCTAGCTGAACAAGAAGGTATTCAGGTGCTTGATTATGTTAATCAAGTCTTGGTGTAGGCTAACAGTAGCCAGTCCGGACGTGAGTGGTAGTTGGGCAGAGTCCATCAAGAAGACTAACTGGCCAAAAGATGGTTACTATTATGGAAATGATAAGTGCCGGTCACGGAACTATAGCTGCCACCAACGAGGAAAGCTGCTTGCTATTTCGAAATAATCTATGTGCGTCGCTCAACGATCCATTTTCAAAGACGGCTGCATCGCTAATAAGGGAAGCTTTGCTTTCATGAAGCGGAAGGCTAGCTCTGGGCGGCCAGACGAGCAGGAAAACCTTACGCAACGCACCCTATCCTGTTGAAGGGTGCCAACTAAAACCACAGGATAGATAGGACGCGTTGGCTCGACATATCACCTGTATACCTCGTTTTCCATCCCTAAGCCCTTTGCACATCCATGCTGCCTGCGAGTCGCCGGAAGATTGCTCGTCATGGGCGAGAAAACTGATCTCTTCCAACGCAACAAGATTATAATCAGCCAGGCGGCGACCAATTCCGTTGTGAGGTTGAATAAGATCGTCAATATCCATTCCCACCCAAATATCGCAACTATAAGGTCTCTTGAGTAGCGTCCGAACGGTGAGGATGATATTTTCGCTGAGAAAGGACCGAAGTTTCTCGTGAGAAAGTTGATTCCAGTGAAACTCAGCAACCCTGGCGTAGCGCTTGCCATCTCTTGACAATTTGAGAAGGGTTGTCATGGAGACACCGTTGTTATCGACATATAATCGCAGGGGTTTCAATGCGTCGATGGTATGCTCCTCGTGGAGGACATCATCAATGCCCCAAGCTGTCTTGTCGGACCTTCAAATGTCAGCAAGAGAGAAGAACTGATACAAGGCAAGCGCACCGCTCCGGAAAGAGATGCTCTGGCGAAAGCCATCGACTATCCGGCGTCGTAGATATCATTAGATCAGTTATCGTGAAATGCGAAGTCCAGGATTAATGGAGCGAAAGCGAACGTATCTGTACGCTCGACAGCTGCTTGACAGCGTACGCCGCGGAGCGGCTGGAGCTCAATCAACGCGCGATCTGCTTAATGTTTGTGAAGTCGAAGGCGTTTCCAGGTGGCTGTGCACTAAACTCATCTAAGGCAAGCCGTACATGGGTTGTTGTATGAGATAGTATAGCCCTGAGTCGTTCCCCCTGGCCCATCAGGCGCAAGATCTCGTTCGGGGACCGGAAGGTTCAATTCGGGCGTCGTACATCACAGCGATGATTGCGTACCACCTTTAGTCGCGTCCACATGCATGCGAGCCACCTCACATTCATGGGCCCCGCATCAACTCGACATGTAGTGGAGCACGGATGAAGTATACCGGCGGTGGCGCCTCCATGCCATCGTCATTGCATAGAGCCGCGCACAATGATGCGCCGCCCGAATTGGACCTGCCAGATATTTTCAAGTCCGCTTCGTGATCCGGTGCAATCTAGACTTGGTCTTCGCATAGAAGTTAGGGCCGTTGGCTTGCTCCCGTCTGCACAAAAAGGGTTGCAGCTAAGCTCTATTGTCACTTGACTTCTAACTTAGAGCGATTTGAAGTTCTGCATATCGCCACCTCGGTGCCTGGGCAGTTGTCTAACACAACGCGCTTGATCCAGACACGGACCCACTGAAATCAGGAGCTCTTGGGATATGTGACACCTTGCTGAATGATGATTGGTCTATCTGCCCGATCTTTAGGATCTGGAGCACTACAGCTGTGCAATATATTTGATCCGTTCAAACAAAGACGGTTACGAAAGCTTCAGAAGACCAGTTCCCGCTATTAAAATTGGAGAACCGGAACTCAGCTGTATCGGGGTAAAACCGCCAATAGACCCACGAACGGGGCGTTGTCGTCCGCGCACCCATAAAGAAGATGAGCTGCAGCTTAGATGTGCTCTTTTTCGTTAATGGTCCTCCCTCCTGGCGGTGCTACCAATAAAGTATAAATACAAGCGATCTTGGAGACCCGCTGCTCTCTTGATCTGGGTGCCCATCCTGCTGGTCATTTCCTTGCCCAAACAGAAGGCGCCCACTTCGCAACCACCGCAAATACATTGTAGGGAAACCTCGAGTGAACGTCCTGCCCCACAGTCTTTTTTAGGGAATTCATTGTGGAGTCGAGCTTGCCGGTATCCTGATCAAACTTTGTCATAGATTCAGCAGGCTCGGGCTTAGGCTGCTCAGTGTCGGTGAGGTCCGAGGGATTCACTTCGTGGGGAGCTGCTGCACCTTTGTCGGCCTGTGGCGCATTGAACTATATTAGAAATTGGAGATTAGCATAAGTCCTTAACGATTTGGATGCGTATGATGCCTACATTCCGTTTGTCGTCGACTGTAGTATCGCTGCCTGCGTGAAACTTCCCAACCTGCGCAGACACCGCAAGATCCTGAGCGTCATTGCCTCTAGAGACATGCATCTGCCTGCGAGTTGCCCGAGGGCTTGAGGCGGTAGCTTTCGGCTTCTTAACTGGCGCGTTGACCATCTCCGTGTCGCCGTTGTTGGTAGACACTACGGGAATCGACGGCGTGTGGCCGTTCACTTCATCAGTCGAGTCGGCGCGTTCTGCCGCGAGTGATTTCTTCCCGTGTAGGCAGCCGACTTTGCCTCCACGACGGCCCCGCTTACGCAAGTTGCCGTGGCCGCGAGCGAAACGTCCACGCTCGTCAAAGTCTAGGGCACGTTTGCGCTTAGAACTGGATAATTGTATTTGATAAGCGAGAGGCTTACAGACTTAGAAGTCACATACTGTAGGTAGATCGTCGAGATTGGAGTGCTCAGACGCAGACTCTACAGCAAGCACTGAAAAGATGTTAGTGGAAGCATGTTGGCGGTATCATAACAATACATGCGTGCGGTAAAAACATACCTGAAGCTGATTTTGAAGTGGCAGAGACCAACTTACCGTCGTCTCCGGATTCGTGCACCGACGAAGACTTCAATGGAAACGCAGCAGGAGTAACAGAAGGAGACACGATGCTATCACTCGTAGCCATCTTAGTGACCTGGGCGGAAGTCATACTTTTCCACCGGTTGAAGAACCTACCATACTATGTTAGCGAAGATGTATCTATGCATAATTACGACAGCGTACGGCCACTTGTCCTGGGTGCGGTTTGTGAGGTTTCGCACGCGCTTATAAGCGTTGTACAGCTTTGCAAAGTCTTCAGTATTCTTAATAGCTATACTACCATCCCTAATCACTCCGTCAAAATCACGGGTGAGGTAGTTTGCTTGGATCCAGGACGCAAGGTCCTTATCGTCGTTGTTCTTCACATTCTGTTAGTACATATCAGGGCATATCTAATGAGGGGTTGAGACAGAACGGTTCTAATGGCAATGGCGGGCTACTTACCTGGCTGGTGCTGAGCACCTCGAAGATCTTAGCCAAAGTTGGCAGATCCGCCATTCCTTCGTCCATGGAAGGAACGGACATGTTGTCAGAAAACGCGCAATCGTGGTCCTGTTGTTGCTGTTGTTGCGGTCTTGTGGGGTGTTGCGGGCTCAGTTCAAGTGCGCGACGTCGGGAGCGGAGTCACCCATAGCGCCAGGGCCAACAGGCTAATGTAAGGAGCGAGTTATCATCTCGATGCACGTCGTTCAACGGCGCTGAATAACCTTGCTTATGTGATAGTTGTTCTCGTGTATCGAGCGCGCGCCAACATCTGCGCTTTGTAGTCCCACATCATGCATCGCAGTGCTCAATCGAGGTCTAGTGCGTGACAAGGGAAGCAGTTCCAAGCCCGTGGGAGATATGCTGCGATAGAGTCGGAGGGCCATGGACCTTGACAGAGGTCGCTTCGGCCTATGGTGGCCGCAGTTAACAGCTGTGTTTCGAGGTTGCGACAGCCATGCGCTCAACCTCGTGAAGCTAGAAACGCATCAGTCCATCAGTACACAATCCTCCCGCAGCGAAGAAAACGACAGCGACATTGACAATTACTACATTAAAAGGTGATGAGGCGAACATGAGTAACGTTGCAGAAGCATGGCACAGCCTGGTGTAAAGGTCAAGCTTCCGACGTCTGAAACAGGAAGGCTTGTCGTGGGGCGAGCTTACCAAACGGTTTCAAGGTCGATCCTACATACAACTAGAAAATGCTGTGTAGTTTTCCAGAGATGGTATTGTGATGCTGGCTAGGAAGCATCTACCGGTCAGACGGAACCCAGGAACCGGTGAGTTCCGGCATACCCCACTCTTTGCTCGCCATTGGATCCTGATTTGGAACCGCCAGGCCCCGCCACCCCGTTACTTTCTGGACTTCAACGAACACTGGGCCTATAGTCAATTTCAAAGAACGTAAAGAACCAGATACATTAATCGACCAAAGACTGGTGCCAGGCCGGAACCCGATAAAAACTCCAATAGCCGCTTGCTGCACCGCTCGCACCGCTAGTGGTGGGGTAAAAAAAAAACTTTATCCAAACACCAGTAGACGGGTGCCACGATTGTGTTCTGTCAGCCGCTTTAGTTTCTTCCAACTAGAGAATGGAATAACATTTCCTCTCGCACAAGGGATCGGCCAGAATCTGGAAAGCGCCTCAGCATCTGAAGACGCGTCAATCCTCTGAAGAACCAAGTATGTTCCTTTGACGATCAGCACGTGGACGAACGCTTACTGCAAACAGGAGTATCACAAGCCAAGTACTCACGATCACGGTTGGAAATTGCCCTTTCAGCATGACTAGAAAAAAATTGTGGGAACTAGGCAACTATGAAGTACGAAAGGACTCGTTGGAAGTCAAGATCATCACGGGCAGATTGTATGTTTTCCGGAAAGATGGCACGCAAGAGGTCTTTGGCCAAGGTCATGTTGGTATGCTGTATAAGGAGGATCAGATAACCGTTACAGAACGGGAAGGAACAGAAGCTGAAATCCTCAACGAATCGTAAAAGCTAGTATAGAATCGGGGATGCGTTGCTCGGTCTCCGATCTGTCCCTCGGTATGGCCACTGTCAAGTGCAACATTTCAGCACCATTTGAAAGCCGCCCCGACATCTCTGGCACCCAATCCTGTAATGGGCGAAGATGGTGTCCTAAGATATGGTACCTGTCATAAGATTCGCCCTTGTCCATCGCTTCAATCGGGGCCTTAGTCACCAATGCTACAGCATGTTGTCCTCCACATCGTTGGATTGCTAATATGTGTGACTCCCATGGAATGTCCCACAAAATTGGCTCAAGTGGGGCAAGTCCATGAGGTTTGTGCAGGTTGTATTTGTTTTCGAAGAGATCATGCGCGTGCTCATCGCTATCCTGGTCGCTTTGGTAACGTGAGCGCTTCCCGTCCGAAGTTTGCAATGAAGCACATGGTTCAAGCTGACGTTTTTGGCCGGATGCAATAGTCGTTTCCGTGCTGCCTGAGGTTGAAAGACAACTTGCGCTATCCACCAGTGCGATATCAACTCGTGAACTCTTAACTCTGTTTTGATTGTTTTGGTACAACTCTTGATTTTGCCAGAGATACGAGACGAGATGAGCGAGCACTTGGGGGGGACCGGATCTCTTGCTGTGGTATTGTTTGTCAAAGGGCGCACGATGGAGAACATCAGCAACCTTCGAGCTGAACGCAAGTTTGCACATATACACATCGGAGGCACGTGAGTCTGCATATCTCGAGAGCAGGTCGTGGTCCTCGTCTTGGTCGTGGTCCTGGTCGCGATCCTTACGTTGGGCTCGTCCCTGCAACCATGCATCCACCGTGATTTCAGAATTATACGCTTTAGTGTGCATGCTCTTTAACCTCTCTGCCGTCCGCTCTAGGGAGCTTTTGATGACAGACTCAGATTCGAGATCTTTGTTCAACAACGAATCAAATTGGTATTGCAAGAGTCTGTAGAGGATGTACATTCGCGCATAGCCGGTCTTACTTCTCAGCAGAGTGGGGATGCCCTCCACCAAGAACTCAATCCAGTGGGACTCGTTGCCTTGCAGTATGTCAGCAACTATCGTAGACGTAGACATTATAGCGCAGGCGTAGTAAGGATGGCGCGCAGCGAGGATGGAGGCGCGCAGCGAGGATGGAGGGATATAGCGAGGGCGGAGGCGCGCGGCGAGGATGGAGGCGCGCAGCGAGGATGGAGGCGCGCAGCGAGGATGGAGGCGCGCAGCGAGGATGGAGGCGCGCAGCGAGGATGGAGGGATATAGCGAGGGCGGAGGCGCGCGGCGAGGATGGAGGCGCGCAGCGAGGATGGAGGCGCGCAGCGAGGATGGAGGGATATAGCGAGGGCGGAGGCGCGCAGCGAGGATGGAGGGATATAGCGAGGATGGAGGCGCGCAGCGAGGATGGAGGCGCGCAGCGAGGATGGAGGCGCGCAGCGAGGATGGAGGCGCGCAGCGAGGATGGAGGGACACAGCGAGGATGGAGGCGCGCAGCGAAGATGGACGGGTGCAGCGAGACAGCAGGGATCATTAATGGAGCGGGTGGGGACCGTCGGTTGCACAACGGATAGTAGCCACAACGTGCGGGAGGCCCAGACAGTGGCGGTCGATCGCGGCCATTTCGTCTAGGGAGGCCCTTGTTAGTGTGGGAGGAACGGTGGGGCATCACGTGCCCACTGTTGGAAAGATGGTCGAAGTCAAGCGCAAAAATCAATGCATGCCTTGCAAACACTCCAGATGTGACCGCAGCGACGACCGCAAAATCAAAAGTTCTGCGTATCAAACATGCCTACAGTATTTCGGTGTTGCTGCCTAATCATCCGCTCTTGACACCGCCCCTCAGATCCATCCCAGGAGCAAAGAGCGACGGCAAAAACCGCCGAGCGGGCGGAACCAATCTGTACATCAGTTTGCAAGCCAACTAGGGCCTCCACGTCCTTCTGCAGGATGTAGAATGTCTCGCACGTCTGATATACAGCTTGGTACGCTTTCGAAAACTTCTCCTTATTTGAGGCCCAACCATCCAAGTCCATAGCAAGCTTCGCCAACGTGTGTAGTACTTGGACTTTGTTCAGCTTTTGTTCCGTTGTCTCGGTGTCGCCGTGTTTTTCGATCTCGAGAAGCATGAGTCTATTGAGATTAGTGGAATGGTACATCCCATGAGATTCAGAGCGTCTCACATTAGCACAGCCTGTACGTCGTGAATTTCGAGGCCTGAACCAAATGCGCGCTTGAACAAGACGCTATGCGCAGCATCTGCGAACCTCTGAGAGTATTTAGCAGGGCTCTGGAGCGATGTTCCAACACAGTCGTAAGCCAAGACGGTAAGCGCGACGAGCGGAGAATAAATGACTTTGATAACGTCCGGATCTGTTTGTATAATCTCTGTGCCTCGAATGGTCCCTAAGTCAACACAGAGGAGTTTTTTCGCAGAGGTGCGGTCGAAAATGTCGCACATATGGTTGAGATCGAGGGCATTTAGAGCCATTTCGAGTTTGCGCTGGCTGCGAGACATGAACCTCGGACCCTGTAGAGTGTGGATGCTTTGATCATTGAGGAAATGGCTATAACGAGCAGTGATTCGTCGTTCTTTGGCTTCGCGGATGACGTAGTCCGTACGGCGATAAATATCTCGATTCGGTAGATCAATGGACTGAGAAGACTGTTCTGGTGCATTCGTAATGTCGGACTCGGACGACTGTGGTGGTTAAGAACTGCGACGCGAGCATCATTCTCTACAAACATGCCTTCCTCTGCAAGAATAGAAAGTGATGGTGTATGCTTGTTGTTACTTGCGTTTGAAGCGAGGACCTCCACTTGGACCGATATTAGTCAGTATTCGTATTAAATGCTACGGTGCAACACGCGCTGGTGAGGGTAGCGGTGATTGCAAGCCCACCACCCTCAACAGCCGTACTCAGTCCCGTCTAAGAGAAGGGTCTAGGTGGCGACCGATGCTAGAATCCCAAATATCGCTTGCAGCGGCCCAACAGGTCCTGATCTGTGCAGCTCGGCTGCAAGTTTAACTGCATTCCAATTCTCGTACTGCTCACAGATAGTTGAAACGGATCTGTCATAGATCGACAGTGATTTTCGTGACGCCCGTTTTCGTTCCATTTTCCGCTACCGGCACGGCTGGCCCGTTTCAACAATTTCGGGCCGGTTTTCAAAGAGTCCTGGACAGACATTAATGGCTCCCAGCAGTTCTGTGACACCACACTGCACACCGTTAGAGGGGACATGCATCCCGTGCCACATTATCTCCTTCTTTCTAGCCGCTAGAGAAAGTCTGCAGGTCATGTGGGATATGCTGGCAGAGTGTGTAGAACCAGTGCCCATGCTAGGGCACGGACATGCATGAGCCCATGGGTTGGCGTACGACCGTGATATGGTCTACAAGAGATGTGAGACCTGCCGATACTGGACTCAGTCACCGCAACCCTGCCCAACATGTATGATCCTCTTGCGAACCAACAGAGTGAGTTATAACGGCCTAAACAAGCATCGCCTAATTTGAAGCAGTGGAGATGGATAAACACTTACAGCAGAAGCTGCTTAAAGTAGCAGTTATCTTAATGGTAATCGTTCTTGTGGTCTACTGGATGTTTCTTGGGTAAGTAACAGCGCGATGTTCACGTTGAACGCTAACAGATTAACAGACCCTTTTAAAATGCACCACTAGGTTTTATGAATGCTATCTTATGTAGTGACATGCCTTGAGCCAGATTGGAGAAATACAAGATTGTCATTTGTTATGATCACTCTTGCGAGATTGCAGAAAATTTTGGTGACCCATAAGACCCTTGGCCATGCTCATTGAGGATGAGTTTTTCCTCGACTATCTATGGTCCAGCTCCAGCGATGTATAGAGCCTCTCCGAGAGTATCTATGTTTCCATCGAACCCGAGAGGTGTGTTTGTGGGAGGAAAAGGCCTTTTCGCGTCGGTGTTGAGTAGCAGCGTGTGGTTGGTGGAGCGGCTTGACGAAGAGGAGTTCGAAAAAATGATTCGAGTAGAATTCATGCCTTGGTTTTCTTCGTTGATCTTCAGTAGTCTCCGTGCTAGATCGTGTGGGTCCAGTGAAGACATGATGAGAGCGAGCTGTTCGAGGGTTTCGCGGGTAAGAAAACATACGCATGGAGGAAGTGTGGGGAAATCTTGCCTGAAAATGGGACGAGTTGACTTCGTCAACTCACTGCACTTCTGTTGGGCTGCTCAACAAGCAAAGTTGGAGAAAGTGTGAGCCTTTCGAAACTTAAACACGATCGATAGCAGTCGCGCTAGCGATGCATGTAGATAGCGGCATCTGGGATCACCCAGAGTTGCTGTCTGCGGCACACTGCTCACTGGATTGACCACATCACTTCCGATTCTCTGAAACTGCCGACAGCGTACGTAGTTGGCAATCGACAAGGAGCGGTTAAGCGACCCCAAACACTCAATAGAGAAAGATCAAAAGCAACCGCGGACAGTGGCGAACAATCTTTGGGGAATCAAGCCTCCAATAGTAACTGGATGGGAAGCTCCAGTCCGGGCGATGTGCGGCACAGCGAACTTGATTTGTGTCCACTTGCTGCGGTGGAACTTAGCGTATGCGTGCAGAGCGACCTCAAATTTCTCGCAAATCGTGGATACCCTGCCAACCGCGCCTGGATGCCGTGGCACGACGTGGGATGTCTAGGGGCAATCCGTGCGAAAAAACCTGTCCTTATGCATGCATCTGCAGACACCCAGCTCAGAACACTCCCTTGCTGTCCATGGACTGGGTGAGGTCTTGTCAAAGAAGATGAGAATGTGGATACCAACGCATGCTGGCTCGGTGCAGGAATGGAAACTACAGTTGAATTAACCCCAGTCGAATTCATACCTATCCCCGGGTTGTTCTTGAATGACACGTGCCGCCGACCGCTCACTTCTGAATAATAGATGGACTAGCCGATCATGATCTAGGCGCAAGTCATCAGATGAGCCCAGCAGATATCTTGGACTAGGACCGAGTTGGAAGTGAAGGGACATGGGGAACTCCCCGACTTAGCACTCCTTTCTTCAGCGCACGTACGCCCATGAAACATAAGCGATGATGCAGACTGCTGTCCATCACAGCACCTAAGACGCATACACCCTCATTGGGCACTTTCTTCCTGTCGTACGTAAGCCCGGCAAGCTAATCGTTGCCGCCTCGCTTCGTGCCATCCCCCGCGGACCCGGAAATGGAGATTCGGGGCAATCACTCATTTTCC
The DNA here is from genome assembly GCA_015832175.1 of Paraphaeosphaeria minitans. Taxonomy (NCBI): domain Eukaryota; kingdom Fungi; phylum Ascomycota; class Dothideomycetes; order Pleosporales; family Didymosphaeriaceae; genus Paraphaeosphaeria; species Paraphaeosphaeria minitans. The sequence continues at coordinate 282,797 of WJXW01000019.1, read as the reverse complement.
CGCGTCTGCACCCAGATAATTCGGCTCAGTGCGTCAGTGGATTTACGCCGAGATTGGCTTACATGATATCAAATATGAAAGGCACGTATTCGCTGGCATACTTGACCCTGAACAACGGGAGATCCCACAGCCACCATAAACGACTGATGATACACCGAAACACCTTGTCTCCCTCTGCACATCAAGCATGACGATCTTGATCGTTCTTATCGGCCGTACAGACCAGGCGCCTTGGCTAGAAAGCTGGCAACGCATCAAGGACTACTTGCGACCATATTTCAAGGAACAACCTCCGCACATCGAGGTGCAAAAACTTACAACTGGGGTTATGCGTGCTTACTTTAAGGCTGAAGCTAAAGAGTGTAACGTCATGTTATATGGTCTGTCGACGTGTATAATGCGAGTCATCTAGCTAATCCGGATCAGCAGACCTTGCTCGCCAAGTCGAAGTACAAACTTATGAGCAAGATTTCTCATGCCAGAGTACTTGGCCAAGTAGACACCCAGGCCTCGCATTTCGGTCGGCAACACTGGGTAGCGCTCCTACGCGAGAGATCCCCCGCTTGTTACACCCAGATCCTATCCGCGTTCCCTTCCCAGCCGACGACAAGAATACTTGGCGTACACAAGGTGGCAGTGGATTGCCGGTCAACTCTTACGATGGTGTATTGGTGACAGAACCACTAGGTGTTTTTGTTAGGAACCTACACAAAAATGTGGGCACAACAGATCTCTTGCGACATTTCTACCAGCATGGGTACTATCCAGTGTCTTGTATAGTCAAACCAAACTACACGGCAACCGCTACATTCGGCACATCTAAAGAAGCGAGCCACGCCGTTGACCGTCTCAATGAGGTCGAACACTGGGGAAGGAAACTGCACGTTCGTTTTGATAGGAATTTCAGGCCCGTTGGGATCACCATTGCTGTGTCAGCACAACCTGAGCGGACATGAAGGAGACAACGTTCATCGCCCATCGATCAGGGACATCTTCCACAGCAGTACGCTGGATATTCCGAGCCGGAAGAGGCTGCCAGGTGACAATTTCTCTGTAGCCCGGGTCCTTGTTTCCAGTGCCTTCGTATAGATTGTCGAGAGATGTATTCGTGACGTTTAGCAGTACTGAACAAGCTACGTCACAGTCAGTACATTGAAATGGCTGATATCGGCTTATTACCTTGGGATTACTTCGTCGACCATGGTGCTTCATCTTTTCATGGGCAGTTTCATGTTTGGACGATGAGAATCTCTTCATATAAAATCGGCATCCACTTTGAGCAAGTCTATCCAAGAACCACATTCTTTGTCCCATCGATGCGACGATGGACTAACAAGAGGTCAACAGCTAGGGTGTTTAGATCTGCGACACGTGCCAGTCCCCGAGAGATGCGTAGGCGTGGTCAGCTTCGTGTATCAAAGCCCGCTCAAGAGTGAAGAAGTGAAATTCCCACTGTGAACGATTATCTGCTGCTATATGTAGTGAGCTCGTTCAGCATGATGGATTGCCCTTGCTTATGTACCAGAACTCTACCACCAATTGACCAGCCGACCAACACGTGCCTCACCCTTCCCCAGGCTCAGCTCCTACACCCAAGGCTCGTGTTAGGATCCACATGGGGATCCAATCATATGTATGTAACCAAACAGTCAGGCGCCTACTGGAACAAACATGCCAGGACGGCACCTAGGGAGTCACGTGACCGACAGACCTGACAGCGTCTGCTGAGTCTGTTGGCAGACTTGACAGCGTCTGTCGAGTCTGTCACATGAACTATATAGGAACTCGAGTATGAACCTTCATACTCGTGTTCAACCTTTTTATCAATCTATCGTTTGGATTTGACTCAGGCCATATTGTTGACTCGTTACACTTCGCAAGATACTAACACTATCAACAAGACCCCTTCCCCTACTCAGTTGTCTTGCCCGAGAACTAACCCTAACCCTCTAAGACTAGCTACCCTTCTGGATTTAACAGCTCGTCAGAAGTCCAACAGCGCGCGCGCGACCGAAAGGTCAGAGACCAAAGGAAAAGATCTCAAAAACCGTGATAGAAGAGAAATCAGAAGTGACATATGTCTAAGCTTTGCAAGAACTTGGCAGGAGTTTCTGAAAACCAACCCAAACTTTCTCAAAAGAAGGTGTAACTTGAAATGGCAGGATAGGACTGACGACGCTGAAGAAGGATACTTCTGATTCTTGTGCATGTACTGGATCTGCAGACAATCTGTCACCGACAATTCGGTCAGATAATCCTTTATCAGATTGGCAGGCTTCAAGAGCTTGGCCATCCTACGAAGGCCTTAGGGTCTGTAACAGTGTTTAGTGACGGCCGTTCGTGACGGGTTTGATAGCATTATGAAAAGCCCTTTTCTTGCAGGTAAGGCCCACAAGGAGTCGCAGCTTCATGCTATTCCTGGAGACCACGATGGTTGAGGGAGATAGGACTATGCTTATCCATAGTACGGCTGATACAATGCATGGTGGAACGGGGGGTTGCCCAGGTGCAGCCAGAGTACTGCAATAATGCCGTTCACTTGTTCTCTTTTTCTGCGTGACGGTGGAGCGAAACACTATTCATCCTTCCCCGACGCAGGGAGCAGTAGCTGCAGCTTATCATGCTGTGCATTACAGAATGCGACGCTGCGGGTTAGGGGGCATTAGCGAATCGGGGAACTTAGCCGTATCCTTGATGCAGTGACCAATGAGACACTGTCCAACCTTTCATGCATATCCTTCCTGTCGCCGCTCACGTACCCTGTAACCTCAGTACAGGGTCGGCTCTGGACGGCTAGGGCTAGAGATGGTTAAAATAGCAGACGAGCGCGTCTTGATCTAATCTAGGTACGGACCTCTCTTTAAGGCCGATAGCCCCCTCAACCCTCAAGATTCTATTCTTCATATACTGTACCTCACCTACCATCCTTCTGGGGTTATCCATAGCTCCTCATCTAATGCCGAGATGTCCTCGATCGCACAGAACTCGGATTATGTGCCGCCAGTAAGTTCATGGCGTGCCACCCCATCCTCCGGTCGGCACGTATAGATGTGTCAGCGTTCGCTGCCCGCAATCCACTGTGCCGGCGCCCTCGCCTACATGCCCGGTAGCGCACGTCATCGGCCATCAGCCCGCCCCCAGCCTAGGCCGCTTTGCTAATCAGTCAAGGGCACGAAGCGCGCGTCAGAGTCTCGCGTGGTCAAGGCAGGCAACGAAGCGCCGGCGCCGATCAAGTCGCGCGTTCCCTTAGGCTTTCTGACAGTTAACGGCCACAAAGAGCCCGTTTTCGAACCCATCTCGGGCTACGAGCACTTGTTCTACGAGGATGTGACCCCCCCCCACCCCACCCCCATTCCCCCAGAATACCGGAAGGTCGCGCAAGACCCAAGCCACAGGTGAGCTAACAGCACCACGCCCCATGCCTCAGGCACAGCTAACCAGGTGCCGCAGCAAGCCGTTCGTCTACGGCGGTTTCGTCTGGAAAGTCGCGCAGCCGAAAGAGGCAGCGCACTCACTATGACAACGCCCAGTATGCTAACGAGGAAGATGCGAACATCTCCACAACATTCAGTATTGGGGACGTTGATTCGCTGAAGCGATTCTACAAGGCGCGCTTTCAGGAGCTGACTATGAAGCCAATGCGCGATATAGTAGCCGCTTGGGTAAAGAGATTAGAACCGGAACGTCGGAAGAAGTACGGGGCTTACCAGCGATACTCAAACCAGCCGAAAAGTCTCAAAACGCTGTGGTGGCCGGTTAACGTACCCTACATTGAGCCTTCACATCTTAAACTACATCGTAAGTCTTACTTGCAGCACACCTACCGGCACTTGCTCACTATCAATAGACCTGGTACCTCTAGCCGTCGATATTATGCTGATCCACCGTCGCATTGACGAAGAGGTTGGTAAGCACAAACATACTTCTTGGACTAGGTTACTCGAAACCGACGCTGTTTACCTTATCTCCTCGAAAGACGAGGAGCGCTTCTCGTCTTCTCGGGGCGCTAAGTTTAATATAGCTATGAAGAAACGCGCATTAGAAGCTATACTCCCTAGGTAAACCACTAATAACCACAGCAAACACTAAATACTAACTATGGCCTAGCATATTTAATATTGCCAAGTCTCACGAAGAATACGTTGCTCAGTACAACCTCTACGAAGGTTCTGGGAACGAGGATCCTGGCTGCGGAGAGCAGGTCACCTGGCAGGCTATTCCCAAACCCGATTACCAACTTAGATGCAACTTTCAAGCTAAGACAAAGGCGGACCAAGAAGCTGCTAGGCCAATCTCTTTGTCGCCTCCATTCAACTCGACAAGCAAATACACCGAAGACGTTGGGATGTTTCGAAGCCCTGTTCCTGACGAACCCCCACCTACCTCAGAAGTTGCCGCAACTCAACCTCTCTACCAGCCGCCCACTCCGACCTCGGATACGCCTGTGGCTTTGGCTGTTGACCGCCACTCGATGGATTGTCTGTACGAGGGCGATTCAAAGCCACATCTCGCGTTTGGTATAAGCCAGCCTCTGAAAAGTGTGGCTCCACGCCGCTCAACCGACCTTCTATACAAGACAACTCAATCTTACTATGCCCCCAACGACTTTGCTACTTGCGGACTGGTAGTACCACATAATGTCGCGCTTGGCGGTGCGCTTGAACCCTATCTACCAAACAGCAGCGACATGCATGGTCTACCAAACAGCAGCGACATGCGTGGTCTACCAAACAGCAGCGACATGCGTGGTCTACCAAACAGCAGCCACATGTGTGGTCTACCAAACAGCAGCCACATGCACAGTCTCTCGGACGGCAGCCAGATGTACAGCGTTCCCAACAGTGGCCAGATGTATGGTTTACATCAAGGGTTTGCTCACAACTTTTTTACGCATGGTATGCCTATGGTTGCGGACTGGAGTAACCCAGATGTCTTGCATTGAACCACTACCGTTTGTTACGGAGCCTTCCTTTTCGCGCTACAAGCATACTACGACGATACTTTTTCCTGCCTTGGCACCCAACGCTCTTTGGGGTCGCATTGACGCCGCCACGAAGCTACGACGCCACGACACAAGAAGAACCGGCAGAGATGGACGTAATACTGTATTGGAAAGAAGACGTCTGCACAAACTGCTACCGGTGAAAATAAGCGACATGGATCGCGCGCATCTCTGGTACGGAGCAGAACCGCCATGTTCAAAGTTGTTGAAGTCTTTGTCTCGGATTGTCTGCCCATCAGTGTGTATTCTACCACCACGTCAATCCGCAATCGCAACCACTGTGCTAAGACCGTGGGGTGAAGCCACATGCAGCTAAGGATTAATTCTCACGTTGCTCACAAACGAGTTGCCTGGCCCATTTTCGGTTGAGTCCCTGGCTAGAACTGCTATTGGAGCGGCGGTGAAACTGGGCGGTTTTTTGTACTGTTCCTACTGGTGTTGCTGTTGTGGAGGCGGTGGTGGAGGTTCGTAGGCGTTGACACGTGCGATCATCTCTCGTTTTCCTAGCTGCCAGTGAACATCCTCCGCCAACCGCCACGGAACGTCTAGATCCACAGCCACCTTCTGTTGTTCTTGTAACTCTATAACAAGGTTGTCCTCTTTAAGTGTCCACTTTAATCCTTTCTTTGCTAGACTTTCCTTAGGGAGTAGTGTTTGTAAGGCCGCTCTCTTAAGTACATGCGACAGAGGAGGGGCTGTGATGGGAGCGTATGCTCTCACTCCCCCCACTGGACGCGGATCGCAATGAGACGTAACTCTTTTCACTAGCGGGGGCTTTAGAGTCTTGCTTGTCAAAGTTCCTCGTGTTACCTACTTTAAACAGACCTTACCCTGTTAAAGGCTTTATCTCACAGACGATACCCTCGCGAACGGCGTTAAGTGGCGGCCACTGCACAGGCCTCTACCCCCCCAAACAGCGTGCCGGGGCTAAGCGGCAGAAGTGCGAAGAAGTTAAGCTGCTGTGCAACCCCTCGGTCCCGCACTGACTCGCCGTCGCCCTCTGCAAGCGAGCCGCGGCGCTACGACTTCGGTAACAGCACCACAGACCACCCTCACGGGCGCTTTCAAGGCTGGTGGTACGTGGCGCGTGGATTAGATGGCCATAGGGGGGGGACGGGTACGGAGCCGCTGCCTCTGGGGCGGGCATGCGTATCCGTGGCCCAGACATGCCCCAACTATGCCCGTGTAGCCCATCGACGCCTATATCTCGCCTACGGTGTCTTCGTTTCATTTACACTCTGCGAGCAACTCTACAAGCCGTACCTACTTATTCGCGAACACCTCAACTCTAGCCCACCTTCAAGCCATTGCTTCCTCGCAGGCTCTCGTCACCTAAAAACGCCTAAGCCGCTATGTCGCTCCAAACGGGCTTGTCTGAATTGGGAAGTTCCATTCTTGAATGGGGAGTCGATTATCACCGTGATCGACGAACTAGTTGCGTCGAGTTCAAGCGCCTCAACGAGCTACACACCGTGATTGTAACGCTTATCAACAACTGCCCCCAAAACATGGAATTACAACCACCTGTTCAACTGGCCCTCGAGTTCTTTCTCCAACTGTCCAAGCCCCCGGATCTTGTTGAGATGGAACTTCTCGATACAATCTTGATGAGCCTACACTATTTCGAATATGTCGAATACCATTACTGGGACAACCCACCGGATGCCGTAGCCCTGAGATTGAGCATCGATAATTTCGCCAGTCTTCTCCAGCGACAGTTTCCCTCAAGGTTCCAAGAACTCAATACTGCCTGGTGGCCACTACACACAGCGCTACTATCTCTTGGAAAGACGCACACGCAGCATCCCGCTTACGGCCTAGTGCATCGCATAATTAGCCAGGCTGCTGGGTTAAATGAGGAAAGCCTAGCTTTGCTTATACACGCGTTTAAGGCGGCCTATATAGTGGTTGTAGATAAAGACAACGTCCAGGCGCGGCGCCTCCGGGCTAGGCTTATCCAAGATCCTGAAGTCAATCGTTCGCCAACCCCTCGCCTCCTGGTCGGGCACGGCTTCGACGACGCCGGCGTAGTCGAGGGCGTGGTTGGCCGGCTTGGTGTCGAGGGAGGAGCCCACGATGCACGTGAGGGGCACTTTGTCGTCTGCGGGATTGAGGGACGCGGCGTGGACGCGGACGACGATGGTGAGGGCTTGTACAGTGAGTTTGGGGGTGATAGCGAGGGCGAGGTTGGATTCGAAGGGGATGTTGTCTCTCGAACCTGCGACCTGCCTAGTCAGCGCCCCGAACTCTTAATCGAGGGTCCTAAGGCAGAACGTCCTGCGACGGAGATATCATGGGAGAAAGGTGATACTGTACCAAATACTCCTGTAGCTGCCTCCCCTGTGGTGAAGGAAGATTCTATGGGAGGAAGTCCTGTGGCAGAAGGTCCTGGCCTTTCTAGGGGTAAACAGAAAGCCTCATCAAGGTGTGTTCAGAACGATGAAGCTCTCCCGTATATAACTGATCACAGTATAGTGTGAATGATCAGTGTGGGAAGAGGAGAAAAGAATTGGGACTTTTGGCAAGCATGAGCTTTTAATGACATTCGATAAAGACAAACAGGTCGAGATTGACGAAAGATCGCTGGCAGGGGATGTGACAGTGTATGAACACCCGACAGATCCTGGAACTGGAGATTTTTGGTGGAACAGATTTTGGTATAAGAACCAGGTTACTGGAGTGTATACGGAAGCTACTTTGGTGGCGAAGACTATAGCTAACGGATCAGCTTCCGCATTTCAGTGTACACGTTTGAGACCATGGGCAGGATTCTTTCACTCCTGCACGATTCGCTCGTAGACTAGGCTGTGCTATGCTCTTCTGCAACGTCACTCATGTTCGCCTTACTACTAGCTTCACATCCTGGCCCATTCCACGCTTGAGAAGGTTGACCGCGTGGCTTATGCAACAATAACTATACAAACAAACAATCAGGCCACAATAGGGGCATCACCCCCCGAGAATCAACCTCCACCCCTACCTCCACCCCTACGGCCTCCGCCTCGCGGCATCATTAGCTTTCTGCAAGCCCGAACGCCGCCGTACTGCCTCTTGCGAGGCGTGCGCAGGCGCTTCGGCAGGTCACCGATGGTCGCCGACCAGGCGACACTCGGCACACGTGTGCCCAACGTTTCCCTGCACCTCGGCCCAAAGAGGACATGCGAACCCTCACGCGCCCTCAGCGCCTCTCTCCAGTCCTTGTATGCCTCCGAGAGGCCGGGCGGGCGGACGGGCGGCGGCGGGCCAGCGCGGCGGCGGCGACCGCGGCGTTTCTTGGGCCTACCGTACATCTACTCAGTACACTATCTATGTTCTACTCGTCTATGTGTGCTTACGGCTCGGGCTCGGGCTCGGTCTCGGGCGTGGGCGTGGGCGGGTTGGGAGGCAGGACCTCCATATCGTCGTCGTCGTCTTCGTCGCTCTTCTTGTCGGCGGCGGCAGCAGCAGCTGCGCCAGCAGCTCTGAGCTGCTCCAAGGACTGCAGGCAGGGGGGCAAGTCCGGCACGTCGGGGACGCCAAAGACGTCTAAAAGCTATCAGTCTACGCTCTACGCTCTATACCGCACCCTGATCGCAGTATAATAGAGTACAGATTGCTAGCAGGTATATTGCACGCAAGGTTAGATACGTACTGGCATTAGTATCGCCGCCGCTTGCCTCAGTGTGTACAGCATTTCTGCTATACACACCGGCCAACCGATGTCCTATGAGAGGGTGCGCACGGTGGGGAGGTGGCGAACTCTCCGGCGAGACTGACGGGAGCGCCGAGAGCTCATTGGTGTTGGAAGACATGGTGGTGGTGGTGGGCGGGCGCGAGGCGGCAGCGACGAGGAGAGAATTCAAGAGGATGTATTAAAGTATACAAAGTTTCAGGCTGAAAGAAGGTAACATCATAATAATCTATAAGTAAGAACAAATTATAGAAACGTTGCCACTCTGACTCTGCATTACTCTCATGCTCTTTCGCTATAGTGTGCAGCGTCTCTGCCACGCGGTGCTGTTACCAAAGTCGTAGCGTCACAGCTCGCTTGCAGAGGGCAACGGCAAGTCAGTGCAGGACTAAGGGGTTACACAGCAGCTTGACTTCTTCGCACTTCTGCCGCCTAGCCCCGGCACAGTAGAGGCCTATGCGGTGGCCGCCACTTGACGCCGTTCGCGAGGGCACATCCATGAGCTGCCACATGAAGCTCCTAGCAGGGGTAAGGTCTGTTTAAAGCATAAGGGTTGTTGCTAGGAACAGCGCACGCATCCACCACGGGCACGGTTCCATGCTCCTCCGTCATCCCTTCCAGGTCAATTCGGCGATCACATCAACGCGCGGCTACTCAGCACTTCCTGACAGCTGTCTTAACTCAACAGCTTGGTGTAAGTAGGGAACACGAGGAACTTTTACATTGACTTATAGGCTAAGTCGATGGATATTAATCTGCTTATGAACACGCAGGACTCTGAAGCCCCCGCAAGTAAGAAGGTCTCAGTGCGATCCGCGTCCCCTCCTCCGTCTCATATACTTAAGAGAGCGGCCTCACAAACGCCACTCCCTAAGGAAAGTCCAGCAAAGAAGAGATCAAAGTGGACTCCAGAAGAGGACGACCTTGTTATGGAGTTGCGGAAGCAGCACATGGGTTGGAAGAGCATCGCAGAACGACTCCCTGGAAGAAGCTCTCTATCGTGCCGCTTACGCTACCAAAAATTCTAATCAAAAATTCACTGTGGGACGAGGAAAAGAAAAACAAACTAGTTGAATGCTACAATCGGTATGTACTACGCGCCTTCTCAATCTTTGGTCCATGAATCCATCCTATGCAAATTGGCCTCTACACTCCACTAAACCACGTTATTGCGGGCGCTTGCGTGATTCACTAGCTAATGTTGCTACAGATAGATATAAAGAAGAAATGTGGCAGAAGGTGGCTATGGATATAGACGTTCCGTGGCGGTTGGCGGAGGATATGCACTGGCAGCTAGGAAAACAAGGGATGATCGCACGCGTCAATGCCCCCGTCCTCCAACTACCTACTACGTCCGTACCTGCTTCGATTTCCGGAAAGCCTCCTCCCCTTGTACAAAACCAGATACCACAAACGCATGGCTTCACGCCGCCTCCGCACCAGCAGCAACAGTGCCAACAACCGCCCGAATATCTGTTCCACCGCCGCTCCGATAGCAGTCCCAGCCAGAGATCCAACCAAGGACGGGTTAGGCAACTCAGACCGACTCTCCCACATTTCAACTCCCAATCCGAAGCTGGTGGACCGAGAAATGCGCCGGCGCCTGACACTGACGAAGGGCGAGGGCGAATCTAATGGGGGATTCTAGTGTATATATGGGCACCCGGTTGGAATGGGACACATCACAACGCGTTGTGTTACGCAAGGACGGTTATTAGGTAGAACGTTATGTTTGCTTAGGCAAGGATTGCACTGGAAGGGCTAGTAACAATCGAATAACGTTCACCACATCTTAGCTGTTGTCTTGATGTATTTGCCGTTGATCATGACTTCATTCTAGGTCACTAATCTCGCGCAAGAAACTAGCAAATCCATAGACGCGGAGCGTTTGTATAGCAAACCGCTGAGGAGTGCGCAAGAAGTACCGCCGTGAGATGCAGAAGCGAGCCGGAAACCGGTCAACGGCACCCAAAGCAAGAGACGCTCACGTCGATACAGCGACACCTTCTGCTGGATCGGATACATCGACACGCTACTTTCCTAAGAAAGCTGTTCCCCATGCTCTAGAAGACGGTGGAGCCTATACTCGCCGGTGCGATGTGGGGCACATTTAGTAGTTAACCAGGGGTGGCGTTTCTGCACGAGAAGGAGATCACATTCTCCAAGTGGTATGTAGATGACGGTCTGAATGTAGAAGCCTTTACCTCTTTGGGCGCAACATTGGATATACCAGCCTGCAACGGCTGCGACAAGAGCGCAGCGTCCCAGACACTTGGTTGGCCTCCCCATCACTTTGGCAAGGTTGTACATTTAACACCGGATTACGTTTTCACAGCCGTGCGATAGATCGCCTCGCATTCTTTAGGATACGGAAAAGGGGCAGCCACCCCGAGCACCCTCAGAGGCGCTATATTGGGGACAGTTGGGCTTTTGAAGCAAAAGAGAGAAGAGTTTTATACTAACTAGTCACAGCTAGGTCTTAGGTTACGCTTCGCAACTTTGTATCCATCGAGTTTGCACCGCACCCGGGGATCGTCCTAGAAATCGTTCCATTATCTCACCCCAAGGTAAGCCTTCCTGTTTGAGACGGCGTAAGAGAGTGTCTTCAGTTGTAGACCAGGCAGTGCCATGTTTTTCTGCGACGTCACTTATGTTTGCCTCACCACTTTCGTTTTGGCTGTTGTCGTCACCATCGCCGAGAGGATCAGGCGACGAAGCATAGTCCCGCGGGAGAATTGCAGTGCTGCGCTCAGCCTTACCCTGTAGCACGCCAAGTAAGCATCGCGTATCAGTCGTGTACTGATGAATCGTGATACGCTCTAGCTTCACATCCTGGCCCATTCCACGCTTGAGAAGGTTGACCGCGTGGCTTATGCTGAACATTCCGGGGTTGTCACTACGAAACACAGCTGTTAGTATCAGCTGAGAGCTTGACGAGTTCGGGGCCTTCTATACGCCATTGCGCCTCGTTGGGTAGTCGCCTTGTAGATATCTTCGTGAGTGTACTCGGTCTGAGGTGTTGCCGTTTGCGGCTCCCACTGTGAGCTAGTAGAGAGTGTTTTCGTTTGCGTTTTAGCGACTCTATCCGATTGCCACTTTGGTTATTTTCATCGATGTCGCCTTCGCTGCTGCTTCCAATGCTGTTGTCGTGGAGCGCACTCCGCGTGGCAGGTACTAGAAAACGTCAGATAGGAGGTAAAAGATTGTATTAACAGATGCTTACCTCCCAATTGCAAGTACTTCTTTTGAGAAGGGGCCGGTTGACGTTTGCTAGGCTTTTGCAATACCTGGTCGCTGGAGGAGATACTAGTATCCGTCAAAGACACATCATCCTCCGCCTGAATAGCGCTGCCCAGAGGCGATAACATCAGGCTTTTGTTGGCTGCGGAATTGTAGACCTTCTGAGAAGCGTTGCTGCTCCTTATTCTTTGCAAGCAGTAGGCGCTCCTCTCTTCACCTTCCTCATCGTCACTGCTCTCGTCGCTTTCGTTGCCTGCGCGAATTTCGATAACATCAGTTCCCTTACGTTTCCACGCCCTACTACGAATATACTTACCTGTTTCCGTTAGGTTAATCACTTTGCTTTGATATGGTATTGTATCCAACACATTTCGTCCGCTGATCAACGACGTAGTCTTGTTGCCATTGTAGTTATTGTTATTAGCATCGTTTCTGTTGCTGGTACTCTTGATGGCACGAACGCTAGCTAGAAGATATAAGACTGGAAGAATCGACTTACAATAGCACAGGCTTACCTTCTAGCTGTACCTTATCTCCCGTCAAAAGCTGCGTATCTGTCGACGGTATGATGTTCATCGTCGACAGGCTAGTTATGAGTTCTCGCCTTTCCAACCAACCTTGAGTTGATGGCATTAGTCGTTTCTGGGACCTCTCTGTCGCAACCCTCTGGTGTCGAAATAGTGTGGGATGCAAGTCGATCGCCTGTGCGCAAACCTGCATCTTCTTCGTAAGCGTTGACAGGGTCTGAGTCCGAGTTCGAGTCCATGTCAATGCCATTGACAATGCCCCTAAATCCTACACATAGTTAGAAGACGCATGCGCTACCTATCACAACTAATTGAAGGTGCTTGCCTTGACTGCTTTCCCTAGGAGAAGCCGGCCGACGTGTTTCATCAAGGCACTCAGCATCCGCCTGAATATCGCTAACTGCTACTTGCGGGCCATCATATTCACCTGCCTCGCTGGGTTCGTCATCTACACCAATTTACGTCCATATTAGTCCGGTTTCGATTCCACAGCTTATTACAGTCATGCTTACCTGAATCTATGAGGTCAATGACTTCGCTTTTCCTTAAAACTGGTGCGGAATCGCCTATCGTATTTTGTGCGCTCGCATCTTCGCTTGGTGAGCCCTCAGCGTTATCAACCATCAAGTGCCTCCGCTGGTCGCCAATGCCTGATGCGCTCTCTGCACAATGTTAGACATAGGAGATGAACACACTGATCGATCACCTGCCTTGGGATCCCCCAGCATGTTTCTGTTCCGCTCCATTCTCTTTTGCACTGTCAGAAAGGACATCCTTCTTTGGAGGTGTCTGCTTTAGAGGAGGATTCCAAACTATAGGATTAAAGGAGTGTTGCGGCTGTTGGACACGAAATGTACTGAGAGATTTTGCCATCGTGGCGTAAATGTTCAAAAGTCATATAGATTCTAGGAGAGCAGGAAACGCAGACGTTTAAGTAGGCTATGAGCAGACTTGAAGACCTTTCCGCATCTGAGCTCGCACAGCTGCTTATGCTACCTTCGAGGACAGATCAGTCCGCCAATACTCGTCCCGGGACCTAGCACATGCCTGACGTTGCTGTCTGATCAGCAAGGACTCTCCATCCATCGGCCTCTCCGAGACCCAGACTTAGGCTCATGTCTTCGTCCAAGCCTCCAATCTCATGCTTCTAGCGGGACCGACCGAATCATAGAGGCAGATTGGCGCAAGATTGGCGCCTGAGCGGGCTCCTCTTTAATTGAGAGGCCGCTCTAGCCGTTCTCAACGCTCAACTTGTGGCGCCGGAACACGACCTGTCGTCATACAAGCAGTCATGCGGCCAGACTCCACTAATCAGTGCCAAGTGCACAATGGGCGAGCATCACCAGCAACGACGGTCTGGGCCAATCGTATTCCTATGGCTTGCAGTTTTGTGAAGTTGTTGAGTAGCTGGGTTTACATGGCCCCTCCCGTTCAGACGCTATCGAGGCGTACGTGGCCTTGATGACGTGGCAGGTCAATGACCTCTGAGATGAGCTGGTGTGCGGCATCATAAGAAAGGAGGAGCTGAGGAATGGCTAGATCGGGTCCACCGGCCAGTAGAGGGTTGATGCCACAAACACTGATCAGTCGTAGGGATGGCAAGGGACCCAGAGCGACCGAGATCCGGCAGAGCAGACAGCTACCTGGAGAGCATCGAAGACGACTTGAACATTGCCTCAAACACAGCGCAGCGCCCTTATCGTCAGTTCACCAGGGGGAAGTGTAGCTATCCAGGCAGTGCGCGGTTGCATGATTGCCAAGTAGTGAAAAATGCCTCACGAGCATGGTCAGGCAACTAATCAGGATTGAAAGTAAGCGTAAGGATTAAAGAGGTAATGGAGGCAAAAGGATAGAATAGCAAGAGCGGCGCACTTCTATGCGATGGGGTCGGCGCACGGGCCATATAAAAGCGGCGAGCTGCTAAGCAGGCCTCTATTTCCTACTTAGGAAACCTCTACTTCTAGATGCGGCGACACTAGGAAATAGATTACTACTTTAAAACCTACAGATACCTCTATTAAGTGGGGAAATTCTGATAGCTCTATAGTAGCAAAAGGGGTTGGAAATATAGAACTCCTATTTACAGAAACAAGTAAAAAAGTAACCTTAAGTAAGGTTTTATTTGTGCCAGAACTAGGTGTTAACCTTATAAGCCTAAATAGACTTACAGAAAGAGGTCTAAATCTAAACTTTACTAGATTAGGCTGTGAGGTTATATCCCCTAGTAGGAATATCCTTATAAAAGGAGAATATAAAGAAGGTGTTACAGTCTTTAAGGCCATGAGTTCTAAAAAGAACTTTAAAACCTCTAGTAAAATACTAAATACTTTATCTCCTAGGAAAGTTAATCCTAGAGAAGAAGAGGTTAATTCTACAGAGAAAATAGTTATTAATAATAACTCTATAGAACTATGGGATAATAGACTAGGGCATATTAATAATAAAGTCCTATTAGCCCTTAAAGAATCCGCTCAGGGTATTAAACTAGATATAAAGGATCTAGATAACTCTAGAACTAGTCTAGATTCCTGTCCTATCTGTATCCATGCCAAGTTAACTAAAAAGCTTAATAGAGGACCTTCTACTAAAGTAGATAATTACTTGGACATAGTATATATAGATATAGGGAGACCTATAAATCCTCAAACTCTAAAAAAAGAAGAAATACTTTATTACTTTTAGAGATAGTTTTACAAAATTTCTAGAAGTAACTTTCCTAAAGAGTAGGAAAAATATTGTAGAGGCTATAAGCCAATTTATAACTAAAGTAGAACTATAGAGTTCTTCTAAGGTTAAAGCCCTACAACTAGATAACGAATTTATATCTAAAAATCTTACAACATACCTAGAAGAAAAAGGTATTATAGTTCGTTTTTCTAGCCCCTATACACCTGAGCAAAATGAAGCTGCAGAAATTATAAATAGGCTACCTTTAAAGGAGTATTATAAATTTAACTCCTCAAGCACTATAGAAAGTGATAGCCAATCTGCTTTAGATCTAGCTAAAAACCCTATTTACCATACTAGAACTAAGCATATAGATATTTTCTATCACTTCTTAAGACAGAACGTGCTAGAGAATAAGATTAAACTAGTTTATATTAATACTAGTATTCTGCTAGCTGATATCCTTACAAAGGCTACTAATAAGCCTAAACTAGAAGCTTTTTATAAAGCTATAGGTTTAAATAACACCTAAAGGAAAAGTAATTACTAGAAAAGTCTTCTTAAAGAAAAAAGACTAAAAAGTCCTTAAAATCGTTTTAAAGGGACTAGCTAAAGAAATTGTTACATCCCTATAAAATTTAAAAGGGATATTTATTACCCTAGAAACCTATTAAAGGTTAAGAGGGTGTGTAAGGAATAGGTAACCTTTAAAGGTTCCTAGAGTTACCTTTCTATTTACTTTGAGTATATTCTGGAAGTTTCTATAATAACGTTATAATGACGTCATAGATAACCCTGTAGATACTATTATAGATAACCCTATATGTGACGTCATAGATGACGTCATAGATAGTAGAGTTACTAAGTAGAATATTCTAGAAACTCTACTTTATGTATATAAGGAGAGTTCTCTTCTACTTATACTCTCTATCCTAGATAACAATTCTAAGCCTATACCTAAGGTGTTATTGCTCTGTTTACCTACATTCAATCTGTCCTCTATTACCCTAGTCTCTACTATTCTAGGTAACTAGTACTAGGGAAGAGAAGGTACTAGAAGGTTCTAGAAGGTTACCCTTTATCCTCTAGCCTTTACCTCCTCTTTACAGTCCTTGCTCGATTGTGCAGATCCGACCTCAACGCCCTTGTTCTATCTGACAAAGGTAGTTATAAGCGTAAGCGTATATAAAAGAGAAACTTATAAAAGGATATATAAGTATTTAGATAAACACTACTAGCACTATCTACTATGTCTGCTAGCGTAGTTATAGTATATCCTATTAGAGTAGCTAGTAAGCGCGCTTTTTATACAGCCTAGATAAGACGATAGTTAGAGAGTGCCTAAATTTGTCAAATAACAGAAGCCCTGTTCCCGTAGCCAAAGCGAGGTGGCTGGCTCCCGAGGTGGGACAAGGAGCCTGCCGATGGGAGCAAGGGAGAACACAAGAACATAAAAACTCCTAAGACGCACGACGCGAAAACACAGACACAATCAATCAATTTCATCAAATCCATTATTCAAAATTCATCAGAATTCGCACAATACGTGAGATCTGACAAAATTACTATAAATAGGCGTAGGTAGCAATAGTAGTAGTAGCAAAGGGAGGTAATAAATAGTAGTAGTAGTATAGTAGTAGTAGTAGTAGTAGTAGTAGTAGTAGTAGTAGTAGTAGTAGTAGTAGTAGTAGTAGTAGTAGTAGTAGTAGTAGTAGTAGTAGTAGTAGTAGTAGTAGTAGTAGTAGTAGTAGTAGTAGTAGTAGTAGTAGTAGTAGTAGTAGTAGTAGTAGTAGTAGTAGTAGCGTTAACAGCGTAGCGCGTATAGGTAAACAATCAGACGGCAAGCCTGCATCGGGAAATAGATGCACCCCGCTCGGGCAATCCGGGCCTCGCTTGCGGTTCCGCGCTACACCTAAACGAGCAACCGATCTCAACGTCCCATCATAAAATCCTCCCTCTCCCGCCGTCATTTTCCTTCCTTTTCACTCTACTCTCATCCTTCCATCCGAAGGCCCCTCGCCCCCCAACCCGTCGGCGCCAACCGCCCCTTCTCTCATGAGGCTTTTTCTCAAACCTAGTCGCCCTATCGGCAGGGTCAGAGCTGCCTTACCTTCGGCGCCCGATACTCTTTTCGCTGTTACTACTCCGTCGACGCTGTCCATTTCCTCTCCTGTTACGGGCCGATACGTCTCATGCCTTCGCACACGCTAAGGTCCTGCAGCTGGACAACGTACCTCTGGGCTTCTACCAACAACTGATCCACGAGCGAGACGCCTCTCTCCCTTCCCCTCTGGCCAACCCCTCCTCGCCTCAGCTTTTACTCCCGCTACGGTCGAGGGAAGGATGGGCTCCCTTTTCGTGGCACATTCTAGCGCTTCGGTGGCTGATGAGCCCTGAACCCTGGCCACCTAAGGAGCCTTTTTCCTCTAGATCGCCGAGACATTGGCGCTTCTGCAACGCACTGCGTCACGCATGACTTAGTGGAAGGCAGACTGCATGCTCTTCGTGCCGCTGCCTCAGCTCAGATTACTCCGCCTCTAGCACCCTGTTCCTTTGGTCGAGGAAGCTCCACCAATCCACTTCGATGCCCCATGTCACGCTCGGACCGGATGCCTCGATGGTGACGCGGCCGGCCGCTTGCATGAGGCACTATTTTCGTCCCACATGGTCTCAGGATGCCTTGCTTCTCATGAAGCGTCTACCGTGGAAGTAACGTTGCAGTGAAACGCCACTGAGCCGTCTATCCCGCCCAGATTTCCGGCGCTTCCAGCTGCCGAGGCTGATCCTCTCGCCCATTTCGAGTCAGGCCGTACGGTTGCAGGGCGGACCTCGCCACCCGCTGCATAACCATCCCTACTTACAAGCTTCCGCAAATCCCTTCCCTGCTCCGCACTCGCCGATGGCATGTACTGCCCCCTTCTCTATTTCCGTTTTGAGCGAACGAATGCATATCTCTCAGGCCATTGTCTCAGCTTCGATACGTCTATACTACGTCCGCTCCCTCGGTCAAATGCGCTGGACCAATCCTATACTCCGTTACTGCGTTCCCGCTCTTGACTCCAGTTCCTCGGCGGTGATGTGGCTGTTCACCCGCATAATGCATTCATTCAGGCCGCCCTTCCATGTCAGTGCCATCGGGTCCTCCGCTCCGTATGAGGTATACGCAACTAGTAAGGGGCTGATGCCTGGAATCCAGCAGCTGACAGCTTGGAGATGGCGCGGGGCGTGCCGTGAGAGGTGGAAGGAGACCCACTGGTCTATCACCCGACAGCACAAGGCCGCGTCAGCGAGAATCGCCCATCCATGCGCCTTCCAGCACCGGAGCTGTCCGACGTAAGGGGGTGGTTGGGGATCAAAGAAGCAGCTGACCATCGGTGGCTTCGCTTAGGAATATGGGCTCGTGAACCGCCGAATGACGGTGGACGACTGAGTTGTAACCATCCGCTAACCAATCACTAGATGGGCTAGGCTGACTCTTGACGGAACGAGACCATCTACGCCGCTTGGGAGAGTGATCCGTCATCATTTCAGAAACGCTAGTGCCAACGGTATTCATGTTCATTCGCCCTCCCTGGACAGCCTGTGCGAGGAGCATTCTGTCGTGACTGCACCGTCTGCCGTGGGGACTTGGCTGCAGTAGTTCGCAGCATATAGGGAGATGGACTCGGGGACGCCAGTTCCCGCCAGAAGCTTATCCACAGATGTTCCTAGCACGTTACCCAGCGCGGGTATCTTACCTAGAATGTGCTCAAGAGCGTCGTGAAAAGCTGTTATCTAGCCGGGGATCAGCGGAGATGCTATCTTCGGCTGGCTTGAAAGCGACTTACGCGCACACTGTGGTAATCACTGAGCCACCCGGGGCGCACTCCCGAGAGAACGCAAAGCAGGCACAGAACACAAGCCGTAAGAAAGAAAGTAGAGGAGGCAAGCATGCGGAGACGTGGGTGGGTGGTCATAGCGCAGGCCAGATGGGTGTACTTGGTGACGGTAGTGAAATAAAGCGGCCAGAGTTGGGTTTTAATCCCTTCCGTTTGCGTAAGCGCTGATTGCGTTGACTGTTCAGCTGTAAAGCCTGCTGATGACGCGAATCCGGTCATCATTGAGGTAAGCGGTACATGCTACTCGGAGACGGCTTACATGAGCAGACGTTCTGTCAAATAGCTACTTTAGTTGGAGTATAATTACTCAGGCAGAATTTGCAGCACGGTAGCAGCCCGGGCTTGGATTCGTCCTAGTGCCATGGATCAAGGTAGACATGTGTTAATACTGAAGGGAGATGTTCCGGCTGGAAATGTTCTCGATTTGCTCGAAGATCTCCTAAGAAAGATAGGGGAGCGCGAAAGATCAAAGCCTCTCCAGCCGTGGCAGCGCTTCTCGTTCATTGGCGGCAGCGGCACCTTAGGGGACGCGTCACACAGTTCCCGTCCAAATCGTCGCTAACATCTCATAGTCAACTCGCAATGCTTCTCGGCTGCCTCAAGAAAAGCATTGCGGACTGTCGCCGCGTCGTAGGGCTCATCGAACAGTACAAACCCTGTTTGAATGCAGTTCCATCGTCTTACAATGCAATCTCTAGATTTGGAAAGCTTCGGAAGGAGATTGAGGAGCTAGTGTCTGAAAGCCAGGACAGTGCACATCAAGAGTCATGTCGCACGTATGTAGAGCTTTCGTGTATGTTGGTTGCCTCGCATTCGGCAAGCTGAGCTTCGCTAGGTTCGTCTGGAAGCCCCACAAAGCCGACCAAGCGTCCGAACACATCGACATAAGCAGCAAGGACCTGGATAAGAAAATCTCCAAGGAGCGAGCTGCGGCATTTTGGTCCTCTATCGGCCCTCAGAACATATACGATGAGCACCCATTCCACGGTTTGATAAATACAGCACGAACGTATGGACATCATATCGGGGAGATATACGTTAGCATTAGACCATCCGCGGCCGACAGCCATGAAGCGCGCTCGGAGGAAAATGTGATGGAGAGGATCGGGAAGAGCGAAGGAAAAGAAGGAAAATTCCAACATTTTGCGTTTGTCGCCGATGCGATCGACCAAACGGAAGTTACATTTGCGGCAAAAGAGTTGGCCAATGTGTTATGACATTGCCATGAACGCGCGTGCAACAACCTCCGGGACAGCAGAGCGGAATGAAGAAACCGCCGTGCGTCATCGTTGTAGAAGGGAACGGTCGATGGGCTCCTATGTTGAACTCTCCAGCTCTCTGCGTTCACTTGGCATCGGACTGATGGATGATAAGAAAATTGCGTAACATTGACGTTGCTAATACAGAGTGTTGAGATAGTAATATACTGCATCGCCTAGCCTTTTTGAAGCCGTGCACAACCTGAAATGGGAAGGCGCATGATCATACATGCGAAGCGGTACCATGCGGCGATTGCCACCAATTGAGCAAACACTCCACAACCCCAAGATCCGCCTTGCGGGTTCGGATCTGATGCTTTTAAACAGACCCTCCAAACTGATCCCATATACCAACAGTTCTTTTGACTGGGTTCTTGACTCTGCGGTAGACAAATTACGCGGCTGGCTAGAGTTTTACTAAAGTTAAGCATTGCCTGAGAACGCATGCCAAAATCTCTTCAGGTTTGTAGATTCGAATCAAGAAACCACTGTGCATCGCCAGGGTGGAGGAACTGCAAACCGTCCGTGAGAGGTCCATCACAGGCATCCTATGGCTATGGATGTTGATGTGCTGGCGTGCTGAATTTCCCTGCTTTCTGCATTGACTTGGCGTCGAATAGGTAGATTAGCTAGGCGAAGAGGATGCAGTCTCAGAATGACATTGGATAAGAGATTGAGACTGTGACTATCCAATGAAAGCCGCACCGCTACTCTGTAGGCTTCCGTGGCGTCTGCTAGCGTGTTCGTATATGTTCAACTTTAGACGGTCCTGCTGGCAGCCGTCAGATGGGAAGGGAAAATAATCATCAATCATGCCCGCGAAGCTGCATCGTGCTGGGATTGCAACCATTCGAGCAAGCTGCATCGAGCTCCGCCTTGTGGATTTGGATTTCATGCCCATGAACAGGCTCTCCAGAATGATTCCATATACACCATGCACTGATAGGTCTGCTTTTTAGGTAAGGTCTCTCCTTGACATCGAAACGAACAGCGAAGATCTTCAACAGTATGTAATAGCCCGTGTGAGCTTTGGGAAGAGCTGGGAAGTGGCGCTCGTCGATGATGGCTTCGACAGAGGGCGCGCCGATCCTGCTTTCGTCTTTCAGAAACATCCTACAACCTATCCCATCCTCACCTTGGGTGGCATCCGCAGTCACGACCGCTATTACGTCAACCAAACCCTCGTCAACCAAGTCCTTGCCAACCAAGCCCTTGTGGACCAAGCCCTGCTTGGATACGTAGCTGCGGGGCGCGTTGAGCTTCACGCAGGTCGACGAGCAGGCCGAGAAGTTGCGTTCCGATCTGTGTTCCTGGTAGACTACTCAGGCTTAGTGACAGTGTTTACATAGCTTGATCGATCCTGCGTGATTGGCTGTTGCGCTTGAGTGAAAGCGCGTTGTGCATCCGTATCCGTCCGGTGCGGAACCTGGTCACCTTGTGCAGACATATCGTTGTGTGCGGCAGTCTCATCACACGACGGCGCAAGCTCGTTGCTTTCTGTAGGGGACGCTTGCTCACTCCATTCTATATCACTTACGCCTGCCAAGAAGAGCTCCTCCTTTAACGACTGATGCACCCCATCATCGAGGTGGCTTTCCGAATATGAACCAAATGGAGATACTGCAGCTTGCCTTTCCTCCTGCCCTCCGAACGTCGGCTGAACACATGTCCAATCCGGGCTCTTGATCTCTCCCGCCACCGACCGGCGGCGTCCAGCTAGGCTGCACAGCAGCTCCCCGAGGTTCTCTATCTCGACCTTGAAGCCGGCCTTATCCTCTGCGCGGTTTCGTTTCTCTGTTTCGAGCATCCCCTGGCATTTCTTCTAGCGTTCTATCACAATACACAGGTCTTCGTCGTAGCCTTTCATGTGTCTCTCCAGTTCCTGATCGTAGCGCTCCTTGTATTCCTCCAGTTCCTGATCGCAGGCTTTTTTGTCTTTCGCTAATTTCTGGTCGTAGCTTTTCCTGTGACTCTCTAGTTCCTCATCATAACGTTTCATACGATTCTTCAATTTTTTTATACTCTGGCTCTTGCTGAAGATCTAGGGATCTGGTTAGTCTAGTATCTGACTTGCCCGACGAAAAACCTGCATCGCGTTGTGCTGAATCGCTCTGCTCGACTAGTTTCATTTCAAGATCGTAGATCTGAGCCTCCAACTTCCCTTTATTTGCCTTCAGATGGGTAATCACCATGACATTGTCCAAGCTGCAAGAGGGTTATCAGAATGCAATGTGTCGGTGCTGAGGGCAGTACCATTCATCTTTGTTGCACGGGTCGTTGTCGGTGCCAGACACTATACGCACGTCAGTATACCAGGGTACCTAAATAACAATGCTTGTGAGACACTCTAGCTAGCAGCGCAAGTGATGAGCGTAAGCTACAAGCCAGGCTTAAGTAACAGCAAGACGAGGGATCATTTGGTAGTCCGTTCGCGTTGATGCCAACAAGGAAAGTCTCAACTGCAGGCTCGCTACAATACTAAAGCCTCGAAACCCTACCTGGAACATGCTGAGCCCCGGATTTGACCGGTGTCATCAAGAGAACGTCGATCTCTCGCCGAGTTTAGCTCGATCAGTAGACGATGCAGCCTCTAAGCCGTCCATGTGGGAATGTGACCCTGAGCCAATGGATATTGACTAGCCGCAGACTGGCAATAATGTAGGAGTTCACCAGGCAGCGGATTGTGATCGAGCCGTCGAGGCTCTGCAGGAGTCGAAGACATGCGTAAACGACATTTTGACGGCGACTGACGAACATGATGACAAGTCGGTCCCACTCTGGGACTTTGAGCTTTGGAAAATGCTCAAGCAGAAAGAGAGCAACGTACCTAGCCTGAAGGAGTCAAATGAGGGTTGGGGCGGCGTAAAACTGTTTCTGCTTAGCTACAAAGGTCACAACAGTGAATCGAGGTGTGGCGAGACCAACCTGATGGAGATACCCACCGCAGAATCAATGGAATCGGTCCTGGAAAAAGACCAGTCAACCGAAATAGGCCGATGTCCGGCCTTTCCGTCACTGCAAGCAGGTACCAGTCAATTTGCCAAACAGCAGTGGTCGATAAAGCCTACGCGTGGAGATAGGGCTCCTCACAAAGGATGCAGAAACTGGGATTCAGAAGCTGAGACGACTGCGTCAGGCAGGGATGCGCCTGGTCGTAGGTCTGCGGTGAGATATGAGAACGCCGATTACGCCATCATAGCGAAAAACATCAGGGCCGGTTGGCAAAGATGCATCCGTGGTGTCATGGGAGGTACCCATTCGCGACCGCAATGGGCTGCACGAATACATAACATGGGCTGAGATCCAGCAGAAAGAGTCACGAGGAAGCGCTTCTTTCCAAGACGAGGACTTTGGAAAGGGATTGCATGCAGAGGTCGATAGGAATTTTTTGAAACAGCTGAGAAACGACTACAAGTTGAATGCTGATGACTATGAGGTTGATGACGCGGCCATGTACGAGTCGAAATATCAGACTGAATTCCATATCACAGTCTTCGTGACACTAAAGAACAAAAAGAAACTATCCTGGTTAAAAGAGAGTCGGAAATCTGCGGAATACGAGTACGAAGGCCCAATACCTACCTGTCGGGGTGGTTTCATTGCAGCTGGTGGTAAGGATGAGGACTTTGCTCCAATCCTGAAAAAAAGACAGCCAGAAATGTACCAGCGGTACTTGAGAAAGAGAAATGGTGGAGGAGCTGGAGACCGATGCTCGGCACGTGATGCGGACGGGATTCGGCAGATTCAGGAGATGGTAGGTAAGCTTTGTGTTTCTGTGACGCATCTGACTGACACTATGAATAATTGGGCGCAAACCATGATGTTACACAGGTGAGCGTGTACAGTGCGGATAGATGCAATGTAGTAACGTCTATCCCGTAGATAGGAAAAACCCCCCATGCGGGAAATTAAGCGAGGTACTTCAACTACAAATACTCACAGTCTAACGTAAGTGGTATAATAATTGAAATTCTACTGTCTGTCGCGTAGTGCGGTTTTTCCTCTCCAGAAAACACACTTTGCATACAAAAATTACAAGCGTATGGCTGGATCCTTGCGCAAAATGCATCTACGCTCCTGGGGAAGCATGACAGCACGCGCTGATTAAATTGCAGTTGACAAATTAACGACCCTTACCCACATCGTATAACTTTGTTAGGTATTCCCTTAAAGGCTAAGCATTCGACGACTTACCTCACCATATACGGGGTAGCGTGGTGGCGAGCAGGCTTAGGCTCAATCACTATGATCTGCGGTACTTCCGGTGAGGCGATTTCTGATTACGGTTAAAGCAAATCAACTACGTAATCGGCTCAGCGTAACTTTACGGCTTTGCAGTTTTAGTCAGTACAGCCACGAAGCGTCAAGGCTTTAGGCAGCAGTCCCACGGGTCCTTCAAACTGGAACCTTAACCACATGGTCTAATCCACTCATACACATCTATACTCCTTTGATCAGCGACTAGTCGATAATTCCACATCCGTAACAGACAACCATAATGAAGATCATAGTATCCATTGTTAGATCCACTTCCTTCTCCAAGGCTAGCCCTTCTGTCGAACTGAAACAAGCACTAAAGAAGATGCAAGAAGAGGGCATACCCGATCAGTACGAAATCGACGAGGAGTTTGTGCAGACACAAGACTACTGTCTCAATATCATGTCTAGCAAGGTCGTTACTTTGTCAGCTGACATTGAGGATTTTCTCACAAAGCACGGCTTCCAGTCTAAAGGTCTTACTCCACAAGGGCCACTTTTCGCAATGTCAACCTATGATGTGCTCACTCGAACGATGGAGAAATTCATGCCAAATGAATTTGCTTTAGTAAAATAACTTCACAAGGAGGGCCGCACCTATAGGTGAAAAAAGTTGGGCAAGAACATTCACACATCCTTTAGTGTATCCTTTCAGTAAGTATTATCCCTTAAAGCACCGTCAATATATAAAGCTCATATACTTACAATCTAGGCGTATAGTGAGTTGAGCATGGCCGTCAGTATCTGCCCAACGAGATCTTGTGAACAAGTCAAGATCTAATGTGGATGGTCAAGGCATTTTATGTAGGATCGTACGGCTGAGTGTCGCATGTGTTGAGGAGATCTGAATTGAAAAGGTCCAATACTTCTTATGACGTCCAACCTTGAAATGCGTAGCGAAGATTACATTACTCTTCAGCACGATGCCGAGGGCGTCTTGATGCACTGCGAACTTGACGAGAGCCTTCTCCTCCCACAGCTATAGATAGCGGCTTGCGTCATATAGTGGCTCGTGATACAGGGATGGACGTTAGGTTGATCGTAGCGTAAAGTATCTAAGCAGAATAGATTACTGAGTAAGTTTTTTAAGTGTCTTGCGCTAAGAAGCTATCATGCTTCCCCATACGGAGAGACTTTCATAATGCACATTACAAACCTTTCAAGAGCGCAAAACATACTTGAAAGTCTCCGGAATGATATTAGTACAGCCGAGGGGGTCCGACGAGAAGTAACACATGCTCTACCGCGGTGTAGCAGGGGTGAGAAGACAACGGTTTTGCAGACCGGTACGAGTAATGATCGACGGCATGATCGAGGTATCGTAAATCAGAGCTGTAAGCTGATAACCTAGGACTAACGTACGAGTTGAACTCAATGTTCGAGCTTGGCTTTGCAAAATTGTGTGGTGGTTAAGATATTGTTGTTGTAATTTTTCCGTGTCTGCACCGGGGGTTTTCCGTACGTAGGGGGGGACGTTATGGATCCAGTTTTGGCGCGCTCACATGTTTTGTGAGTAAGTCCGGTGTGTCTAACAACAAACTGATCCTGTCCTTCCTTTACTGCTGTGCTTCTTTGAATAGAACGTTGATTTCTGGCTTTGCATAGCAAACCACGGGGCATTAGCACTGTTAATATAGTCGATGGGACTGGTAGGATCACGAGCTGAGACATGGGAACTTCTCTCCGCCATACACCAATACAATTCAATTCCTATTCTAGTTGTGTTGGCGCCGATATGATAATAACGCAGGTTTTGAGTGCTCTACATAAACAAAGTGGTTCTATAGATGCTGTCCCTCCGTCACGATCTGGAGCGTGCATCACGCCCCTATGGCAACCCATCAGAGCCAAGCCCGCTGGTACGTTTGACTACTAATCGACAGAACTCCCCGGGGTGAAGAGCATTCCCTTTGGTGCTATGGTCGTCGTGTTCCATGCGATTTCAATCAAGGTCGAGGCCCTTCACGTCGAGGGCTTTCAGCTGTGGGGCTTTCTCTGTGCTGTAACCGAGTGCTGGAACCTTTGGCTGTCGCTTCTGCCTCATGGTAACCAGTACCATGACGCAGCTCAACAAAAGCACGGCAAGGGACACCGCGGACAACACAAGCCATATCGTCCGTAGCGTGTTCTGGGTCGCTTGGACCAGCAGTTGCTTGTCTTGCGAGCTCGGCATCTCGCGGATCGAGTACATGAGGGTGGTCGCGTATTTGGTCATCTCAACAGCCACGCTGTTGAACTTGGTCGAGAGAAGGTTGTTTCGCAGCACGCGTTGGAACACCAGCCCGACGATGACCAAACCCGAGGCGCTCCCCAGATAGCGCATAAAGACGAGGAACATGAGTGCTTCAAGCGCATCTGCGCTCTGGGGACTGTCCTTTGCGCTGAGCGCCAACGCTGGCAAAAGAATGCCGATGCCAAATCCAGATAGAAGGTTAAGCAGAACATCCGCGGCGGCCGTTTTGTCGACACCGAGAAGAGCTAACAGACCGATTCCACATGTGGTACAGAGGCACCCAAGCACGAGTGTCCAGCGGTACGACATACCAAGCACCTCGACGAGGACAAGAACAATACCAGCGCACGGAGCCATCATGAGAGTCTGCGGAAGGAGAAACAGGCCGGTGGCTATCTCGGAGCGCTCTTTAATGACTCTGTAGTAGATCGGGAGGAAGAAGAGTAACGCATACATCTAGACTAGGTCAGGCGGAGATACCGTAGAATTTGGGGGACGACTTACGAGCACTCCAAGGACCGTTGCGCCTATGAATGTTGTTGCGCCGTGTAGACCTCTGAGTAGCTTTAATCCTAGCAATGGTCTCTTGGGGACTCGTTTGCTCCCAAGGAGGAACCAGATGCCGAGCTCCTTGCTGATGAGAAACAGGAGTGAAACACCACCGAGGGCAATCGGAACGATCGCCTGCCAGTCCGTCCACTCGTAGAGGCTACCAGCGAGAGTCAAGCCCACAAGCAAAGGAACGATCGACGCGACGAACAATACAGCAGCGACAAAGTCCAGCTCCAATAGCCTTGCCGTGTCGGAGACCCGTCCGGGCGTGTCGCTTGCGTTGTACACGAGTACCCCAAGCGCCACGCACAGGGGACTATTCAGGCGGAATATCCAACGCTGGCGTGACCATTAGCTCGCTACTTCAAAGATTTGGGACAGACTTACCCATTGATCGCCCTCGCTCAATGCTGCACCGAGGAGAGGGCCGCAAACGGTACCGGCGGCAATGAACAGGCTGAGTGCAGTCAAGAAGCGGAGCCCGCTTCGAGGCTCCAGGTCCCCATACAGCGCATACGACAGCACCGTGAGCCCTCCGCCACCGAACCCTTGGACCGTACGACCCACCAGCAGCACGGCTGTCGTATCGGCGCTCTCGCAGACCAACGAGCCTACACCAAGCATTAAAATGGATGCCAAGATGATGCTCCTACGGTCAAAGACATCAGAGAGTCGAGCTAATATCGGTTGGGACATGCACATGGCAACCAGATAGGCGGCCCCAATCCAGAAGCTCTCCGTAGCATTGCCTCCGAGGTCTGCGGTGATGGCCTGCCGTCCACTGCTGAGCATCGGTTGCGCGTTTGCAGTACATGGAGATCAACTTACCGAAACCGCAAGGGCGATACTGGTAGCATCGACAGCGATCAAGAAGGTGAAGGCAAGCAAAGATGCCAATAACAGTTTCAATTTCGCTTCCATTTCGAGTAGCGCAATAAAGAGCCAATCTTGAAAAAGACTGTGACGGATGCAGGGTGAAAGCTGGAGTAGCACCTTCGAGATATGCACGTGCGGCTTTGGCTTTCATCTGACGGATGTAAGCATATTAGTGATGACTGCTTGGCTTACGCGAAAGAAACGTACTCAACCGTACGGACGCACTTGTCACCATCAGCAAGCCATGACGGACAGCATTCAGCTTCAAGCCCGCTTGTGCAGGGATAGTTGGATCCTAAGACAACTGTTTTTTAGCAGAGACCTTTTTTCGAAATGGTTTCCAGTACTGCTGTTATGGAGGTACGATAGAGTACATGAAGTTCCATGGTGAACGGCGGCAAAAGCGATCTGCTGCCAGCTGATTATCGGTGATTTGGAGACGAACTTAGCCTGGGAATCTTGGGTAGGCGCTCGCTGGCGACGCCGTTGTACTCGGAGTTCAATATAGATACGCAAAGGTCGTTGGCCAATGTAAGGGATATATAAAGCGGGTGCGTGGGAGTGTCCGAACCAATCATTTATCTGCCACTCGCTATTCCATCCAGGACGACGCGTATATGTGTCTATTGGCCAAAAAAAAAACGCAGCAGCTATCACATAGTCCGTTTACCTATATATCCTAACGTCGCAGAAATCGCGGTCATCGTTCTTAGCATCCATAAAAGCCGTTGCCTGCTTCTTCCCCGGCCATTGCGTGGACTTTCGCTCTTCCTTCCTGATTGCGATTCGGTGAAGCCATCTGGGTCTAAAGGGTCAGGGCGCAATGGCGATACGTGTTGTCGACCCTGCGCGGTGTTGGAAGGGGAGTTTGGTTGAAGCTCGGCCGTGTCAGTACGACATTGCAGCTGCGGCAACGGTGTAGGTGCTGCTCGCGACAGCTTGGACCTGCGACGAGGTCGGATGCTCTCCAGGTGCTCTAGCTGCATTCTTTCACGCGCTCCCTACTTGTAAGCAGCTTCGTCTCGGCCGTTCGCATGCTTGAGAGCACTCACCTCGAACTCGGTAGTAAGGAGAACGAATGTCTCGAGAATGGCCACCGCCGAGGGCAACGTTCAGCCTTCGTGTCTGCTGTTTACGGAGCACTGCACTTAACAGGGTACACAAAGCGTCGAGGTGCTATAGCAGCGGCGATTAACTTCCGTACAACAACACATACCGGGTTCAGTAGCTGTAGATACCTTTGCGTTGGGCATCGCGTCATGCTTCTTAGATTTGGATAGCTTTTTGAGGATTGCGGTAGCATGCTTTGCATTTGTGAGTATTCGTCAACAATGCACAAGAAAGGCCTCACCAAGATGCTGCGCAGAAGCGCTTTCCTACCCGCCATGAGAAGTGATGCGGCACGCATCGGCCATACGCATGCAGAGGTTTTTTAAACTCGATGAGTGCGTTTCTCGGCGCTTGGCTGACTTGCGGATCCATTCCATGAATGCGCAAGCTGCCGTCATCGTGATGATTGCTGACGGTAATCGCCTAGTTAGCATGGAGAACACATGAAATCCCGGATGGGTAGGGAACAGAGACGGCAGCTGGTTTCCTGCTTACCTTTGGTAACGCCATAGAAGCCGATATAGAGCAACACAACATCTACATCGCGATGCTTCGTCTGCATCCTGATGGAATGCGCAATTGGAGAGAAAATGGATGCAGAAGCTCCGGGGTCCTCCTCGGCAGACTATATGCTCCCCACGCTCTACACCTCGTGCATTGAGGATTATCTCCACGGTATGGAGGCTGACCTGCCCATTTTTTCTATGTTCCCCAGCCCAATTGAGGCTACGAGCGCCTCTCCATGGCATGGAACCGGCTCAGAGCAAACCGACCAAAGTTTTTCTTCACATCCGGCGCAGGACATCGCATTTCAGGAAGTGTGCGCGCCTCTCAATGCAGCTCGTATGTGTATTCGTCCATGCCATGGTCTTTGCTCATGTTGTTCAAGCCGATGAGCCCATTTTTTCAGACCTTCCAACAGGGACCGGGTGGCCAGATAGATCTCCCGTGCCTTCCGTATCTTGGACTGGATACGCCGCGACTCGGGACGAGCCCTACCCAAATTGGTTACAAGATGAAAGAAGCCTCGGTGCGAACGGATACGTTTGGCTCGGTGGGTCGGTCCTAAATCCGATCGTTGCTTCCCAAGATGTCCTTAGCGCGCGCTCGGATGGGGAAGGCAGCGAACGCACGAGCGTCAGAAGCGTAGCCGGTCATATAGTGAATACCATTTCAACGGATCTGCTTTTTCGCATTGAGGGGAAAGAGGGGCCGGGGAACAAGGCCAAGGTGGCCAACAAAAAGGTCGTATCCAGACAGAAGAAGGGGCGAGTGTCTAAGCTGCGAGCCGAGGGTAAGATGACCCGTAAAATGACCCCATTTCCAAAAGGAATTGGACCACCATTGCGAGTGGCGGCGACTAAATGCTGACGGGAAATATTGAAAAGGACTGGTGCGGAAACGCCGAACATCGCCTACGATAGCAAATTTTGATATGGGTAACGTGCGAGGCTGCTCAGAGTTTTATGTCTCCTAGAGGTCGAGACCAGATGCAAGACTCGAAGAGTCCTTGATGAAATACGTACCGATGGTAGCGCATAATGCCTGGTGTTCCATGCTACGCAGGTCTAGGAAGACGCGTACGCCTATGATATCGCTCCTACGACGACGAAACGGGTTTTCAGTCTCAGATGGATGGCTTCCGCCAAGATCCGGGCGATCAACAGTTCGAATTCTATGTAGCATTATTGAACAGAGAGAGTAAGCGGGTTAGTGTAACATTTTTTCTTTCCAATGAATGAGACCTGCGGGTTTATACCATGGGCGCTTTGGATGTAGTATGAGATTGTCATCGGCCAGAGAGGGCATGCTTGTGATGCCGGAGTGTGACCGACGCCAAGTGCTGGATTTTCGGGCTGTTCACCAGACACACGCGTGTGGGCCAGCTAGACCTGGGGGTTTGGCTCCTGGAGGAGCGGGGGCGCGAGCGCCAAGACTCAATACCATGGTTGCAAATGCGAGTTCGACAATCGGAGACTCCAAAAATGTTGAGAATAACTCCCACCGTGAAGTCACGACCGCACGATACAAATTCAGGATGCAGAGCTTCAAATATCTGCACTTTCCTTCTTCATCGACACATCCAAGACACGCCTTCACACGCTATCTTCCTCTATCACGTTTTCGAGTGTCCCAAATTGGCCAACTTCTTGAAAGGGATTCGCTCAAGGCACAAAAAAGATCGAGGACCATTTCGAGCTTATTGACGTCAGCTGCTTGAAACGTCGCGAGAATCCGATTCTGGACAAAGTCGTGGCAGAGATATTCTGGTGTCATAAGGTTGGCAAGGGCATCAGCACAAAGATGAATCAATCCAGCGTCTATATCGTCACCCATGGGTCTAATGTGCCAGAATCAGAACTAGGAAATGACACCTTCGAATC
Organism: Paraphaeosphaeria minitans; assembly: GCA_015832175.1. Classification (NCBI taxonomy): domain Eukaryota; kingdom Fungi; phylum Ascomycota; class Dothideomycetes; order Pleosporales; family Didymosphaeriaceae; genus Paraphaeosphaeria; species Paraphaeosphaeria minitans. The sequence goes on along the minus strand of WJXW01000019.1, from coordinate 251,142 downwards.
GAAGAGGCGTACCGTGAGCATGTATACGTCTAGAGGCTATCCCTCTCCTTATCTGCCATCATCACCATATGTCGAGTATTACCAACATCATCGCCCCGTCTGGCCATTTCGTGCCAGGAAATGGCACCTCGTATTAGCCCAGCCCGAGGAGGACCTTTCTTCACTATCTGCCTAGGTACTGTTGTTCGCCTGGGTCCTGCTTCTAGATTCGTCTATGTAGAGGAATGATTCGGGATCCTATGGTCTTGAACTTAACTCTGGGGAGCTAAACCGATCGTACCTAATAGATGAGCGTATATCACACAAACAGAAGTTCCATCGCTCATCTGCGGCGATAAGCAACGGAACAACGATGGACACGCGGTAGGGTGTAAGCATGATGGTTATCTCGACTACCACACCACTGGGTCAGCACTTCAGATAAGAACATCGTCGTCAATGACACTACTAAATAAGCTAGAGGTCTGCTGCGGTATCGTTAGAGTTCGCCATGCTGTAAGCTGTAAGATGAGAATATCGAGCATATCAGCTTATGGCGCGTGCTGTTCCCCGGCGTTTGCAACTAAGCTCGTGCACATAAATGCCTACACGTGCATGATATTGAATTGTTCGAAGCACTCCGCGCATCCAGCTAGGCTTCGATGGCGCTTCGCATGACACCCATGAACATGTACACTGCAACTACCTTCGAGGATCACTTCCCTGGCGAGCATGGATTTCGCCGCGCATACAGAGAAGCATTCGTTCTCGCCCTTGAGTTCTATTAGCCCACAGAGCAGGAAAAGAACGATAAAATCGCGCGACAAGCCGGACAACTTGCACTTGGACTGTACTGTATCGCCGCGGCCGCCACCACAGCTAATATCGTATCCGTCTCCGCTCCCGTTCCCACTTGATCCAGTGTTGGCTTCCAGCAGCTCTCTTCAATATACGTCCGCGCTCTACCAACAGCAGTTTTCCACCCAGCAGCCAATGGATATGGCGAATTGCACAGAACCCATGTGGGCGCCTTCCACCCTTGCCTATGGCTTCAAGACGGATTTTGTGGAAAGGTGCAAAACAAGCGCGACATCTTACTCGGTATATTCGAGTATCTCTGCTATACAAAATCCCTTCAAAAGCCCTTCTGAGGCCGTGTGCGTGGATGTGCAGTCCCCGCTCGAAGTCCAAATGGAGGATCTTCGCGCGAGTTTCATTAGCGCAAGCTTGTCACGCCTCACCAAGATCAAAGAAACACTAACTGCAGAGCAAAAAGCTGTAGAAGAACTGCTGGAAGTGGCTGCACTCTTGATTAGATATGGGCCTAAAAACAGGGGTTGAGATCACATTCGCTATTGCATGCGAGAGAAACTTGGGGGTGTTCCGACTTCAGGTTGATGCACGCATTGGCATTTTTGCGAGCCGTGTAGTGACACGCGCGATTACTGCAACTATTCGATCGGATTTGTATTGCAACCTTCGGTTCTAGTTTCTAGGGCGTTTTTCTGTTTTCCTATAGCGGTGTCATCCCCTTAGTATCGAGATATCCATGAATTGTTAGGCTTGCTGTTATCCCGGGATGGGAGAGTCAATGGTGTATTTGCAAGTTTATGTGGCCGGGTTCGATTATCCTTGCGCCGTGCTTCGTGATATTATAGTCCTGTACTAATATCCTGCTTTTTCGAGATTTCATAGGTCAGATCGTCGACTTTCCTGAGACTGGCGCTGAGTTCGGCAAATTTTTGCTTTCATTGCTTTGATCGCCAGCGGAACGCAAAACATGCAAAGTTTACAATATCGATGCTTTCTCTTGCCCTGATGAATCTGTGCATCGAATAAGGTGGTTCATGGATGGAGGGAGAGTATTCATCCAAGGTGCACCCGACTCTCGTAAACAAGTAGTCAGGCCGTTGCCTGCCCTCACTGGGGGTGTGGATCCAGGTGAGGTGGCATCGTCGGCATTAACACCATTGACGGGCAGGAGCCGCCTGATCATTACACCATATTGAAATAGATAATCTGATCCGATAGAGACTATCTATGGGCCCTACAAGCCGCAACACCAGAAATTTCGTGATAATCGTATTCGTATGCGTCTCTACAGCCTCATGTTCTTGGCTGATCGAACGCGTTGAGAGTATGTAAGGTCTTCTAGGAGAGGAGAAGTAGAGAACGTTTGAATGCGAAGTTCTTCACAAAAGAAATTGAAATTTCCAAGTTTTGGTGTGAAAACCCGCCGCCCTTTCCAAACCTGGTACTGTAGCGGGGTGTCAAGAGGACTTCGCTGAGTATTATCGACGTCATCCGCACGAGGGCATGGAAATACGCCGCAATCGGCGTAATCGCACATCACACTATCAAACTTGGCGCGAGAGGCTATGTGCAGAAGGTCCTGCATGAAGTCGGCATGGATAGCTGCAATGACAAAGTCGACACCCTAATGACCACTGTACACCCTGAGCCAGCGCCTCCCACACATTAGGCGTCGCCTGACCGCACTCAATGGTACCAAAAGGCCATTGAGTCCCTTGTGAATCTTATGCTGGGGACCCGCCCAGACATAGCCTACGCTGTGTTTCACTGCGACGGCTTCCACCCTATATGCTGGGGGTGAGTCTCCTCAGCAGTGCGACTTCGCTTTGGCGCAGTGGAACGCAAGAGTGAAACACGGTGATCCAGAATGTGTGACCAAATTAACGGAAAGGGCGCTCTGCGAGCATTCCGAAGAGATTTTTGTTGTCTGTAACAGCAAGCTGCTTGTGAAGGACGAGTTGCAGTGCGCTTTAGTGGCTCTGCGCGTGGTCCCGTGCGACATGAACTTGTGACCCTTGCATGCGCTGCGCGGATAAGTCACAGGGCTTATAGCCCTATAGCCACGACAAATCGCCAACTCCACATTCAGCACCTCGCACCCGTTGTCACCATGAAAGCCTCCATCGCGCCAGATACGGGTTTCGGTGGATCATGTGAACGCACGATGCATCAGAACCAGGCCCTATCTCGGGAAACTACGCCTTGCGCACTCCTCGTGGGAAAATCACCTCTGTAGCCTGCGAGGGCTGCAGGCAGCGTAAGTCGAAGGTACATCGTAGGATACAAATCGTGGCCGAACATCGGTTAATCGCTCCAAGTGTGATGGAGTACGCCCAGAATGCAACACTTGCCAGATCAAGAGTCTCCATTGTGTGTACAGTGTTGCTGAGGATGCGAAAACGACTACACAGCTGCGGGCTCATGTCACGCGGTTGGAGAAATAGAACCATGATCTGAGATCGATCTTGCGTCTCATGGCGTGGGCAGATCGTAATTCTGCTGCGCTATGGGCGAGCGAGCTGGAAAAGAATGGCTTCGCCAAGTACTCAGCGGAAGAGTTCAAAACAGCTCTTCGGGGGCCAGCTCCCTTTGACAGCTCGCAGGCATCTGGAATTCAGCCAGGACATCTTTCAGGACAGGCTGGTCTCCATAGGTCGATGAGCGAACAGTTTCAGTGTCCGTTAGACACTGTTGCTCGAACCTGAAAGGCCAAGTATAATTCCCACTTTTCCAGCGAGTGCTTGATCATGCGTAGGGTGCCAAGCCGCGTTCTGGCTGACTGACTGACCAAGTCGCCGCGGCTGGACGTGTCGATAGGCTTGGTTGCTCCGTTAAGGGCTTAACATACGAAAGTCGGAGAACTGGAGTCTGATACTCAATACAGTAAAAGATGCGAAATCATTATTAGTCGCGTGATTCCAGATGCAATTATCCAATGTAACATTATGACGACTCATCTAACGACTTAAGATCCGGCACTGTACACAGGAGCACTTCAGTCTTGTCACAAGAAATGTGACAAGGAATACTACAGGTGCGAATGCGTTAGCAACTACGCGAGATCTATCATAAATTTACAGAACTCACTCAGAAGCTCATAACCTCGACACGAATTACCGGTAGCTCAAGATCCAGTGTCGAACCGCCCATGGGGATCGGATAGCGCATTTCGTTCACGGGTGTGAATAATGTCTATCAAAATATCTGGATTGAGGGCAAAAGGTTCGAGATTCTCTCGAAGCGTCTCACGCATACCACTTTCTATGATCTGCCGAACACGGTTGGAGCTGACAGCGTCTGCTTGGTCCTTTGATGGGATGAAACGGATTGTCCCCTTAGTGGAGCCTCTTCGTAAACACACCCTAACTGCTTTAACTTCCTTTTCGTTCTCAGAGCGGACAAAGGCAATGAGATCCTCGAAATAGTTGGGATCTAGAGCCTGAGTTAACTCGGCTCGGCCCAGATTATGTTTAGGTCCACTGACTCCTGTCTAGTATCTCATGTGCGAGTAAACATATCCCGCCGCTTAGAGAAGCGACTAGTCTCTTCGCATGTTGTATCACTACCCCTTTATCACAAGTGACGGATTCCCAAGGCTCACAGTCCGTAAGCTGTTCTAGAGCATGTCGTCGGGTGGTAAAGTCCGCAGGTCTGCTAGCGTCACTAACCATGGTCTCTTCACAGCCCCAGGAATTGCAAGGAGGTCTTGAGTCTCGCTTGATGTAATCTGGTCCTGCTAATACCACAAACTTCGGATCGAATCCGTCTCCAGTGATGACATCCGTAAGACGACGACGGAAATCTCTTTCGCTACTATCATGAACCCAACGCCAATCATGAGGTCCATAACCTCGCCACAGTCGAACCCGGTCTTCCTTCGCCAAAGTGAATCTCTGTCCTAAGTGACGGCACTTTGCTTCCACGTCATCGTCATCCAACAGAAGAACAATGGCAGCAATGACATCTATATCTTGACTATTCTCGAACGCTCGGCGCAGAAGGGTTTCATGTCCACAATGGGGAGGATTAAAACTTCCAGGGAATAGGATGGTTCGGTTCGTTCGGTCACTGTTAAGTCTGGGCCTCACATGGGTCATGCCTTGGTCGAAAACCCGATCGGTAATGCCGAATCGCTGGTATTGGGTTGAATGGCAGCTTGCGATATATCTTTCAAGATCTGCAGTCTTGAAATCCATATTGTGGACGTGTCGATCCTGGTGGATTCGCGGGGAAAGTGTGAGGAGGTCGAAATCCATTCAATCCCTCCGGTCAGATGTATGATGGTCCGTGTCGAGCCTTGGACGTACCCATTAACGGGCCGAACTCAGAGAAAGGTGTGATGTTGCGTGAGTTCCTACCGTTCCCACAAATACCGATCGCTGAAGAGTGTATTCAGCAGATGTCTGATTGATTCATATCATCCTAAAATAGACCATTTTGATGCTATTCGGTCATCCTTGGTTGTGATAGGTGGGTTTGCGGTACAAGGTGAGCTGATCACAACGACTCACTTTAAGTCTCCTTATGATGCATACAGCCATCTATGGCGTGATTTCCATGTCCTCAAAAAATTCGCTGATATGCGCAAGGGCTTTGTTCCGTCACTAATATCTGACATGCGATAAGACCCCCGCATCTTCGGAAGGCTCGGAGGTTCTCTATTCTCCGTGATGAGCTATTCCAACCATAGTACCGTCGATAAACTTTGCAGCAACAGTGCAGTTTCTACTACTGTCAAAATTACCTGACTCGGAGTAGGACAAGATTATGGATCAATTCGCCTTCGGTGAACATGAATAGAATACATGTTCCTGCCACGATTAATCCCCGCCGCCTGTAAATTCTGCAAGCGGCCTTCCCAGTGCCCCTCCTGCGCGCACGAACTCCTCCCTGGGGCCGCTACGTTCCGGGCCTGACGCGTCTCGTTTAGCAATCGCGCTACCTGTTTCCCGATTTCGCCTGAGATCGCGAACCAGCTCGCATCTACCTCGTTTGTGTATGGTGTTGACGCCTTCCACCAGTTTCTATCTCCTGACTTGAAGGAGCTATATTTAATTCTACTAAATTAAAGGATTACTATCGCTATAGTTAGATAGTACGCTTTTGTTAAGAGGCCGGCTAATGCACATCTGTGCTCCGGACCAAAGATGAACGCTCAAGTGATGCTGACAGCAGGGTAATTCGTGTAAAAAGCTTTCTGAGGGGTGAAACCGCATTTGCTACAAGAGAGGGCAACGGCTTGGACACATCTAATCGAACCTTTACCACAAATGAGGGAACATCGAGAGCAAAACACAAGTGGTAAGCCGCCGCACATAAGCACGTCAGCAATAGGACGAGCCAGGCGAAACAGCATGGGCGAGTTGCGATGAATCGAGACTGATACTAACGTTGCGGTCAGCAACAATAAACGCAGAAAGACAGCAACGGCACAATAGAAATGGCAGCTAAGATGGAGGTTATGAATCAATGCAGCGCGCTGGTGGACCGAATCGCAGTACGGTTTTGGAAAATCCGCTCAAGCAGGTGTACGTCAGCGCATGCGGCTAACTCCGAGTATTGGCTTAACCCCGCCCTCCCGGGAGCGCGCATCGAAATCTGTTGCGAAATGAACATTTTGAAGCACCTTGTCAAATTTAGTTACGACATACAGTAATTGCAAGAAGTAGGGTGCTAGAAGTTCTCCATGTCATGGGGAAAGCAAAATCATACGAAATAGTGGCGTTACTCAAGATCCTGAGCGAGCCCGCGAAAGCGCATGGGATAGCAGATTGAGAATTGTGTGGGTGATCCCTACGTATAAATCTATAGCTTAAGGTCGTGGCACAATCCAGGGACTCGACGTCTTTAGCAACTTCTCTTTGCCGGCCGCTGAACGGTTCTCTTCCGGTCCAGGGACAATGCGGATCCTCATAGACGCAACAGGCTCACGGCCAATTGCATATAAAACTCCTATAGTACTATGGCCTAGTGCAGGAGGCTGGATCGACCTCGTGCTTGTTGAAGTGGGCCAGGGCTGTCGCCAGGCTCTCTGTGTCCACGGAGAATATCTGTTGATGATATGATTCGCATTTTATCCTCCAGTGATACAAACAGATACATAGGTAATTCTGATCCCAGCGGTGGTTCATCTGCTGCTACGCTGCCGTGAAGCAGCAAGCGGAGACCCCCGAATTCCGCGGAAGCCATGCGTTCTAAGATGCTTACGCTTACTGTATAGCGACTACGGACGAGTTAGGGCAAGACTTGGTGGCAGCTAGAGCACGCCCTTGTCCGGCCTGCAGAGGGCCTCCTGTAGCAATACACTGTCTCCGCCTGTCCTGCTCTTATCTATAGAGATGGTTAGCTACCCGTACCTTCCGATTTTCTTCTGCTAAGACTGTCGCTGAGTACAAAACTGTGATTATAATGATAATTCGGCATGCTCACGGCACGAGATATGAATTGAAAGAGATCTATAGCAGCTTAGGTTTACATTAACTCTTCTTGTCAATGATTAGAATGTTGGTCAGAACAGGGAAAGTGATAGATGATTACAGGTTGGCTGAGGTACAAACGTCAGTGCAATGTATTGATCCAAGCAAGGACATCATGATGAGGTTTCATGCATTCTAACTTTTTTGGAAGAGAATCATGGTCTATAACGCCCTTGGGCTTGTTGCTTACGGTTCAGTTGTTAGCATTTGTATCCGAATGACTGGTACAAAGAAGCTGCAATACAGACGAAACGCTTTCAGTTCTCTACACTCAAAAATCTTTGTGGTCGGTATACTACGTCGCAGTTCAACTCCACATAACCATGTCAGACTCGAAGAGATTTATGATCGCGTTTGGCCCCCCTGAACACTCTCAAGAACGTACCAACGAGTGGGAGCAATATTTCAAGGACAGCATTCTACCCAGGTTCGAGAGCGTGAATTGGTCGCAAGAAAAATCTGGCTGGGGACGGTTGGAATGCGCAGATAAGTCGCGTGTCTACGAGGTTCTGACTGCATATGGATGGAAAATGGGCATGAACCCTTGGGGTAGTGTTCGGTACGATCCGGTGCAGCAGAAACCGCCACAGGGTAATCATCAGACAAAGCACCTTAGGGTGACTAAAAGAAACATTAAATGGGGCAAACCGTGAGTTATCACAAGAACCCTCATCTCCTCCCCCTCCCTCTGGTGCCTGGTATCTATGCGAGGGTGTTTGAGAGTGCACGGGCTCAGGCGGGTCACAGAGGTCACGCAGGTGATGGTGAGAGGTCCAATGTAATCGAGTCGCTGCATTATTTAGTAGCGGAGTTTTGCAGGTAGCGAAGGAATCGGCGGGATAGAGAGGGATGAGAGAAGGAATTCACCGACATTGAGGTCCGTGGTAACGTTAGTGGTGCACGGACGTGAATTCGACACCCTGGCAACAAAGTTGCTCAAAAGAGCCATTAATTATGTGACCTTTTATCAACTACAAAGGAGCTCAGGTGCATCCATTTGTTGAATTGGTAGCAGAAATCCTTGATCTAATCCATTAGTTGATCTTGCCCAATGCTACAAGAGCTTATTGTACGAGACTGTAAAAGTGCAGACCTTCTTCTGCATAGGGGGTTTACATAAATACTTCATTGTTAAAACAGCCAAGGCGAAGAACAATAAATATGTCAACTTTAAATTTTCTCTTCAGAAGCAGCTTGCTGGGTACAATCTGACACAACAAGAAGTCAAGCAAGAGCTAGAAACGCTAAAAGGGACTACAAAAACCGACAAGACGGGATGGTTCAAGCGCACAGGCTAGCCAGAGTTCTTCGAGGACCGGAATCTCGTTTATCTGGTACAACAAGCCCGGGCGCCCGATCACAACAAACTCAAGATCAAGCTAGCTGCTTAGCTAGTGGAGGGACTGGTTAAGAGAAGTTTCTACGCTTCCACAAGAGACAAGGCGGTGGCTGCGGAGCGTAAAGTAGAGCGAGGTCGACGTGCGGCTGTTGGGGCGACTGCAGAACCTGGAAAGTCAGGCCGTGTACGCAAGGTACATAATAAGGGTTATTTACTTCTATTTATTAGTTCTAGGCAACAAGGAGCAGCGGTGCACAGTTGTCGAGCGGGAAGCAGCGCGGCGTCCGGCAGCGAGGAGGACAGCGAAGACGACGAGTTGGGCAGTGACGCCGATAGCGACGGCCCGCGGCTCAGTCGTATGGCACGCAGTCAGACGCAAGAAGACATGCTAAAGGCCGAACGCGAGCTCTTTACATGGACAGACAAGTAGAAATCGTGCGGGATCCAGCTGTGGGACGCACTGGATGGCGATGATAGAGCAGCTCAGACAGAGGCGCTCCTTGCGTCGATTAGCTCATTTGTCTTCATAACATATCACCCCGTAGCGCTGTCTACTGGTCTGATTCAGTTTCTGGTGGTGCTTGGGTACGATACAGACACAGACCGCTTGCAGGCCGCGACGAACTACTCGTACACGCTGGCGGGGATGGTGTCCGCGTACAGGTGGTTGCAGTTGAGAAGCTGCTCCCAGGCTCACAGCGCAGCACACAGACAGAGCAGGACCGTGATTGTTTTCTAGAGATCCGGCACAAGTATCTGGAGGACGGCTCATTCAGCCAGATGAGCGAGATGATTAGCATGCTTGCGTACGACGAGCATGTTGGATTAAACGCTGGTAACTCAGGCAACGCACACTTATCTCCGATAGAATGGCATTTTATCTAGACGGCCGACTGATTGCTATTAGCCGCTTCCGCAAGATGGCGCAGGACTTGCTCGCTCAAATTGATCAGATGCTGTGGGAGCTGTGCTGGGTGGACAAGGAGGAAGCCCGTGTTGTAGCTGATCTTCAGCAAGTAGTCGACGTTTGCATTCCCCTTGAGAGGCAGATGTGGAAACAGCGTTCCGAACGACCAGATCGTACACAAACGATGGAAATTGGAATGCCGCTTGGCTATTCTGGGCTTAGTGTGGAACAGCTCACAGCGTCATCCCTTAGCATGCTTGACGTGGTTGCAGCATTGTCTCCCTACATGTTCTGACACTGCCGCTACCGGCGCTCTGACGGCCAAAAGTGTCATCGCTCGCTACAACCAATTCCGACGCTAGCGACCAGCAGCACCGTCATCGCAGTCGTCAACGCTGACGCCGACGCCGACGGCTGTCAATGGCAGAGCTGTTGATGTCTCCATGCAGCCATCCCACGCAGAATATACTGATGCCGATTGACGTTCGGCATCGTCAATGCCGACAGTATTTACGCCAGTAAAATTCCCTACACCAGGCCTCGCAGCCTCTAAAAGGCAAAACGCCTCCTTCTTCCGGCTGTTGCTTACTCAGGTGATTACATGAGATCTTTGGGTATCGTAGCTGCGCTGCAAGCGTAGCCGCTGAGAACAGGCTTGATAGTGGACGTTTGGCCTTTCGAGGCTTGCCAACCACGCATATAGGTGAAGAGAGTGTAGTTTCTCTGGGAGATTGCTCTTACTCTGCGATAATGTTCGAAATCGTACCTTTGCCCCGCCTGAATTTCAAATGTTTTATCTCGATGACAAGATAAGCCAAGCTTCTGACGCTTTTGCGGTGCTGACACTGGTGCTGACGGTCAGCGCTTTCTCGATGATAAGCTGTGACGACCCTCTGACGCTTTCGTTGACCGTCAGAATGCTGTCGTTGTTGTCGTGCTCCCGTTGGTCCCATGTGCTCAACCTTTCAGTTCGCTGCCATGTAGGTAGGGCCCTAGGCGTGAAAATCCGTGTGAAGGCGGGTTTCATAGTATGACTGTGATCTGACAATATTTACTGTTGACCATGAATTTCAAAATCGTTTACTGGAGAATCTGAACTAGAAAGTTGTGAAAGAGTTCAGTAGAGACATAATTCTTATAGAAGCAGACCATGGTTAGAACAATCGAGGGAGGGATAATTAGTGCGTTTATATGGAAGCACGCCGAAAACATTGCGGCCAGCGCTGCCATTACAAAGTCTACTACAAAAAATCCACCTCAATTGTTCAAGTTAAGATGAGTCTCAAACACTGTGTCTTTTCTTCTACTTCGCCGCTTTCTTTTTCTTGAGCTTTTGCTTTTCCTTGAGCGCTTTCCTTGCGTCCAACTCTTTTCTTGCCTTTGATACTCTCTTCGTCCTTGAAACTTTCTTGGCTCCTCTGTCCAGCATTACCTTAGAAAGCTTTACATCAAGTTCGTTCGATCTCACGTTCGTCGCTTGAATTTGCTGCTGGAAGCTTTGGCTCGCGTATGTCAACACCAAACACTCAAATTGGAGTTGAGCATGTACCCCATCTGACTCGAACTCACTTAGGTGTAGTTTGAGATAAGAAGGCCCACTCATCCTCCTGGGGAGACACTTCTTGCGATAGAGGAATGTCTAAGGACGAGGCGAAAGTTTCAACATGAGCATCCGAAGTTGCTGTTTCCATGGGATCTACGACGATCGCATCGAAATTATGTTCTCAGAATCGAGTTGTCCTGTATCGAAGTCAACATAGAAGGGTAATAGATAGCTTCAATGATGCTCACCACTCAATTTTCGATCTTCAGCTGAAGTGTGGCCCTCGATTGCGGCACCTGTGGAGAAAATATCGCTTCCTGATTGATGTTAATGTGGAAATCTTCCGTAGATTGAATTTTTTACTTCCCTTTGTAGTGAAGTGACGGATGCTCCTGCACGCTTTTCAACTCCCTCAGCCCATTCTCGAGAACCTTGAGCTTTTCACAGCAGCGCTCTCTTTCTACTGACGACTCTTCATCCTCAGCAGCTAGTGTGGCTACCATCTCGTCTTTGATGTCCAGTACGTTCTCGGGGCAGAATAGGGCTGGGAGGCGCTCAAAAATACGTGCTTTGACGGCAAGGACACTGAAATCATCGACGAACTTCTTCAGTGCCACCTATTGGTGTGAGCAAAATGTACTTTGTGGGACAGTATGGTCTGTCTTACCTTGTAATAGGCTTGCATGAAGTCTGTAGCAGTAGAACTGGCATAGATGTTCATGTCTGCTTCAGTCTTTGTCACGAGAAGCTTGGTCGAGCTGTCAACGTTCACACTGAGCTTAACCGTCCCAAGGTTCGTATAATCGTCACCGAAAAATCGTTCCAGTGTTTTCTTGATCTCGCGCATACGACGTCCCGCTTGCGCTTTCTGGACATTATCTGTAAGATAGTGATTGTATGTGATAAGGTGTCTAGTATCATGGGGCTTAAGAAGCTCAATGACCTTCTCTTGTAATTCCTTCTCCAAACGGTCTAATTTGGGGTAGATGATGCACATCAAGATAGCTTCTCGCGTAGAAGGATTGCATACATGTGACAGTGCCGCATACAACACGTGACGGACAGCATGCACAACCTCTTCCATTGTTTCCTTGACCAAACGTGTCCAGGGCTTACGCTGTTTGAGAAAACGTTGTCCAATGATGAGCGGTCCGAATGTTCCTGGTAGTTCGCGTCCCCTACTCCGCGATAGAAGCGTGTTCACTTTGTGATATAGTCTTCTCGGGAAATTTGACGAGGGTACTGTGTAGAAACTTGGTCAACGATGTCATACGTATGACCTTGCTCGCGCATCGTATCCGCAAACTTGGTCAGAACATTCCGCAGATTAGCTCTTAGACGTTTTTGATATCCCTCATGGGTGGAAGCATCCCCAAAGAACGAGTCAGAGTATTCTCCGTCAGCGGCGGCTATGATAAGGTAGGTGAAAGATTGGCTGACTGTGAGAAGATGGCGTTTTTGTTCTTGCACAGTAGCTCTAGGTGTCCCTAAGGCTTCCAACTTTCTCGTACAGTCACAGATCCCGCCCTGAATCTGAGAAAGAACATCAGGTAGTTGTACTAGGATTTGGTCTCTGAGAATCTTGCTGAGACGAGACTTCAAGCTGTGCAGTCCAACTTGGGAGGAGTTCAAGGATCCCCAGGCACCAGAAGAGAAGAACAGCTTTTCAGTACGGTTCCGCTCCTGCAAAGACGAGTTCCTCGTAGTATAATCGCGGTTGCGGAGGACATGCCATCCAAGCTTGAATTTGACTTCCTTGTTCTGCGCAAGCTCAATGTAGAAGGACTCACTGCCACAGCCTTCGTGCAAAGTGTCGGGCTTAGTAATCAAGCCTAGGGTACGTACACCTCTCGGATCAATCTGGCGGGAGTATCTCGTACTCGACTGATTGTTGAAGTCGTTCTTGGCGGATACCACGGCGAGTATGATGTCCGCGGACTTCTCATATATCGGAGAACGAGGGATTTGACTGTGTCGCTGTCGGAGTCGGATTGCGAACGGCTGCCTGCTTCGAACAATCCAGGCAGATCGACAAGGGTCAAATGTGGTTGTTCCGGGCCGGAGAGTTCCAGTCGAAGAATGTCCGAGCTGAAAACCTTCGTGTCATCATTGATCCCCATGCACTTCTTCGCCGACTCGATGACATCTCCTAGGTCAAGATCCTCCGCAGAAACGGAGACGTTGAAGTTTAGCAGCCTCGCTATTTCGGCGTCTGTCCGATTTTCCTCTGATCCAGGGACAATGCGTATCCTGATAGGTGCGACAGGGCCACGGCGAAGTATCAATTCAGTCGCGAATCTTGTGCAGAGGTTGTCCTTGCTGGGAAAAAGCATCCCCGATATTGCTTCAAGGACTGAGCTCTTGCCAGAGGATTGTTCTCCGCATACTACGATCTCTGGAAGATCGACATACCGACTAATTCCTTGTGAGCGGAGATTATCGACAACGTCTAAAAGGCTTCGTGTGTCGTTAGACTGGAGAGAAGCGCTCTCCCCACCATTAGGACTGCCCTTAGCCATGATGACAGAGCCGAGACCAAGTTAGCGCCAGAGAAACTCTGCTTGAAGGGTTGCTGAGTTTGGTATATGACATTCCTTTCGCAATGTCTGGACCTGATCTCGCAAAGCTCCCGCCTCCTGAGCGTCGCGAAGCAAGGGATTCAGAACAAAGTTAAGTGCCTCGCTAGTACGGTCATCGAATTGTAGACTTCTATTTTGTGCATAGGGTAAAAATAAATGCTCGACAGTGTAGTCATAGCGGACCCTGAAGAACTTTTGAGACACTTTGTACTCTGCGAGCTCATCGTGTGCATTCTTTAGTCCATCGTTTTCTTTCTGTATGCGGCCGAAGTGTTGTTTTAGCTCTTTGTATTGGCAGCCCTGTGCTTGTGACTCAAGGTAGCACTGCAAGAGCTTGGATTCTAGGCCACGGATGATGTCCTCCAATTCTCTCACTCTACACTGTATCTCCCCCTGATTGGGCTTGCGCGAGCGTCGTTGAACTTGCTGCCAGTCGCCTTTTGCTTCGTTTTTGTTGAGTGGCCGCTGCACTGTGCTCATATGGGCCGCATGATTTCGCGAGTGGTCTCCAGTATCCATGCTCGGTCTGCTATCGCCTTCCGGAGAGGATAATGTGGCACTACTTAGCTGCTTCGACTCTCCCATTGTCAGGCCGAACTAATACGCCCTTATAAGCTATATTCTTTGGTTATCAACATTCAACTTACGGTGTTCTTCAGAACTTCAACCAATCTTTTCAGAGTAATCATGCTCACTGGCTCCGTGCGTGCTGATCGTTGGTGATTGACATTCGGGGGAATGAATTTCCAGGGGTGGAGAGTTTTAGATAACTATGTTTGTTGCATGAAAAGCGGTCGCATCCGCATTCCAAGTTTTGTTGATGCGCGAAGAAATGTACCACACATTCGACGCTTGCTCAAATAGCCTCTCTCGCCAAGGTCCACTTTTCAGTACCACACAACCGAATAACCGCACAACCGCACAACCGCCCATCGTTAGAAACAGCTAACAAACTCATGATGAAGGAGAATCGTCTGGTGCTGGGTCTAGATTATGGCACCACTTACACAGGTGAGTAGAGTTTTGGTTGTCTATAGAGTGACGGGCTGACCATGTAGGCGTGTCCTATTGGGAAACATCCGACACAGGCCTAAATGAAAATCATATCGAGGTTATCAACAACTGGCCATCTCGCCATACCAAGATTGGTACAAAGGAGAAGGTCCCCAGTGAGATTGCCTACATGCCTGACGGCGCGCAATGGGGATCGCTCATACCCCCACATGTAACGAGGCACATGTGGACAAAACTCCAGCTTGATAGCCCGCAGACTGGTGAAGCGGCTGAAATCATCAAAGAACAACAGCTCGCCGCCCAATCACTCAACAAGCAGCCTATCGACATAATTGCCGACTTCTTGCAGCACGTGAAAGACCATGTTCTGAAAACGCTTGACGAGGAATACGGACGCGAGGTATGGACCACCCTACCTATCGCGCTAGTGTTAACTGTCCCAGCCATGTGGTCTGATGCCGCAAAGGATCGCACATTGCAAGCAGTGCTTCAGGCCGGCTTCAACAACACGTACTTCCCAACCCTAAAAAGAAGTCTCTTAGCCACAGAACCCGAAGCCGCTGCGATATACACCATTAAAACCCTTCGTGGTACTACTCAAGGTCAGCGACTCGCCGTTGGTGATGGCTTTGTCATCTGCGACATGGGCGGTGGCACTGTCGACCTGATCTCCTTCCGTGTTGCCGAACTTCAACCGACCGTTGTTGAAGAAGCAACTTTAGGAGCTGGTGATCAATGCGGCGGCAGTTTCATCGACCGAGCATTCATTCAGTGGTTAGAGCGTTGACTTGGTGCAACTCACTTTCTCAAGATTGCTGGATGTCACAGTGAAGACATACCGCGCACTTCACTGACGCCAAAGTTGGGTAGGATGGTTGAAGACTTCATCCTGGAGGCTAAAACAGGATTCTCAGGCAAGGAGACATACTTCCTGAGACTACCATCTCCTCTTAACGCTATGGACGAGGACACAGCTCGAGGCATCTCTGACGGAGAAATTGTAATCACACCGGAAGACATGGTCGACATGTTCGAACTGCCCATTAGAAAGACATGCGACCTTATTGATGGCCAGATAAAGCAGGCACAGCAGACTAGCAAAATCAAGCTCCAATATCTATTCATGGTTGGTTACTTCCCCGAGTCACCATATGTGTACAGCAAGATCAAAGAATATGTTGAGACGAAAGGTCTGAAAACATTCCGGCCTGCGTATGCTTGGTCCGCAGTTGTTTGCGGCGCAGCTGCTAAGGGTCTCGAAGGCGACGGCTGTCTGCCCATTCGCAACCGGAAGTGTCGAAGACATTACGGTACGGCCTGCTATAAGCCATTCGTCAAAGGTATAAACAGAGAGGCGGATTCGTTTGTCTGCTCAGTCAGTGGGTTGAAGAGGGGCGGAAACCAGATTGGCTGGCATTTGAAAAAAGGTCAAGACTTGTCAACATCTGCATTGCCTCACGCAAGCTTACCCATGTACGCCTCTTTCTGGCCCCGTGAGAAGAAATTTGTGGAAGTATTGCTTTGCGCCACTGATGCTGACAACCCTCCGTCCCGTCGGAATAGTGTAGGCCATACTGCGTTGTTGTTAGAGTCACATTGCTGATAAAGACAGGATGTTTACGAGGTCGCCGAGCTTACGGTTGATCTGACTGGGGTACCTAAACAAAAGTTCTTGTCGCTTCGAAACGGAGCAAATCAAACATATTATGACGTCCATTTTCAGGTTGAGGTGTCTGCAACGTCAGCCCTAGAGTACGCTGTATCTTTTGACGGGGCTCGGTATGGATCCATCACTGCGAGCTACACGTAACAATCTCACATTGTTCTACGAACAATTCAGTGCATCGGTTCGCTTTCCCTATCCCTATCTCCCTGGGGCTGCAGCATACCTGGCCTCCTATATCTCGTTTAGGAATCGCGTGCAAATCTGCCCCTATCTGTTTCCTATCTCCCTCCGCTACGCATCAGACCTACTGCGTCTTGTTTAGGAATCGCGCGCAAATCTGCCGCTATCTGTTTCCCGTTTTTTGCCTAAGTTCGAGGTGACTGGCAGATCGAATCTCGTGCGATCTGGGCTACGGCCAACAAGGGCTGAGAGGGGATTCTGCTCAGACCTTCCGAGTTGAAACGTGTCATGCGAGGGTGCTGCAGGTTGGGCCTGACAAAATCCCGGACGTGTGAAAGCAAGCTTTGCCATGTCGCAAGCTCGAAGCGCGCGGCGTACGTTTTTGGTGTGCGTATCTGGGTACTCACGAAGATAGTGACTTATGGTTGCGCTGGCGAAATCCTTTGCATGGCATCGCACAAAGTCTAAGAGCTGCTGAAGGACGATAGCCTGTTCACCTCATCGCACCGGACGCGTCTGACGCGACGTAACGCGCGGTGAACGCGTCCAGCGTCAGTCTAGCACTAGTCTACAAGGAACATGTAATGAAGCGGCTGAGTCTTTTCTAGCATATATCTTAGCGCGAATATATCATCCCTAACAAAACAACACTGCTACCGAAATATTAGCGTGTTTTGTCTCTTTCGAGTACTCAGGCTGCAGATCGTTAAGCCTACACTGTGATCACGTTTCCATGTTATAGGAAGCGTTATCGTTATAAGCAATATCGGTAAGATTTTTGCAGGGATCTTGTTCAGCGCTGCTGTCATCAAGATCATGATACCGCTTAGCCGCTCAAAAGTAATGTGCTTACAGTACTGCGGCTGTGTCTTTAAACCCGGCTTCGTAGTAATAGTGTCCTACCGAACTGGAATCGAATGCTATAGGGCGGATTCACGCTGTGCCTCAATGGGATAGGTTTGGGGCAGATACGTGGGACAGGTTTGCGCCACACCTTTCTAGGAAGATTCAGGGGCAGAATCGTAAAGCATCATTTACTAAGTTGGGTTAGGGAGGAAAACTACATGGAGTGCTGTAGAGCCGTCTTTGTTTCTAGCATTAGGATTTGCCCCTTTGTTAAGTAGTTATTCCACCATATCAGTTCTGCCTTCGTGTATGGCTGCGGATAGTAGCGTGAAGCCATTATCGTCTCTAGGCTTGTTGATGTCTGCCCCCTTCGCAAGCAGTAATTTGACCATAGGTCCACTACCATTGTGGATGGCTTTGAATAGTGCCCTGCTATCGTCTTCGCCTCTGACATCGAAGTCTACCCCTTTTGTTAAGAGCCAACTTGCCAAAGCTGGGTGGTTATGATCGGTTGCTGCGTTGAGTGCGGTGTCACCCTGATCGTCTCTAGCATTGATCTCTGCATTTTCCTTAACCAGCATCTTCACGATGCGCTCGTGGCCCTCAGTAGATGCTGCGTGTAGTGGGGTGCGACCTTTTTCGTTTACAAAATTGACGTCTGCCCCGTTCCTGAGCAAACTGTTTATTGTACTTTGAGAGCCTTCAGCGCATGCCTCGTAGAGAAGAATGTCGGTCTGTTTCTCGAGCGCCGACTTTATTGCTTTGCAACCCACCTTTGCTTTGACTGTGCGTCTACCCCGACGATAATCGCCTTCTGGCAGGTCCTAGTATGAGGGTTCTCGAGTATGGCCGAGTTCAAAAAGTACAAGGTGTTACTTCGACAGCAAACGAATTGTTGGAGACATTATTGAAGAAGGCTCTTAACAAAACCCTTTGCGAGTGAGAGTTTCGGAGAAGCTGTCTATATGTGGATCAGCGATCAGCTGCTTACAGCAAGTTTCTGTAAGCAGATGACTGCTGACCGTGTAAGCGTCTTCAAACTCAATAGCCAGACATACGTACCCCCAGAACTACAACACAATATTCCCGATGGCTCATGATGCCAATCTCGATATCATGTAGGTGGTTTTTAATCGCTCAGAGGATAGGCGCCGTGGTAAAAGGACGCGAAGGGTGCTCTACTAGGATCCAATCGATGCTCCTTATATCAGTAAGGGCCGCTGTAAGTGTTTTGGTCAACCGGGGTCAGGAACATGAAAAATGTATGGGTCCTTCGGTCAATGATATCAATCTGCTAACTATGCGTCATCATAATCAGCACGAGAGTAGAATGTCTTTGCGCTGCCCGCACTAGCCCGACTGAGACCTGGAACAAAATGTCACGCACTGGACTGTACCTATCCTACTCTGCGTAACGATCGGGAGCACGACTACAGATCTGCGCTAACAGATTATCCTCTGGGTTGAAATTCCATTGGTCTGACTTCGCATGCTCACGCTTACGCTTGTAGTGTTCCTCTAAGCCTAGCTGGGGGTCTCCTCAACAAAGTTTCGTCGCGTGACCAGGACTCAGATAGCTAGCTGAATCGCACCCGCCAGTTTTATCGATTGGTATCCTAAGTGCGAAACTTTTTTCGATGATCTGGGCTACACCCTAACCTGGAATCTAAGTCACCACTCACTTCGCAATCCCCAACTTCTCCCGATCAATTACAGCCCCTTTCTTCTTCCTCAAATTCCCCTCCAACAACGCCATCGCCTCCTCCAACCCCATACTCTGCTTCACATCCCTCTCCTCCTCATCAGTCCATTTCTCACTCTTGTCGACTATGCACCCCTTCACCCTCAACATCGCCCTAGCAAGCGGCACCATCTCCGCAAAGCTCTCCACAAGCGGAATCCCATACCTCTCACATGCAAGATGCACGTTCCAATACTCCCCGTTACAGCACACAACCACCTTCCCGCTGTGCTAAAGTTTCGGGGTGGATCTCTTTATACCGGTAAGCGATCTACAAAAAACAAGAGTAACGAGTTCTCCAACACCTTCCTGCAACCGCTCGCTGATTGCAAGACTGTAGATCTGAATCATCTAGAATCTGGTAAGCCAATTCGCGTACGAGGCGACAGCAACAATGTTTCCCTTCTAGTCCTTCTACCTGCACATCATCCGAGTGATCACCGGATTCGATCACGCGATATTGTGCAATTGCGCGCTGCTATTGTTTAATTCGATAAATCTTTGTTTTCCTTCCTTGAAATTTTCCTAGAACGCGGTAGCAAACCTTAAGATGGTCTAAATCGACCGCAGGTATCGTAAAAGATTGGGAGATGGCTGCTGTCGTAGCGAACGTGGCAACGTCAGGCCTAATCGAGAAGCATCTGTAAAATGCTTAATATTTTCAGCTTTCAGCATGCGTCGCAGTCGAGGCAGGTATATACTAGAATACGATCGCTGGACGGGTGAAATCAGTGCTCACTAATGCATTCTCTACAGTCCGGCATGACCTATAAAATCTCGCGGAGTAAGAACTTCAAGATGCCGCCTGCATATGCAGATTCCTTAGGGAAGAATTTTCCTGTCTTGATCGTATATTCCCTCAGTTCGTCCAAGCACGTGAACAATTCTACGTTTCGCCCTGAAGTATCCACCAGATCGACAAGATTCACATGAATATCTTTGATTTTCTACCATCATGAGAAAAAGGTGAGCCGCACAGTGTAAGGGTACATACCTCTTAGATTCTGAAATAGTTGCAGGCAAGGGCTCGATGCAGACGGCTATACAGAGCTTATGCCAGTTCTCAAGATCAGTCACATCGGTTCCATAGAGGCTGTTGAATCGAATGACCATGGCATCTTTGAACGCTTGACGTGCTTCCTCGCGTTCTTCATCGTCTCGATCCCAAGCGAAGAAGTCGCTCATGCGGTAGAATTCTTCCGCCACGCCTCGTTTTTCATCGTACGCGAAACTCGGGTATCGCAAGAAGAACTTGGCGATTGCATCCAAATCCTGTTGGGTTCTGATTCGTCTATTCCCGAACGGCTCTGACTTCTTGTTGCCCTTTACAACAATGGCAAGTATAGAGTAAGCTACAAGCCGAGAAATGGAACGATTCGCGCCACTTGAAAGACTCACTTTTCTGCCGTACCGGTGGTGAATCTGATTGTTCAAGTCCCCATCATGCAAAAATCTGCAGCTTGTCCCGTACGAACAAAAGCCTGAGCTTTGAAATTGATAGCAGATAGCTTTACGAATGTAGGGCATCCTGAATGGTGTTGTTGAAGCGTTCTACAGGTGCAGTATATAGCAATAGGGTGCCGCTTAAGCTGGAAATGAGCTTGATAAGTTGTTTGTTCTTGGTGGCGTGTGACCCGCCATCACTGCGGTGTAACTTTGATACCGGCGGCATGTGCCCGTCATGCCATTCTTCGACGACTGCGACGTTACAAAAACTTGATCGGAATGTGCCTTGAGGTACTGGCATGCAAACCACAACCATCTCTCCTTGGTACTAGATTCGCTTACCACACAGGCCATAGAAGTTTGGACGCTACACTTATATCTGCTTCTGTTATATTATAATCACAAGCAGGATTGACTAGGTGATTATAATAAAGTCAGAGAGCCACCAAGACAGTCACGGGTGGCTGTGGTTAGTTATGGCTCCAAATAGGAATCAGCTTTTCTCCAAACGAACAGCAAGATCTTGTGAGCTGATCCTCCGCACTGCCAGACCTGAACTAGCCAGTTCATGCGGGATACAACTCACTAATCTCGAACCCTCAACGGATGGCGCACTTAAGTGCAGCGATCCAGTTATCTATTATGGCGCGCCCACAACAGCTTAGCGGAGAGCCCCGCACGGAACTGGGTTGATCCTTGACTTAGCATTAGCTGGATATCTTGGAACGCTTCGTTAGTCGAAACCTACGTGGAACAAGTGGCAACGATATGCAAGAGGCGATTGCCAAAAAGCAGAACCCGATGCCCACTCGACCGTCTTGTGGGTCGATGGCATGGCCTGCCAGCGATGCCAGAGGCCGTACAAAAAAGTAGGTTTGCAACGTAGATTGGATTAGATTCGCCCACGGCGAGATGTCGTCCCCCTCGAGGGCAATCTTGAGGTCCGTTAGATGATCCAATGCAGCCGTCGCGAGCGGGAGGACCGTGAAACCGACAAAGGCCCCATCCGCCAGGAGGACGTTGCTGGGTCCCGAGTGAAGGCCGAGTGCCTGATCCGGCAGATCCCCTCCGAGATGAACGGCGCCTGCCTTTAGTGCACTGAGACAGATGAGCAGAGCCACCCATTCTCGAGCTGCAGCGATGCTGTTGGTTTTCTGCGTGGAGGCGCGGTCACCTTCCACCCTACGCCTGCGTCTTGCAGCTCCCCAGGTTTCAAAATAGTAGCTGAAGCCGGCGTGTAAACAAAGGAACAGAGGTACACCCTGTGAAATCCACTGGCTGTCACCTATGGTCCTGGTCAGCAACAGCAGCCCACATCCTAATCTATACTTACTGTCGATGTTCGGAGCTGATGCTAAAATCAGAACTCCGCTAACGCTCAACAACCGAGGAAAGATCGCCGACTCGGCCCACATATCGACACCGGGCATCCGAGCATGCAGGCCCTGAAGGATGAGACACGAGGCTCCCATGGCCAATGTCTTTGCGTACACACTTCCGACTAGGAATTTGTTCGCGGTCGAAGGCTTATTCTCTCTTAAGACACGAACGGTGAGTGCCATCTCTGCGCAAGGCGCCGTTACAAGGGGTACGTTCCGGAGCAAGAAAGCCATAAGTCTGCTTGATCCAGAGAGTCGTCTCATACGAAGAGTGAGGATTGAGATGCAGTCCGCCACGAGTCCAACCTTGATCAAGACTAACACCAAAGACAGAAAAGGATCGGTGCGGCCCGATCTAAGCAGCTCGACGACGACAAGGACCATGAGTAGCTGCGAGATGAGGACGCGGTGAAATGGGGAAATGCCTTGACACATGGCTTCCAGTGCGCGCCAAGCTGATCTTGCGAGCTGTCCGATCGAGGCTATTGACCAAGGAGTGGGGTCGTCCAGAGAGGGCGGTGGTGGGGACAGGTATCGGCAGTACGGCATTTTGGCGTTCACCGACGGTATGATATGAACGTTTACAAGAAGCGCGGAATCTTGAATCGAAGCGTTGTATTCTTCGATGGACGCTGCTTCAATGGAAGCGGAGTTCATAGGGATAGCGAGCACAGATGGTTCGTGGACGCGGACGAAATATGAGCGACTCGATGTACGGGTCGGCGCATGTGCGCAGCCCTCTCGGACGCACTTTAAGTCTGCCGGTTCTTGCAAACGACAAGGGGTTTGGCCTACGCCAGCCATTCATAGCCCTCGTACCGATATTGTACTGAACTGCCCTTCCGAATCATCGGTTGTCAAAGCATCAAAGCTTCTAGATCTATGGAGTGAAGATACGAGAGAGGCAATGGCAGTCTTGTGCTGACCTTTTGCTCAGCGGAGTGAGCGGACTCTCTGGACGCTCACAACGGCAGCACTGTCGGCCATCACGCGTTAGCGTCATCGATGACGTTGTAGAAGCGACGCCTCACTGGAAATGACTGAGTGGTGGAAGCCGTGTCTTCGTGTGCAATAAAGTCCATCGATAAGCGATTGTCTAGCGAGAGCGCGATGAAGCACAGACTTACACTGGCACTATGTGTCGCATGTTGCTAAATGCACAACGGGTGTAATTTAAAAAGCAGAAACCCAGAGGATGACATATGCTTATTAGCGAGAATGCTGAGGTGTGTGTTGACAAAGACACAAGGGAGCGACGCTCATGCGGCTGCTGGCACGCGCGAATTGAAGACCGAAGGTCCATAAGCTGCTCAGAGGCGAACTGATTACGCTTACAGTACCCCAAGTGCAGATGTGAGGAATTTGGCTCTATACTGCTTATGCTGCTCTCACACACCGGATAAGTAATTTGTGTTCCACGCCGCTGACGCTGCTGTCATCGATTGCTGCCGATGATGCTGGCCGCACTCGTGGCGCTATCCATGCAAGTCTTCATCCTTCCAAATGCCGGTGACACGTACTAGTTTGTCACTGCATACAGCGCACGAAAGTTATATGTTACATACGGCTTATAGTGCCGACAAGCGACAAGTGAAGACAGGCTCGAGGCTGCCATCTGCTGCTCACGCTGCTGCTGTCATCCCCAGTCCTCTTGTCCAGCATCATACCTGTTCGCGCCATGCTTAACGGTTGGTAGATGATTGAACAATCGAACAGTCGCCGGCTCGATCGCCGGACCCGCCCGCATCTGTCCCCACAATGAGTTTGAAACGAAACGCATCGTTGAGCCAGTATATGATTGAGTTTTAATATGCCCTGCCGATCTTGCTATGCTTACCGGCCCTACAAGTGGTAGCCTAATTGCATCAGCGCTCCCGCTGTACCAGCGACTAAGATTGGTAGCTTGCGAAGCATCCTTGATCATGATAGCGCATGCACAAGCTTCGATCGTGGATGGTCATCCTATCCTTTGCTTGAGCAGTGTCGCTTGGTCGCTCGATGACAGGGGCCAGCAGGTCGTTTCTTACTCGTGGAGCGATTGTAGCCCAAGCCAGTATGGCTGAGGCTTGCCCATTCCAGATTCTGCTGTTTTATCAGAGTTTCGATTGATACAGGAGACGCGCTGATGTGGTAGTCGCGCGTACCCGAAAACCTCAGGCGCACGTCTAGTGGATCTTCGAGATCTCGAACGCGGAAAGAGACAGGTTTGTTAAAATTTCCTGTGTGATCAAACGAGGTTGCTGTGGGCTTTATCTCCCGGGTCGTTCGCTTCTGGGTCAGGAAGCGGGCACCCATGGCGTCAAGCTTCTGCATGAGTTCCGGAAACACAGGCTTGGTGACGGGAATGCGGCACAATATGCGGCCGTAGCAAGTATAGTATCCGTTCTCATATATAGGCATACACCGTAGCTCAAAATAGAAGCTGGAGGCCAGAATGGCCCGCACCAGATCGTGCAGAGCCGGGTCGGATGCAAAGAGTGCCCAGGCCGACTTGGCGAAGTCGTCCATGGCTCCAACATCCGCCAGATCAGGCAGCTCGTCCTCCAAAGCGAGGTTGAACCGGCGGAGCCATCCATCCATATCGGCGGTCCCATCCGGTGCCGTTGCAGCCATCATGTGGCGCATGCTGGCGAACTTCTTATCTCCATCGAAGTTCTCGCTCCAGTAGTGCTTGAATGTTTGCAGAAGAGAATTGTTGCCAAAGAGGAAGCTGCCTTTGCCTGCGGTGCCGGTGGCCCGGCTTGCTCTGCTCACCCCTGTGCCAACAGAGACGAATTGGTCGGGGCGCCGCTGCTCAGGCGCCATCCTCTGCAACTCTTGCATTGCGAGCATGCAAGGATTATTATCGCTTACGCCGCCATCGAAGAATGTTCCCTGGCCGCGCATCCCGTGCATAGTAAAAAACCTGTGTCTGTGAGGAGGGTGTGAACGACGCATCTGGGCTACTTACATTGGAGCTGCCGATGCACATCGTAAACTACACCATTGCGTGAGCAGCTGCTTCTCGAAAGTCACGTAGTCACTTACGCATCCTTGGTCTGGATCTGGTCCAGAGCCGTGTCAGAATGAAGAAACCTATACGTCGTGCTCCCATCGCAGCCGTTGGGGTCTCGCCCTCGAGCGGCCCCGTTATAGCTCGTCACAAGGCAAGTTTCCGAAGTGTCGGCGTCGACGATAGGGAAGCCGGTGCGCGCCCCGATCGAGGTCATGTACGGATGATCAAGCACGGTAGCGTTTCCGAACAGGTCCGAAAGAGCGCCATCTAGGTACCGTATGTCCTAGCTGGAGATTTGCCGTTTCGATACGAGACCACGAGCGCCAGCAGCGAGACGGCCACGCCGACGCCGATGCGGCTGCGTCCGCGGAATACGCGCGCGGACAAGTGCTTGAACAAGTCGGAGACTTCGCTCACCTTCATTCCAAGCCCGTAGAGGGCCAAGTTCACCATGGAACCTGGCAACGGTGAGTCAGCGGTAGAAAAGCTCGTGGGGACTGGGTACGTACCTGAACTCGTTCCGTAACTGAGGTCAAAGTGCTCTTGGACAGGCATGTCGAGGCCGATGGCTTGCTCGAGCGCGCGAAGGAACTGAATGGGGATTACGGCACGGATGCCGCCGCCGTCAATGGACAGGACTCGAAAGCCTGCAGTCACCGGCTTAACTCGTAGAGCTACCTTGCATGGCAGTTCGCAGATCGGACAGTGGTCAAATACGTACAGATGAGGATCCGTATCGAAACGACGCCCCAGCGCTTTGCAGCACTCCTCGCAGAGCATATGGCCACATGGGAATTTGTGCTCCGGCGCCCTTTGGAGGCATGCGAGGCACGACTTATACGTCTTGAGCCGAGAGAGCCAGGAGCGACACTGGCTCAGCAACTCCGAGCGCCCTCCACTGCCCAGCTTGAAGTATCTGCTTTTCGCTACGAAGTGTTGTTCAATAAGGGATACAGCCCCAGTTCGAAGTACCAGCACCGAGCGATCCGCCTGTCCAGGGTATTCCAATGACTTGTTCTCTGTTGCAGCTATACAGATCCTTTTGTGATGGGCTGCAAACACGTCCTCGGGGTCGAAATCTTACGCAAATTAGCAGATGGAGACTGATCGCAGACGCAACACTGACGGTGCACGTCGTAGGCGTAGTTGTCCAACGCGAGGCATCCCGCGATGAACGGCGCTGTGAATGCTGCCATGTCTTCTTATGTGTCTACGTTCGTCAGCAAGTCAGCTAGATGTATGGGCAAGCTTCGCGGTACAGGCCTGTGCAGGCGTGATGCGGCGAGTATGTCAAAGTGTGCTTCGCCTGTGCTGGCAAAGTGGTCACAAGCATGGCGAAACAGACGGTCAAAGTGGACAGCATTCAGAGAGATGTGATGCCGAGCACGGAAGGCTTTCGAGATATCGATCTCTCTTTTGATGCGATCTCTCAGTGCTTGGATGCTGCCGTGCTTCACGTAGACCGAAATGCACGAGAAGCGGTCCACTCTGCGACGCTTCAATGGCTGTTCGAGAAGCTGGAGCAACTGCATCCTGACCTCGATGTGGGTGCGCTTCTCGCTCGATGCTGACACAACAAGCAAGCGCGGGCAAAACAGGAGGCCACACTTCGGTGAATTGCTTTGTTCGGGCCACGGCACCAGCTTGTCCGCGATTCGCGGCATATCATCGTTTGCTGTGGCAAAAAAGCATACTATGTCCGCAAATGGCCGGATCAGTCTCCGCATAACCTTCGTCTCGTCCATCTGTGCGGTTGGAGACTGGCCACTCGTACACCCCGCACGATCACGTGTACTAGAGGAAGCTGCATGGGATAACCGCAGCGCGATGCCGCATGGCTATGGCGAATCAAAATGTGTTGCCGAGCAGCTTCTCGCGAAGGCACGTGAGGTGTCGGGCCTGGCTGTTACTATTGCGCGTGCGGGCCAGGTCGGCGGACCATCAAGGCCCGTGATTGATACGTGACCGCGGCAAGGCGGGGTTTACTCCATACTCAAAGCCTCGAAGAAGCTCGGATACTTCCCTAGGCACGTTCTGGCGCTGGACTGGATTCCCGTGGACGCTCTCGCTGAGGGCATAGCTAACAGCATAAAGCGGCCGCCTAGTTGTAAGATAGTAGAGGTATTTAACATGGTCCATCCAGAGCCAGTGCCTTGGAACACGCTATGCGAAATAATGCAGCATAGGTTTGGGCTTTCGCTGAAGACAACTAGTCTTTCAGATTGGCTGAACAGGCTAGATAGTGGAAAGCTGAGTTTTTTGAGGGCTTTGGGAAATGGAAGGGAGCACAGTATGTCCTTCCGAAACGAGAGGGCCACAGAAGTCCTGCCTGGGGTGGTTCCGGTGAGCGAGGATCTGTTGGCGGAGTGGTTGAAAGGATGGGAGCTTGGACTTAGCTTTCTCCGTTGCCTCCACGTTTGTCGCGCCCGGCTCTACCGGAAAGGCTCGGACATCCATCGAAGTCACCGTCCAGTTCTACTTTGCCCATAGATGGAAGTAGAGAAAATCCACACGTTCATTTCCTAATTGAGTCTTCTAAAATCACCAGTAGAGTCTGCCTTTCCCATACTAATTCTCAGGGAAAGACGCATTCATCTAGTAGTTTACAGATCTATACGCAGTGTAGGATGGAGGCTAAATAAAGGTGTAGGAAATTTAAAGGTGTAAGAAACTTGGGAGGGCTACTGCTCAAAAAAGTGCAAAGTGAGGTGGGACGGTATTTCCGGAACGAAAATAGACGTTTGGACGATTTTTCACGATGCCAGGCCAGCGTGCTTTTCCTCGGTTTGTACGGCATGCATGTCTATCTAAGAACCACCATTCCACCTGACTCATGAACAGAAGCTTCACCCAACCCGCGTGTACTTCCAAGCTCACTCCATGCCAAGAGTTTACGGCGTGCCAAGCCTGGCCTTAGCTCATGTCTTTCCCGTTTGGACCTAGCATCTGTCGGCTCCACATCCGCAGCGTAAGCAGCACACTCAGTTAGCTCACCCGTGGCTAGGATTCGGCGTCAGCAGTGGTCAGCAGCAATCCATTGGACCGGTCCAGCCCGGATGTATCCTCCTTTTGTCCTCGGGCATTTTCGCATGTCGTAAGCATCTTAAATCAACTACGTGTTCCTATGTCTGCCAAACCGCTAACTTTCCGTAGCAAAGAGGCAAGCGAAGAGGTTGGATGCCAAGTGATCGAAACGGAGCCATTCCCGATTAGAGATGTTCCAAGAATGCAAAGAGCTCGTGCGTGTTGCTTGATCGGTCCAACATCACTTGCGACAGCTCAATTGACGTCTTCCAAAATGCGCCCTATTATAGTGTCTCGATGTGCGCGTCTACAGTTCATGCCCGAGTCTAGATTACGCGTGTCATAGGCTGCGGTAACTTCACAAGACGCACATACGGTGAGCGGACAGAAGTCGCAATGGTATCATGGGAATTTGTTATCCCGTGATAGCTACGTCTTTGGAGAAAGCTAAACAGCGCGTTCGAAACTCTCTCGGCACAATCCCGTGCAGTGCTTCCGAATCTTCCCATGTCGCTTCCGACGCACGCGGTCCATCCGAAGAGGGACTGCTCCATTCGTCATCCATCTGCACTGCAAGCTGATGACGTATTTATTTGATGTGGTTGAGAGCGCCTACGCCCCATGGTGAAATTTCCAACTTCCACGTTTCGCCCGCAGCAGTCCTTGATCTGGTCCTTGGCATCACCCGGGCTTGTGGTGAGCGATGGGGAGGATGGATCCGTAGCTGCGTGGAGGGCAGCCTGTATGTCGCTCTCATCGAGCTGTGTACCGTCGGCACCGCCTCCCACAAATCCATCTCGCGACAACCGGTCGGTCGGATGCTTTTCGATGTATCGAAGGGCGTTGTGGAACTGCTTGCAGAACGTCAGCAGGGATTTGGAACGCACCCTTGTGAACCCAGCAGCGATGAAATACCACTTGACCAAAAGTGCAAGTCGAGTTCTGTCCGCTTGGCCTATGCTCCGGTCGCCTTGGGGAAGGGTCTTGTCGAATGGATACAGAATGTGCTGTCTGGCAAAATCTTCGTGGCTGATGTCGACGCTGGCCTGGCTTGGCGTCGCTTCGACTGAGAACTTGACTTTGTGGGAGGTACCGAACTGCATGTGGGAGGCACCGAACTGCAGGACGTATGCATAGATCGCGCGGCCCATCTTTTCGTGGTGTCCGACGAGCAGCCTCCGTGGCACAACACGGTCGATCGTATCCTGATCATCGAAAACTCGCTCAGGAGAAGGTATGTTCTCCAGCAGATATGTGGCGCCAAGAAAATCTAAGTACTCGCGTACCCTGCTTTCATCGGAGTGTCGAATCGGGTCCCCATTGGACGATGGATGGTGTGCTATTCCCAAGAGGTTGTTCGAAGCATGTGGTGACGTCTTACATCCGGTGTGTAGCTCAGTACCTGTCTCGTTTCCGCAGGCTTTCGAGAGGCATTGCCCATTAGTGCTCTTTTGCAAATTAGCTTGGTTGTCCATCGAGCGGATCCCAGATTGCGCCGTCGCACGCGAAAGTTTGAGCGTCGATGCCGTCTGTCTCTGGCGGAATCGGCCTCTATGGGGGAGCGAAGGCCACCCAGGCTGTCGGCGGAGTGGCCGGCGTACGACTTTCGGCATTTTGATGATAGCAGTATCTATCTGTAGAGCGGTGGCTGGAGATGTCGCGAGCGAAAGCAAACATCTATAGCAAGGCGAAATTAATCCACGCACGGTACTGCGGAGCAATCGTCCTCACAACCGCAGAGTGCCAAGACAGAAGTGGTAAAGGGTGTGTACTTGACCAGGTAAAGAAGATTTGGGCGGAGACGGGCAGAGATCCCCTTTCTGCATCGTGACGTGAACAATTTATGAGACGGCTTCCCACAGTGTTCGAGTACAAGCTACGCTAAGCATGGCGAATCCGTCAGCGGCTGATCGACGACGTAGTGCCGCCAAGAAGCACCGCTGACAACCTTCCTTCCCTCAGCACATCCCAAAACGAAGCATCATGGAGAGCAAAGTTATACTCTCCGAGAGCTGGCCCGCTGACGCCAATGCAAGGCTAGTTCCGATCTGCTTCTTGATCAGCACATGCAGTAGCCGAGCCTACGATTGGGTGGTGGTGATGTAGTCGTCGACGGACTGCAGACTTCGCGGGAAGCACATGAGTCGAGATCAAGTGGTCGTCGACCACCATCGATGGACATAAAGACGTGAAGCCCGGTCTTGGAGCAGGGTAATGCTTGCTCGGCCACAAATCAAGCAGCTCGAACTCGTGGTAACTTGAAACATGGATAAGCCCGCGTTGGTCCTTGCGGGCCACCTCCGTAGTTCCCAGCCTCTTCTGCCAGACGGTAACCTGCGTTGTTTCCTGGGAGCACTCTCAGGACATGCCCGCATCGAGATGTGGTTTGCCTCTGCGTTAGCGTTGGCAGCAGCGTCTTGGCTCTTAAATCATCTCCTGCCGCTCAACTTTCGCGTGGGAGCGACAGCGGGCATTCCGAACGGTCCCTCGGGCCTGCCCGTCCTAGGTACCAAAGCCCTTCCCGCCAATGCGTTCGTCTGCTGATCCGTCAAAAGGATCGATCCTAGCGCTGAGGAGCTATCCCGAGCGCACCCTCGACCGATGGGCAAAGCACTACGGTCCACTCCTATCCGTGTGGCTGGGTAATCAACTCGTTGTCGTTGTGTCGGATCCAGGAATCGCCAAGGGCCTGATGGCCACTCATGGCGCGGTGTTTTCGGACAGGAAGGAGATGTTCATTGAGAGCCAGACTGTATTGCGTGGCCGAGGCGTCATAGCGTCACCGTACAACAGGCAATGGTAGAGAAGCCTTATAGCACTCTCATTCAAAACCATCTGGCTGACGTTAGAGCAGGAGGAAACACCGCCGCATAGCCAGCCTGTGGTTGAACCGTAAGGCCGTCGAGTCCTACACGCACGCCCTCCAATTCGAGGCTACTGACATGATCACCGATCTGTACACGGACGGTGCGGACGGCCTTGCAGATATCGACCCGCAGGCTTACGTGGATCGATGTTCTCTGAACAACATGCTCGCCGTCACGTTCGGCTTCCGAACCGATAGCATCCACCATCCCATGCTTGGCCGGGTGCTCCGCCTGTCGCGCAAGTTTACCAACATCACACGCCCTGTGTCCAACCTGGTCGACTTCGTGCCCATACTGCAGAGGCTGCCGTCCGACACGCGGCGCAGAGCGCGCAAACTTCACTCCGAGCTGCTGGAACTGTATGGCGGCCTCATCGAGGAGATGGAAAAGAGCATGCAAGCTGGCGCCGAAGTCCAGGATTGTCTGGTAAAGACGATGCTGCTCAAAAAGACGAAGGAAGACTTGGATGACCTCGACATCGCGATGCTCGCAAGCAGCTTCATGATCGGTGGGACCGAGACGGTAAGGGGCCCCCACGATGCGCACCTCGATACTCACGCGCCGACAGACGGCTGCCATCATGCAATGGTGCACCGCCTTGATTCCTGCGCATCCGCATGTTCAGAAGCGTGCGCATGAAGAACTCGATCGCGTCGTAGGCCGCGACTGCCTCCCGACTGCTGAAGATGTGGATAGTTTGCCTTCCTGTAGGGCAATCATTAAAGAAGTCGAGCGTTGCCACAACCCTCACTGGCTTGGCACGCCGCATATGGCGAGCCGAGACTTTGTTTACGGCGAGCATCTTATCCCAAAGGGCACGGTCGTCGTATTGAACACGTGGACAATGCACCACAATCCCAACAGGTGGAAGAATCCGATGGATTTCGACGTAAGCCTTCGTCCGACCCGCTGTTTGCTGCTTGTGAGTCCGCAGTTCTTACACTGGCCATTCACAGCCCGACCGCTACATCGACAAGCAGCTGCTCTCCTCTGCCAGCGCGAAGCTGTCGAGCCTAAGCGAGCGGGATCACTGGATATTCGGTGCCGGGCGGCGCATATGCCCGGGAATGCTTCTTGCGGAGCGCGTCATATGGCTCACGGTCTCGCAGATGCTATGGGCGTTTGACATGCAGCAGATTGCTGGCAAGCCAATCGACCTCAACGAACACGAGGGATTGAGTGGGAGAAGACCAAGGCCGTTCGAAGTCCGGATTCGACCTAGGTTTGAGGGCGCTCGGAAGATCGTCGACGAGGACATTAAGAGGCGGAACGCATAGAATGGTAAGCATCCCGACGAAGGGAACATCGTTCCGAGTCGGATGGCCTGTCTGGACGAGACCATCTGGCACTTGCGCATTTGCCTCGCCGAAGTATCATGGCTGGTCCAGGACAGACCCTCCTTCACTCTGTCCCTCAACCCCAGTAAACTGGAAATGTAAATACGTCAACCAGGAATAGTATGATTTTGCGGGTATTTACATGCTTATTGTGCTTCTTGTTCGTCTTACCTTCGTCGCTTCGGTCAAACGCCGGACTAGCTGGTGTACGTTTGTTGGCCTAGCCCGGGAGCTTCCGGATGACTTGAAGACCAAACAAGCACAGGAACGGCTGCAAGAATACGCTGGGTGCACCTCATCCAAGGTTTACAGCGTTCCATTGATGCCTAGATCATAGGGCTAAGAAACAATCAGATCACGTCATCCCTGAGTCTTGTGCAATTTAATGAGGCTCTCTGCACCACTCACTTCCCAGATATACGATATCTTCAGCCGCAACTCGGGTGCCTCCAGCAATGCATACCACTCGTCTTTAGTCCTTTCCTTGGACGAAAGCATAGCAGCCATCATGATGTCCAGCGCAGTAGCCTCCCACTCCGCACCCTTGCTCGGAATGATGTTCTCGTGGATGAGCAGCTTGCTGTACCCTGGCTTCATGGCGCTTGCCACCTGTTTTAGAATGGTCTTACATACCTCATCTGGCCAGTCGTGCAGG
Organism: Paraphaeosphaeria minitans; assembly: GCA_015832175.1. Taxonomy (NCBI): domain Eukaryota; kingdom Fungi; phylum Ascomycota; class Dothideomycetes; order Pleosporales; family Didymosphaeriaceae; genus Paraphaeosphaeria; species Paraphaeosphaeria minitans. The sequence continues at coordinate 218,356 of WJXW01000019.1, read as the reverse complement.
ATCGAGTGCAAGTAGTACGCGCGGGCAGCCTTCACGGGCTGTTCAGTGTAGAAATTGTACTTCATGCGCTCAATCTTCGGATGAAGCGACTCAATTGCGTCAATAACGACTGGGAGGTCCTGCAGTACCAGGCGGCCGGGCTCGTCGGGATATTTCGTGCTAACTCTCGTGTCAGTAGGAGCATGGGAAGACGAGCTGCTGACGTACGCAAATTCCTGGAGATCATGACCCAAGGATCCGCCAATATCGACCAGGAGAATATCATCAACCTCAGTCAAACCCTCTAGTAGCCTCTCTTCGACGGGATAACACCCAGGATCCATCCAACTTGGCCGACCAAGACGGTAACCGCCCATGTGGCTATGAAACTGCTCGCTCAAAGGCGGGTGCGCGTTCAGAAATTCGAACATGTTCTTTTCCGTCTTGAACGCGGATTGGAAGGCGCCTGACCGAGCGTCCGTCGGGGTCGCATAATTTGTCTGTGTCAAGTACGCGGGAAAGTGGACACTTGCGGGCAAAAGGCCCTTCACACTATCTTTCGTGTTACTCGTGACCATTCGTCGGATAGGGCAAAACGTACAAACAGAGGTAGCTATCGCCTATGACAGGAAGGGTCAAGGCGTTGGAGAAGTTGGTCGGCGCGTACGTGTCAGCGTCTGTCTCTTTGATGTAGCCCATGGCCCCGATGTGCTTCAAGAGGCGACCTACACCTGTTAAGAATTCCGAAAAACGTATCGTTCTGTAAACGCCTACCGAGCATGTGGACATTGGTCCCTACGCTGAATGCAATATCCGTAACCTTCAGCGGCTGGCCTCCTCCGTTGGCCATCGCTTGGAATACACCTATCTCGTGGCACGCTGTTATGGCGGCGAGGCAACTAGGCTTATGCCATAGATACGGGTTAGTTGATGGATCGATTGGGCTTTCTGGGCGCACCTGGGCCCAGAGATGTTTGGCCATTGTCTCGCGTGGGGACTCGAGGGCTCTGACAAGCTCCCTGGCTTTAGCAAGCAACACTTCTCCTTGAATAAGGGGCTGTTCTCGGTGCTCTAGCATCCCATCCAGTATCCCTGGGACAGCGTCGGGATCACACGCGCGCATCGCAGTCTCATCTTCGATGACGACCGGAGACGTCTTTGTATCCGTATCGAATGAGTCCATATTTGGCGGTAAACAGTCTGGGAATGAGAGTACTTGTAGTCAGTATCTGGTGTGAGTTCCAAAGAAGTAGCGTTCATACGCGTAATGAAGTACGTTCCGAAGACTCTGGCGGAACTGTGGGACCAGAGCAAGGTATGGGTGTTCACGCAGAGACGAATGCACTTTTTGTTTGGTGATAAGCATGACTGCACCTAAGTGCGGTCGTCGGATGAAAATAGTACAGCCAGCTCAAATGGACATAGCCAGACGCTCGCTTCCAGCAGTTGTCTAGTAGGATGTAGCCAGTATTGCACCTGCGTAAGCTGGCTCGTGTGGCGCATCTTTCCTTTGTTTTGCGGGCCAGAAGGGTTAGCCGTAAGAAGGATCATGTCAAAAGTAAGCAGCATAAGGGTTACTGAGCTAGGTGATCTAAGATCGGGTCGTCTGTGTACCGTAAAAGTAGCGATTGCAACAAACGCAGAGGCTGAGTGCGCTATGTTTCTACGGATGGATATGGCGTATGAATAGCTGCTCCTCTCAGCCCTGCCGTCTTTGCTATCGCTCGCATCCATCAAGTCGGCAACCATTCTGCTTTCCGGCATCTAATAGTAGATATATTTCTTCCCTCACAGGGGCCGCCATGACCAAATGTCAGGCTTTGGCCGCGACGCTCGCCGTTGCAGCAAACACCCTTTTTGTACTCAGTCTGTCTCCAACTGTAAAAGCCGCCGAAGTAGCGAGTATAACGTCGTCGACTTTGCCAGATTTTCAGATTTCTCAGAGTGCAACTACAGGACCTTCTGTAACAGCAACATACATCACCTCGAGCGAGCCGAGAATCTACCTAGTCAAAGTGGGAGCGGGTGGCTTCCAATTCGAGCCTGCTGAGTTGACCAACGTGGCTGTTGGCGACGTTGTGACCTACGAGTTTTACCCTCCAGATCACTCGGTTGCCCGGGCTGAATTTGGAAGCGCATGTGTCCCCTATGAATACTTTGGAGGAGACAGAACCGGATTCTGGTCGAAAACGCAATGGGTAGAAACCCCAAGCGATGTGACTTACCACCATCATCGATCACGGAGAAACAAGCCCGCTAACCGTGGTAGATCACCCACTGGAACTTGACCATCAACAGCACAGAGCCCATCTTCTACTACTGTGCTGCCCCGAACTCGTGCAAAGGAAAACTGATGGTAGGCGGCATCAATCCAAATAGCACACAAACACTCGATGCGCAAATCCGTGCAGCGGAAAGGGCGGATTTCCAGGTAGCGCCCGGCGAAGCAGTCCCTAAAGAAGCTTCTTCGACGCCTTGGCGCCATCGTCGACGAGCTCGCAGCAGGCTTCCCCATTGGCCAGTCATAGACCTGCCGAAATGCCTGTTGCCGCTATCGTTGGGATTGTCTTTGGTGGAATCGCCTTCATTGCCTTTTGTGCAGCAGTTCTCTTTTATCTGGCGCGGAAGGCCCGGGTCAGGGGCAGGGATGCCCCCTCGACGGAAAACCGAACTTTTGTAGACCCTGACAGCCACGCTGTTCCGGAACTTCCGCCGCCATTCTCTCCATTCAGCGAAACATGGACGGTGTACGAAGATCGCTCATCGTGAGTGGTGCCCGGCCATCGTAAACGAAACGCATGCTGATAGCAGTTAGAACCCCTGCAGGATTTGGCCCGGTACGCGGTCCTGTTGAGCTGGAATGGAAACCATAGCTCTGGATGTGTGTGCCAGGAAGAATCGATCTCGCTTCACTGATGTGCTAAACGGTTGAAAGGAGATATACTCTAACGTTACATAACGTCCATCGCATAGTTTGGGCAAAAGAAACCCTAGGGAAATCAAGCGGGGTACCTCAGCTTCAAGTAGCTACAACTATATGTAATCGAGACGAGGTTAAAAGGAATTCCTAGGAAGTACAGCCCCATTTTAGGTTCAACCAGAAACTATGCTTCTGTTCTGCTACACCCAACCACTGCATCTTATTACACGTACTTGAGTATTATCTCCTACTACTGACTCCTCATCGCTCGAAACTGCCATAATTGTTATAACGATGCTCGGTAGACCGAACCTGACGGCTGAACAGAGGAATCCGAACCATCTCTCCTCGTATTCACCCCGTTGTGTTGCATCAAGGCTCAACAATCTAGATCCAAGCTACACTCGGGAGATGGCTAATCACGACAAGCCGCAGTTCCATTGACACTAGTACGCCTTGGTCACGCTCCACCATGTTTATTCCGATTCGTGAAATGTTGACTAACGTTAGTATATACGAGATGCCTGCAGCGTCGACGTCTCTGCGGGCTAACGTCCCCCTCTACGTGACGGAAAACCACGCTAAAAGCCATGCACAGCGCAGTGCACTAGATTGATTGATCATAGCGTGCGGTATGTAAGCAGAATGAACTACTGAGTAATTAAATTTTGTAAATGTCCTGTGCTAAGAAGCTATCATGCTTCCCCTCACGAAAGGACATGACAACCTTCTCAAGAGCACAAAACATATTTGAAAGTCTCCTGAATGACGTTGGTACAGCCGAAGTGCTCCGAGGAGAACTAATACATGCTCTATCGTGGTGTAGCAGAGGTGAGAAGACAACGATGTTGCAGACCGGTACAAGTAATGATCGACGGCATGATGGAGGTGTCGCAAATCAGGGCTGCAAAATGACAATCTAGGACTGACGTACGATTTGGACTCGATGCACGAGCCTGGTTTTGGAAGTTGTTGTGATTTTTCAATGTCTGCACCGGGGGTTTCCGTCATGTAGGGGAGGACGTTAGTAGAGAACGTTGAGGTATAGATCCATGAATATTGTACGGCGCGTGACCAAATCCAACGAGGCAGTCGCCTACACTGATTATCTTGTGGTTTTTGGTTTCCACACGTGGACAGTACAAGGTCTCATTATGTGCTACGTGCCAGGCTTTGAGAACAGACGAGAGATCGTGAGGCACGTAAATGACCATCTTGTATTATCATCGGGAAAGTCCTCCAGAGCGTCTCTGAATCCGCCCGTCTAAGCAAACGGTTCCGGTGGCCAAGGGCTGAGGGAGCGCGCAGCCTTGATTGCAAATGCCATATTGATGCTCATCCATGCAGAGAATACCGTCTTCGGAACCGCACGGTACGCAAGCTGGAGAAAACGCCACCGACGCTACTCGTGGAGTCGAAGATGGCGTCCCGGCCTTATATGCCGATGTAGCTGTGTGCTCTGCGATATGGACCTGAGGCTCAACCGTGGACGTTCTCAGCAGCACGATATCTATCGTGGATGTAGACAGCATGAGATCTGTAGAAGCGGATGACCTCTGGTTCGAAGTCGCTGCCTCGCCGCTTATGTGTTGCGGGCTGCGTGAAGTACCCTCAGCAGGGCACAACGTTCCAACACCAGCACCCAGCGCGGTTACAGAAGCACACGCAGGTCCGTCAAGCGTTGTGGCGATCCTCGCCTGCATGCCGGTCGTTACCGAGTCTCCTGGGACTGGGAATGCATAATCAAAACCTTCCACCGTTGAGCAAGCTCCGCGCGGCAGATTGGCGACGAACATATCGGGCAGCTTCGCCAAGCATGTGGTGTCGTTTCCACCGCCACCGACTGAGATAGGGGCACAATTCATATACATCTCACGATTCCCTTCCCTATTGAACCAGGTCCACGCAAAAGTATATCTCCCATTTGGTAGCTCCTTCGGAAGCATGACATCAAATTTAGCCGCTCCATGGCCTACCGAACCTCCCGTGAGGTTACCGTCCGCGCTCGCTGGGCATCCACCAACGACAGTGTGTACTACCTTCCACTGGCTAGCCTTTGTGGGCTGTGGATCGTTTGTCACGGAAAATTGGCAGTATCCTCCACCATGGACCGCAGACCCTATGAAACTAACGGTCTGTACTTCGCCAGCCGTCCAGTAGTTCATTCGGGTCACATCGTACACGCCTGCTCGCAGTTTGCAGGGGAAGTCCAGGCCAGAGTCATCTAAAGGGGAGTTATTTAGGGTAGATTGACCATAAGGAACGGGATTCTCAAGGATCATATGCGCAGCAGAATTCAACAGTATCGTCAAGACGATCGCAAGCGAAGGAACTCTGATTAACATCTTACGAAAGCTACACATGAGCGAGATTTGCAAGCCAGGATCTTGTTATATATACTTGTTTTGTGTCGCGAGCAAGCTGACGGAGCTACGGTGCATGACGGTGTAAGCAGTCAATAAAATGACGATGGCGTGTTGCGAGCGCCGCAGCATCACGCTAACAAGCCATAAGCAGATAAATGAGGGACTTATGACATATCCTTCGTATGCTTGCACTATCAGCAAATGCGTGGCATCACTCGCTGTTGCAAAGGTGGCAAGTAGGGGGACCTGCAAGCAACAATAATGATATACTTGTGATCTGCCTACCAGAATATCTCAAGTTCTTCATGCAGATTCTGGAATCATGACTCAAACGGCCACCGCAGGACGAAAACGAGTCCGGAACGCGGGAGGAAAAAATGGTACACTCGGGAATCTGTATCTGCCAGCTTCTTCCGTACTGAGCTAACAGCAGCATAAGCCAAAAAGACGAAAGTCGACAAAGTGGCAAAAGCCGAAAAAGTGACAGAATCCGGCAAAGTGCCACATGGACGTCGCATGAGCGACAGCGGATCTTCGGGGCGGATCGTTACTGTTCCTCGAAGCAGTCCAATTCATGAAACAAGTGGGGAAACCGGTCAAAGCGAAGCTTCCATGCCAGAGAGGAGCGAAGATGTGCTTTCAAAAGCTTCGAACAATAGTGCCCAAAAGCGGGTGCTGCCTGAGCGAGTTCCCTGCTTCGACGACGTTGTCGCGGCGTTCGAATGTATCCAAGGTATTTGCAAAAATATCAGAGAACAACTTGAAGAGTTCAAATAATGGAACATACTAGCACTGCGTGTGCGCAACATAATCGTATACTAGTTATGATTCGATCGACTATACATATATAATTGTTCTCATTATTCTACAAAGGCCTACTAAGCAGCCAACCTGTATGAAAGCGGTTTTCTTAACGAGATCATGCGAACGTGGGCACTTGAGGTACAATGCAATCAAAATTCGCACTACTACATCTTATAGTCCATACTGTCCTCCACTGCCATCGAAACTCGAACTGTCACGTGTCAATCGCATAGGCCGCACTTAAGAGACACGATTACCTTGGGACGGTCATGCTGCATAGTAGCCTGTAAGCCGTACACGCCCTCTCACTCGATAGCTTGAGAGATCGCACGAGCATTTCAGATCCGTAGAAAGTCGAAAAACCAGGAGATTGCTTAGTGAAGGATAGTTGATCTGAATAAGCAATCGCAGGATAATTGTCTCTCAAAATTGCACTTGAACGTAATCGAATTTTCAGCTCGGACGATGCCATGTTCATGATCTTGCCCGCATGTATGGCCGAGTCGAAAGCTAGCATACCAGGATGAACGGAAGGCAGAACTCTCAGCAGACTCCGCATACTCAAATTGGTAGCAACCCGCCTGCGTGCTCCGTTCAAGCGAGATCTCCGCATATCGTCGACACGGAGAACAAGATTTCTGTAGCCTCCCGTATCAGATGCGCTGAGCTAATTCAGGAACTAGACCAACAAGCGCTTGGCCATTGATACACCTTGCAGTTGCTTGTTCGGAAACAGCATACAATGTCGCTGCCGTTTCTTTGACGACCCCCTCCGCTGCACTGGAGAGAATCAAGATTAGCCAGCACCGTACCATCTCGCAGACTTGGGTCACTGTTGTCGCCGTTGCCGGCACAAGAGGTCTCAAAGACTGGGTAGTGAACTTGAAAAACAGTGCATCCGAGCCAGATGGAATTTTGGTTCGTAGCATGACCAGATGATGTATTGCTTGGGTTCTGACAGTGTCGAGGGCGGACAACGGACCATGTGTCACGCTGGATTCTTGGAGGCCGTCAGGATACTAATTCGCCCCATAGCGCGTTCCCTTAGTGCTGTCGAGGATGGATCGACGCTATTGTTCACTGGACACTCGGCAGGAGCGGCCATTGCGAGTCTGTTGTATTCGCATCTCAAATCGACCAAAAACTCCCCATTGGCGCAGACCGCAGCGGGGTTCGACACCATTCACCGCATCATATTTGGGGCACCACCCATATCAACCATTCCGCTTCCGGTCCATGCTGATGAGCGCTCCGATTCCCGAAGCTCATTATTTCTCTCTCTGATCAACGACGGCGATCCAATCACCAAAGCCGATATGGGCTATATAGCGAACCGTTGGTTGAAACATTTCCGACATCACTCACCTCTCATTCGACGTTCGTGGGATAACCATGCACTGGATCCAGGCTCCGGCGTCGCAGCTACGCCAAGTCGGAGGATGTTTGCGAACTCAGGCACCCTTCTTTCGATGCGAGTGGAGCCCGCCAGGAAATCACAGATAAGCATCAGGGTGGTGGATAACAAAGAACTAGACGAAGAAAGAGTCACGACGTGGAAAGTGCACGGAATTAAGATTTACCGGAAAAGGATCGCTGCTCTGCTAGCGGCCGGTGAGCCCATCGACTATAGACGCAAAGACAGACAAGCTCGCATCAGTCACACCGTGACATCACGTGGCGAAATACATAGGGAAGAGATAATGCTGAACGGGTTGATCGGCTTATTATTATTGTAGACGTGCGGGGCGTGGTAATGTTAGTAGCTTGCATGACGGGACTAGCGCAAGGGTCAGCCGTCTGAATCGCGGCTATTCGATCACTGTCAGCAGCACCTCCGCAGGTTTTATAAGTGCAGGCAATAGCTTAGTGGAACCCAGCATGTCCTCCCTATTCCGGCTTCCACGGGAGCTCCGTGACGAGGTTTATCTCGCTGTACTTTATGATGCGGACGGTCTTCTCTACAAGAAAGACAAGGATGGCATCGCCAGGCTTTGCAGAAGATCGGCGCACCAGTCGTCTCGCAAAAGCATCCTCGCCTCGCTTCGCAGGGCTTTCCCCGGGCGTGCCTTTCCACGTTCACGGGCCCATCGGAGTGAAGCTAACCAGCTCAAGTACGTTTGCAAGCAGCTTTACAAAGAGACCAAAGGACTAGCACTCCCTCAGAACCGTATAATTCTCGAAGACAGCCGCTCTCTGAATGCCATGGGGCAGTGTATCCCACTCTTCCGCCGCTGGTCCATGCTCCGCAATGTGGCGATCAAGTGCTTCTCAATGACTTTCGAGAGTGACTGTGGCAAGACCATGTTGATAGCAATACTGAACTACTGCATGGAAAATGTTGACGTTTGTGTGAGAGTTCACATACCCTATTGGTCCCAAGCTGACCCGAATTTTGTCCCCCGTGGTTTATCCTACCTATCCGCGCTTCGGAAAGAAACCACACTCATCAAACGGCTTGCTCAAGAAACCTCGATATCTTACCTCTTGGACGACGAATCTAAACAAATCAAGATGGATGTGCAGGTTCCGCCCAATCTCCGCTGGGCTCCCAAGGAGGAGGAATTCAATTTATCGTTGTTCGGGCGCAATGCTCGTAGACATCCTTGGCTCAGCTCGCCATCGGCAAGGGCAGTGATTGAGGTGTTAAAAGAGCTGGCTGAAGGATGGGTCGTGAACGGCCTGTAGAGGGTTGTTCGGTAAATTACCTTTGTCGTGGCATGGACCCGCCCATGCTCTTGCCATAAACATTCGCACCCTATGACAGTACATGTTATATCAGAAAAGCTACATGACCATAGTGACTGCATCCTTACTGATGCTTTGTTAACTCTGTGTGGTTCCTGCGTGGTTACGGGATGCAGTGAGCACTTGCATGTCATACAAAGATCGATAGCATATCTCAAATCCCCGAACGTCCTCCAAGCTCTGAGTTGCACGGGCGAGATAGGACCTGTGCCGCGCCACGAATTGAAGGGGACGCATTAGACTCCCACAGATACGGGATTGACATTGTGACTCGTTCAATGGAGCTTTCGCTCTTCGCCGTCCTGTCGTGGTTATTCCAACGTCAAGCTAGTAACTGCTGGTAGACTGAGCGTCTTTATGTTACAAGGCGGGGCTTGTACAGTGTGCCGAATCATTTATCTACATTGATTCCGTTCACCTCTAATATCTCCTCGCAGACGACTGCCTTGCTCCTCTACGGCGACACGGTTAGATGGTTCTATCGTACATGCTTGCAAATGCACTTGCCACGTGCATCATATAGTCAGAGGGGAGATAATCTCTTCCTCATCCTCTTCGTCTTTCGCGTCATCCGAATTCTTTCGTGGGGATAGCGCATTGCCGTTGCCTTCACAAAGCACGGTCAACACATTGCGTAGGTCCAACGCATGATCCGAGCCCTCGGTGAAATCGTCGCAGGTGTCGAAGCCGCTGCTCCAACCATCATCATCGCTTGTTTCGTGCGGGACAAACTCTTCTTCCGAATCAGTCATATCATTCGCAACAAGGAAATGGTCGATTTCGTCGTCATCGCTGTCCTCGGTGCTGCTGTCATCAGTGCTGCTGTCCTCTCTCGACGAGTCGTCTGTAACATCCGAGCTCTCCCGGAAGTAATGCTTATAACCAGTAACCTTGCACTGACGAGATAGAGTGCCTTTGTTCGGTTGAGTTCCTGACGATGGTACAGACATGACCGCGAGAGATGCCGGATACGTTCACAAGGCTCAAGAGTCCAGCTACTCGAAGGTAATAGGGCGGATATGACCAACGGCAAGCTTACTTGTACAAGTTGGAGCTCTGGATACGTATATCAATTGCGATTCTTACTTGCGCGCGTTGGCACTTCATCATCTAACAGACGAGGACTGATCCGCCATGACGTGCAATAAGGATCATCTGGATGTCATGCTCGGAGCCTTCACTGACCCACGCTGTGTAAGCATGAACATCAGGATTGCTGATACTATTCATGGACACATATGTAGCTATGGTTACGGTGTATTATGGTCTCGACATCTAGTAACGATCATCACCGTCTGATCTGCTGACCCGAAAGCGGCGGCGAAGTTCCGTTGCAGCTAAGCAAGAGCCACGGTGTGCAAGTCCCTACCCTCACAATACCAGGTCATGCAAACATACCCATTGGGACAAGCTTATGATGACAGAGACGCTATCCCGTTTAGAAACGCCATTCTCTTGCTCATTGATGATTTTTCCAGACTACAGATCATATAGTTCACCAGTAAATACTTCACAGGCCTGACCATTAATGACGCACGAACACGTAGAGCTATTAAATAGCCTTAGTACGTACTCACCAATGCCCAGACATAATCTACAAGGCTTGGAAATTCGGAAACTTCCGAATACATGGCAGGCGCTTCCAATGCATCATACCCCCCTACGGCCACCCAGCCCAAGCTAGAGACAAATGAACCGACGCTGGTGCAAATGCAGGAGGACATCGCATCTCTGCAAAGCAAGCTGTCACCTATAGAAAGATCACTGGAGGATATTCTAATGTATCAACGGTTAGGACGTCACTGCTCGTTTAAAAATCCGTATTGATAATTCCCAGGAAGAATCTCGAGCTCTTGAAGATGTACTTGCCGTCTGAAGATATAAAAGCGCCAGGAAATGAGCCACGTCAGCCGGTACGTCGTTGACTGAACCGATAAAGGGTCTATGCTAACGCATCATCGCAGTCAGAGTCACGCAGTGTGGCAAGACTGGTTATTGCAGCTGAGTCTCAGACTCACAGACGCGTGTTGTCTTCGGTCCAAGAGGAAGACGCTAATGAAGAAGATGAGATATCTGCGGATAGACAGGCTCACACGTCTCCTGCCGGCGAGTCTGGAGAAGAAGGAGAACCTTACGAGCCGCCAGACGTACTAGACTCTTGGGCTGAGGGCGAATATCGTCTTGCATCTGAATGCCGGGGAAAGGCTGTTACTGTGGCTGCACGTACTGCTCGTGAGGGTCCACCGTGCAATATGGGTGCTGCACAGGACACGCGGAATCCGATACGCAAAGCGTGCAAGGAGCCTGTGCCAGACTGCCATGCATGTCGAATGAGTGATGAAAACGTCACGACGCGGAAGCGGCAGAGATCGCAGAGTCAAGCGTATCACCTACCTCAGTAGTCGTTTGAGTTCGAATCTTGATATATTGACAATTGAATTAGGGGGTGTGAGCGCAAGCATAAGTTGCTCTCTGAAAGTCAATAGCCAGTGTGATATCGACTGTTGGGATGAGACCTTCGAAGCTATGCATAAGCATCACCGAGAATGCAAGGTTAACTTACTAATTTTGGACTGAAACGAGATTTGATATTAGTTACAAAGGCAGTCATTTTCCAATAACAGCCAAGCGAGTCTCTTGACGCAAAAGAGGTGACCGTACCTAGCGAGGTACTGGATTTCTGGATCGGTACTTGAGGCTGTAATAGTATGCGCATCTCGCGGGAACTACGTCGCAAGTGATTAGAGGGGAAGTAGGAGCTAACTGATGCAGTATTACTTTGGGGTTTCCTGGCTCGCAGAAAGACTCGCCTGTGTAGATTGGCCAATGCAGGGGCATTCTAGCCTAACCTATTCAAAGTGCAAACGCCTCTTGACAGGAATTGTATTTAGCAACAGTAGTTCCTATAGCTAGTACATTTACCTATAGATACTTTACTCAAATAAGGTAGATGTGAGCTAGAGCGTAAGCTTATGCGAAAATGGGAAACAGATAGAGGCAGATTTGCGCGATTCTTGAATGAGATAGGTCAGGTGTATTGCAGTCCAGGGAGATAGGGAGAGACCACAATATTAGAATTATCGGTTTCAAGCATGTCTATTTGACTAATTACCGACATAATACCTGTACGTTTTTGTACTATTAAATATATGCGGCAGCCTAATATTATTACTACCTAAGTCGCTAGATCTACCCTGTAATAATTTTCCCTAAGATATATACCGTTAAAGTCTGCTGGCCTTACTGTCCTGGAGTAAGACTTGTACACATTATATATCCATCGCAGAACCTCTTCGACTGTTCCAGACATAGGTTCATTAATTTTGATACCCCTCTCCCCATCTTCGAAATCTAATATAAGCGTGATAGGCTCTGTAAAAAGCTGCTGCTCCATATTTAGTGTTCGCCACGTACCATGTTCCACAGCTGTATCGACATTCCTGTGAACAGACCAGGATATGTTCCACCCAACGCACTCATCATCGACATCTACCAAAGCTGGCACTCGAAGCCTGTATACAAGCCATTTTGGCCACAGCTGTAGCATGGCACGAATGGATTCTGTTGCTGATTTTCCGCCCATTTCTATCTCTTCGCTCTTTGTTTCTAAGAAATTTAAGATTCTTTGAGCGTTTTCATCTAGGCATAGGTGTAAGCTTGACCATAATATGATCTTCCAAAACTTACCTTTGGGATCTTCCGCTTGACACTTGTATTCATAAAGTAGCTTGGAAAACATCTTATTGCCCTCTTTGCTCGGAATCCATTTTCTGAATCCATTTTCTATAAGAAGAGCCATAGTTCTCCAGCTTCCGGAGAGCGCTGCTTCTTGAAGATATCTTTGTTTCACAAGGTGCTCTTTCGCCTCTTTTGACAAGCTCTCCAGCAAGTTGGAGATTTCTTTTTCCTTGTAGTCCTTGATGTGCTCTGATAACTTCTTCTGTGTCTCCTCAAGGTTCTTGGAATTCTTTTGTTGACCTTTGGGCGGTCTCGAAACGACATTGCTCATTATTGCGAGTTTTTGCATAATGGGGAATTGGAAAGAATCTAATGAGTTACTTGTATGAAAGAAAGTAGGTTCAGCACCTTGGGCGACGTAAGCATTCTTATAACGAGACTCTCAATTGCCAAAACGTCACGATTTATCTTCTGTGAGAAAGCTGTATACAGTGACATTTTGGATTATCGATGAGGATGACCTAGTGGTCATCCATTAGGTCTGTGCCATAGATCCAGTCACGTGACCCTGTTACTGGTTATATTATGCTCACTGCTCAGGGTCAACCCGATACTCATTCCATTGATCCTTACTGCTGATGCTGCTATAGATCCCGTTTAATTCATGTCTTATGGCGAATTGTTATCATGACCACAGTTTTGAACTCAGCAACAGTCTTAGCAGAAGAGAATGAGATAATACGGGTAGCTAACCATCACTGTAGATCAGATTAGGACAGGCAGAGACAGTGTATTGCTACGGGAGGCCCTCTGCAGGCTGAACAAGGGCGTGCTCTAGCAGCCAGCAAGTCTTGCCCCAACTCATCCGTAGGTGCTATACATTAAGCATAATCATCATAGAACGCATAGCTTTCGCGGGATTCGGAGGTCTCCACTTGCTACTTTACGGCAGCGTAGCAGCGGAGCAACCACCGCTGACATCAGCATTATCTACGTATCTGTTTGTATCACCAGAAGAGAAAATTCGAATTATATCATCCAAAGATATTCCTCGTGGACACAGAGAGCCTGGCAATAGCCCTGACCCACTTTAATAGCCGCGATGCCGATGCAGCCTCCTGCACTATGCCATAGTAGCATGGGTATCGGTGCTAACTGTCCACCATGTTTCAGCTTTGAATGGATATGACAACCATTAATTTTAAGTAGCTCCAGGTTTACGGCGATCGAGAATTTTATGGGTGATCCTCACGTATATAATATATAGCTGAAGGTAGTGACAGGATTCGGTGACTCGACTTCTATACCAACTTCTCTTTGCCGGCTGCTGAACGGTTCTCTTCCGGTCCGGGGACAATACGGATCCTCTCGTATAGCTCTACTAATGCTCATTCACTCGATCGAAAGATATTCCATGATTTCAGATCAATATGTAGGGAGGAGCCCACCCGTCAACGTCCGATAATAAAACTTTAACTCATGCTGTACCCAGCAGACACTCCGAACGTACTCTACGGCTGGTTCTGAGAGCAGAAATCACTCGTGCGCTAGGTACACTCAGAATGAAGAAGCAGGCAAGAGCAAGATCGGGACGAAACTGTATGCACTTAGCTTCACCAGACTTGAACAAGAGCTTGCCTGCCTTGTCCTTTCAAGCACGCAGGCAGGATGCCGAGCAACGCGATGGACCCAACCTTGGTGAGCTTGTTCAAGGTAACTTAGCAAGCTACTGCATTATGCAACACAAACGGGACTCTCTCATTCATACTTATATACTACACCCTAGCTTCAAGCGTTCTCACTCAAATTGCAGCGGCCGCAGAAAACGCTAATGATGGACACGACCGCTCCGCTTCCGCTCATCTCTGTAGCAATCCTGCTGTTGAACATCTTGATGACGCCGCGCGCGATGGCAACACAGCGGACCAGCCCAAGAGGGAACAACTCGGCTAAACTGGGTCCGAACCTTGCCGGTATTCAGTGGTTCGAGTTATGAGGGATGGCGTTGCCAGGGGTTGGGTGAATGCTTCTATACTTGACATATTGAGTCGATCATCGAGAGGGACGGGATAGGACGAGTGTGGAAGCGAAAATTTCTTCACGCCAGAAGACTACCGAGAAAAGGGGTTGTCGCACCGAAGGACCCGCCTCTAAGACCGGAGCGGTGTGTATCCACCTAGGACCGACTTGTGGATGGAGTCACTTAGTAAACCACGGCTGCCGTCGACCTCAACCGTGATTCTATCTTCTTGACTTACAATAGTTGAGCTTGTGAGGTTGCACTGGCTCCGGAATAAGAGCTGCAACCATGCTTTTGCGCTGACAGCGTTAGGACGGAGTGCCTGCGAAACCCACAGATACATCGCTCTTGTTCCCGGCGTGGTCACTGTTGTGCTTGTGGAATAAGAGCCAGAAGACGACCGTAGTGATTGCCATCCCACCAGCTAACGCAGCGTACAAGATCACGAGATTTGGGTCATGAGCCAACGTCGTCAGGCCCATTGCGGCCGCTGATCCAACCCCCGCCATGAGTGGGAAGATGGCCTGGATCATGGCCTTCATGTTTTGTGGAGCGTGGCTGTAAGCGATCTCAAGCGCCGTGACGTAAGCCCATACCTCGCCCATGGCAATGAGGAAGAACACTGGTGCCTGGATCCAGACATTGACGTGATTTGGCTCGCGGTTTGCGACCGAACTGCACGCTCGTGGATGGTTGTAGCATGGAACAGAAGAGTAGATAACGTTCTGCACGATTGTAGTGTATGCCATCGAAGACGCTACAAACCCGAACCCGATAGTGATGCGCGTGATCGGCTGGAGATATATATGACGCTTGTGAAGCAGTGGATAGATGACATGGTGTATGAAGGGCGTGAAGAGGATGCAACCCACTTGGTTCATGGCCGAAAGCATGTCGTTCGGAGTGCCGCTGGTTTCCATCTGCGCGGATTGCGAGATTAGGTTGTTCTGCATCTGATCGAAGCAGATGTAGAACACGATGAACGCGAGCAGGACTCGGCACGAGTCGGAGAGGATAGCGAAAAGCATCGGAGAGACATAGTAGGCAATGTAAAAGGCGCAGTAGATACGCGTAGCTTTCACCTGCCCCAAGCCAAGTGCACCAGGTGTTTGTTCGCGAGCAATCCGGGGGGATGCTGCATGTAATTCTGCCAAGGTGCCGTCCTATCGTACATAAGATTGTATACATACGAATGTAGCTTACTTACAAGCCCCAGAAGGCTGCTTTTTCCCAGAAGCTTATTGAAGCGACTGCCCATAGCTTTATCGGAATATCATCCCGTACGCGACGTAGGCCTTCTGAGCGGGTTGACGATACAGTCGTTTTGGAAGCGAAGAACTCTCCTCTCTGAGCGCTCTTCGCACCAATTGGCACACGGGCACCTTCCATGGGATGTTGATTCAGATGCTGTGTAGCTTTGTGAGCCGGCGTGTTGTGACCTCGGCGTGGGCGTTCTCTTATCAACGCAAATTTGTTGAGAAATGACATTTCTTGTGAACACTGGGGCCGTGAGTAGATGCCTCGTCGAATGAGACATATGATCATGATGTTATCAGCAGCGTCAACGCTATCATTTCCAGTCATGCAGGTGGAGCTGAGGCGCAAGGGCACGGATTAGGGGCGGGATGCTTATTGACATGGTCCCAACGTCGGAGTGCACCTTTATTATGTACGGAGTTATGACTTCTCTGTTAATTCATCGGGGCATTACGAAGAACCCATTGGGGGAACGGGCAGCATTCCTCAGAATACTCAACCTGACTGCACTGCTTCTCCTAGCTGTTCTAGCTGATGATATCGAAGCATTTAACCCTAGCCCGGAACTAATCCTGACCCAGCCTAACCCCAAACCAAACCAGCTCTAACGTCTAGGCCATTGATTAGGAAAACCCCTTTTGTAGGAGAGTAAGCGAGATATTCCAGCTTCAAGAGTTCACGGCTCAATGCTGGTATTATACTAATCACATCGCTACGATTTGTTGCGAACTGTAGCTCTTAAACTTCAAAAAAGCACCCCGTATATGAAAATTACGTGCGCGTGGCTGTGTTCTTCCGCAGAATGTCTCTCGGAATCTTGTGAGGCATGACAGCGCGCTGCTTACATTCCAATTTATAAGTCAACCACCCTTATCTACATCTACATTCAAGAACATCATCACCTCACTCTATGAAGCCTAAGTACTGCACGATTTCTCTAGGGACAGGCACGATCCAGGAGTGGACACGTAAGCAATCAGGGACAAGTGGTGCTATTGTTTCGAGCAAACGCAGAGGACTAGATTGAATGAGTTTACCGTCGGATATTTTATCACGAATAAAATATTCTTGTGATTTTTCGATGTCTACACAGGGGGTTTTCCATCACGTATGGTGGGGGGCGGGGGGGCGTTGATGTTCTAGCCTTAAGCCTGAAAGCCGATTTTAATCCTACCTGATACCGAGCGCAGTTGTAAGCAGAAAGAGAAAGCTGGCGTCGAATAATCATCCATTATTACAGTCTTCGTCCTAGCGGCTATGTCCCACGTCGAGTACTATAGCTGACACATACGCTTCACATGGCCTATACGCGGCTGACGGGTAACCCCACACTCGTGCCTGCCTAGACCAAAAATATTGGCCAGCAGTGGTTGAGTGGCTATTGATGTTAAGCCCGAATGGGATCGCCGTCCGCATCTCGGCCAGGCATCACAATTAACCATGCAATGGCATACCATGCCTCACGAAAGCTTCGTTTCATACGATACGCAGTTCACCGTAGCAGGGACATTGCCATCATAGTCCGACGGATAAGCTATTCATACGTTATCAGAAACGGGAGTTCAAGATCCTGTCGCCTGCGCTTAATTCCTGATGTTCACGTCTCTTTTTCCTTTTCCTCCACACTCGCATGCATAAAATCTGTTGCAATTTCAATGACCTCGCTCCTTCGCGTACGCTTAGTTCTTATCCAAACTTGTTATTTCGACCAAAACGTCAGGGTATCATTCCCGGCCCCATCTTTGCTGAGAATTAAGCTTCAAACGCGAAGGTTCTTGCATTTAGGCTACGCTACTTGGTATCAGTCAGCGAGATGTCTTGAAGCTTGTTCATGTCTGATAGAGAAAGTCTGATGGAGCTTGCAGCATCAAGCCTGAAACCCTTCCTTAGCAACATGGCCAATGCCATTAATGTACAATAACTTATACAGTAATGGCTTCAAGCCAGGCAGGGAAGCAACGATTATAGCGAGAGCCAACTCGACCATGCTTAGGATATCTATACAGTCTCCAGTTAGTACACCCTGCAATGGTGGTTTTACAGCTAGGTTTGTCAGACTTACAGACAAGATTCTCTTGGCCAGTTCCCACCTTGAGACAGATAAATCGAACAATTCCTGAAGCGATAGGGAGGACTCCCGCAGCAAACGTCAAAAGGACTGCAGTCGATGCCTGGAATATGCCATGGTATAGTAGTATCACAGGGATCATGTATACGGCCAGATAGCAAGTGAGACCCAGCGTGAAGTTTAGGATGAAAGGCTCCTGGGCATAGAATACCGAGCACGCGTCTTCTTCTTGAGACCACTGCACGGAGACATCTTGGCCACAGAAGAACGTGTCGTCGAAAAGACTTGTGAGATAACAAGCAATTACGAAAGCGGTTATAATCCATAGCATCCTCCTGATTCTGTGGTGACATTTGAAGTCGAAAGAAGTCCAGTAGAAGACTAGCAGGCTAAGTTTAGGAAGGCCCATTCCGAAGTCGTAAAAGTAATTCGAGGCGAACGAAATCTACAAGTGACAAATATAAGTAAATCTAGAGTAGGGAGACCACATATATCTTGAAGCACGCACCTTGGACAAAGTTTCAGAAGCTTCGTAGTGGTCCAATACGCCCATCTGGAATGTGAGGGTGTCACAAATGATTAACCCAAAGCCGTCGAGAGCAGAGGCAATCAATAAGATCTCGTAAAGCCCTAGTTTTTTTCTAACACAAAACATTTGTGTATAGGCATGCGCAGCGACACAGAGAGTGGCTAAGGTCAACATGAACCACTCCGAGATCTATGGCAGTCTCTAAGTATTAGTAACGGCGTTTCGCATGGCATTCTGATCAGTCGCTCACCATACAATCTTTGCCGTCGATGAAGTATGCCATCGGAACGACGCGAAACGATGAAGAAGTGCACTATCGAATGAAGGGTAGAGATCGAATGTTATCGTACTGCATTCGAGAACTACGTACAACTTATCTCTACGATGTCGCGCTGACTGACGTTGGAAGGTTTGGCTCCGGTTACTGTCGCTGGTCCAAATGACACCCTGGTCGCTGTGAACGCAGCTTGACCCTTGGACATAGCTGAAGCACCGCCTAGCAATGGTGCATATGCTGATGGTATTACAGCTACTAGCGATTGTTCCTTCACCCCTTCAGGCAGAGAACCGGTCACTGTCATCCAATCAGCAGAGCTTTATGTCCTAATTCCGCCGTTTAAACCAATGGAAAATGGTCGAGTGATGCTGACAGTACGTCAGTGCATGCAAAGCGGTTCATGAAGGGGTGAAGCTCCAATCGCCAGAGACTGTATCTAGAACTCTGATTGGGAGAATGAATCCGCAATTGCTGACAACTGTACAGCCACTTGTGATTGCTCTGAATCAGTCCTTCCGACCAATGAGATATTTTTGAGTGATGCTGACAGCATCCTGGTGCATGAAAGGGTGAAGCTGCATTCGCTACTTATTGTACAGTCGGTAGTGATTGCAGCTTCACCCCTTCATATCCTCAACCGGAACAAGGAGATTCAACCTGTTAAAGAGGAAGAGATGTATGAGCCGGCCGATACGCCACTTTTCCTCCACGATGAAGTATCAGCAAGAATTCTAGTCTACTTTACCAACATTGAACCACAGGTTGAAAACCAAGTCTACCTCCAAAGTGAGATAGCATATATGCGATACCTGAAATGGGCGAGGTAACGTCCGTCACCGTAAGGCGAAAAGCACTGTGGGCCGAGAAACTCCAATCAGTGCTCTTGAATCGAAGGAGTGTCAGCAATACTCGCGGACCGATTGGTCGTTTCCGCCACACCGTGGTTTTCGGCATACAGTGATGGACGTTATTCTAGATTGGGATCGCTCTGACTTCAAGAAACGAAAGCGATAGCAGATGGGGAGATCGAAAGTTACAAGGGATCATACAAGCTCAAGATGCATTCTTTGGAACGGTATCTGACTAATGTATGCAAAATGGTTGTACAGGTCCTCCTAAAATGGCGCAAGGTTGCAGAAGATGACGTGCTCATTGTTAACAAGTAAATATTTCGAAAGAATGTCGTTGGTTCGTCGGATGATGAATTTGTTGACCAGGTCAAGCAACTTAGCGAGGCGTTCGTCAACCCTTCTGGCGATCTAAATGTGTGAGATCAGCACCACGCCCATGCAAGATCGGGATTTTGGATTGCTTTCGGAAATTGTTCCTGGTGTTGAGATAATTGGGGTTCGCGAAGTTGAGCAGAGCAAAGTAACGTTACTCCGACATATCGTTTTGGATCGGCGTTCCATGACTCGCTTCTGAACGTTGAGCCCAGTTAAAGCTGTGAAAATTTGGCTCTCGTCGTTCTTTAATTGATGGCCGTCGTCGCACAGTAAGGAACCAAACGGGTCGCTTAGCGGATCGACTTGATGCGATGCTCCACTGCTTGATCTGCTGGATCAGCTCTTCCTTCGATGGGTTCCCGTCGGTGGCAAAGGGCGTTATAGCATCCAGTCCCAGCCAATTAACGAGCTTCATTTGCCCAATTTCGAACCAGACTGCAAGGGCAAGCTATGACGCACTTCTGGATCGTGGATTATCAAGTATCCGGTGATTGTTTCAGAAGCGTCCACGTGAGTGTGATGCATTGCAACGTATTTCCAAGACCCATCTCGTCCGTCATGATGCAACCGTTGGCTGTTGAGTCGACACTTCCCGTTACAACGCGGTACAAGAACTTCACTCCCTCGACCTGATGCAGTCAGAGGACTTTCGCTAGTAGTCGTGGGTCTATGACAACAGGCACTCTTAGCCTGTCGTCGTCCATCTTCATCTTCAAAGCCCAGAATCTCTGCCAAACTCTTGTGCACCAAAGGTTCGTCCATGGACTTCTTTTCCTGCCGGCTGAACTTGGGCTCTCGACAGGCGCGCTACAAACACTATAGCCTTCCGCATGCCCAACAATGGCGCAGGACGAAACGAATTGTACCCTTCGATATCCTTGGTATTTAGTGGGAAGATGAATCTCGTCTTAAAGGCAATGTATGTGTCCTTTGGCTTGAACACCGGAAACCTGTTTAACATGCAGGGTGGCAAGAGCCAGCCGATCATCGTTCGAGTATGGTTTGTCGCCTTCTTCATTTTTACGGTCGGCACCCGCGTAACTGACCTTCCGCCTTTTACACGCAGGTTCGTGATGATATGCGCTCACATTTGTGCCGACGGTAGTGTGAAGTTGCACAGTGAAGGTGGCGTCGACATCCGACGCGTCGGAGATTGTTTGCATCGCTATGCGCTATCACGTGAGAGCTAGGCCGAATCAGGCTTCCTCCACAAGTTCGTCGTTATGCAAAAGGGTCTCTGAATGGAAGGCGATGAGTGGGAGAGCACGTTGTAGGTTGAACACGTTACGGAGGGTCTTCTAACCGAAGCTCTACCTCGGCTATCTCCTTTCTGCCAGGTATGAAGGTTGGACTTAACTCTATATAGCTGGTAAGTTTTCTTTTATCCTTTCGTGCGAGGCCTATAAGTTAGGTAGCAATCGATTTGGGGATCCATCTGAGCCCTCACGCACTCCCATATGCCTCTGAGTGTTCTCGGACTCCATACAGATTAGTCGCTCAACCTGTGCCGATACACTCAGAGACGGAAAACCCTTCGTGCCGGAAACGACCTATCAACTAACAAGGAGTGTGGATTGTGCGTCGATTGCGACGATAAAATAGGTAGATTCCATCACACGAGGCTTTTCTTTACGGTGGAAGCAATTCGATCTAGCCAGTAAAGCACGAATTGAGTGGAGAGTGAATATATGCATCGTGATATGTATATAAACACCTCACAAACACTATTAGGGGTGGCAGTCGCACCGCAAAGGCACAGATCTTGTGAGCTTTCCGGCATTCGAGGACTGTCATATAACAGTAATTCACATGACCATCCGGCAGATACAAGCAGGGGGTAAGCACTTGGAATCAGTCTAAAGCGTATATTGTCGTTCTCAAGATACCGTCCCGCCCCACTTCGCGCGGATTTTCTGTCAGCACTTACGGTAGTAGGTACCGTATCTGTTAGATGCATAATTCTGGGAAAGCTTGGCGCGCACCGTCGATTTTCCCCCCACCACACTAATTGTATAGAGCGTCGAAATTGGTAGATGCCGCGCCCGCCCCGCCCATGCGCCATTTACAGGTCAGGTAAGCTTGAGGTCGTAGATTCACGCGTATAAGGCTATACTGACTTTTTCTTGGTGTTGTAGCTATCAAACATGCGTCCCCCAGGCCGCCAGCGGCTCCCGCCCATTACGCTACGGAACCTAGAAGAGCACGCAGACCGCTTTGCCAACACGGCGCATAAGTCTAGAGCTATTAAAGCTGCTAGAGCTACAAGATCTCGGCGTAAGATGGTTATAAGCCATATAAGTTAGATACCTACTTACTCCATAGTGTAGGAGCTGCACCTAGAACACCATCGCCGCCAGCAAGGCCGGTTAAAAAGACGCGTGTCACGAAGACAAAGGCACAGGCGGCACTAGTAGAAACTGCTCCTACTACTGCTACTCCTCCTGTTATTATTGAAGTGGCTGAGACACCGCCCTATCGTCCAACACAGAGCTTGCCTTACTCCAATATAGCAGAACTCTTGCAAGTCTCATCACCAACTATCCAGCTAGTTCAAGGCCTCCAGTCGTCTCCACCACCTATTGAACTTGAAATAGCTCCTAAGCCACAAGTTGTTACAGGACTACCTATACTTAGGTACATAATTGAGGTTTCCTTTACTGTTCGCGTGAACTCAAAATTTGTTGTCCGAAGCGAGAAAACCTACAGTCGAGAGGACCTATGGCTGTCAGCGTTTGAGGATAAAGTGGAGGAGATGAGGAGCAGCAAGGCTTCTGGAATTGAAGGCAGAGACTATACAATACGCTGCACGTCACTATCCTATCGGGCGATAACTCGAGGAGCTATCTGGAAAGCTGAGACGATTGAAGACTTTGGTGACGACGTTAGCATATCCTTTTTGGACAATGTTGATAGGCATGTCGTCAGCCTCTCCGCGCGGTCTCCAGTTGAACTTGTGCAGATGAGGCTTGAACAGAAGCTAGAGTGCAACTTAATTGGGAGGGCGTTCTCGCGCAGTCAGTACGCTAACGAGCCATCCTCTGACAAGCTAGAGATCTTGACTGCGCTTGAGTCCTCAGCTGGCAATCGAACAAAGCAACAGATAGTTGAAGGTCGCATGATAAAGAGGGCAGAGGAAAAGGCAGAGCGTCGTGCAGCCCAAGTTGAGGCTATCCGGACTGCGCATGACCACGTAGGGGCAATTAATAACCGCTGGCGTTGTACAGAGGAGGCTGTCTGTACCAACAGAGGTGGCTATTGTTATGTACCTTTTGGTCAGATGGCCCACTACCAAATTAAAGCTGTTGATATGGAGGCTTGGGCTCAAGAGATAGTTATTGGTACGACTAACGTCAGTGTTGAAAGTCCACCTATTAAGCTACTCCAGCACTGGAGGGAGGTTGGTAATAAGCTCCAGCGTAATCCAAATAATCGGAAGAAGCTACATAAGGGGTCCGACTCCTCAGGTGACTCAATTCAACAGTACCGTCGGGACCTGGAGCGCGCAAAGCTAGAGGCAGAGCGTGCTAGGGCAGAAGATCGCGCCCGACAGATGGAGGACGCGCGTGAAGATAGAGAGGCAAGGAGAGAGGCTGATAGGGAGCGGAGGGAGGATGAAAAGAGAGAGAGAGACGAGCGGAGGGAGGCTGAGAGACTTGATAGAGCATGGCGCGTAGAGGAAACCCGGCGACGACAGCAGCAACAGTCATACTTCCTGCCACCCCAGCTGCCAGCTCATGCTTATACCTGGCCACCTTCTACTGCTCCTGCTCCTCCTCCACCAGCCCCGAGCATCTGGCCTCTCGCGGCAACAAACGATACCACAAACGCCAGGTATACGGCATCTCGCCGCTCCCCAGTGTCATCAAGCCCTGTATCTGGGCGTGGTTGCGCGGACGACAGGACAGTCGTGAGGCAGTTCTTTCAGTGGCTAATTGCCCAGCAGCCAGAGGATGACCAGGAGGACTACAGCGAGGCGGCGCGCGTCGCGATAGATCAGAGGTGGACAGTTGAGGATATCCGAGCAATGTCCAACCCAAAAGGCGATCTATACACAATCGCGATGGGTTTTGGACTAAAGGATGGTGTTATCCGCCACCTCCGTGAGGAGCTGCGATTGTTCAAGCCAGCTTACCGCGCGCGTGGCGGGTCGGAGTAGTCCTATAAGTTTCTTTGTTTATCTCTACCTCAACATGATACCCCAGCAACAATATATAGTATATGATACCTAAAAGCAAGCTGTTTGTATGATATAGAGTATGAATTAGTATAGAACGTGATATCCTACTCCTCAAAGGCAAAGTCTGTCTCAAGCCTCAGCTGATCATGGAGACCATCTAGCACTGTCTGCTCCATATAGAGACCTCCAGCAGCGTGTTGAAAGTGCTTTCTTGCAAATCTATCACAGCCACTTTCTGCAATTGCTGCCCGCAAGAAGTCGCCAAAGCCACTATCTCCTGGAAAACGTGTCCGTATATAGCAGTAGTTACGCCGGATCCATGCCTTCAAGACGGCAAAGGTAAGCTCAATAGGATTGTAGTCAGGAGAGTACGGCGGCAGGTATCGTACTACAAACCCAGCGTCGCGGAGTAGACGTGGCACGTCGTTGTTCGTGTGGATAGAGACATTGTCAAGTACAATAACAACTGGGCGTCCACTAAATTTGACTCGTAGAGCAGGTATAAGCTCCAGTTCCACCCACTCAATAAACTCCTCCCGGCTGTAGTAGCCCTCCTTGATGCCTGTACACGGCAAATACCCATCAACAGTATACGCTGGCAAGATGGCCCAAGTCTTACCACGCTTTATGTCTTGCGTATAGCGCATCTCTTCACCGATAGGAGCGTAGGCGTGATGCCTCCATCCAGTTTTCTCGTTGAAGATAGATTCATCAAGGAATACAACATCCTCTGCAGCATACCGCCTCATAGAATCGCGGTAGTAACCACGGAGCTCCTCATTGCGGTCAATGGCGTATGGGCGCAGCGTTTTACGACTCCAGCCCTCTCTCTTCAACAGGCGACTGATAGTGGACTGAGTGATAAAGATGCCACGCTCAACGCTCAACCACCATACCATCTCGTCCTGATACATCCAGCCATGTCGTAGTAGCTCACCGCGGAGAGCAAGTGAGTCTTCCTTTGCTAGTTTTGGAGGACGCCCAAGCTTGCCAGTAAGAGCCTTCCGTACACAACCAGTAGTTATGATGTTATTATAGACATTGCGTACAGCATGTCTTGAACAACCAACTTGGTCTGCAATCTCCTGCTCATGCCAACCTAGGCAGAGATACCGATTAATTTCTAGCCTCTTTAAGTTTGTCAGACCATGGGCAGCGTAGAAGGGCCCAGCAGGAGGTGGTTCAAGGGCTGATAGAGATGTCCGAACGCCGTGGGCGCGATGGGCGGCCATCTGGCGCGTTGGTGACAACTGCAACACCAAGAAAGTCAGTATAGCCTCTATGCGCGTGAATCTACGACCTCAACTTACCTGACCCGTAAACGGCGCGTGGGCGGGGCGGCGGGCGCGGCATCTACCAATTTCGACGCTCTATATAATTAGTGTGGTGGGGGGAAAATCGACGATGCGCGCCAAGCTTTCCCAGAATTATGCATCTAATAGATCTTGGCAGTCAGTGCACGCCGGCAGTCAATGCACGCGCAACACCAAAATCAGGCCCCAGTAATATGAGGCTGTAGAGACGCCCACAAATACGATTAACACGGGATTATCTGGAGTTGAGGCCTGTAGGG
This sequence comes from Paraphaeosphaeria minitans, assembly GCA_015832175.1. Classification (NCBI taxonomy): domain Eukaryota; kingdom Fungi; phylum Ascomycota; class Dothideomycetes; order Pleosporales; family Didymosphaeriaceae; genus Paraphaeosphaeria; species Paraphaeosphaeria minitans. Next base: position 192,737 of record WJXW01000019.1, on the reverse strand, counting down.
CACGTAGATAGTCTCTATCTGATCAGATTATCTGTATCTACTTGGTGTTTTGACCAGGCGGCCCTGGCGTGTTGATGGAGTTGATGCCGACGATGCAACCTTATCTAGATCCGCAGCTCCACTAAGGGCCTGCGTGGGCCTAATTACCTGTTTACGAGGTGTTGAGGGCTTCTTAGGAGCTGACCGAGCTATTTTGATTGATTGTTGGTGTTGTTTTCGGGCCCTACGGGCCTGTTAATCAAGGCGTTTCTGGATAGCCTCATCGGCCCTCTGCCTTGCGCGCGCCCTGGCAGTTGATCGCGCAACACGCCTCTCATGGAGTAATCTAGCCTTGAGCTGTTGGCTGGCCCTACGGGCCTCCATCTGATCAGCTTTTTCACGCTGTTTTCGCTCCTTATCCAGATCATCTTGGTGTTGACGATCACGGGCCCTCTGTACACTGCGAGGTGACCAGAAAACAGCTCCTCTATGATAGCTATCGCGCCAATTAAGGGGCAGAGGCCTACCTCGCGTTGAGCGGCGTTTCTTAGTTACTAAGGCCTCTTGTAGATGCTTGTTCTCCTCCTCTAAGAGCTGTTTTTGGATAGTAATATAGTGTACAGTTTAGCTTAGCTTCTTGGCCCGATTCTCACCTCCTACGTTAATAACAGCCTTTAGGAGTTGATTGATTTTCTGCCAATCTGACGCGCTGAGGGCCGACGTTGAGCTATTAGGTGTTCCTTAATCAGATGGTGTTGATTAATTAAACCTATTAAGGATCCTCGCTGGATTAAGTGGCTGGTTGGTTGGTTGGTATTCATTTTTCGTCCGTATGATGAGGAGTAAGTCCACCATATCGCCTCCCGAGGGGCATATAAGACGTGCTAAGCTATGGATTTACAGTGCCAGCGCGCTACCTTAGAAAGCATTTCTTGCCTATGCGGGTATTGCTACCATTTCAAGCTGTAGCTCCCCTTCCAGTTAGGGAGACTAGGCCGTGTATGTACATCAGGGAGAGTCCCTTATATTATAAGGCATTATTATGCCGTTACAGTAGAGAAGAGAGTAAGAGGGTGAGAAGGAGAGGGTGGAGAGAGAAGTAGAAAGATAAGAAGTGTCGCAGCTATTATGCTGCTAGGCTAAGTGCAGTGGGGTTGTTGTTGCTAGTGCAGGGCAGGACTACCGAGGACAAACCTTAGTATAGTACTGTGTGAGCTGGGTAAAGGCTTCGAAGGCCTCTGGATCTCCTATCAGCGCCGCGGTATACGCCAGGCCGTCAGCCCGGCTGGATGGTAGTGCGGGTGGTCGAAGCGGCCATCGGCCAAAGGCCCCTAGGGTCTTGCGGCAGAGCGCAAGGTGCTCTGGCGTCTTATCGCGTCCGCATGAGCAGGTGAGGTTCGCGTCGTTGTGATTGAACTTCCGATGGTACCAGGCAAAGTCTCCGTGCATAGAGCGGATAGATAGGAATCTAGCCAATACAGCTCTGGGTAGGTCTAGTTCTCCTGGTCCACGGCGTGGTGCGTAGTCCAGCTCCCAGCTTTTATACCATCTAGAGAGTTTTGTCTTCTTGTCTGCCCACCAAATCTGTTGTATGCTTCGTAGTACTTTGCGAGCAACTGACTTGATGCCTGAGAGTGTGGGCACAGCAGCTTTCCCGGTTGGTGGCGATGGGTGCTGGGCTTCCTGATTAGCTAGTCTGTCAGCCGTCTCGTTCCCCTCGATACCCAGGTGTCCAGGGGCCCATTTGATAGAGACGTCGTGTGTCTCCATAGCGCCGTGGCATGCTAGGAAGGCCCATTGAGAGGTAGAAGGCGCGACGCCTCTAAGGCCCCATATTACTGAAGTGCTGTCTACGCACATCCAGATTCGGCGGGTACTAAGCGCTGGTTGTCTTATCGTGTGCTGGAGGCCTCTCCACGCTCCGACTACCTCCGCGTCAAACACATGCGAGGTAGGATGTAGTGACCCGCGGCCGCTCTGTAGTTGTCTTCCATTCTGATACACTGCGTAGCCGTAGGTGACCCGCTTTTCTCCTTCCTTTGTGTACTGTTCAGAGCCATCTGAGAAGATAGTGACATCTAATGGTGGGAGCTGAGCCCACCATTCTTTGAAGGACTTGGCTGCAGTCTTCTTGTCTATGCCGAGTGTTGGGTCGGTTCGGCATCCAGGCGAGTAGTGAGGGGCTATCAGTTCAGTCCTAGGAATCTCTGGTAGAAGAGACCCTAGCTGCTGGACTTTTGTCTGGATTCTCTGAGGTTTTCCGGCTCCCTTGCCTCTATTTACTATAGGGACTACCGCACGGTTGGTAAGGAGGTGATCTGAGTCTATAGCACGAAGATGGGTTGCATATCTGAGTTTGGCTTCCTCCAGCGCCACTGCGGCGGAGGGTAATCCAGCGTCTCGAAATAGTGTGGCTGTTGGGGTCGTCCTCCACACCGGTAGGATACCTCTTGCTGCTATAGCGATTGTCTTATCTATAGCGGCTATATGCCAGCCAACATAAGCGCTCACCTCTGGCGGTCTGCCAGGCTTGAGTGTTCGCGGCGGTTTGGTGCGGCCCCTGTACCAGCACTCTGTCCCATGCAGAAGGGACGGGTATACGCAGGCAATGGTAGCCTTGCGGAGAGAGCTGGCTGGTGGTCCGCAAGTGGTCCTTGCTAGACTTCGGATGTGGTGGGCTACCTTGGCGGCTTTTGCGGCGCGCATAGCTACGTGTCGTCTGAAAGTTAGTCTGCGGTCGAACCAGATTCCTAGCCACCGCAGGGCTGGCTGGCAGTGTTCTCCACCTGGGAGGATTGGGTGGATCGTGAGGTGCTCGTCTACGACACAGAGTGGGGCATAGCTGCTTCGCTGTCTCGTTAGGTGTATCATCTCCTGCTTTTCTGGGGCAAAGGTGACTTTGTTGATTGCGCCCCACGTTCTGATCTGCCTTAGATCTGCTGCTAGGAGCTCAACGTTGTTATCTAGGGAGTGCGAGGCCCGGTATAGGCATATGTCATCGGCGTATCCAAATCTCCGTTCTATGTCCATGGATAGCAGCTCTGCCAGGTACAGCGTGTACAGGACCGGGGAGAGAGGCGACCCTTGGGGCGTCCCGCAGGCGGCAGGGTAGCTGGGGGTGGTGACCTGGCCAAGGCGAACTTGGACCCTTCGAGCAGTAAGGAAGGAGTCTATGAAGAGGATAGTCCTTTGCGGCCATCCCTGTTCAACCATTCGGTGCAGCAGACGGTTCTTCAGGAGAGCGTCAAAGGCGCCCTGCACATCTAGGGTAACCATTGTAACGTGCTGATTCAGTGCCCACGCGGCTTCTGTGTCATGGGTGAACGCTGCGGTCAGATCGGCTGCAGAGCGTTTTGGGAGGGCGCCGCCATGTTGGGGACTAAGGATCTTGTGCGTCATAGCAGTCCATGCAATTCTTCTGGCCACTGTTCGTTCAAGGCCTTTCCCAATGCAGGATAGGAGTGCTATTGGTCTCCAGGATCGGGGTGACCTCCGGTCTGTCTTCCCTACTTTGGGTATCATTGCCACCTCCGCGAGCTTCCAATATGCTGGGAAGTGGTTGAGTTCTAGGCACTGCTGGAAGATCCTTCGTATAAGCTCTCCAACATGAGCCCAGCAGGCGCGGAGCAGCCGAACAGTGGACCGGTCAGTACCTGGTGAGGTGCTAGAGACCCCTATTGTGTTTCGTTCTGCTTCCTCAAGTGAGATATATGTGCTCCAGGGGAGAGTGGCTGCGGCCTCCTGGTCTGGGCATTGTCTGAGGTCATCCTCTGCTGTGTACCGGTTGAGAACTTCCTCTCTGAGTGCCTCTGCCTTCTCCAGGGGGTCATAGATAGTCGTATCGTTGACTATAAGGGGGGTTTCCTGGTTCTCCGGCGTAAGCTTATGCCAGGCAATGACCTTGAACAGGTCCTTATCGTCCTTGGCGTTGTCAATAACGTGCCTCCAGTATTGTCTCTTAGCCTGTCTAACTATTGTCTTGAAAGCTCGTGTTTCTTCTGATGGAGGGCTGCCTAGGTAAAGCTGTCTGGCGCGCTTGTAGGCTTGGTAAGCAGTCTTGCACTCTTCAGTCCACCATGGTGCGGCGCGTCCTTCCTTGCGATCAGGCCTGCCTGCTGTTCGTACAGACTGTTGTATTGTCTCCGTCAGTAGCGACACACAGTTGTCTAGTTGTGCTGTATCTTGCGCCGCAAGCGGGTCTGGGATACCCTGAACGCCTATCTCTATCAGACCGGCAAACTTTGGTAGGCTTGCCTCTGGGACTCTGTAGTGGTACTGAGCTAGGTGCGGAGTACCTAGTGCGGAAGTGGGGATAGAGGTCACTATCGTCTCGTGGTCTGATCCGCTGTGCATGCTGGCCTCGACAGCCGACTGGGCGAATGGGATGTTAGAGAAGGTCAGATCAAGGACATGACCAGCGCAGTGCGTTGGCTGCCCTGGCACGCCAATGTAGTCCATGGAGGCGGCGGCCGCCCACCTGGCAAGCTCTATGCCGCCGTTGGCTGCGGTGACAGCCGGTTCAAAGGATTCGTGTCGGACATTGAAGTCACCTCCCACAAGGCAGTGTTGGGGAGGCGTGAGATGCGTGACGTATTGAAGTACGTCAGGGGTAAGTGGCTGTCTATAGCAGTTGAGTATTGCTACTCCGTTCACAACAACCCATAGCAGGTCTGGATGGTTGAGACTTTCTCTAGTCTGGAGTCTTAGGTGGTACCCTTTCCGGATATACGTCATCACCCGAGGGCGCGCTGAGCCCGATGCGGTGGGAGTGTCCCAAGTGCTGATCGGTGCGAGGTGCCGAAAGCCAGGGTGGGTAGAGGTCCTTGAGTTGGCACATGTGAAGGGCTCTTGCACGCACACAACATCCAGGCCCTTCTGAAAGGCCACTTCTAGTATGGTGATATGGCAGGGAGAGCTCCTGCCGACATTGGCCCAGCATACTCGTAGCTGTTTGCTTGGTAGACTGGGCTGTTGTTGCCCGTTATAGGCTGGGGTGTTGTTGGGGTGTTCTAGCATGTCGATGGTGGGTCATCGCTCATGCTGGTGTCTTCTCTCTCTGAGGTAGACGGGTCAGTGTAGATAGTGGGTCGTGGCTGCAAGCTTTTGGCAGACATTTGCCGGACGTTGAGGTTTCTATTGCCCGTGGCTGCCCGCCTTGGTCTCTTTTCTCCGCTGGTAGCGGATGAAGGTACGTGGGAGGCACTGATTGTTCTGGTACGTGTAGCTTGTGCTGCTTGCTCCTGAGTAGTAGGTTGGGGTGTCGTTGTCTCCTGAGGAGCCTCTGGTGGAGTGGAATCAGGCTGAAGTGTGGCCTGTCTCAGGGTCTCTTCGACTGTTCCGTAGAGGTGCTTGTGTGCTATCCTGCCTGCGCGGCGGATGGCTTTTAGCTCAGTCTTTGTAGGCTTGCTTATGTGTCCGTGTACCCGACGAGGGGCTGCAGGGCAGTTGGAGTGGCTGGCTGGGTGAGGGCCGTGACAGTTGGCACACATAGCTTTGTGGGGGCAACTGTCTCCGTGCTGTCCTTGGTGTCGGTCCGTACGGTCACCGCAGTGCGCACAGCGGGCTACTCGGGTACAGCGTGCAGCGTTGCAGTATCCCTGGCAGCCTGGGTCATGTCGCTGTATAGTTGGACGTTTGTGGATTTCCTTTGAGAATTGGCTCGTGCCAAAAAGCTGGAATGAGCGGACTGGCTGCTTGTATGAGATAATCCAGGTAGTGAGGCCATTCTGGTTCACCCCGTGCCGTGAGGTCCTGCAGCTGACGGGCTGCTTGCCTGTTTGTGAGCATACCTCTTCCGCGACCAGCTGGGTAGTAGTTGGTATTTCTGTGCCGTCTAGGGTCCGAAAAGAGCTGGGTACTCCTTGCACTGCGTAGTTGATCCAGCGTTCTGGGATCCTGATCGCGTCTCCGTCTAGCGCTTGTACTATAAGTACCTGGTTCTCTTGCGTTAGGAGTTGTTCCCGGATATTCTGGTTAGCTGGGGTAATTGCCCAGCCTGTATTGATAGGTGATGCAGTAGGTATATCCTTGAGGGTGATTCCTCCTATGCTCTTGCATATTGCCTGCCTTACTGCAAATGGTGATGGTTGTTGCAGTCGCATTGCTGGGTTAGAGATGGCTATAAAGATTCGATTGTCTTCTTTTGGCTTAGCTAGCGGGGCGGGCCGCGTCCTAGCAGCGATCAGGGGTCGACTGATGCCCCTATTCGAGTTTTGGGGGTCTCTGGCTACGTCCGCCCAGGAGCGGCGTCCTGATTCCTGGCTCCTGGAGTTGCTGTAGCCGGCGTCGCTGCTCCAGCGGGAGCTGGGAGGGGAGTTGCTTGGGGAGAGGGAGGTCAGGGCATGGATGACTCTCTGCTGCAGCTCCTCTGCGATATTGGCTTCTTGAGGATTAGTGTAGCCTTGTGCGTGTTGATCTACGGCTGCTGCGAAGGCGGCAGTGATGGTGTTCCATAGCTGGGTGGTCTGCTGGGTCTCGGTGATGTGGCGTTGGACGGCGTCAGAGACTCGAGGTTTGGGAGCGCCCCCACCGGGGTTCTGACTGCTCAGCGGGGGTGCCGGGTGGTGCACGTCCTTCTGGAGCCGTCTTGAGGCGCTGGTATTGAGCTGCTGAGGGGACTCGGGGTCTGGGGACCCCGTGTGGTGGGAGGAGGGAGACTCTACCATCCTATTAAGCTCCCTTACGCGTCGCGCGGGGGACCTAGGCGGATGCTAGAGGTACTCCCAGAGTGGCCGCAGCGAGCCGGATCAGTTGCTGGGATTTTTGGGGCCTCTGTGAAGGAAGTCCAAAAATCGAAAGTTTGGTGTTCGGTGTGGATTGAGTGGCTGGTTGGTTGGTTGGTATTCATTTTACGTCTGGTTGATGGGGATTAAGTCCACCATCTCGCCTCCCGAAGGGCATATACGACGTGCTAAGCTATGGAATTACAGTGCTAACGCACTACCTTAGAAAGCATTTCTTGCCTGCGCGGGGATTGCTACCATTTCAGAACTACAGCTCCCCTTCCAGTTGGGGAGACTGAGCAGTGCAGATACATTAGGGTGGTTCCCTTGTGTGTGTTCACAGGCGGTTGAGCGCCATAAGAGAGAGTGGGAAAAAGTAGGTGGGTGTAAAGAGCCGGTGCTCTGTCGAATCGGAGCCGTGTCTCTACGCGAGAAGAGCCTTTGTGTCTGAGGAGATAGGTGTAGTAGGAAGGCAGAGCCAGGCCCGTCCTTCTTCTTTATCCCTAGGGTTGTGTGTTGTAAGGCGTTGCTGGCAGCCTTCTTTACGTGTTGAGAGCCGGTGCTCTGTCGGATAGTGCCGTGGCTCTGCGCATGGAGAGCCTTTGTATTAAGGCCAGGCAGATGCCCATATCTTGCAAGAACAAGGAGTGGCAAGGCTGTCTCCTTGTCTTAGCAGTGGTTGTGGCCTTCGACCGAACGTAAAATCTGAGTGGCGCACGGGCCATTTTGAAAAGATTTCAGCTCAGCGAAGAGGTGAAAGACAAAATAGGGCAGCGCGCCTGCCACAACGCCTGCAGCGGAGAGAGGACGTTGGTGTCTTTCCTGACACTGACTGGTGGCAGCGCTGCTAACAAACTCATCGTCAGCGCTAATGTGCCCGCTCGGAAACGATGATACCAATGCTCAACTGCTGATGAATGCTATCATCCCCACTCAGTCGCTGACCAGAGGCTGACAGTTTGGCGATGGATACTCATGCATGGCCACTAGACGATGCATCGGCACGCACGTCACCGTGCTTGTACAACCGGTCGATGGCGATCCATCTGATGCGCACGGACAGTGAGCATCAAAGTGATGACTGCAGCGGGATTAAGATGCTTACTGCACTCGTGCCAAAATGCCGCGGAGCGGAAAAGGATCCGCAGCAACGCCCGAGGCCAAGGATCTCTCTAAACTGGATCAGCCCAATGGATTACTGCTGACGAGTAAGCTACCGGCTATGCCGCGGTCCGCCTCGGGACGTCGGATTGCTGATGGATGAAAGAGGTGACATCCTCCAGACCGTCAACCATTACTTCGCCAATAACCTTTCTGCTATTTCGGAGATCGAGTCCTCGCTAGGTTGCAGGCTGCTGGCTTTGAAGTCGGCGACAATTTCGATGTGGCAGGGGTGATGGAGAGGGTCCATCTCAGCAACGAAGATCAGGCCGTCAACGACATTGACGACATCTTAAAAGCCTACTACAAGGTAGCCATGAAGCGCTTCGTCGATAATGTTGTACTCCAAGTTACCGAACGACACCTGCTTGGCCTGGAAGGCCCAGTAAGATCTCTATCACCAGACATGATTGCAGATCTCGAAGACGGCGAGCTCATGGACATCGCTGGCGAAAACTTTTCAGCTTCGAGCACTAGGAATGACCTGGCTATAAAATTTGATAGGCTTCAGAAAGCGTTCCAGATTGCACAGCAAGCGGCGATCTAAGAAAGACTTCGACGGGCCGCAGAGGCAGTAAGATGGTATTTTATTTTGCTTAGTGACGATTTAACATCGTCCATGGTTGTTGCTGATCACGTAATGCCTGCAGAAACACAGTTTCTACTAAAAATATCGAAGATACACTTGTATTGGGGTTTGGGACTCTTCGCACAAAAGGTCAAAATAATATCAGCTCGAAGACACATCGTGACGCCGGTGACACTCCATAGCTCTCATGAGCCATATTTTGGGAGAACATGAAGATCACTCGTCTGATCGTATAGCGTATAATGGAAATTGGAGAGACAGGCTGAAGAATTTTTCGCTCCGTTCTGTCTCCGCGGACGTCTTTTACGTACTGAGTCCAGCTGCATTAGAGCAGACCGGTATGTGTGCAATTCGCCTTGGTCCTGGCATCTTGAAGTTCCTTTTCTTACTTCTCGTCAGTAAACTCAAGAATAACTGTTTTTCAGATTCTATGCTCACCACACCTGAGACTGAAGATTCTCGCAAAGTGTACTTGGTACCATCCAGTCCTTTGCCAATCAAGACGTGAGATGCAATCATCATGTGCTGTGGCGGCAATTCCTATTCTTTTAATAACGACTGCAATCCATTGGGGCAGGTTTCAATTCTTCACATTATACATTCTACCTTTCTCACGTTAACGACTCAATTGCATCTGTCGTCAATGTTACGCGCATATATTATGTGTCCCCTATTCGCTTGCGGGGTAGTAGATTTGTTTTTCACGCCTTGAAACCCACGTTCTTCACAGCGCGTTCGAGCCTTGGCGCGCTGGCGGAACACGTTATACATCGTGGGAATGTTCAGTTTCAGGTGTGGCTCGAATAGAACATGGAAAGCAGTTATTCTTGAGCCTATCGACGAGGAATTAACAAGATGCCAGGACTAAAGCGAGGTACACATGTACCGGTCCGCTCTTATGCAGCTAGACTCAGTACGTAAACGACCTCCGCGGTGACAGAGCGGAGCAAACAAACTCTCCGACAATATGGATGTCCTTTGCACACGACACTTCCGAAAACAACCTTCTCTGTGCTCCGTTTGTGGCTTACATGTTTCACAACATCTCGCAAGAAGACGGGGACGGGAATCTGCGTAGGAAAAAGGGCGTTTTGGTCACCAATGGGTTGAATTACCAGCGTGAGTGTGTTCATTGTGAGCAGATATGCGCAGTTGGACGACAATACCTTGACCGTGATATTGGAGGCCACAGCGACCGCACTCGCAGGTGCCTCTGCGGTAGAAGAGCACATCTGAGTGATTGTTTCCCTGGTTTTTGCTAACATAACTGAAGCATTCACGTGCTGCGGCGTGGTGGCTTACAACTGCTATTGGTGGCAAATGCTGGTTTTCGAGGAACGGGCCAAGTAGGCAACATCCCTGCAGTAGGCACTTTGTTCGTGAACGTCTCCACGGTGACTCGCAGACAGCCACTTTGAGTGCACATGGTTATCGACTGCCCACTGGGAGGTGATGAGGCGTGAAGCAGCATCGGCATCCCATAAGCGTGTGGTGAGGTGCTTGTGCGCTTAGCCAATCCGTAGCTGCGGGAGCTTCTCGTGATACGCTGTGATGCCCATGGTAACAGGTGTTGCTGATGCTACGGCCGATGGCGTGTACGGTTCGGAAACATCACGCTCTACGCTAAAACGCTGTGCCGAGGTTGCTGGTGTTGATGTTGAGTGCTAGCGAGTTCCTCTTCCGAAGCGAATATGCCACATTAGGAGTGACGATGCTGCTTACCACACGCAAGTGCCGTTTCCAACGCTGACTAGTGGCAGCGCTGCTAACAAAGTCGTCTTCAGCGCTAAAGTGCCCGCCTCGCAAATGATGATACCAATGCTTACTGCTGATGAATGCCATCATCCCCACTTAGTCGCTGACCAGAGGCTGACAGCTTGGCGATGAGTACTCATGCATGGCCACTAGACGATGCATCGGCACGCACGTCACCGTGCTTGTGCATCCGGTCGATGGCGATCCATCTGATGCGCACAGACAGTGAGCATCAAAGTGATAACTGGAGCGAGGTTAAGATGCTTACTGCATTCGTGCCAAAATGCCGCGGAGCGGAAAAGGATCCGCAGCAACGCCCGAGGCCAAGGATCTCTCCGAATTAGATCAGCCCAATGGATTACTGCTGACGAGTAAGCTACCGGCTATGCCGCGGTCCGCCTCGGGACGTCGGATCGTCTTAGCCGAACTATCACTGGTGTGCGATCCTGCTCACACACACCGAGTGGAGACTGCTTAATTCCACGAATGCCAATTCTTCCGTCCTGCTTATGCTTACTGTGCATGAAGTGGATACGGCAGAGTTTTCAATAGTGCCATGTCCTGCTGACACTCACCAAGTGGAGACCCCTAGATTCCACCAATGCCAATTCTACCATCCTGCTTATGCTTACCGTGCAGCAAGTGGGGACGAAAGTTTTCCACATGCTGCTGACCCGCACCAAGTGGAGACTGCTTAATTCCATGAATGCGAAGTCTTCCATCCTGCTTATGCTCACCGTGGAGCAAGTGGGGATGAAAAGTTTTCACCTGCTGACCCTCACCAAGTGGAGACTCATAGATTCCACCAATGCCAATTCTTCCATCCTGCTTATGCTCACCATACAGCAGGTGGAGACGAAAAACTTCCCAGTAGTGCCATATGCTCCTGACCCTCACCAAGCGGAGACCCATAGATTCCATGATGTTCCATGATGCTGACGCTTACAGTACACTGAGTGGAGGCGGAAGAATTTTCGATGGTGCCATATCCTGCTGATGCTGCTGATTCTGCCAATACGCGCCAAGTGGGACCACACAAATCTAGATACTGACGCTGCTACTGATACTGCTGATATGCATTGAGTGGAGACTGCAGAAACCTCGAGCATGCCGACCCTTTTGAAGCTGCTGATACTGGGGACCCTGGTGATGCTGCTGGTGTTGATGCTGGTTGCGAACAATCTCCTCTTCCGACGCCAAAATGGCGCGTTCTAAGTGGTGGTTAACGTTACGATGCTCACCACTAGCAAATGCCGTCTTGTGCTTGCCTAATTGCTACACGGCCACGGGAACATGCACCGCAGCTGATCCAGGGCGATCCATCAGCGTTAACGTGATGACTGCAGTTACGGCTAAGATGCTCACGCGCAGGCTGTGCCGCATCGCCCTAAGCAGCATGCCAAAGTGCCGCGGAGCAAAAAGGTACCTGAGCACCGCTCACTCGGACCACGTCGTAGGCCGGCGATACTTACCGTTGCGCAAAGCCTGTCATCCCAATATCATTCACCGTGCAGGCGCCCCGCAAGGCTACCCAACATGCGCGACCGTTATCCGCACAACGAGGTAGGCCGCACGTGGAAAACGCCACTTGGCAAGTTTGTAAACTTAGCACGGGATCGAGAAGCAGTAGAGGCAGCTGGCTGAAGTGCTCTATGGGATGCGGTGCGAGCAGCTATCTGTGACGTTATCGGAGCACAACGTAGGTTGAGCAATGCTCAAGGTGCCTGTCGCTCTGTAGCACTACTGCATTCATCGCTTCGATGTGCCCCGTGTGTGCGCAACGGACGATCGCCATCAACCTCCTGCATGGCGGGCTGATGCATCATCCGGTAGCCGTACGTGGATATCATCCGCCAAGCCATCAGCCTGTCCGTGGCGATTGAGTGTGGGAGGTGCCATGTTTAGTAGGCATCAGAATCAGCAGTCCTGACGCCGCATTATAACGTCCGAAGGTGAAATTCAGCGTCAGCAGGGGAACTTGCTAGTATTTAGTTTCATGATTACCGCCTCAGCAACATCAGTTCGCGTCCGAAAAAGAATCTGCTTGCTTTCATCATCAACATCAGCAGCCTCGGCGCACTATTTTAGCGCAGAGAATGACGTCTATCGACAGTAAGTATTATGAACTCTAACTCTGACGACTCGCAGCGTCACTGTGCCAGGTGCAGCCGTCTTCACGATAGGTCTCTGCTTATCTGACAGGGCAAAAGCCATAACCATGGCTGATGTAGGAACCGCATGCGTAACGGCTGCTTTCGAGTGACGGGGAACACAGCGTAATCCAACCCTGTGATCCGAGCACGGACGTCTCAATGTCTAGTCGATCTCTTCTGTGAGCGAGCATAAGCGTAAAGCTCGCCCTACGGGTATAAAAGATCTGCACCCCCATTTCTCATGAGATCCCGTCTGTTGCATACAAGCCACATTCAACGCTCGCCTAGGTCGAGTAGCTGTGTTGCGCGTGGCTACATCCCCAGTCGTTTCTCATGACGAGTTGCCATCGCTACTCGGATTCTCCCATACAGAGCCTTACAGCCACCGCACCGAGCGTCCACAGCAAAGACATGCAGTGATGGAGTCAGACCGCCGGCGAAGCCACAGTCGTCTAGACTCATGTCGTTTGCTAGGCAGAGTGTCAAAATGGTCTTCAGCCTCGTGGCGCACAGCTCGTTTGTCGTAAGATCCTTCACGCTACACTCGTCAAGGTTGATGCGCTTGTCTGATAGGTTCCGATCAGTACGTGCGCTCACTTCGTCTCGAGCCGCTGCCGTAGGAGAATGAGAGCAGGCAAGCGGTGGACGAGGTCGAAGAGCGGCTCCTCAAGGTAAGGCATGCTTCCATGCCTCGATCCTGTTGACTGATGAATAACAAATCTGAGGCACTCTAGGCTCATTCGGTGCGAACGATCTAACTACTCTCGCTCCTTAAGCTTGAGCGCTCCGGATGCCCCCTTGCTGGGAAATCTAGCCCATCGACTGTAAGTCTAACTTACCCGGCTTCACTAGAGCAGCTTCCCCACCGACTGTGCCATCCCTTCCTATTCCTGCCAGCACTGCAACACAGTAACGACTTGCTCGGATAGAGACCATGACATAGCTGCTCTAACTGCGAATCCGACTGCGAAGAACTGCTCTTGAGGATGCGCAGTCGATGATATGCTGTCCTCCTTGTAGCTACTGCCGTGGTAAGTCTTCCCCAAGCTCTAGTCCTTCGCTGACGAAAATAGTACGCCGACCGCTATATGAGTTGGGCTCAGATACCTAGCGGTGAGTGCAACAGCTGACCGCTGAGGGTTAGACCGAAGTGTGTCCTGGTCTGTCACTCGCCTCTACCGAAGCTGACTTTCATCTTCTAGATTGTTTTACGAGGTCCGATCGAGTATTCTGCGCTGGTCCTATGTGCGTGCTGTCTTCTCGTATCTTCTAAGCGCGCAGCATCGGATGGTATGCTTTTTCATAACGAACCATAGCCTACTTTCTCGGGACGGCTCGTGTCGTCTTTCCTGTCGCAGTCCACAGATCCATACTATCTAGTCATTCTAAAGACTCAAATCTCGACCCTGACAAAGAATGTAGATCGCTGCGTTCTTCGCACCAGCAGTCAGGCTCATAGGTAGTGGCTCCTGATTGATCGTGGAAGCCTCCGCCGCATGCTCGCTCAGACCTGGACATCGATCGTTCGGGACCGATCGCCATTCCCATCGACGGATTCCAGTCGATGGTCCATTATTGCCAAGCAACGATGGTTCTTCCATCGGTGGAGTTGACTACTGAAAGGTTTGTGAATTTCACGTGTGTCTTGGTTGCATCGGTTACCGCTATCTCATGGCCGATTGCCGTCTTTTCAAGACTAAAGTATAGCGGGGTATGACCCTCAAAGTCGAGAACTGACGTGTCGCGTACATGATCGCTTACCTAGCAAGCATCGATGTTATCCGCCTCCGCTGACGCATCCATGGCTGAGTATATAATAGCTTGTAGCCAGACTGCTCTTCGCGATCACAACTGACCGTGGTTACAGCGATTTTGATAAGAGTTCAATCTCTTCCAGGTGCGTGACTGCCGGAGGCTCGAGAAACAACCGCGACGGCAGCTCGCCAGCCCGCCAGCCACCACCCGACGCATACCTACCGCGATCACTCTTGCACCTCCTGCTGCCTCCCGAAGCCTTGCTCCCAATGGCTGAACCCTAGGGCACCCCCGTCAGCGAGCAGCCTGTTCGCCTCGTTCTTTCCACATATCTACTTCGACACCTTCCATCGAGAAAATACAGGCAAGCGAGTGGCTCACGAAAGAACCGAGAGAATGTCCATCGCTGTTTAGGTGTAGCGTCGAATGCTTAGGTGATTTTGATCCGCGCCCCGCAGGACAGGACCTTTATGCGCCTCAGGTGGAAGACGTCTTTTGCGGTAATCTCCTTCGCAGCCTTAACCTCAGCTGGTAATTTTGATTTCTTTATTTTTGGGCTGCCCGGGATCCTTTACTGACAGCTCTGCAGCCTATCGCTCTATCTGCTTGCTGCTTCCGTTGCTGCTTCGTCGAGTGCCACTTGTGGCGTGCTTCGAGTACGGTCACGACTGCTGGTGCTGGTGAGTGATCCACGAGGCGGCGGTACTCTGCCATTCGCTCACCCGTGCTTCTAGCGCTGCGTGTGTCCTTATATCGCGGCCAGCAGACTTAGCCTGAGCTTCACCAGTACGGCGGCAGCGGCAGCAGATAAACGAGCGTGTCGGTAAGACGTAGCTAAGTTCCCTAAAAGTTCCTGCTGACCTTATCCGCATAGCCATCTTCGTCCCAAACTGCGGTTGCAGCAGACAGCAGATACTGAAAGTGTGCAATGCACACCAATCGGCAGCCGTCGCATGACCTTCGTGAACCCCGACAACAGCCTTCACAATCACGCTTGCGGCTACTTGCCGTCGAGCAATGCCTGCCCTCATCGTTGAAAAAGCAGTCAAACATAGCCACGGCCTACACCGCGCGATCTATCATGAGAGGGAGTTCTATAGCGTCTGCGGAACCTGCTGGCACTTATCCACTCCCAGTCTTCTTTCGTGCCTTTGAGGCCAATACCACACCCATTTTACTACGTTGTGAGCCTTCCCAGTTGGGCCTTGACTAGCATCGCTACAACTTATCTTCATCCAGATAGTCCTTCGGTGACTGGGTTGGGCATCGATTATATCCTCATGGTTAGGAAGCACGAGTGATATCGTCACCAAACTGAACGTATGGCGCATGCAACGCAAAGGCAGGTGGGCCCCAAAGATCCCAATAACATAGGAATGCTTTACTAACGCGGTCACAGCGTCGTCGCATGTGCTGGTGTTGTGAAGCACAGTGCAACCAATCTTACCTCACAACCGCGGTTTCAGGTGCCGTCCTATACATACGCCGCGGTTACTATCAACGCCGCTCGTTTGTACCCCGAACGAGGCCGCTCCAGCAGAAGCTTGCAAGTCGCACCTCTGCTATCAGCAAGAGAGCGACTACTCTCGATAGAGTGCAATTTTGGCAATGTATGTATGTCCAACGCGAGCCGGACTATGACATACCCTGCTGAGAGCACCTTGTTGATCTTTTACTGATAATATTTTAGATGCTCGCGCGCCTGCTGAACCTCAGTCCTGATTCTTTAGGGTGGCTCCGGTCATACCCTGGCAAGTGTCTTCAACTTCGCACATGATGTAGGGGATGTCACCCAAAGCTACGAAGCTCGGATCAACGTATATGATAACGGCCGTGGGCAATGCGACTGATCAGCGTACTTACATGGTCCCAAACAATGCAGTGGACCCGTTCCGGACTTAAAGGAACATGTTAAATTTGGCAGCGCTAAAGAGCTGTCAACAACAAGGCTTCAAGAACTCGGGAGTAGCTGCCAACTACGAGAGGTGGGATTAACTGTGTTGGACCGTGCCTGAGACATGTACTGTCTAGGAGAGAGAGATACGGAGTCGGCTTTAGCAACCGCCACCAA
The DNA here is from genome assembly GCA_015832175.1 of Paraphaeosphaeria minitans. NCBI lineage: Eukaryota > Fungi > Ascomycota > Dothideomycetes > Pleosporales > Didymosphaeriaceae > Paraphaeosphaeria > Paraphaeosphaeria minitans. The sequence goes on along the minus strand of WJXW01000019.1, from coordinate 176,552 downwards.
TCATAGGAGGTCCACCAAACTCACTCGAACGACTCGCCGAAACACTGCGGAAACGGTTCACGCCGCCTGCGACGGAACAATCTGATCATCACTCAAAGCAAGTGAATCAAGCTGTCCTTACCGAAAAGGCTCTTGTGGGGGAGCTGAACTTGAGCACCACGCTCACTGATGTGGAAGAGGTGATCGAAGAGGAGCAATAGTCGATCGAAAGTGATGACGAAATGACTCTAGCAACAAATAGGCCGAAAAAGAATACGTATCGTGGCAGAGTAAGCCGTCTGACTGTCGCAGGAGCGAGAAGAGCGTGTCAGTTGCTGGCTTCGGGACAGTCCAGATCCCGATTGCCTGCGAGGTCGACGGTAGAGTGTACAGTAAACCCTTTACGATCCAGAATGTCTCGTATGCGCGAAGACTCCCTTTCAACAACATCTCTTGTCGGGCGTTGACGTTGAAAAGGGACGGGAAGAAGGCGGGCATACACTTCGTGATGGATGGTCACGATCTCGAGATCGTGCGCACAGAAACCGGTCAAGTGATAGCCACCGCCGACTGCCGGACCACCAACCTGTACGTACTGTCACGAGCGAGAGCGGAAACCACCCGAAAACAACGGCCGCAGCCATACGCCTCCACGGCAATACCCTCAGACGTGCCCGTCGAGACGCATCATCGTCGGCTAGGGCACCTCGGAGAAGGGAGATTAAGAAGGCTGCTGCGGCGTCTCAACGCATCGTGCGCAGAAGACCTGATGTCGCCATGCGAACTCTGCAATCGAACAGGCATGAAGAGGAGAAACTTAAGAACTCCAGGACAAGGAGCACGAAGCCTCTACGGAGGGTCTTTGCTGACATAGCAGGGCCAGTCAAGGCGTATGATGGCAAGAAGAAAGTGGACGATCGCTTCGCCCTCACCATAACAGATGACTGCACAAGATACAGATGGGTGAGGGTGTTGCGGCATAAGAATGACGCAGCAAGAGAACCGCGGATCTGGAAAACCCAGGTCGAGAAAGAACCAAAACACGAAATGCTTGCCGTGCGCACAGACAACGGCGGAGAGTTCAATAACAAGCTGTTGAACGAGTTTTTTCAGAGAGAGGCGTCAAGGTTGAGCCCACAGCACCGTACAATCCTTAGCAGAATGGGGTCGCAGAAAGGGGCATGAGCATCTTGTTCAGCGCAGTGAGAGCGATACTGGATGAGTCGAATCTGGGCCAACATTGCTTTGCCGAGATCCTTATCAGCGTCACCGACATAGTCAACTACTGCCCGACGTCGGCTAATCCTAGCGATCAGTCACCATATGAGCGCCTGTACGGAAAGCCGCTGTCGATAGAGCATCTGCGGGTGCTAGGCTGCGAGTGCTAGAAGCCCCGACCCCGGAGCGACTACTCAAACTTCAAGAAACTTGATCCCCGGGCGGACAAGTGTTATCTGCTTGGCTGCATTGCGAAGCATCAGTATCGCGTATGGAACACCTGCACCGAGCGAGTTGAGTTGATGCGAGATCTACATTTCAAAGAAGACGTATTTGGCTCAGGGAGGGAAGTCCCCGAAACTGTGCGCCGACCAGCCTATTGTGACGAGGGCAGAATTGAAGACACGCTCGCGCATAGGGCCAAGCGGCAACGGTCCACCACGATCGAGGGGGAGACTTTGGCGGCTTTGCCAGTGAAGCCTGCTGCGATCGATGCTGGGCTCGTGCTGATCGCCGAAAACGGCGAGGTGAACGAAGCGGAACGCTTCTCTGAAGAGACCACGAAGAATCAAGTGGCCCAGTCGCTAGTGTCAGTGGATCACAACGACTGGGATGCAATGAATGAATGCCTAGCCGCACTGTCAGCGCTGGAGAAAACCCAAGACAAACTAGAAAACCATGTGGTTGAGTGTGCGGCCGGTAGCGAATACGAACCAAATAACTATGAGGATGAGACCACCTGTGCGGGTGCGCCGCGGTGGATTCCGTCCATGGACGAAGAAGTCGCAGAGATCATAGCCAACGACGTATGGGACGTCGTAGATCCCCCGCCAGGGGTCCCGATTCTCAGCGGCAAGTTTGCGTACAAGGTCAAGACCAATGCCGATGGTGAAGTCACTCGCCACAAGTCCCGCTGGTGCGCACGCGGCTTCGAACAGGAGCTAGGTGTCGATGTCCTGGAAACGTTTGCGTCAGTCGTTAAGCCGATGAGCTACAAACTCCTGTTCGTGCTGGCCTGCCTCTTGGGCTGGTCCATTGAACAGATGGACGTCAAGATAGCCTTTATTTGCGGAAAGATCGACACAGACGTCTACTTGGAATTGTCACCAAATATCAAGCATCAGTATCCTGGGAAGATCTGCAAACACAAGAAAGCTTTGTATGGGCTCAGGCAATCCCCTCGGATCTGGTACCTTACTCTGAGTCAGGCATTGCAGCCTATGGCGTTCGCGGCAATCTCAGAGGACTGCAGCGTGTTCGTCAACAGAGAGAAGCGGCTAATCATTGCGGCCTATGTGGATGACCTCTTGATCTTAGGAAGAGATCAAGAGGCGGTTGCATCCGTTAAAAGAGCTCTATCGGAGCAATTCAAAATGAGCGATCTCGGCCCGGTTGCCCACTAACTCGGGGTAAGGATAATTCGAGAGGCGGCTTCGCGAAGGAGCAAGATAAAGCTGACCCAACGCGGATATGCTGAGAAGGTCTTGAAGACCTTTGGGATGGCAGACTGCGCTCCTGTGGCGACACCGATGGACGAGAATCTCGTGCTGGAACCTAGCAAGGAGACATCGGACCCGCAGGGTCGGAAGTGGTATCAGCGATCAGTAGGCAGACTGATGTATCTGATGCTCTGCACTCGTCCCGACATCGGATATGCGGTCTGTCAGCTAGGTCGCTTCGCCGCCAATCCGTCGGAGAAACACCATGCGGCCTTGAAGAGACTACTTCGGTACCTGAAGGGTACCAGCGACTATGGCCTGGTGATTGACACGCAGAATCAGCCGGATATCCTAACCGGCTACACAGACGCGAATTGGGGAAGAGATGGTGACCGCCGTTCGACTGGTGATTACGTCTTCATGTTTGCCGGCACGGCCATTAGCTGGAAATCGAAGCGCCAGGATACGGTGGCACTGTCCAGCTGCGAGGCGGAGTACATTGCGGAGTCTGAGGCTGCGAAGGAAGCGATATGGCTGTAGCTGCTGCTGTGTGAACTGCGTGTTGATCTCTCTCAACCAACCACGCCCGAGCCGGTGACCATATTCGGAGACAATCGAGGGGCTTTGGCACTGGCCAAGAACCCATTGTACCACTCAAGGACGAAGCATGTGGACATTCGGTACCACTTTGTACGAGAGAAGGTGGAAGAGCAACTGGTAAAGATGGAATGGATCGCCGGCGGGTTGAACCCAGCGGATGGACTCACGAAACCATTGGGCAAGACGAAGTTCGAGTGCTTCCGACGGATGGTTGGCTTGCGAAGGATCGATGAGTAACGGGTCCCGGGCACAACAGCTCAGGGAGAGCACTACCCTCATCGAGGGGGAGTGTCAAGATGGACGATGATGGCAGTGGTCATGTGACCAGTGTTCTAGACTGGGTTAGCGTCACTTAGTATTTAGTCTAGAGTCCCCCTCTTGACAATACGATAACTCTTACACCCCACAGTTTTGACAGGGCCGTGACTCAAGGAGAAACTTTCGAATTGTTGAAGAGGACGATATTCATCTCAGACATTCTTTGAACGTTACTGGAACCGCGGACGCTCGCTTAGCTAGTTCCCGCTGCAAGGCGGTCCGTGCGATCACCCAACGTCGTGCCGGAGCCCCGATGGCGCCGTCAGACTCCGACTACGAACCGTCGACACCACCCCCTCCGCAAGACAAGCGAACTAGGAGGCGGACGGCCAAGGCGCTCGATGCCCTGCAGCAGCTCCCTGCGACACGAGCAGCAGCCACGGTACCGCAGCGACCGCAGAACAGCGAGGCCGAGCGCACGCAGCAACGCCTGACGCACGATGGACTCCCGCACTTTCCCACCGGGCGCGTATTGCTGTCTTCCGAACGCGAACGCGAGCCTGAAGGGAGCGACACTGGGCTAGGCCAGTTGGCAGTGCTCGTTGCGAGTCTCAAGGAGACGATAGCGCAGCAAAGCAGCATCATCGCAAACCAGAACAAGATCATCGAGGACATTCGACGTGACCGCGCAACGTTTCAGTCGGAGCAGCAGCATCTCAAGGACCAGATCGCAGAGCTTCAGGAGACGATCGGCTCTCTGCGCACACGGCTCGACACTGTCTCGATCGAGCCACTGTCGACGCAGTCATGGGCGTCGGTTGCCGCCAGCGGGCCGCAAGCAGGCGCAGGAACAACGGTTCCGAGAACGATGAGCACAGGGATGGCAGACAAGGACAATATGCGGCAGCTGGTGATCGATGTGAGCCGGGTAGGAGACGGCACAGCGGAGAAGGTAGCCACGACGGAGACGGCTAAGCAGGTCATCCAGCAAGGCATGGACGGCGTAGAGAGGCCCGTTGGCACGACGGTCAAGAAATTCCGCGTATGTCGAGCGAATGAAGGCACGAGCGTGATCAAGTTCTCGGTCGACAAGGACAAGGAGGCGGCGATCCGGCAGACGACGGCAGAGTGGCTCGAGCTAGCACTGCCAGGCGCAAGATTGGTGGGACCCAAGTGGTACCCGGTCAAGGCAGACTGGATCGAGGTAGCGCTGGCGATGGATGCGGAGAGCGGCAAGGTAAGCGGGTCGGCGATGGAACGCTTCGGCACAGAGAACGGGTTGGAGGTGTGCACAATGCGCTGGCTCGGGCGGCCGAGACCCAGCGGACAGCACGCGTCGGCGGTGATCAAGGTAGCGACCAAGGAAGAGGCAGAGAAGCTGCTGAAGTCGGACAGCGTGACGTTTGGCGGAGGCGGCATCATGGTATTGCCGTTCGAGGAGCGGCGCACGCCGGTGGCCTGCTTCAAGTGCAGACGGTTCGGACACCGAGCACGCGACTGCATGCGGACGGAGACGTGCAACATGTGCGGGCAGGAGGGCCATCTGCGATGCGAGACGGTCAACGTGCACTGCGTCAACTGTATAGGAGATAGATGGTCAGGATTCTCACGCGCCAGCGCCATGAATAGGGAGCTTCGAATACTGCAGGCGAACATGAAGAGAGGCAGGGAAGCGGAGCACGCGCTCCACAACGACGCGGCACTCGCCGACTTTCATTTCATTCTAGGCCAGGAGCCTGGATGCTTTCTTGCGGAGGGAGAAGTGGTGCTGCACGGCACGAATGCACGCTGGACGGCATTCGTACCGCAGGGCAGGCGAGAAGGACAGTACCCGGTCCGAACGTGCATCTGGGCGGCGCGAGATGTCAAGGCAACGCAGCTACATGTAAAGTCGGCAGACATCACAGCTGTGGTGGCGCACATAGGCGGAAGGAGGCTGATCATTGTATTCGTATACATCCCAGACCTGTCCTCGTCGACAAGGACCAGGGAGGAGAACATGGAGGAGCTTAGCAGCAGGCTGCAGGCGATCGACGAGCTGGTGCAACGAGAGCGACTGCGCGACCCGCACACGGAGATGGTGGTTGCCGGCGACTTCAACCGGCACAACCCGCTATGGGGAGGAAGCCACATCGACAGCACGGCAAGCCAAGAGGAAAGCGGACCGATCATCGACTTCATGGCGGAGCTGTCACTGCAGAGTCTCTTGCCGTCGGGTGTGACTACGTTCGTCAGCGATGCGGGACGCTCGTCGACGATCGACCTGATGCTTGCGACACCCGAGTTGGCCGGAGACTTGGTCAAGTGCTCGATCTGGGAGCACGAGTACGGGTCGGACCACCGGGCCATACAGACGCGCTTCTGCATCGATGTGGGGAGGCAAGAGAGACAGGAGAGACTGCTGTTCAAGAACGTGCCGTGGGACAAGATCAGGCAAGCGGTCGAGCACGAGAAGGCAGCAGGCTTTCCGTCGGAAGATGTGGACGAGATGGCGAGCCGGCTTACGCAGTGGGCGACCAAGGCAGTGGAGGCGCACTGCCCGAGGGCGCGACCGTCGCCGTACATGAAGCGGTGGTGGAACGAGGACCTCACGGCGCTGAGGAAGTCGTACACGTACTGTCGGAACCGAGCATCAGCGATGCGACGGCAGGGGAGAGAGGATGCGGAGCTGCGCAGCACGGCAACGAGGGCGAAGAGACTCTTCCATCGGACGATCCGACGGCACCGCAAGCAGCACTGGGAGGCCTTCCTCGACGACAGCGACAACGTGTGGAAGGCAGCTAAGTACCTGAACTCGCAGGCAAGCAGCTCGTTCGCTAGGGTGCCACCGATCCAGAAGACCGGCCCGGAGGGAGGCGAGGCTACGGAAGACGAAGAGATTGGAAGAGAGCTACTCCGGGCGTTCTTTCCGAGTCCACCACCGTGCGAGCAGGAGGAGACAACAGCGACGTACGACCAACTGCACTGCGAGTCGATTACCAAGCACGAGGTGAAAGCAGCGGTGTTCAGGGCGTACCCGGACAAGGCGCCAGGAAGAGACGGCCTGCCAGCGCGGGTGTGGAGAGAGCTGTGGCCGGTCCTGGGCGACGAGATCACGCTGCTCTTCGCGCGGTCATTCGAGGCAGGAAGGGTGCCAAAAGAGTGGAAGGTAGCAAAGATCGTGCCGCTGCAGAAGCCGAAGCGGAAGGACTACACGGTGGCCAGCAACTACCGGCCCATCTCGCTGCTTCCGACGCTGGGCAAGGCGCTGGGCAAGGCGCTGGAGTCGCTGGTGGCTGAGCGAATAGCGTACCTGGTGGAGGAGTATGGCCTCCTGCCGAAGACGCACTTTGGCGCGCGCAAGCAGCGGGCGACGACGCATGCGCTGTCGTACCTCTGCGAGGACGTGTTCAAGGCGTGGCGGGGGAAGAAGACGCTGTCGCTGGTGTCGTTTGACGTCAAGGGAGCGTACAACAATGTGGCCACCGAGCCGGAGATCAGACGACTGCGGCAGCGACAGATCCCGGAGACGATCGTGCGGTGGGTGCAGGACTTTTGCACGGAGCGACAGGCATGCATCGTCGTCAACGGCACAACGACAGAAGTACAGAGGCTTCCGCAGGCCGGTCTCCCCCAGGGATCGGCGCTTGCTCCGATCCTCTTCCTGTTCTTCAACGCCGACCTCGTGCAGAGCGCACCACGACACGGCAGCTCGATGGCGTTCGCAGACGACTACTAGGCATGGGTCATGAGACCGTCGACCGAGGAGAACACGCGGATACTTCAAGACGAAGTAGTGCCGATGCTGGAGAGGTGGGAGCGCACGAGGCGGCCAAGACGAGCTTCATCCACCTCACGCGATCCAAGGCAGCGCATGGTGGGTGGATTGAATTGGAATGCCAGCTCCGGGTGAAATATCAGAGAGAAGGCGGAATGAGGACATGAGATGACGGAAAGCATGAAGATCCACGTAGACGGCCGAACATGTTCTGTAAGGGCACGAGGCTGAGGATGAAGCCTGCTTGGTATCTATCCAGCAGCAGCTGCAGATCGACTTCGCCACTCATCTACCCCTCTCCTCTCACCTCCGCACGAACTCGGGGTTTCTCAAGACACCTACCATCTTGTTTCATCGATGGGAAGCACGTTCCGTGCGCAGATCGACGGCCACAGGGTAGGTGTGCTGCACATCACACCATAGATCTCCAAACTTGGACCGGCATGCAGACCGACCCGCCCGACCGCGCGAGCCCTCCTCGACGGTGCCGTTTGCGCCGGATCCTGACTTTGTGGACCGGCCTGAGATCGTCGCGTGGGCGCGACAAGTGCGCAGGACCAGGCGCGCGGGCAGCGCTGGTGGGTCTTGGTGGGGTAGGGTACGTTGGGTACGTCGGCGTCGCTATACCATCGTAGTTCCACTATAATACTAATAGACCACAGCATGTCTCAGCTCGCCATACAGTACGCCCACAGTATCCGCGATGCAAGCCCGCACACGTTCGTCTTCTGGGTGCACGCCAACACCCGCGCTCGTTTCGAGGAAGCATACCGAGACATCGCAGACCGGTTGCAGCTGCCGGGGAGGAGCGACCCGAAGGCGAACGTGCTGTGGATGGCCAGGGACTGGCTGCAAGACGAGGCGAGTGGACGGTAGGTGATAGTCGTCGACAACGTCGATGACGTGGAGACCTTCTTCCCATCGCGAAAGTGTCAGCGAGACGAGGCAGACGCGAGCGTGCAAACACCGCTAGCCATATACCTGCCATGAAGCCGCAACGGTGCGGTGCTGATCACGTCGCAGAACAAAGATACGGCGACCAGACTGGCGGGGGGATTCAACAAGACCAAGGAGGTGCTGGCGTTGGACGAGAGCGAAGGACTACAGCTGCTTCGCAACAAGCTGCGCGACCTCCTCAAGGAGTGCCGTAGTCCGCCGGAGGCAGGGCAATTTATCCTACAGTGAATAGGGATCACTTAGGTTGAAACTGAGACACAATAAAAGTGAAACATGTCCAGGCGCCCCTAGGGCATTATTTGCCTAAACAGCAAAACTACTCCGTCCACCATCTTCTGACAGCCTTGCTCTGACTTTAACCTTAACATAAGACCTTGAGGCTTCCTTGGGTGACAAGCGGCTAGAGTCACCTAGGATTGGCATTGCGCTGGCCGCGAACAACAGAGCTTCTCCGGTTTCGAGGCAGACAATCTTCTCGAACAGCTCATTTGTAGTCTCCTTGAGACTGTTGACCCGGCCTTCCTGTCGCCCAACACTATCTGAACTCTGTTGCTGAAGAAGAGCAACGTGAGCTGCAAGGGCACGCATCCACGCTGGTGAAGAAAAGCGGTGAATTACGGTAACACTACAAAGGTCCAAGAAAGCCGGTGCGATAGTTGGCTCTTGGGTGGAAACAAACACGCGTACTCCCAGATGTCTTTGAAGCCTCACGGTCGATAGAAGTGTATTTGTAAGTACCGAGGATTCGGGAGAACCAGTCATGTACTTCGTATAGTGTCAACAATTATGAATTTTAGCTTGCATGGAGCTTCTTTACTCACTTTGTGGGCCTCGTCGAGAGCTATGACCCGACCGCAATCTATAGCTTGCTCAAGAAACAGACTCAAACAGATGTTAAATAATGAGCAAGCTGTCTCAGGTGAGATGCATGGGCAAGAGAGAGCTGGACTTGTGCAGCTGAGGGTGAGCTTACAAAGTGGCTCTACATTCTCAAGAGACATTTTAAAGATCATCCCGTTTATTGTATAGGTACGGAAGAACAAGCCTCGCTGGAATGCATTTCTCCCATCGTTGCTCAATTACGCCATACTGTAGTTCATCGTCTGCATATTACTTTAGAGCAAGTCTTGGACCAGATCCGTTGCGCCCGTATACTAGCGGAAACTCTACAAGATAATGGAGGCGTCTCCAAATTGCAGGCCTTACATTCAAAATTGGATTCACACGCTCAGGAGCTAGAGACAAAAAGGGAGGCAACGCAGCAAGAGGTGGACACTACCTTTCTTCGACTGCAAAGGCAGAAGGAAGCGCTCATCCAAGAGGAGCGGCAGTTGTACGCCTATGTTATGGAACAGAATATTCGCATCGGAGCAGGCCAGGCGCTAGATCATTCTATCAGCTTGCTACTCGCTACTCACAAGCCGGGCATCGTTGTCGGGCACGACAAAAATGCCATGTACGGTGAATATGGTGTTGAAATTGAAGAGGGCGATATTGAGAGTGACGAGGATCAGCTACAAGCAGAATTAGATTAGATGAAGAGGTCCAGAACGTCGTTATCTTGCGCCTTACAGCTGATAGATGGTAGGCGAAATGCATGCTTGGGAATAGGAGCAGATCTTGACTAGCCGAATACATGGGGCCATTGATGGCGAATTGTCGGACGGCGACCCACGTTGCGATCGGCGTCAGTTGTTGATAGGTTAGGCTAAGCTTTTCAAGCCGACGTACCGTGAACGTTTTATTGCATGGCTGGGGGGATGGACGAAACGTTTTCGGCGAAGGGATTCTTGTGGTGGACACAATATTGTTCGACCACCAAAGTCTCGGGACAGTCAGCGTCCTGCGGTGCTCTCTCGTCCATCGATACATGCCAATACGGTCGTTTTTCCATGACCGCATTGCCCAGACAGGGTACTGGACCGGACTAAAAAGCTTTTGCGAGCCTTTGAGGCTCTGTAATCTGATTACTTGACGCAGCTCGGACGGTTAACTAGAGTCGATCACAGCATACCTGCTTGCGGCGCAAGAAATACACCCGGAATAATCCTTGCCCAAAGGTGCTCAGCCACATGTACTTCATAGCCATGCAGTAATCGAACGATGGCCCATATAACGTAGTCTATGTAATGCTCGGCATACTTGAACATCGCGCTCTTATATCGCCCATTTGCAGAACTCATTCCTACCTAGCAAGAGCTTGACGCATGGAGATGGTGTTGAAGCGTCGACTGACCAACGAAGAGGTACGTTAGTCGCAAGGTTGTAACATCAACCCTTGCAGCGACTGCCCAACCTCCCTGCCATCCAACAATGCGTCCAAACATCAGCCCTCTTACCCTGGCATCTCCCAGCCATTACGTTGCAGAAAACTAGGTTGCTAAATGAGTCCCTCGATAGGGAAGTCTTTGATACAAGCGGCCATATCCGGTATCTCCTTCAGCTAAAGCAGTTTCTATGGGCTTTTAACGCCGTCCTAGCTGCGCGCAACTTGCGTTTGCGTGGTGGGAATCAAGATCAAACAATGCAGTATTAGTGTAATCTGGAGCGTAAAACAAACCCTTCTTCGCGATGCATTCTCGTTCCGCAAAGTTTTGCTATCGCCATTCACCTACTCTCGCTTATGTTCCCAACCTAGGATTTCAATACCAATGGCTTCCTACGTTGATGGTGTTTGCGTTGTGCGCTCTGATATGAAGGAATAGCGAACATTTCATCGCGCGGAACCCGTCTAGAGGTGTCTGAACTAGCTAAGGTCCGGATGAGATGGCCCACCCTTCGACATGTGCAATGCTGGTGATGGCTAGTTACACGGTAGAAGTAGCACGACACTTGTCCTACATTGACAATGGAAGCCGTTCTTAGCTTCATGCATGCTTTCTCGCTTCGCATAAATGCAATCTCTACGTGGGGTTGGCGCCTATTCGAGGAAGTAGCGAGCCATCGGCGGGACAATTTCTTGGAAACGGCAAAAATATACAGTTATCCGGTAATCCATCATGGTTCGCTCCATGGCTGGCCAAAGCAATGCTCGTACCGTTACTCTCCTTATTCCTACTGCCTCTACACTTCGAACAGCTGTGATCACGTTAACACGCTCGACCGCGCCGGAGCAACCGTCAGTTCCAACGAACTCGAATTCTCCTGGAAGGAACTCAGACTCGATCCTCTGGGCTGTAGTGGTTGTCCTCTGCGTCTTCCCTGTTTTGTGTGTAGCCTGTTGTTGCATTAGCAGAAAACGAGGTCTTCGAGGGCCGCCAGGTCCGCCAGGTCATCCGGGAGTTCAGGGGATTGAAGGCGTTCAGGGGATCCAGGGACGCCCAGGACGCGATGGCCGCGATGGCGCTCAAGGTATGCCGGGTATGCCGGGTATACAAGGTGAGCAAGGTCAACAAGGTCAACAGGGTCAAGAAGGCGCTCGAGGACGCCCAGGTGCGCCTGGTCAAGAAGGTGCTCGAGGACCTGCTGGCGCACGAGGTTCCCCGGGTCCGCCTGGCCCGAGAGGTATGCAAGGGAACCGCGGAAGCCCTGGACCTCGAGGCCCCCATGGTCGCGATGGATATCCAGGCGAAGTTGGTCGGAACGGCGAGGATGGACGTGATGGCCGCGACGGTCGGGACGGGCGTGATGGGCGTGATGGTAGAGATGCGGTACCAGGATGGAGGGGAAGAGGCGAAGATCAACGAGAGATTGACCCTGGGGCGTCGCGCTCGTTTCCATCGGGTCCAACAAGGAAGTAATGCGTATTCAACAACAGTCGTTGCTTAGGTAGGTTTATATCTATTTTTAACAAGGTGCGAGGAGTGGGAACTTGACGGATTCAGAGCCGTTACTGACTGCACCCTCTTTGGCTTGTGGCTCTGGGACAAGGCTAACTACCCGCAGAGGCTGTTCTGCATCAACAGAGTTAGCCAAGTGGGGATTGGAGTGTGTCAAAAAGAAGAAAATTGGAGGCTCGAGGCAAGGACTGCAAATTGCACAATTCTCTAAGCAGCACCAGGGCACTTTCCCAGACAGCGATAGTGGGGCGTATGAGAAGTAGGAGGCTTTTAAGAAATGGATGCACGACCATGTCAAGGACGCGTGTAGGAGAGCCAAGACGAGTGATGAGTTGTAAAAGCGAGGCATGTATGACGACTAGAGCAATGATGTCACGTACTGTGTGGGCTTCCACGACTGGTTCGTGCCTAGATTGAAGCTTCGCCCGGGCTAGATGGGCGCACAGAAAGAATTCGAAATTCTTCTCGCGTCAAACTCGTCTGGCGTGGAATGGAAAAGAAAACGCGATCTTTCTGCTGTTGCGTTGCGCAGATTGGGGTGTCGAGAGCGAGTGGGTGGGCAGCAACATGCGTCCGAATTAGAACAAGCGCGTGGCAGTGTAATCATGCTGGTTGCAAGATCTAGGGTGCCCCATTGTGAGCTCAAAATTGTGCTATGTTGCAGACCACGATTGATAGATGGCATGGTCAATCCCTGTTGCCGCCAGAAAACGGCGATATGAGGCCCTGGTGTACGCACACGTGACGATGCCAAAGACCGGGGCTTCAACCCTGCCCTAGCTACCACTCCTGAGACCATTGGGACCAGTTCAGATAGATCTTCTGATGTGACGGCGGCTCCACAAAATGCCCAGGATGAGCTGTAAACGTGAGGAGGAGGCGAAATTACGTCGTATCACGAACCAGCACGGTGTCGATATCTACCCCGCATTTGACCCTTGTCGTTGTCATACAACATGAGATTGATGCCTCGAGAAGACCTCAGACAACTTTATGCTATTCTAAATTCGTGCCAGCAAATATTCCTAATGGACCATGGCATCTGCAACTTTACTAGAACTACCAACAGAACTCCTGCAACAGATTCAATCCTCACTTTCGTACGCATCTCGCCAAGCTTTGCAATTCACTTGTCGAGCCCTGTAGATCAAGATCGATAGCCTTGATTCCAATGCAAGATATGACATGTTGGATCTTCTCGAGATGGAAACATGGCCGCAATATGACCACGCCTCTCAACGACCATAACATCTTAAACAGCCGATTGCCGGAAAGGACTACTTTGCCTGCGCGCGGTGCCGTCGTATACGTTCAGCAATATTTTTCACTAACGCAATGATGCAGGGCAAGCGCGGAAAGTCGGCCTCGGTGTATAGCAAGTGTGGACGAACATGTATTCAATGTGGGATTTCGCAAGGCGTATACCAAAAAAATCCTATTTTAGATATGGAGGCACTGATGTTGGCACCGGAACGGTCTGCTACTACTGTGAAGAGTTTCACTCAGTGCATAGCACATGCCGATAGTGTAAGGTGAGTAATGATATTTAAAATGCTTGACAACATGTTAACGTGACCAAGAAACAGATTGGAAGTCGAAGTTGGAAGTCGAAATAGCAGCCAACACGAACGCAAAGCGATGATTTCTGTTCAATCGGGTTTCAAAGGCACGTTTGTGACATGCTGCTGCAATCAATACTCGGATGCAGCTTCAAAACTCCCCATCGCTCACGAAGAAGCAATCAAGGCATTCTTGAAACTTAACAGCGGCGTGTCACAGCCCTTGTGTTGAAAGGTGTGCAGAAGTATGCCATGGACTCGAGGAATATGCTGATCGGGAATGTGCTGAGCGGCGACCCGAGGTTGCCCCACCACGGCGCCGAAATGCCCAGCCAGCGGGTTGAAAGTATTGTCTCGGTCTAGGGTAAGGGGATAGATCAGACTGGGGTCGCGGCGTGCAGCCGCTCGCCTCGCTGGAGTACGACATCGAGGCGTAAGCCTCGTTTTACAATTCCCGTAGCAGGGCCTGAGCACACTTTCTGGCTTTTGTCCGAGAGCCCATGTTGATTCTACTCTCCGAGTTCGCGGGCTATTTTAAGCATCCTGGTGCCCAATTTTGCGCTTTTGAAAAGCCATCAACATCGTTGCCCCCGGTGTCGAACAATAGAACATCCAAGCATGTGACCGATGGGTGCGCAAGCGCCAGACGCGGGGTAACCCATAATCCCACAAGAGCGATGAATCGAGCCATTTACCGCCAAGAAAAACGGCGTGTCCAGTGTCAGCCGGCCACTCCAACCTCTCAGCTACTCACTTCGTGGAAAACCATAAAGCAATCAGCTCTTCTTCGGAATGATTGAACGACACTTCGTGGGTTGATGCTACGCACTGCCAGCGCTGACTAAATCAATGTTTGACAATACATACATTTCGACATTCTGGGAAGATTATTAGTGAAAGTGCGTCCCAACAATATCTTACGCTATAATGGGGAGCTTTTCTATCAAAAGAGACGGTCTTAACCCTTGAAGGCCGGACGATTCCTAGCTATGGTTGTGTGTTGAGTCAATGGTCAATGGCGATTTCTTGGAAATGCGGACGACGGGATGCAGTAGGTTCAGGCAGGCTGAGCGAGTCCTACCACACAATAGAAGTCGTGCATTTGTTTGCGATAAGAGCAATAAACACACAGGTGCACTTGCACAGCGGTAGAGGAAGTAGAGAGGCGAGACTATTCTCAGCAGTACATGCGCTTTTAATGTACTTCGAAAGCCGAATTGACGCGATTGCCTGGAGTGCGCCGGTCGTTTGCGGGGTATAACTTATAATTAGCTACGGAACTTAACTAATCAGCTACTCCAAGGAGTGACTCCACATCTAGCTTAGTCTATCCAGTCCGCCAATAGCCTTCAGCCAGGACCTTATTTGTTACAGTTGTTGAAGGCATTGTTCCATCTTTGTCCATAAACATCCTGCAACCAGCAGCCTTCAAGTAGACCCTCCATCGTTCTCAGAATCGCTAAACTCGCGCCAAAATGCTCGGTTCTCTTCAGAGGTCATTCGTCTCAACGACCCCACATGTCTTAGAGTTCGGCGATCGTGATTATCAACGCGTCCATTCGCAACTCTGGTAGAATTAGGATTGTTGTTGGCCAGAGGCATAAGACGGCGACGCCTTGTTGGATTTGTGGGGTTCGCTTGGCTACCTACTGTAGTGTCTTCACCTGAAGCGCTGCTGGCCTCGTCTTCGGGATGTTGACTAAAAGTCGCAAGCACGGCGAGCATGCCGTTGGTTGTTGTCCCCAGTTGCAAGTCGCTTACATAGACCGAAGCTACGTCGTCCACATTATCCTGCGCCCGTGCGTCATTCTCGACATCCCCAGTAGGAAGAGGAGTTTCCGGGCGACGCACGGCGGAAGCGTGACCAGAAAGTGCTGCCGTCCACGCGTCTGGCCATTGTTCTTGTGTTGCGCGATCCGCTTGCGGCAAGAAATCGCTTAAGTGAGTCGGGCGCTCTTCTTCTCTCAGCGTGCTGTCAGAGATATTCCTCCCAGCTTGACGGTTATGATTGGGAACGCTTCCATTGGTAACCCTATGGGTAGCTGGAGTATTGTTGTCGAAGGTAGTAACGTTGAAAATGCCAGAATTGCTAGAATTGTCCGCTTGTGGATTGAAGTGGTTCGTTTGAGGAGCACCTAACAAAGCCGGATTTTCCGTAACAGCGGCTACAGGGGGTTCAGAGGAATCGGTGTGGAAGAGGTCGAAGCCGTTGCGCGAATAGGTCCAGAATTCGGACATACATGCTGAGGGTCCATCATTCTGGGAATGGATAGCCTCCTCTAATAGTCGACTCTCGCCGGCAGACAAATTGCGTAAATAATTGTCTAAGTTCGTCGGAGTGGGTTGATCATAGGAAGCGATGTTTGACGTTTCCGCTCGGTGATCGCGTCTATCGCCCTCTGCGTTGTCTTGGGGCTCCTGTGGGTTGCCTGTGGTACCATTTGGTGTGCGGTTTCGGGCTGCTGTGGGGGAAGTGCTCTGGCCTGTCTGGTCCGAAGGGTCCGTGACGCTGTCGAAATCTTCTAAACCTAGCTCCATTCGGTTTCTATCTGTCATTTCTAGCAAAATAGACCTCGCAGGAGTCGAAGGCTCCCGGGCTCCATTGCCATGATTGACTTCTCCGTTCCCGGTTGGGGAAGCATTACCCCGCTGGCTTGTTGGGTTGGACGTCTCTGAGGTGGAAGCGTTTGGTTGGCTGTTAAGGTCGGACATGGTGCTGTTCGATTGAGCGGCTGGTATGATGTTCTAGGATGGAGATACTGATGGTAGGCCTATGTAGACGTGAACTTGATTTCTAGAGGTGGACGCTGCCTGTCCTTACCTTGGTGATATTGCGGCGTATAAGGGCCGTTGATTCGAGCTGCCTCAGCAAACGGTAGTAGTTGTAGAACGGACGCTTTTGATTAACAATGGGTGGATACTGTCTTTGTTGATAACTCTGTTGCTGGAGGGTCACGTTCACAGTGGTAATAGGGACGACGGACGACGAGCTTGACGTTGTCAAAAGATGCGTAACGGGCGGCTGATCTTACAGGATGTGTAGATCGAGGAGTGGCTTTGAGATGGAAGAAGAAGAACTCGGTTTGATGGCAGACTTTATACGCCTTTTCTCACCCCTCGTACCGTACGCCATGCCTTCCCACATTTTCGATCTGTACCCCTGGTATTGTCGAGCGTGGCCGCAGAAGCAATAGCGGCATTCCCTTGTACAGATGTCGACGGCAATGCATATTCTAAGGCTCAAAGGGGTCAAGTCGCAGAAGCACTCTGGAGCAGTTCATACCACACAGAAAGTGGCTGTATGTTGGAGGAGTGCATATTGGCAAGTATCATTTCATCGGTACCCCCACGGAGTACGCTCTGAAGGCGCGAACGGGCCGGAGCTGTGAGTATGCCGAAACGCTCGGTCGAGCTGAATCGCTAGGTGTATGCTGGCCGTCTTGGGTGCGTCCACGGCCTGCATCTGCGTCCTCGGTTCACATTGTTCGGGAGGTATGCGATGCAGATCGTTCAGGCATGCATCTCTGTACAAATTACCTTGCGAACTGTCTTGCCTTAGTCTGCTGCAAGGCTTGCATATGGAATGGATAGGACGGCTGGTTGAACATGTAGCGTGTTGCGAACCAAGTCATGATTGGCACATCCCGCCTCTTTATGTGGGAACGGGCGTGCGAGCAATAGAGGCGGCAGGGGTATTCCAAATAATCCAAGTTGATTGGCTGCGTTACCGCTCGCGCGGATTGGAGATGATTCTCCTACCAACACAGCCACGCTCCCTTTAAAGGTTGATTGGTTTAGCGCAGGGGCAAAGTTTCCCATTACCGATCTATTCTGCATAATATCCCTGTTCTGTAAGTTTCCCCAATGCTTCAGCTATTTAAGCTCCTCTACTTTCCTCAGCGAAAGTTCCCCCTCAGCCATCCATTTTCGCCCAACACCCCTGCTCGTTCATCGCTCGTCAATTTTCGCCCCTTACCCCCGGACATTCGCCTCCCCCCAACACTGCCTCACCATGGATGGATACGTGCAGACAGTCACGTCTTTAGGCGTATACAGCCCTCAGAATTTGTCGCCCGAAATCCTAGAGCAGGTGCTTGACTCGCTGAAGCGGGAGACATTGAAGATGGAAGTGGTAAAATTATTACTCCCAGTGAGAGCTTTCCCCGTCAGTCGAGCTGCATTGCAACGAATCTCGAGCCTACTGAAATTCATGTCGACTCGTGCCAAGCAGAGTGATGAGAGGGTACAGACCCTGCGAAGCTTGAATTGCGTTTCCCTGATCATCTGCGGACTTTGCCTGACACAGAAGTCTGTCGAGGGCATGAAAAGGGAACTTTTCGACGCGTTCATCAGTCAAGTAATCAAGACGTCACAAGGCAGCATTCACGCCATTTTAGAGGATAGTGAGATCCGTAAGGCCGTCCTATCATCCCGTACTGACCAGGAATTTTTGCAGAGTAAGGTTTCGAGACGCACTGCCTAAGAGGTACTGATGGAGAAACAGATTATATTCGGTTGCAAAATTCAACACACAAGTCTACTCCTGTTCGTCCCCGATATTCGCTGAGTGGAAATCCTTCCTGGTGCTTTTCCGGAATCCCGCATGAAGGAAAAGCTCAGGTCATATTTCGTGGTTTGCTAGCCCGGGCAATTGGCGGCCAGGTCACAACATTCGTTCCCCAGGAAGGAAACGATGATGGCTTAATTAGAGTTGTGGTTAGCTTTGACGAATCCATGCTTCAAACGTTGTTTGGTTGGCGAAGCCAAGAGTCTCTCAGCACAGGTAGGTTGTGGATTTAGTAATGAGTTATGACTAACTCGCAGTAAGATCGTTTCTCAATTGGCTGTGCAGTTAAGAGTCAAATCGCTGCAGAATTTGGCCAGGACGTTTTCGAGGCTGCCGAGTCAAGTAACCTGTGGACTCAAGATACTGGAGAGATTGAGACGAAGTGTCTGAAGGTGGATGTTTACCCGGGTCAATTTATGGTTCTTGGGTTGGCTATTGGCTGGACGCGCTGCTACGAGTTCATGAATTCGTTATACAGGTCATAGACACCTTGCCCATCCTCCTTTTGCTCTAACACGTATGTTTCCTGGGACCCTCATCTGTCCACTGCCCTGTGTTCTGAACAATGTTGAACCTGTCGCATCTTGGAACAGGATTTCCTCGCAGGATTGACACTCGAAAGTTCTTTCCTGGGTGGTCGCATCAAAATTGTGGACTGCTCTTCTTTCACTGTCCGCAAACGTGGCATTCGTGTGGTTTTGCCAGCATTTCTCCTGCAATACACGTAAGACCGAGCCTAGCCCAGATCCGTAGAACTAGTCATACCAAGTCGGCTTTCGTTATCGACATGCTCGGTTCCGATCCCGATTTTAGGGCGATGCAGCGGCTCCTGAATCGAAGAGAGCGGCTGAAAACCCCCTCCCGAGGCCTCTCAAAGAGGTCGTGATAGTAGTGACGGTTCGATGGTGCTCAACTGAGATGGAGGAGCACTTGCACGGGGAAATATATTTCAAGCCCGACGAAATCCGTCGCTGTCTGGTGCTGGTGCCCAACTTGAGATTGCAACTTGGGCTGTATTTGCGCCCCGCCATTAGCGTCATGACGTTCGGTTGCACGGACCAGCGGAGCCGAGGTGCCCGTGATGTCGTGCATGTCTTCCTTATTTTCGCCAACACCGGAACACAAGATGGACTATCGGTGCATCGGCACGGTGTCTAATCAGAAAACCACACAATTTCAACATTATGAGCTCAATCATGTTGCGCTCTTCGATGACTAGGGGAACGAAACGGGAACCAAAAACGTGCTACGTCCCAGAATAGACGTAACTTAGGTCACGAACAGGAACCAATAGTGACGTGAAGGTAAACACTTGGGTGACTTGCGGACAAGGCCAGCTGTCTCCGCCGTCCAAACCTTCGCCCACTAGGAGTAGGTGCGCCTGCTCATTCCCACACGCTCGCCGAAACTATACATGAGGAGGATCCAAGGGCCTGAATACCGGCACCTCTTGGAAGTCGTGGTAGAGTAGGTTGCCACAACCCCACCCTGGCGGCGCGCCCTTGGCGCCAACAGCGAGAAGGTCTAGCACAGTGCAGCATGTATAGGCGATATATCAAACGGCGCGAGGAGCTGATGAAGAAGTGACCATCCACCACAGTAGTCTTGAGTGAGAGACACTGGAGGGTTGGGAGCATAACGTTATGCGATGAAGATTCAATAAGCTAGTGCATATAGTTCCTGCGCACATAGGATTCCTGCGCACCGCGCCCCACCTACAAAAAACACGCGATTTCTCAGCAACGCTGCTTACAATTGCCATTAGACACGTAGATGCTTCTGCAATGTTAGGCGCTACGTGCCTGCGCCCTATGGCTCACCCGTCTAGTCTATATGGGGAGTTTCAACGGAGGCAACAGCATGATTATGTCCACGGCGCGGCGCCCAGCTCAGCGGCGGCTCAGTTGGGACGCCAGGGGAAACTACCTTTCATCGACTCATCAACGGTTCATGGGATACGGGGAAATTTGTCCTGACCAGAGCCGTCATCCTCTTCGAGCGCCTCCAACCGCGGACGCTTGGTCGAGCTCCGGTTTCTCGACCGCCAGCGCGAAAACTGCTGGAACATCCCGGGCGCTATCTCCTTCAGCTCACCGCCCTTCATCCGCACCAACAGGTTGTTGCTCGCTAGTCGCCGGATGGAGAGAAAGTCATGGAGCAGCGACAGCACCGCCCACGTGACACGTGCAAACAAGCAACGCCGGTCGATGCCCACCAGCTTCTGCATCTTGACACGTCAGCTGTCCGCACCATGTACACGACCAACCACACCCCCTCCTTCACCATCGGTACCAACGCGTCGGCGTCGAACGACTGGTGCAGGTCTGCCCGCAGCAGCATCCCGTTCAGGTTGCTGCTCTCGCCCATGCTCCCTCTCGCCCGCCCGGGACTAGGTGCGCTTGCTCACAGAAATCCATAATGTCCGAGACACGGCACGGTGGTCGCGGCTCTTGAGGTCCTCCCTGTAGCTGCTGTTGCGGAGTGAGGGCGGAGGGGAGGCCGGGGTCGGGGTCAGGGACGCGCCAGTGATTCCACCAGACGTAGACAGGGTATTTGTCTGCAAAAGTGGCATATTAGCGGCGTGCGGCCATGGAAAGCAGATGCCGGAAGTTCATGGGTCTTACCGTCCCGATTGACTGGCGTACATGTCTCATCTACCGCCGCCAAGACCTATAGATATTGAACAGAAGCGGGTTCGGTAGACATACGGGGTCGTTTTCGCAGATTCTACTGGGCTGCCCGTCGCACAGCGCCGGTTGATCTCCGTGTGATCCTTCTTCCCTTCCTTGTATGGTTGTCTCCCTGCTATTGAAACAGCCTAGAGCTTGTAGAAGGCGGAAGCATTACTTCTAGATAGATTCGCTCAATAGATGATGCAAGTGATCCCCAGATGGGGGCGGTCGCCGGGCTTCGGAAAAACCAAGCCTTTGCGGGATGATCCGACGCAGGTGACGGCCACCCCTACCAAAGCCAGCGCGTTATAAAATGCTGATAGTTAGCTGTTATCGAAAGACTCATATACCTATCCTTCTACAAATCAAACGAAATCATCTCGCGTCATGAGCGACAAGAACACCAAACAGAGTGGCAGCAGCACCGGCGAGGGTGCGGGGCAGACGGCAAATTTTGGTATCGGTGGCACAGCCAGCAACTTGCAAATGACTCTCTCTTCCGGAGAGAAGGCGCGCAAAAGAAGGCAACAAATACAGAGTAAATCAAGCGAAGGGGACAAAGACAAAGAGGGCAAATAAAATGGAGATACAGCAGCATTCAAGGAACCAGGTTGTCTTCCCTTCGGCGAATTCGTCAGCCATTCCACTGACAGCTTCGGCTTTCATAGATTGTTCTCGGTGGGCTCGCCAAACTTCGCTCGCAACTCCTCATCGTACTTCTCCTTGTCGATCAGCTTCTTTGCTAGAGCCTTCTCCGAATCTGGGTCCCAGAACCGCGAGAGTGCGCCTGTAGCATCATTAGAGAGGCCAGAGACATGGAACTTCGCCAGTATGTGGGGGAAGATTGTGTACATGGCATTTAGAGACGTTAGGCTCGAATAGTACCAGTATCTTCCATCCGCCCACGCAGACTGTATGAGTTCTGAAAGACGTAAAGAGGATTGCGGTCTATGTAGCGTTTCCTCTTCTTCCCTAAAAATATGCATGTATTCCTGGCGAAGTCTGTCGTAAGTCTCTAGTGCCTCGTCGTGGATTTCGTCGATACCGAGTCCCGTTAACCAGTACGGAGCGCCAAGCATGTCCATCGGAAGCGAGCATACCCATTCCAGATCGATAAGATATGTGACGCTCCACATTTCGTCGACGAAAATGTTACTTTGATGGAGATCAGTCAGACGGAGCGCATATGGTCCATTTCGAAGGTCCCGACGGAGGAAATGATGGCCAATTGCCCTTAATAAGATCTTTTGGGCCATCTGTGTTTGGCCATCGAGGTGATTAAAGACCGCATTAGGCTGATTCAGGAAGCGGCGGTCATGGTACTCGAGAAGGTCAGAGATGTACGGCTCGACAGATTCATATGTGGTATTCTGTTCAATTGCTCTTGGAACCCCATAGCTTTCCATGATAGCAAGGGTGGATGTGAGTGGCCGGTTTGAGAGTGATATGGTTCCATCGTCGCGAAATGTGAATGATCCAATCCGTGGTAGAGGTACGCGGGCTAAGGAGAGGGTAATGCGTGCAAGACCTTTAAATAAATTTGCTCTCCGCGCGGGATCTCCCTTGTGTTCCTCCCAAGATGTAGACAACATTTCCCCGTCGCTTGCTTCGATCCGTTGTAGAAGCAGATATCCAGTATTCAACGAATGCGTACTTGAATGGCAGACGTATCGCGATGGAATGGGAATACCGAGGATGGTGCAGAGGCAGCGGCGAAGCAAGCGCACAATTCGTACGTATAGGGGACGGTATGCCGTATGAGTAAACTAAATACGCGGAATGTCAGCTTTTAAACGCTTCTAGAAGCTTAACAGAGCTTACATTGCGGCCATCAGAAAACCCAAAGCCCAACAAGTTAGGTATTTTAACCTCCGGGCAGTTGTCTTGCATCCAAGCATATGTAGCCACTTCACAACCGAGCTTTTCATCTACGCTACCAACGTCTTTGCCCAGAGTATAAGCCATTGGACACCTTATAAGCACAGTCTTATTTGGCTGTCCATTCTGGCCTTCCACCATAACAGGAATGCAGACGTTGAAGCTTCCACGAACCCACTCCTCCCAATGCGATACGACACATTGTGCTCGGTTCACTCCAAGATGGTGTGCAGTGAGAGCCTGGATGTCGCTGGTATGCTCAAAAAGATAAGCATACACGTTGCGGGTTTCTTGCACATAAGTAAGCTTCGTTAATATATTCGATTGGTGGTCGAGCGCTGACTGGAATTTGATCTGCCCGTGAAGAAGATCCAGTGCAGCCGGCATGGAGCAAAAGGAAGTAGAAAAAGCAAGAAGTGCGATTATCAATAAGTCCAATTCACGGTTCGTAAGAGTTCTAGTGTAAAGTAGGTGAATGTGGAAAGGGTCTTGTGGGACGATGGGTTTCGTCAGGGGCACAAGAATGCAAAACCTTGGCGCATTCAAGACGCCAGCCGAGGCTTATCCACAAGCTAGTCTCATAAGGGAAGACAAGCACAGCGCGGCTGGAGTCACGAAACATGACGAGTGGACTCTTGTACGCGGCTATGCTATTGGCACCCCTGCCGCATACGGGTAGCGCTATTCGGTTAGCGCCCCCTCGGCTCGTTTTAGACTACTGTGCTACCACCTGCCCCTCCCCAGCGCCAAGCCTGGGATATTAAACTTTCCGCCAACTCCAACTGTTTTCCCCATTCGACTTGGCGCTGACACACTCCTGCATCCATCCTTCGATTATCCCGTTATCATATACCCAGCGCTGCAGTGCGCGTTACGCTTCTCTCTTACCATGACTCTGGCTCCGCGACCCAGTTCTGCTCCCGCCAAGAATAACAGGCGCAAACCCACAACTGGACCCCGAAAGAAGACCCCTATCGCGAAGTCCACACGGCGCACTGGCACTCAAAGTAGCGCGCGACTGCAACATATCCAACCACCTCCAACCCCTCCTGCACCCACTTGTCGGCCGGCCTGCACCAAACGGAAGCGCCTGCAACAAGACTCTGAAGCCGAAGCCGACGAGCCAAGTGTGCGCCCCGCAAAACAGCTCAGAGGACTCCCTCCGCCCCCACACAGGTTCTCTGGGGAGAACTTGCAAGAAGACTCTGAAGCTGAAGCCGACGAGCCAAAACTCCCTCCCTCTAAAGACCAGCTCTCTGAGAAGACTTGCAGATATTGAAAATATTGAACGGGGAAGACATGGACCTCGCAGCCAACAATGCTCCGGCTCTCAAACGTACCTCGTCACGGCGTTCCATACCCCCATCGGAAGCGGGGACAGAGCGAACCCAACGCTCTTCTAACACCACTGCCGTCTACCGCCACAAGAATCTTGCGGCCGCCGAGATCCACATGCACGCTGAGCCATCTGATTACATCCAAGCCGCTATCGAGCGCATTATCGATGCCGAAGTCTCCAAGGAGCGCCGATCCGAACTCCACGTCATAGCCCAAGAACTCCGCGACGGCTGCCTCAAAAACGTCAGGGCTCAGGCTGACGAGGATGACGTTATTGATCCAGTCCACACTGCCCTCAAGGCTCTGGGCCTCAAGAGCCTCTGTACCCATGAAAAAGCCGACTGGCGATGGGAGCTTAAGCTAATGGTCCCCTAGCAGTCGCATTTCAGTTCGAGCTTCATGTCTGGTGTCCTACAACTAGAGGTTGACGACGTCTCGGCTCCACCGCGGAAGCGCCAGCAGCAGTCTGCCGGCGAGCCCTACATGTCCCCCGAATCCTCAATGACCAACGCACCCACTCATACGCCAGCCAACGACTCTCAGGAATCGAGCGCGATGCCTGCTCCGGCCCTCCCAGATCCTCGATCGAAACTCCCCGTCCCGACATCTCAATGGGCATACAACTCACGGCTCTCATCTCTGCTCTCTCGTCGCAAAATCTCAACAAGGTTAAGGCCAGGACATTCCTCACATGGCTCCAGAATGAGATGGTGCAGCACGAGCCAGGCGGGCCGCTTGAGCCAATGCTGATCCCAGTGCCCGCCCCACGTGCCTTGGATCTCGCCTTCCCGTTTGCTGTTGTTGAGGGCAAGGCCTAGTCGACTGGCAAACAAATCTTCGAGGCGGAGAACCAAGCTTCGGTTTCTGGGGCTTGTGGACTCAAGATACAGCTTGATCTTGATAACTTGGTAGATCGCAGCGCAAGACGTTCTGATGCTCTGCCCACCATCTCGAACATCGAACCCCCGCTCTTCTTCACCATCTGCACCCAAGGCCCCATCCACGAGCTCTGGGCCCACTGGACCGTCGTTGAAGACGGTGTGCGCATGTTTGGATCGAAGCTTTTTGACAGTTGTAATGCGCTCCTACTAGAGCAGGGGGAGGACTTTGTGGTTAGACTCAATAATATCGGCCTTTGGGGTTTAGGGCCATTTATGAAATCAGTGGTGGAGCGTCTGGGGTGGGTAGCAGGGAAGGCAAAGTTCGAGTAATTCAATGTCTAGCGTTGGATGGGTACGTTCACGATCATGGTATCAGGTACGGCGACATAGGCGGCCGAAATATTCCCCTGGGTTCATCAGGGACGACGGATGTAAAACCTTCTAGGCCGTTCGCGTTCACTGGAGCTCTCCATGGCACATTCTCCTTGGGTTCGCTGACCTTCGCTGCCTTTTGCATAGGTACCGATTTGTCGGACGTGCTTGTACCTTCTATGTTAGATCTCTCTCCTCTACAAGAATGACCACACATCGTCATAGAACGGATCAAAGGCGAGACCTTGCCAAGTGCCTGGAAGAACCTATCCTAGCATCAATAATGCACGGATTGACTTAAAGATATAATACAAGTTACGGGGACTCTCACCTTTCTGCTGCGAACCATTCTAGCGTCTTTAATAGGGCTTGTATGATTGGTAGATGCCTGTTTCAGCCTGACCTCCGTATAGCTTCCTGATTGGGTAGCGATGCGGCTTTCGAACAATGCAAACACAGAAGTTGTACGACTGTGATGCTATGCCACTATACGATTGGTACTTACGGCATCTGAGCTGTGAACTTAACACCGGAAATGATGCAAGTTGCCGACAGTCTGGTTACCAATAGTTTTGGTTGTTGAGTTTGTTGGTTGACTCGACGCTAGCGCCGGCCAGAAAACATTCCCCTTCACTATATAAATCCGTGTTTCCACAATTTCGTGATAGAATCAAGAAAGCATCCCATTAAAGCCTCAAAATGCTTCCCGCAAACACCCGTTGGAGGAAGTTGGCCTCAGCAACAGTCAACTTCTGGAGCAAAGCCCGTTTCAGCTCGTTCAGCCACTTAACGCCATGGGAAATACGCCGCTATTGGGAATACATGGAATCTAAGTCTCGTCTACCACCAGAACCAATCCCGCAGGCGCCCCTTCCCGAACAAGTTCTACGGCCGCAGTTCTACAGGGCTTCATCTTCTTCTTGGGTCGCACTCAAGGATGACCGTCAGATGTGCTTGCCGCGTGGCAGTACGCTCAAAGTCGTATCCTGGAATATCAATGCGTTGAATCCTGGCGAATCGGCTCGCGCTTTTGCCGCATTGGACCACTTGCAAGAACTCTTTGGAACTGTTCCAGGCCAACTTGTTGTTATGCTCCAAGAAGTTTGTAACGAATCTCTTCAGGCCATTTTGGAGAGCCCATGGATACAACAGAATTTTATCCTCACCAACGTGAATGCTCCCGAGTCAATTTATAGAAGGACCCTGGGTTCATCCTTCATCATGATAGAGCCTTCCTGGACAGCCCATCGGTATTTTACGATCATGATGATACCAAGGTATCTCGAGAGTGTGCATTGCTTCCGTGCTCCTTTTACCACGGAAATGGGAAGGGATGTTCTGTGTGTGGATGTACCCATCTCCACCTCCGATGGGAGCACTCGATCGAACGACTCACTCCGTCTTTGCACAACACACCTAGAGTCTCTTTGGAACGGAAAGGCTTATCGGTCAGGTCAACTAGCCATGATTTCGAGGTTACTGAAACGGCCACAAGCTTCTAAGACTAATATCATAGGAGGCTTTGTCGGAGGTGACATGAATGCACTTGATCGATCTGAGCATGAGATGCACCGAACCAGCGACATTGGTCTGAAGGATGTCTGGGAGGATGCTCCCGCACCGCTAGTTCCATTGTTGAAGCCATTCCAGAAGGATATGTCTTTCGGTCGAGCTAGAGGAAATACCTGGGGCTACCAATCAGGGGCTCGTACCCGGAAGCGAATGGACACATTCTTCTACAGCGGGCTGGTAGAAGCAGTGGCTCTTACGGAGCCGCAAGACGCCACTGGGAAACTCGGGAGAATTGGTATAGGTCTCGAAACTGAGATCGAAGCTTGGCAGACAGAGACGACTGAAGGGAAGTTTGTGCGGGGAAAATTTGTTGAAAAGCTGTGCAAACAGTACTAATCTGATCGTCAAGCGAGGTCGCTTATGGAAAGCGGTAGTAAACAAAGCTTTGTGCGTTCAAAAACTAAGTTATGGGTAAGCGACCATTTTGGGATTGCAGTCGGCATCAGAGTTGTTAATCCGGCGAATTAAACTGCCAGCTATCCATATTCTGCTCTATACATAGGAAGTACAAATATATTGCGATATATACCCCGAAAGTCTCCTGCCAACCCCTTTTAAATCCACTGTCAGCTCGTCAGTGTCATCAAGAAGTGTATTTAGCCAGTGCAAGGTTACCATTCGTATTTGATAATATCACAACTTGCGAGCCATCTAGCACGTTGCCAAGTAACGGGTTCAGTTTTGAAACCGTTCGCTTAATAGCTCAGTCAAGTGACTCAGTGCGGGCAATGCTTAGGATTGGTTTGGTTTGGTTTGGTTTGGTTGATTCTTACGCCACTCGGGTGCCTTTCGGCCCGTAGGCTGCCTAAACTACTTCTGTCCCTTCCAGCCAATGGAATTCCGTCGAGTCCACGTTTCATTCTAAGCCCGCCGCGCTTCGTCCTCACCTTCCTCTATCAACTGTTGCCAACACTAGGTGTCCACCCAGAGATCCTCCTTACCCCTACCTGCACTGCGCCTCCGAGAGCAATTTCCCGGTCGTCGGCTTTCTTGTTACCGGCCAGTCGACTTCGAGTCCAAACGGGAGATATTGTGGGAGTCTCCTGGGGAATGTCTAAGGTCAGAGTTTATGGTTAGCATAACCGTCCGGTGGCCATTGCAAATTCAATGGTCTGGTTGACTACGTCGAGATTTGGTTTCCAGAATTCGGCTTTCCCGTCCAAGAGCTCACCGGACGGAAGCCGCTGTTTAGATCGACCTCCTAGGAAGAAGGATAGATCTCCCCATCTGTTGCCCGCGACTTCCTGGAGCGTTTTGCGTTCTTCTTTCCACAGCGGGCATTCGAACACGAAATGGCGTACCGTTTCCGGCTGACGTCCCCGGTAGGTGCATCTGTCCGAATTGGTAGCACCTACCTTGGCCAAATAACTGTTTAACCGGCATTTCCCTGTGCGCAGTTGGCATAGCACTGCTGCTTTCTTGTAGGTTTGTAGATCATAGATGCTTTTCGTATGCTTTCCGGGAAGTGCTGTGTCTATGTCGACCGGTTTCGCGAGCTTTATCTTCGGTATGCATGAGAGAGTCTTCTTGAGAGCTGCCGACAACGTAAGCCCAGGAATAGGGTCTAGGGTACCTTCCGTTGCTTGCTTTGCCAGCTCATCTGCGATCTCGTCTCCCACTACCATAGCGTGAGCGGGGACCCATTGGAGGCGGATATGTGGGCCTCCCCTTCTTTTAATCTCCATTGTGGTGTTTACAATCAGTCGGATCACCGCCTGGCCACTTTGGCGAGAGGGCCGCGACACTGCTCTGATCGCTGATTGACTGTCGCTCACTATCACATACGTGAGATCTCTGGCCTTGTTGCCAAATCGGGCGATCGTGTCGGGTGACCATATCGCTGAAATGATTTCCAGTGCGGCTTGAATTGCAGTGAGTTCGACATGGGTGGATGTGTATCCAGCGTTCTTCCCGATCTTTACCGCCTCGCGGTGTTCGACTACCGAGTTGTCACTTCTTCTGACCGAATGATAGACCCCGACTCCTGCGTTGTGCCCTCGGTATGAGGCATCCACAAAAACTTTTAACTCGTCGGAGTCCTCTGCCCATTTTTGTGCTTCTTCTCCCTCGAGGATCTGTGCTTCTATCCCTTGTTGCCAAGGGGGTATGCAGAATGGATCGATTCTTTCCATCTCCGTGAGGTCGACCGATTCGAGTTGCATTGCGATGCGCTGGAGTGGTGACGGGAAGCGCTTGTTTTTGGTATCTATTCCCCGACGTATTTTCCACCAGGGATGGTTTACGGGAAGAGTGTGGCATTTGACCCAGAATTTATACTCCTGGCGGTGCATGCGGGCTGTGAGCTGCTCGATAATTACTTCCATCTCGGCCCAGATTAGTGCCACTGTGCGGAAAGCTCCGATTATGGCTTGCGTGCCGATACGCTGTATCTAGTTTAGCATTTTAGTTGCACGACCTATCAGACTTGCGGACCATATTAGTGATGCGTAATCGACTGTAGGCGTTATAGTTGAGGTGAAAAGTTGCCTCGCCGTTCCTGTGGTCAACCCTTTGATTCGCTTCAGTGCTAGCGCTGCCCTAATTCCTCTCTTAGCCGCTCTGGCCGTGTGTTGGCTAAATTGGAGTTTCTGGTCGAAAACTACTCCTAGGATCTTTACTTCTGTTTGTGGCCGTATCGCTTCTTCATTAACGAAGAGAGGGCTGCTCGATACTGTGTTGTTCCTGCGCGTGAAGTGGATGAAGGCCGTCTTATCAGCCTCGAAGGTGGCGCCGCTACTCCGTGCCCACTGTTCTGCTTTTTCTACTACCGTTCCTTGTAATAGGTTGGTGTTCTCTTCGTCCGACGCTCCGGTGACCCACGCTGTGTAGTCGTCTATAAATGCTATCGCCCCTTTATTGCGGTTTATTTTGGATGAAACCAAATCTGCGTTGAAGAAGAGAAACAAGATCGGGGAGAGTGGGGAACCCTGAGGTAAGCCCACTTATGGTAGATCGACTTTCTTAGTGGTATGGCCATTTACTACGACTGACGCTTTTCGCTGGCTACAGAAGCAAGTTATCCAATCCACTAATACGTTGGGGATTCCTCTCTTCCTTAGTCTTTTCGTAAGGACATCGATATTAACCCCATTATAAGCGCCTTTTACGTCTAAACTGACTAGACTTAGAACCCTCTTATCCCTACAGGCCTGGAAGATGCTTTCCTGGAGTATAGTCAACGCTTGGGTTGTCGATCTGCCTTTTCTCGCTCCAAAGTGGCTCTTTGGAAGTAGGCGGTGTGTCTCCGCTAGGAAGGATAGCCTTTCAGCTACTACTGCTTCTAAGCCCTTTCCTAGGGATGCGAGAAGAGAGATGGGTCGGTACGCCTTGGCTACCGTGTAGTCCGGTTTGTTTGGTTTTCGCAGGGGCACAATTTTTGCAACTCTCCACTCTGATGGAAGCGTCGCCGTTTCGAGTGATAACTTGAATAGCGCTACGATGTGGTGTTTGAGGACTGGCCACAGTTGCTGCCATACGATGGCTGGTAAGCCGTCTCGTCCCGGGGCCTTGTATGGGTTGGACGCGAATATCGCCCTTTGTACTTCAACCTCCGAGAGCGGTTCCATTGGTAAAGCCTCTCGGGGCCTCTCGTCTTCCGGCTCCTCGGTGACTCCTGGCGGGGGCTTAAAGAATTCCTCTAACAAGCATCTGGCGATTTCGCCACTAGACGTGCTCACTCCTTCGTTAGTTTCGATGGCTGGAATTCTTGCAAAGGTCGCACACTGAGCTGGGTCTAAGTACCGCGCCATGGTCCAGACGTTCCGGGCTTCGGCAACAAAGTCCTGCCAGTGAGTTTTCCTCTGGTTTCTGATGGCGTCATGGTACCTTTTCCTATAAGTCACCGCCATCTGTTGGAGGCCTGGGTCAGGTGTATTCGCTCTTCGAGATGCGCTGGCCTTGTTACGCCAATACGTGTAGTGTTTCCTTAGTTCCGTTAGGTCTTCCGTCCACCATCTCTTCGCGTATGGTGACGGTCTGGCCACTGGGACATGTTTTTCGATGGCTGGCGCTATGCATTCTGTGATAAACTGGCAGTAACTGTCTACGTCTCCCGGGATGTCCGGCTGGGATCGGCGCTCCAGCTCTCCTGCGACGACTTTCCTAATTGGGTCCCAGCGCGCTTTCTTCCAGAGTTTTCTTGGTGTCCCTTTCTCGTGCGTAAGATCGATGGCAAACTCTGTGCAGATAGCTAGGTGATCGGAGCCATGCGCCGTCGAGTCTGTAGTGCATCGCTGTAGTTCTGACGCGAGTTCTTGGGTTACCAGGATTAAGTCGATTGTCGAACTGTGTTCCCCACTATAGGAGACCCACGTCTCGATCCCTCTGGGGAGTGGACATTGGAGATCGAGTTCCGACATGAGTTGGATGATGGGTTCACCTTCTCCTTGGCGTTGGGAGGTTGCTACCACGTCGCCGCCCCAGAACTGGTCGTGCCTGTTAAAGTCCCCAGCAATGAGTAGTTCGACTCTTCTATCATGATTGCGCCGAGTGGTGTCAATTGTCCTCCGAATTATGTCAAGTCTGCTGTTCAGTTCCCTGTCCTCCGAATCCGATTTAGCGGGGATATAAACTGAAATGGCGAGTAAAGGTCCAGTCTCCAGTTCAATTAGGAGTGCCGCTATATCAGTGGACTCGGTCGGTATCGGCCGTGCTGTAATATCTCTATGTGTCCAGAGCATCGCTCTAGGTCGTAGACTCCCTTCCGTGTGCACAGGGAGGAATGCTGTCCAGTATGGGTGAGATTTAGGGGTTACCCTGTATTCTCCGTCTTGGTTCCGAAATAGATATGGTTCTGAAATAAGAAGTAGGCTGAAGTCTTCAAGATCGTGATCGTTCATAATGCTGTGCTGCACTTCGCTTATTCGCCCTACGTTCGCTTGCAGGACCTTGAACCTTCTAGGCATGGCGTAGGGGATTTATGTCCTGCAGGAGTCTTTTATATTCTGGGAATCCTCTATCGCTGGCCTTGTGTGGGCCGGAGCAGTTAACACACTTCGGAGTCTCCGAAGCACAGTCGCGTTCTACGTGACCAGTTCTAGCACAAAATCCGCATGTCGGCTCTCTGGTCGGGCATCTTCGAGCCTCATGGTCGTCGAACTTGTGGCAATTAAAACAGCGTCGAGGGGTAGGCCTTGGTTCATAGGTTTTAGTGTACGCTACCTCACCGTCGACATCTAGGTACTTGCGCCGTATGAGTTCTTCCGCTTCTTGTTTGCTAGCGAGAAAGAGGACGACTGAGCAATGGAGCTTGTCTGGGGTTGGGCGACCGATGAAGCGTATTTTCCTGACTACGACCCCGTTTTCGGCACCTATCTTCGCTCCGGCATCCTCCCGGAGGTGAATTCTCGAATCATCACATATGCTAGCCTTATTAACCCTGTCGACTTTGACCGGGTACCATTGCTCGCCCTGGATGCGGGCTCCTCGAAAATGGGACTGAAGCCATTCGTCATGCCTCCTAATCCTAGCTGCTTCCTCGTGCGTCCTTAAGCATATTTTCACTCTGTTTGGGTTTGTTCCTGTCCTCGCAATGCCAAACCAGCCTATGTCCTTGGTATTCGCGTGGCTGTTAAACGCCTGGCGGACTCGATCTCTAATCTCTTTAGTGTTGGATATCTGAAATTGGGGGCTGATCACACCGGAGAGGTCAAGACTGATACCCGGAAGCTTTTGTTCGTTTGCTTGTTGGCCCGGGCTAGGGTTTACCGATGGAGGCCTGCCCGGCGCTGTTGTGTTACCCTGAGCTGCGATTGCGGCCCATGATGGACGATTCGTACTGAGTGTCTGTAACTCACTCGTAAGCCCAGAAATACCCTCTTTCAACGTCTCGTTCTGACTCCTATGTGCGCTGCTGTGTTCCTGAAGCTCCTTTATCCGGTTTCCAAGCTCGTCGACCCTCGCGCTTAACGCCTCGTTCTGGTCCTGCAACGTTTCGTTCTGGCCCTGTAGCGTTTCGTTCTGCCTCTGTAGTGCGGCCTGGTTGGTTCTAATACCCTCTATCATCCGCTCCTGTTTTGTGATGACGTCCCGTAGGCTTGCTATAAGCCAGGTTATCTCTTCCCATCGCGTTTGTGGAGGTTCTGGGGATCTCCTTTGCCTCGATCTTAACCTAGCGATGCGGTTTATCTTATTCGCGGGTACGTTCGATGGTTGGTTAACTCGGATCGTCTCTGGCGCCGGGTCTGGGTCGAGGGTAGTGGGCTCGGTCGTGGTTCCTCGCCATGTCGTTCCGTCGAAGAAGGTAATCGGTCTTGGTTCGCGTTGGGGGCGTACCGGTTGGTCACCGTCGACGATCGGTAGGGGGACGTTCGTATGGGGTTCGTCGGTCATCCCACCAGGACGCGTCGAGGTCGCCGCCTCCCCGCGTCTCTTCGCCCTCTGTGATTGGACTCCGGTATTCGCAATGTGTATGTAAGCTGTCTCCTCTGCCCTTGGTTTTGTGCACACACGAACGGCTCGGTGCCTTTCCTGCGGTTAGAGGCTGACTGTCGCACTTGGTGTGCTGAAATGATGATGGGGCAAACGATCTCAATGAGAAGCAGCAGAGTTGTATCGTGTGTTTTGTCTGTGGTTTGGGGTACTGTGGCTCTCAAGTTTTGATGAGGAGCACAGCTAGATTACTAATACAGCGTTTGTCTTGGATCTCGTGTAGATCATGCCTACCCTGCGACACTGACACACCCCTTGGAGCCAGGCGGGATTATGTCAGCAGTCACGTGACCACTCTCCCGCCAAGGAGGCAGTCTCCCGGGAGAACCAGGCCTTGCCCCGGCCAGCTCCACTTTCGCGCAGGATATGCTCCCCTTATCTCGTCCAATACCAGTGCCGGGTGCATTTCCAGTAACCAAGGGAAGCAAGCAGCCGAAAGAGCCGCTTGCAATCGAATGTACCTACGCCGAAAGGAGCTACAATAGGGGCATTGAGTACGTTCAGATCGCCTCAAAGAGCATTCCACAGCGAGGTAGTACTGCCGTCAGTGGAGATACGGCATCAGGCTGAATCGTTCGGGATTGTTAGAGTGAGATCTCAGTTATCGGTATCCAAGTCGTGACTCACTCTAACTTGCCAACGTTAGACACATCGCCGGGCTGTATGCGCATTGCCAAAAAAAAAAAAAAAACAGGAGACCAGGTCAAAAAGTCACCACAATTCCTACATTCCGCCAGAATTCTGCGATAGTATGTCGAAAGAAGCGCTCCAAGCGACATATCACCAACACGGGTAGGTAACTTTGTAGAATTGTCTTTCACATCCTAGGAGGACCAGCCACCCCTTGATTTCACTACATCCCGCTCGGAACGCACTAATGAACGCCCGACGCCTGACTTACTGATTGTTGTAACCAACAAGGGCTAATTGGGGCTAGAAACGCCCGATAGCTTTTCCATCCACCGCCAGACATTCTAAGCGAGCAAATCCCTGGCCGACTAGAGCTCAGAGAGAGCTCTTCATGTCCACAGCTTCCGCGTCGGCGATTCTCGCCAGTTCTCCTGTTCTTACTATTGCTGCAGATGAGGAGGAGGGATGGAGTTCTTCAGTCTGTTGTGTAGGCGAAGAAACCTGAGCAGGTTGATCGAGCGTGAAGGGAGTACGTCCCAGCCTTGGCAGTGGTCGCAGTAGGGGCAGGGTGAATTCTGGATCATTGGCAAGTTGGGAAGAAGAGCCTACGTAATTGGTGTCGTCGTACTCGCGGCCTCCTTCCATGGAGAGGATCGTCCCGTCATGAGTAAGGGATGGCAGCCGTGTAGGCTTTCGAAATGATTGGTTTAAGGGTGAATCCACAGGGTTGTTGTAATGTGAAGTAGTAAAGAGTGAAGGAAGTGTAGTTGATGCGTTTATAGGTTGATGCATATAGGAAGAAGAGTTGACGGGGATATTAAGGTCCGAATTTCGCTCCGAGAAGTCACGCCGCGCGGTAACGGGACGGAGATCAAATGTTCCTTCTTGATGCAGAGTTGCTAACCCTGACGATGAAAATGCAGGTGATCCAGGACCCGCTAAGCGAGCGGAGTCTAATTTGGGAACAGAATGAGGTGCCGAAGGCGCCCTTTTTGACAGGCACGAATATCTAGGAGGCCGCGGGAGACTCACGGTTGGGTTTAGTTCTGCTTGATCGTGCTTCGCTATGAAAGGATTGAGTCTAATTGAGCTGACTTCTCTATTTGGCCGTCGGTCACCGTACTCAGTCCTTGTTTGGGTTTCTAACCTGGAATGTTTGCGTTCTGCACCCGTTACACAATGTCAGCAAAACACCAATAGTAAACAGCCGGTCAACGAACCATCGTGTAGCGCAGCGTGTTTCGCCTTGAACTCCTGGAAATACTTTTGATAAGCGTGATATTCGGAGGATTTCTTGTACTCTGCCAGCTCTGTGTAATAGTTCTCTTTTGCAGTGCCAGCCTAGCGTTGATACGCTTCCCGAGCCTCTGCTGGCAAATTTCGCCATCGTTCTCCAACAAGTTGTGCGATCTCTGTAAAGGACAATCGTTGGCCCTTTAGAGACGCCCTCACCTCTGACCCTGTTAATCACACTGCATGTATAGGTAGGAAAAGCCACTAACGGTTGGAGAATATCACATAGGCTGATGGGGGTCGCTCCGGCGCATGCTCGTCCGGCTGAGTAACGTTAGTAATACATAAGATATGTACCTGCCTGTGCAAAGGCATGGAAATGGCGCGTCTGGACTGTACTAACTTTAGGATGTCGCGTATACTTCCGTTTCGTGCGAACGATTGGAGGGTGGTGATTGTGGGTCTGATGGCGCCATTCGTCAATTGCCCGCTGAAGTTTCTGTCGACATGTCATAGTTAGCATAGTAGAGTCGTCAAACCCTTGGCAGTGAAGGAGAAGGGGGAAATTCTGAAGATGAGCTAGTAAATTGCAAATACCCTTCGATGACCAATCTTGACATTGAGAAAGTTTCTACTGCATAAGTAAGTTTTCTTCCTGCTTAGCCGGGCCGCCGCGACTCACAAATCCGATTCTGTAATTTCTAATACCGTCTCCCATGTATCAAAGCCTTCGGCGACGAGAACTTCCAGGTATTGAGACAGCCCTAGCTGCTGTAACTCTTCCTCCAAGTCGGTCATATAGGGTGAGGCGATACCCTGGATTTGATGATTCCGTACAGTAGGGGCTGAGTAGTAGAGGTATAATAGCGGCCGAAGGTAGGGACACTAGACCAATGGCCACCTGGTAGACAATGTGAGTGACGAACTCAGTGACGGTTCGGGTAGCTGGGCATAAATTCAGCAGAGGAAGGCGGGGACCAAGAGGGAAAGAGATTAAGTTGCCAGCTGGTAGGAGGATATTCGCAAACTCCAGAGATGGCATTAAGCTTGGAGGACAAGACGGGAAGGCCCCATCGTGGGATAAGTAAATCGGTTTGGGGGAAGGGATATGAAGGAGTGAAGATATCGCGAAGCGTGAGAACAAGGGATGTTAGAAAGAAAAACTGGTATTTTGGGGATTGCTGAGTAAATGAGCGTAGCTACACCAATGCGCTGCTTTATCGAATCAAGGCGTGCGCCACGTCCTCTAAGAGCAAGCGGGCTGGACAGGCGTGGGAAAGTTCCGAGGAACGAGCGCTGCCCTGCCCGGTTTCGTTACAAACCAGCGATAGGCTGCGAGAATGGAGACTAGGACAGAGCATTGTGCAGGGCAAACGTAGGCAGGTTGAGGCGAAATCGCCGATGGTTTGATTCATGGGGGCGGCCAGAAGTGGAATGGGGCGAAAATTTGCGGGGCATTCTACTGGATCTGGTAGATTACCTCTTGCTATTGGTTGATGTATTTGAAGATCGACTCGATCTCAAATAAAAGATGCACCTGAATTAACAAGAGACTGAATTTGTTGTGAATGCTAGACTACCAAATAGAGCATATAGAGATACTCTTCCCTATTTATCTGCATGCTTATTATTACTCTAACAGCCAATGAGCAGCCGTTTAGAGTGCGTAGGAGATAAGACTGTATATGAGGTGAAGATGATTTCAAGATGATGTAAAATGATGTCGTAATTTTGTCAGTGCCTGTTCGAGATGATGTATAACCAGTTACTCGCTAAAGGCATGAGTCTGAGACACGCCCCATGTGTTAAATAGGAATAGGAATAGGAATAGGAATATCGCGAAGTTCAACAGTGATTGTTGTGAGAACGGGTTGAGGTTCCAGAGGCCTAGGCGCTCTTCAGTTGACTCAGCAACTCCTCCATACTAAATCAAACCAAACCTCAATGGGAAGGGATTGCCTAGTGGCATTGGTTGGGTGTAACCCCACGGCGCTGAAAGTGTTGAGTTTGCGTTGTCGATTTTGCTAAGTATCACAGTGGCTTGGTGGAGGGAAGAGAGGGCAAAATATGGAAAAGAAGAGGAGATCAGCGCCTCAAGACACATGCTATCAAGGGTCAAAAGCTAATCGACTTAACGGAACTCTGTAGCGCCGATATTTTAGATCTAACGTTCCCGGTGTGCAGGAGATGATTTCATGTGTTGCCTCCGCAGGAAGTCTGAGAGGCGATAATGACACGTACCATCGAAGTATCGGATTTTGGTAATGGCATCGAGATTCAAAAATGCCATTGCAAGTCAGCGCAGCGCTACTGGTCGGAAACCTCCCCGTTCCCGCCGGCGCCATTGGGTTGGCCCTTGCGAGCAGATCACTCGTTTGGATCGCTCGATCGCATGAACATCTATATGTAAAGCTGCGCTGATTCCTTCATGATGCTTTGGATCGTTGTGGACAAATTATTAGACCCATCTTACAGGTCTATCTCGGCCTATGCGCAAGCTATATATGAGATCCCACAATCTCTATCTCACCAATGCCGACTTCACATCATTCCAACGACACGCTCTGACCACATCCACTGCTGGGTCCAACCGTCCAGCACATCCGCCGACTGACCCCTCTGATCCGTGCTTGCCCAAAAGCCTACGCCACCACAGAATCCCGACGGTAACATTTCTCGCTTGCTGCAGCTACAAACCCAAGCCGCCTACCGATCGTCTACCCAGTCTATGCAATCCGGTAACGGTACGTCGTCAAAGTCCTCGAACTCCAGCATTACTTCGGCCTAAAGGATCATGGAACCGCCTCCATCATTAATATGCTGCTGCCGCTGCCGACGTGATCACAGTCACTCAAGCATGTTCCAGTTTGGAACCAATATTTATTGTGGTCATTGTGCGCAGATGGTCGGCTACGCTGTCGGAAAAAGGATGGAAACACCAACGGAGATGTATTTCGTGCTGAGCTAAATTCGAGCGAGTCCTGAATGCTTCTGACTGCATTGATCACCTACGGATTCATATATTAGTTTCCGGGTTGTCGGGGTGGCTGCAGCTTGTCCAGTGATGCATGAGATGCATGCTACAGCTGACCTAACGTCCATCCAAGGCAGGTAAAGAGGCCGCACCAAACAGCCACACACGCTTACACCAGGCAGGCCTCAAGAGGTCAGGGCTTACATTGGATGGCACATAGCTGCTATAGACAAGACACTGGCTATAGCAGCAAGGGGCATCCTACCAGCGTGGAGAACAACCCCTACAGCTGCACTCTTCCGAGACGCCGGACTACTGTCTGCAGCAGTAGCACTAGAGGAAGCTAAACTCAGATTTGCAACCCACTTGCGCACCACAGACGCAGACCACCCCCTCACTAAGCGCACAGCAGTACATGTAGTAAATAAGGGCGTAAAAACGGGACAGCCCCAGCGGGTCAAGACTAAAGTCCAACAGATGGCATCTCTTCTACCAGAGATCCCTAGGACCACACTTACAGCCCCTCACTACTCAACTGGCTGCCGAACTGACCCAACGCTCGGCATAGACAAGAAGACTGCAGCTAAGGCTTTTTAAGAATGGTGGGCTCAGCTCTCACCACCAGATGTCACTATCTTCTCAGATGGCTCTGAACAGTACACAAAGGAAGGAGAAAAGCGGGTCACCTACGGCTTTGCAGTGTATCAGAACGGAAAGCAGCTACAGACTGGACGCGGGTCACTCAGCCCTACTTCCCACGTCTTTGACGCTGAGGCAATAGGAGCATGGAGAGACCTCCAGCACACGATAAGACAACCAGAGCTCCGCACCCGCCGAATCTGGCTATGCATAGACAGCACCTCAGTGATATGGAGCCTCAGGGGTGACACACCCCCTACCTCACCGAACACCAAACTTTCGATTTTTGGACTTCCTTCACAGAGGCCCCAAAAATCCCAGCAACTGATCCGGCTCGCTGCGGCCACTCTGGGAGTACCTCTAGCATCCGCCTAGGTCCCCCGCGCGACGCGTAAGGGAGCTTAATAGGATGGTAGAGTCTCCCTCCTCCCACCACACGGGGTCCCCAGACCCCGAGTCCCCTCAGCAGCTCAATACCAGCGCCTCAAGACGGCTCCAGAAGGACGTGCACCACCCGGCACCCCCGCTGAGCAGTCAGAACCCCGGTGGGGGCGCTCCCAAACCTCGAGTCTCTGACGCCGTCCAACGCCACATCACCGAGACCCAGCAGACCACCCAGCTATGGAACACCATCACTGCCGCCTTCGCAGCAGCCGTAGATCAACACGCACAAGGCTACACTAATCCTCAAGAAGCCAATATCGCAGAGGAGCTGCAGCAGAGAGTCATCCATGCCCTGACCTCCCTCTCCCCAAGCAACTCCCCTCCCAGCTCCCGCTGGAGCAGCGACGCCGGCTACAGCAACTCCAGGAGCCAGGAATCAGGACGCCGCTCCTGGGCGGACGTAGCCAGAGACCCCCAAAACTCGAATAGGGGCATCAGTCGACCCCTGATCGCTGCTAGGACGCGGCCCGCCCCGCTAGCTAAGCCAAAAGAAGACAATCGAATCTTTATAGCCATCTCTAACCCAGCAATGCGACTGCAACAACCATCACCATTTGCAGTAAGGCAGGCAATATGCAAGAGCATAGGAGGAATCACCCTCAAGGATATACCTACTGCATCACCTATCAATACAGGCTGGGCAATTACCCCAGCTAACCAGAATATCCGGGAACAACTCCTAACGCAAGAGAACCAGGTACTTATAGTACAAGCGCTAGACGGAGACGCGATCAGGATCCCAGAACGCTGGATCAACTACGCAGTGCAAGGAGTACCCAGCTCTTTTCGGACCCTAGACGGCACAGAAATACCAACTACTACCCAGCTGGTCGCGGAAGAGGTATGCTCACAAACAGGCAAGCAGCCCGTCAGCTGCAGGACCTCACGGCACGGGGTGAACCAGAATGGCCTCACTACCTGGATTATCTCATACAAGCAGCCAGTCCGCTCATTCCAGCTTTTTGGCACGAGCCAATTCTCAAAGGAAATCCACAAACGTCCAACTATACAGCGACATGACCCAGGCTGCCAGGGATACTGCAACGCTGCACGCTGTACCCGAGTAGCCCGCTGTGCGCACTGCGGTGACCGTACGGACCGACACCAAGGACAGCACGGAGACAGTTGCCCCCACAAAGCTATGTGTGCCAACTGTCACGGCCCTCACCCAGCCAGCCACTCCAACTGCCCTGCAGCCCCTCGTCGGGTACACGGACACATAAGCAAGCCTACAAAGACTGAGCTAAAAGCCATCCGCCGCGCAGGCAGGATAGCACACAAGCACCTCTACGGAACAGTCGAAGAGACCCTGAGACAGGCCACACTTCAGCCTGATTCCACTCCACCAGAGGCTCCTCAGGAGACAACGACACCCCAACCTACTACTCAGGAGCAAGCAGCACAAACTACACGTACCAGAACAATCAGTGCCTCCCACGTACCTTCATCCGCTACCAGCGGAGAAAAGAGACCAAGGCGGGCAGCCACGGGCAATAGAAACCTCAACGTCCGGCAAATGTCTGCCAAAAGCTTGCAGCCACGACCCACTATCTACACTGACCCGTCTACCTCAGAGAGAGAAGACACCAGCATGAGCGATGACCCACCATCGACATGCTAGAACACCCCAACAACACCCCAGCCTATAACGGGCAACAACAGCCCAGTCTACCAAGCAAACAGCTACGAGTATGCTGGGCCAATGTCGGCAGGAGCTCTCCCTGCCATATCACCATACTAGAAGTGGCCTTTCAGAAGGGCCTGGATGTTGTGTGCGTGCAAGAGCCCTTCACATGTGCCAACTCAAGGACCTCTACCCACCCTGGCTTTCGGCACCTCGCACCGATCAGCACTTGGGACACTCCCACCGCATCGGGCTCAGCGCGCCCTCGGGTGATGACGTATATCCGGAAAGGGTACCACCTAAGACTCCAGACTAGAGAAAGTCTCAACCATCCAGACCTGCTATGGGTTGTTGTGAACGGAGTAGCAATACTCAACTGCTATAGACAGCCACTTACCCCTGACGTACTTCAATACGTCACGCATCTCACGCCTCCCCAACACTGCCTTGTGGGAGGTGACTTCAATGTCCGACACGAATCCTTTGAACCGGCTGTCACCGCAGCCAACGGCGGCATAGAGCTTGCCAGGTGGGCGGCCGCCGCCTCCATGGACTACATTGGCGTGCCAGGGCAGCCAACGCACTGCGCTGGTCATGTCCTTGATCTGACCTTCTCTAACATCCCATTCGCCCAGTCGGCTGTCGAGGCCAGCATGCACAGCGGATCAGACCACGAGACGATAGTGACCTCTATCCCCACTTCCGCACTAGGTACTCCGCACCTAGCTCAGTACCACTACAGAGTCCCAGAGGCAAGCCTACCAAAGTTTGCCGGTCTGATAGAGATAGGCGTTCAGGGTATCCCAGACCCGCTTGCGGCGCAAGATACAGCACAACTAGACAACTGTGTGTCGCTACTGACGGAGACAATACAACAGTCTGTACGAACAGCAGGCAGGCCTGATCGCAAGGAAGGACGCGCCGCACCATGGTGGACTGAAGAGTGCAAGACTGCTTACCAAGCCTACAAGCGCGCCAGACAGCTTTACCTAGGCAGCCCTCCATCAGAAGAAACACGAGCTTTCAAGACAATAGTTAGACAGGCTAAGAGACAATACTGGAGGCACGTTATTGACAACGCCAAGGACGATAAGGACCTGTTCAAGGTCATTGCCTGGCATAAGCTTACGCCGGAGAACCAGGAAACCCCCCTTATAGTCAACGATACGACTATCTATGACCCCCTGGAGAAGGCAGAGGCACTCAGAGAGGAAGTTCTCAACCGGTACACAGCAGAGGATGACCTCAGACAATGCCCAGACCAGGAGGCCGCAGCCACTCTCCCCTGGAGCACATATATCTCACTTGAGGAAGCAGAACGAAACACAATAGGGGTCTCTAGCACCTCACCAGGTACTGACCGGTCCACTGTTCGGCTGCTCCGCGCCTGCTGGGCTCATGTTGGAGAGCTTATACGAAGGATCTTCCAGCAGTGCCTAGAACTCAACCACTTCCCAGCATATTGGAAGCTCGCGGAGGTGGCAATGATACCCAAAGTAGGGAAGACAGACCGGAGGTCACCCCGATCCTGGAGACCAATAGCACTCCTATCCTGCATTGGGAAAGGCCTTGAACGAACAGTGGCCAGAAGAATTGCATGGACTGCTATGACGCACAAGATCCTTAGTCCCCAACATGGCGGCGCCCTCCCAAAACGCTCTGCAGCCGATCTGACCGCAGCGTTCACCCATGACACAGAAGCCGCGTGGGCACTGAATCAGCACGTTACAATGGTTACCCTAGATGTGCAGGGCGCCTTTGACGCTCTCCTGAAGAACCGTCTGCTGCACCGAATGGTTGAACAGGGATGGCCGCAAAGGACTATCCTCTTCATAGACTCCTTCCTTACTGCTCGAAGGGTCCAAGTTCGCCTTGGCCAGGTCACCACCCCCAGCTACCCTGCCGCCTGCGGGACGCCCCAAGGGTCGCCTCTCTCCCCGGTCCTGTACACGCTGTACCTGGCAGAGCTGCTATCCATGGACATAGAACGGAGATTTGGATACGCCGATGACATATGCCTATACCGGGCCTCGCACTCCCTAGATAACAACGTTGAGCTCCTAGCAGCAGATCTAAGGCAGATCAGAACGTGGGGCGCAATCAACAAAGTCACCTTTGCCCCAGAAAAGCAGGAGATGATACACCTAACGAGACAGCGAAGCAGCTATGCCCCACTCTGTGTCGTAGACGAGCACCTCACGATCCACCCAATCCTCCCAGGTGGAGAACACTGCCAGCCAGCCCTGCGGTGGCTAGGAATCTGGTT
Source organism: Paraphaeosphaeria minitans (assembly GCA_015832175.1). Taxonomy (NCBI): domain Eukaryota; kingdom Fungi; phylum Ascomycota; class Dothideomycetes; order Pleosporales; family Didymosphaeriaceae; genus Paraphaeosphaeria; species Paraphaeosphaeria minitans. Next base: position 133,487 of record WJXW01000019.1, on the reverse strand, counting down.
CGACCGCAGACTAACTTTCAGACGACACGTAGCTATGCGCGCCGCAAAAGCCGCCAAGGTAGCCCACCACATCCGAAGTCTAGCAAGGACCACTTGCGGACCACCAGCCAGCTCTCTCCGCAAGGCTACCATTGCCTGCGTATACCCGTCCCTTCTGCATGGGACAGAGTGCTGGTACAGGGGCCGCACCAAACCGCCGCGAACACTCAAGCCTGGCAGACCGCCAGAGGTGAGCGCTTATGTTGGCTGGCATATAGCCGCTATAGATAAGACAATCGCTATAGCAGCAAGAGGTATCCTACCGGTGTGGAGGACGACCCCAACAGCCACACTATTTCGAGACGCTGGATTACCCTCCGCCGCAGTGGCGCTGGAGGAAGCCAAACTCAGATATGCAACCCATCTTCGTGCTATAGACTCAGATCACCTCCTTACCAACCGTGCGGTAGTCCCTATAGTAAATAGAGGCAAGGGAGCCGGAAAACCTCAGAGAATCCAGACAAAAGTCCAGCAGCTAGGGTCTCTTCTACCAGAGATTCCTAGGACTGAACTGATAGCCCCTCACTACTCGCCTGGATGCCGAACCGACCCAACACTCGGCATAGACAAGAAGACTGCAGCCAAGTCCTTCAAAGAATGGTGGGCTCAGCTCCCACCATTAGATGTCACTATCTTCTCAGATGGCTCTGAACAGTACACAAAGGAAGGAGAAAAGCGGGTCACCTACGGCTACGCAGTGTATCAGAATGGAAGACAACTACAGAGCGGCCGCGGGTCACTACATCCTACCTCGCATGTGTTTGACGCGGAGGTAGTCGGAGCGTGGAGAGGCCTCCAGCACACGATAAGACAACCAGCGCTTAGTACCCGCCGAATCTGGATGTGCGTAGACAGCACTTCAGTAATATGGGGCCTTAGAGGCGTCGCGCCTTCTACCTCTCAATGGGCCTTCCTAGCATGCCACGGCGCTATGGAGACACACGACGTCTCTATCAAATGGGCCCCTGGACACCTGGGTATCGAGGGGAACGAGACGGCTGACAGACTAGCTAATCAGGAAGCCCAGCACCCATCGCCACCAACCGGGAAAGCTGCTGTGCCCACACTCTCAGGCATCAAGTCAGTTGCTCGCAAAGTACTACGAAGCATACAACAGATTTGGTGGGCAGACAAGAAGACAAAACTCTCTAGATGGTATAAAAGCTGGGAGCTGGACTACGCACCACGCCGTGGACCAGGAGAACTAGACCTACCCAGAGCTGTATTGGCTAGATTCCTATCTATCCGCTCTATGCACGGAGACTTTGCCTGGTACCATCGGAAGTTCAATCACAACGACGCGAACCTCACCTGCTCATGCGGACGCGATAAGACGCCAGAGCACCTTGCGCTCTGCCGCAAGACCCTAGGGGCCTTTGGCCGATGGCCGCTTCGACCACCCGCACTACCATCCAGCCGGGCTGACGGCCTGGCGTATACCGCGGCGCTGATAGGAGATCCAGAGGCCTTCGAAGCCTTTACCCAGCTCACACAGTACTATACTAAGGTTTGTCCTCGGTAGTCCTGCCCTGCACTAGCAACAACAACCCCACTGCACTTAGCCTAGCAGCATAATAGCTGCGACACTTCTTATCTTTCTACTTCTCTCTCCACCCTCTCCTTCTCACCCTCTTACTCTCTTCTCTACTGTAACGGCATAATAATGCCTTATAATATAAGGGACTCTCCCTGATGTACATACACGGCCTAGTCTCCCTAACTGGAAGGGGAGCTACATCTTGAAATGGTAGCAATACCCGCATAGGCAAGAAATGCTTTCTAAGGTAGCGCGCTGGCACTGTAAATCCATAGCTTAGCACGTCTTATATGCCCCTCGGGAGGCGATATGGTGGACTTACTCCTCATCATACGGACGAAAAATGAATACCAACCAACCAACCAGCCACTCAATCCAGCGAGGATCCTTGATAATCAATTAACACCAACTGATCAAGAAACACCTGATAGCGATACGTCAACCCTCAGCGCGTCAGATTGGCGGAAAATCAATCAACTCCTAAAGGCTGTTGTTGATGTAGGAGGTGATAGTCAGGCCAAGCAACTAAGCCAAACTGTACACCATATTACTATCCAAAAACAGCTCCTAGAGGATGAGAACAAGCACCTACGAGAGGCCTTAGCAACTAAGAAACACCGCTCTAAGAAAGGCAGGCCTTTTCCCCTTGATCGGAGCGATAGCTATCATGGTGGGGCAACATTCTGGTCACCTCGCAGCGTACAGAGGGCCCGTGATCGTCAACACCAACTTTATCAAGATAAGGAGCAGAAACAGCGTCAAAAAGCTGATCAGATGGAGGCCCGTAGGTCTAATCAACAGCTCAAGGCCCGATTACTCCATGAGAAGCGTGTTGCTCGTATGGCTGATAGAAAGGCGCGCGCGCAGCAGAAGGCCGATGCGGCCCTAGTGAGACGACTTGAACAACAGGCCCGCAGGGCCCAAAAACAACACCAACAATCAATCAAGATAGCTCGATTAGCTCCTAAAAAGCCCTCAACACCACGGAAACAGGTTATTAGGCCCGCGCAGGCCCTTAGTGGAGGTGTGGATCTAGATAAGGTGGCATCGTTGGCATTAACACCATCAACACGCAGGGGGCGCCTGATCAGAACACCAAGCAGATATCGATAATCTAAGTAGATAGATACTATCTATAGACCTCAGCGACCTCAACGCCATAAAACCTCGCGATAATAGACTTTGTGGGCGTCTCTACAGCCTCATATTACGGGGCCAGATTTTGGTGTTGCGCGTGCACGCAGTGATGGCGTGCACGCACTGCCAAGAATCGGTACGGTACCCTTACGGCGGGAAAGCGCAGGCACACGGTCTGTTGGGTGGCGACCTTATACCCCATCCAAATCGTCTGCATCGCTCTCATCTCGAGGACCACTCCCAGCACGCCTGTGGAGGAAGTAGGACCCGGAAAGCCAATAACTACCATAGGACTATCTGCCACAGCACCATTGTAGGTAGTTATACCTAGGGCTCAGGCGCCTCCTCGTTGAACATCAAGTGCCCTGAATTATCGTCCTGGCGAGATTGTTGCGGTCGTATGCGTGGTGAGTTTTGGTTTGAATGCTAGTGACTGCACTCTACCAGCATTGCTATTCGATTGCTTTTATTATTCCCGCCTCTTCGGTGTCGCAGCTTCCCATCCTATGGGGTTACCTTGGTAGCTTCGGCAGCGGGATACGACTTGACTGGGATAAGTCGTCGAGCGGCCGTTGCCTGGCGGCGCGCACGAAGACCCTATGACACAGAATTCCTGCACCGTCCTCAGCCATCGAATATCCTTCATCGAGTCTAGACTACGCCGATGGCCATTTGTAAAGCCAAGGGCCATCAGTCCACGTCATCTGCATTGACGTACCTTGACGGGGATCTCGCGTGGAAAAACGAGACATGCAATAGGGCCTTCTCGGCTGTTCCAATAGAGTATGTCAGCGCTGCATTTCTAATGTACCTAAGCGCTCCAGAGGAACAACATGCGGCACGAAAGTATTGATCTTGCTTCTGACACCTTCGTAGTCGGTATGTCAGTAATCACCCGCGGTTATGATGAGCTTGGCTTTCGAGACTGTCAAGCGGAAAGCGCATGTCCTGACGCCGCGTGGCGCAATGGCTTCCAGTCGGAAGGAATGTATGGGTGTGCGCTGCATTTTGTTCGTATATTACATGATATGACACCGGTTCTGCAAAGACCCTCACGCTTTGGCCACCATCGAAGTCGCACCCAATCACGCGGTTAGAGAACCCTTTTCCAAGCTGCCGCAAGCTCGGGTGCGTGGCTAAGCTAGACATCGAGGGCAGTTTGGCTTAAATGAAGCCTCAAAAACGGGTGCTTGTTTCAGTACGCGAGCAATCTTGCACGAAGCTTTATTGGAATATATGCCGGTGGCATTGTACCGACAATTCGAATCTCATTGAACTCATGTATCTGCTCGCAGTACTGCCGAAATAGCCTATGTGCTCCATTGCCGTAGCGCAACGGTCCCAATTTCCCCCGCGGCAGTTGGGTGTGTACATAGTGAGCACGGCCTTCACGATCATGAGAAAATTCTCAATTTTTCTGTGATCATGAGGATATCGATACTCGCTTTTTGTGCAATTAGTGGACATTCTATAGTGGGAAGGGAACTAACGGTAGTGGGTTCCACCTAGGGGGATATGTAGGGGCCTCTGGGTAGAAACCTTGCCCCCCCCTTGGACCCATGCCTGAATGTCTGTCGTCGGTCGATGTTTGTTGTGCGATCCGAATATCCGAGACACGTCTCTGATACTCATCGAGATCATTACGCACTTTTGCAATCCCTTGCTCACTAGCGTCGGCGAGATACTTCATGTCGCCCTCTAATTTCTTGCCAAACTCAACCACAGTCTTTAACATGTCATCCGACTTTTGCTGGCGCGCGACTAACTGCCCCAAGGTCACGTTGATTGTCTTCTGGCTCATCGCAACACGGGTGACAGCCGAAAGTATCATCTGGGTAGAGTCGTGATCTTGCGAGAAGCTAATGGATTGTCAGCTGTGTCGGAAGAGGAACAAGACGTTCGTCTCTCGATTCTTAATTTGATTACCTCGGTGGTTGCTTTGAGATACTCTCAGAAGCCTCTGGAATAATACCGTTATTGTCTGGAAATTCGTTCCACCCCATAAACAAGGAGGGATCGGCCATCGTGGTGAGTAGAGTTGCTGAGAAGCGGCACGTTAAAGCGAGTTACTGAGTTGATATCTGTGCAACGGCCAGGAAGGGCGCTCTGCCCGGGAAGGCGTCATGTTGCCTTGAAAAATGTGCGCCGCCGCTTCCATGTGTCTGTGGATTACTTTGTGTGACCGTCATCACATTCGAAGAATGAATGAATGATGGGAATGAGCTCGGTCGGCATGGGTCGTTGCAAATCCGTCAGAACAACGCAGGTGAAGCAGGGTTCGTCTAGACCAAGACGGGCATCTCAAACCTTTTCTTGAGTTCAACCTTGGTACCGCTTGGGAAGAGCCGTGTTGCGGCGTTGTGTCGCGCGAGCCGTCGATAGCTTTGTTAACGTGCCGTGTGCCAAGAAGAAAGTCTTTGTTGACGATCCGTCCTAAGCTAGTCTGCTGCATGACCGCGCATGCAGCAAATGTCATGTGATGGTGCTGACAAGTATGCTGCGTTCAAAGCCTCCCTGTACGTTACCTCGGCGCTAACAAAGTCTGACACGATGCGGTACGGTAAGCCAATCGCAGCTTTTTCGGGAATGCACAAGTGCATAATCTGACGCATCTACCATATCCTTGCGATTGCCGCGCGGCTTAGCCGCGTGGATTTTCTAGTCCAGCTAGCCCGAGCTAATGTCGGGGTATCCTAATCCTAAACCGAATCCAAATGCGTCAATACAACTGCGCCACATAATAACTGTCTTTCTTGAAGCCACTTAAACCCTTTTGTATAGCACGTGCGAGCGCATTATTAGAAAAGGATGTATGATACTGCTAACGTGCTTATATTTAACGAAGTACCATTTGCATTCGCCCTATTGTATGCTATTTGTATTTTACACTCCAACTGCGTGGTGAAGCTTCCGTGCGGATATATTCAGATAGCCTTTAAACAACACTAACCACACCGTAACGCTGAAGTTGGGAAGGGAGATGGCTCCAACGGATAGCCTAGAACAAAGAAGAGCACAGGACCGCAGGGCACAGAGAAAATTTAAGGAAAGACAGTAAAGCTTTTAATATACTGCTTAATCAGCACTTACATTACTAACAGACCATAGAAAGCAGCTAAAAGCTAAGCAAGAGAGCGATGGCAGAGAGCTAGCAGATGCTGGACCCGAGCGCTCAACCGAGAACGATGGGGAAAGACGGCTAGAGGACATTACGGGACTAGACCCAACATCAGCCTATGATGGGAGGGAGATCCCTCCAACCGTAATATGTTTAAAGCTACAACTGACAGATGAGTACAAGAAGCTTAAAAAAGAGTTAAACGCTATGGATCAGTCCGATCATGCTTTGAAATGTGCTGTTATAATATCTACACTAGATTGCGAATAGAACTACTTTCACAACCACTGGGTCCTTACTTTGTGAGAGACTACAGACTCTATATTGACTTACTCGAGCGTTTTATATATACAGTTAGAAGTTCCACCCCTTAATACACTGTTCTGCACGAAACTTCTGATTGTCTAAGAGGCTTTCTAATAAGAAAGGGCAGGAGCTCTCAGCTGGATTAGCTTTTAGCATAAGCACTTAAGGTCATGAATGGCTTGCAGACCCATAACGGTACAGGAGATCTCATGTTTAAGCTAATGCGTTGGCTTTTTTTTAGGTATAGTTAGTAGCGAATACAGTGTCACTCCTTAAAAAGCTTCTTACACAAATTCCCCGGCTGTTAGCATTGCTTGCGTTTATTATATTCATTATGCGTTTATTATTCGTAGAGAAAAGCTGCGTTTACTTAATAAGAGTTGGTGGGAGCATACGTCTTGGTAGTGATCCTGGACAAGAATGGATGTTTTTTAATATTAACAAATTTCGGTTTAATCGCGGTACTTGGCGAGGGCCAGGAACAAACTGTCTGGGTTTCGAATTTTTCCCCGGCTCGACTGACCCTTGTCCGTGTTATTGTCTTGCCGAGAAAGTCGCGTGGAGGCGGGAGATGCGCCGTACTAGGTAGGCTACGCTGAGATCTGCATGCTCTGATGCGCTTGTCGCCCTCTTAGTGCCAAAGGCATGAGCCGCGGCAAGAGTGCGCGATCTGGCCCCAGTAGCGTTTGGTAACAGTATAGGGGTATTACCATTAAGGATGTACAAGGTGCAGGTGGTTTTTAACAGCACTATACCGCAGCACGTATAGTATTAACGTTCTTTATCTACTAGTAGTGCTTTAACTAGTGTCTCAGTTCAGCTAATGCGCGCTTCCAGTATATGCACGCTGTACACTGAAATCCCTCACAGCACAACATTAAGTTTCTACACCATCCACAGTAACGTCTATCCCGTAGATCAGGAAAACCTACTGTGGAGAAAATTAAGTGAGGTACCTCGGCTTCAAATGTTCACATTTGGATGGGAGTGGTATAATAATTATAATTCGCTACTATCTGTCACGCACTATATTTCTTGCTCTCTAGAGATAACACTTTGTATACGAAAATTACGTACGCGTGGTTAAGTTCTGGCGGAAAACGTATCTTAGCTTCTTATAAAGTATAACAAGACGCGCTGCTCAAATTGCATTAAATAAGTTAATAACCCTTACCTGTACTAAGAAAAATCACCAGGTTAGTCGTTAAGGCTTAAATTTGTAATCCTATATCTTACTATGTACATGGCAGCATTGTAGCGAGCAGATCTAGACCGGGTTGTAATAGTGGGTGGTACTTTGATGAGGCCAATCCCGAACCGGGTTAGTACAAGTGAGCTACGTAATTAGGTTCTTATAATATTTGTCATTGTCTAAGCCAAATTGTGGCTGTTCTACTGTAGCCATAAGCCTGTTAAAAATGGCCGCTAACTACACGCCCACGTCTGTTCACGAAGCAGACGACGCTGCTAGGAACTTAACAGGATTGGCTGTATACAACCGCTTAGTACACCGTAATTCACGGAACTGTCTATTTGCCCATCAAAGTTGTTGATGGACCTCTGAATGTTCGTTTATAAGAATGGGTTTGTGACTCTGAAAAAGCGCTATTGGCTTCTGAATGCTTTAAGATTCTAGGATCTCAAATGAAATCACTTTTATTAATAACTGTGATGATACTGGTGCGTGATGGAATCATTATATGGACCATGAGGAGAGCTTTAGAGCCAGACAGCCAATCCTTTATCTAATAGCAACACGTGCTCCGCTCTATTACGTTATCTCAGACATGCTTGCTTTGCGAACAATTCTTTCGCATTTCTTATTAAACTCCTTGCGCCAGAGATGTATCTCTATTATTAGCGTCTTAGTGCGCTTAAGCTCATGGTCAGGACCAAATATAGAGTCGACAAAGTCGCTACCACTCTCCTCGCCTAGAGCTAGAACACTAGTACCTCCTGTGTATTTCCCAGCGCGGTTTAACATGTAAATCTCACACACTTTGAGGATTTTTTGAAGCCCGAAGCTTCGCGCGCTGTAGGTAGTCATCAACCAAATCTTTGTCTGCCTCCTGGCAGATTATGGGCATGGCCCGCTTCACATTTCCGGCAAGGCTAAAGAGCAGGAGCCAGAGATTACCAGCCATTCCAGCCAGTGGACTGTCCCCTCCGCGGTCGAAAACAGTCCAGTTAAGGATCCACTTGCCAAGGGACTAAGTTAGGCATCAAATACACTGTCTAAAAAGAAGATGAGCGCTTTATCAGGGTCCTAGCACTTGTATTGGTGCACTCGAAAAGACCGTCCCGCCCCACTTTTACTAGTTTTTCTGTTAGCAATTAGTAATTGATTCCTCGCGAACATTTTCCCACATACAACTTATAGGCAATAATATGCCTATAAGGAACATTTACCCTTTGTAAAATATCGTAAACAATGCCGCGCGTTCCTAGGAGACCTAATAGGCACTGTTTATAACTATTGCTTATATAGGCTATTATTAACCGCGTAGGTGACGGGAGAAACAATAAAGAAATCCACAGAGAGCTTAGTGTTAACCCTAAAACTGTACGCAAGTATAGGCTTAATATAAGAGCTTTTAGTAGGCTGTACGCGTTGCAATACGTATGTATTTGTCAGATCTCACGTATTGTGCGAATTCTGATGAATTTTGAATAATGGATTTGATGAAATTGATTGATTGTGTCTGTGTTTTCGCGTCGTGCGTCTTAGGAGTTTTTGTTCTTGTGTTCTCCCTTGCTCCCATCGACAGGCTCCTTGTCCCACCTCGGGAGCCAGCCACCTCGCTTTGGTTACGGGAACAGGGCTTCTGTTATTTAACACGTGGCTTCAGTGCCATGGCCGCAACGCTGACTACGTCTCGCTTAGCAGATACGGGCCTGTATCACGCCTGTAACGCCTGTATCATCAACAATGGGTGACTCGTTGCAGCATGCTCCAATCTCATACGACAGGAGCAGGTCGGGGATTCATGCGACTTGTCATTCGCTGTTAACCTCCACATCTAATTCTGTTCACGGTCACCAAGTGGAGACCATAGAAATTCCACGAATGCCAACTCTTCCATCTTGCTTATGCTTACCGTGCATTATGTGGGGACGAAATTTTTTCACATGCTGCCATATCCTGCTGACACTCACAAAGTGGAGACTGTTTAATTTCACGAATGCCAATTCTTCCAGGGTGCTTATGCTTACCGTGCATCAGGTGGAAACGGCAGAATTTTCAATACTGCCATGTCCTGCTCACGAAGTGGAGAGCATCATCGAAATTTCTGTCTCCACCTCATGCACGGTAAGCATAAGCAACCTAAACGAAATGTTATTCGTGGTATCTATGGGTCTCCACTTAGTGAGGGTCAGCATGTGAAAAAAAAAATTCGTCTCCACCTGCTGCACGGTGAGCGTCAGCAGCCTATGACACTATTGAAAAAAAATCGCCTCCACTTGCTGCACGGTAAGCATAGTGAGTATCATTGAAATTTTCTCTGTCTCCACTTGAGGCACGGTAAGCATAAGCTACCTGGAAAAATTGTCATTCGTGGAATCTATGGGTCTCCACTCAGTGTGTGTGCCCGTAGATTCCACGAATACCAACTCTTCCATCCTGCTTACGCTTACCATGCATCAAGTGGAGACGGAAGAAATTTCAGTAATGCCATATGCTGCTGATCCTCAGCAAGTGGAGGCCCATAGATTCCACGTGTATGTTGCATGCTGCTCACACGCACCAACTGGGGAGCGCAGAACTTTTACGAATGCTATACGTTGCATGCTGCTGATGTTGCCAGCACACCAAGTGGAGACCGCAAATTTGCAAGAATGCTGATCCTTTTGACGCTAATCGCGAACAGGTCCCCGCATTGCTACGTAGATTGATGGCTTGGCAGCTGATATCGACGCACGGCTACGGGACGACGCATCAACGCGTAGCGGTAATCCGTTTATCCCGTTCAATTCGGATAGACCTAGGTTCCTTTTCCCTCCCAGCCACCAGTCCCAGTGTCGCACTTGGTGTGCTGAAAACGATGATGGGGCAAACGATCTCAATGAGAAGCAGCAGTGTTGTATTGTGTGTGTTGTCTGTGGTTTTGGGGTACTGTGGCTCTCAGGTTTTGATGAGGAGCACAGCTAGGTTACTAATACAGTGTTTTTCTTGGGTCTCCTTTAGATCGTGCCTAGGTACCTACCCTGCGACACCCAGCCACCAGTCCCAGCCACCAGTCCCACCATCAGCCCCAGCCACCAGCCCCAGCCATTGAACAGCATCTGCTAGCCGTAAGCAGTCCCATCAGCAGTCTCAATGCGTTATGCTCAACATCACCACCAGCGCCTCAGCAATGCCGCTTGCCGTTGGTAGAGGAACCTGCTAGACATTCCATTACGATCAGCACGGCGGGCGGCAGTTCGCTTCACCAGTAATGCATAAGCATCAGCGCTGCAGCATGGTAATGAACATTGCTACGCGAGACCAGGGTGAGCGTGAGCATAAGTTCAGACTAGATGCCATGCAGAACCGGAATTGCGTCACGGTCTCAGCAACCCTTACGTTGCTTACACTACTATACCGTGTCCAGTCGGCATATGCGGACAACATGTCGTGTCCTCCAGATGACCTGTGCATCATTGCGCAGGCGTGATTGTTTTGCAATAGGTCTCTATTTGTGGGACAGGCAATAGCCATGCTTATGGCTGATGTGGTAGGAAACGCAGCGTAATCCAAAGCTCGACGGAGCACGATCGTGTCGTTCAGATGATAAGGTCTAACGTTACATCATTTGTTGTGGGCAATAACCAAGTACAGGTTGGTTTAGGCAGGGTCACCGGGATAAGTGTCTGCGCAGAGCTGGCTCGGCACGGTTTCGTCAAGCATCAGGCTTTCCGAACTTATCGTCACCTCTTCGTAACTCTCACATGACATATCCATTGATGGAGTGACTGTATTGTTCGCATTATGCGGCGCATCCACGTTGTGTTGCATTTGCTGCATTAGCTTCCTTTGCTAGCATGGTGCCCTGTGTATCAACCGTCGCGCTTTAAGCTCCCGCATCCTCGTCAAATCATCTGTTGAATGGTCCTTGATCATGGATGTAGGAAAAATAGTCATCCGTCAGGAAATCCTATTGAACAGTCCCCGCAAATTGTTGGCAACGCTACCGGTGATGCTCATATAATTTTACATGGTACGTCATGTCTATCCTTGCCCATCAATCCTCCCTACGCTCCCTGGGATCCACGGCGAATTCTTGAAGTAGCTCTCCGTAACCTTTCCCGCATACGTCTGGTCATCTTCACACATGCCTCCTCCAGTCTTTCCGATGTGACTGCAATGCACATCTGGCCGGAACTTGAGCATGACATGATGCAAGCCTCTGCACATTACCGTGTTCATGCCGAATTCCCACGATTGACCGAGGCGGACTTCGCCGAGCAGGAACGACGTGCAAGCGTCCTGTGAGGGGTATTGGATATTGGATCCGGTGCAATGTGTCGTGTGCGTATCGCAGATGGATGCAACTAGCTTCTGCAGAACAAGGCGCTCTGCGACTTCCTTGTCCTCGTGTATGCTCTTCAGAAGCTCGTCTAACAAGAAGCCCCACCAGCGAAACGTTACATGATACTGATTGATCCGCTTTCCCTCGTCCCACGTCATCCATGTATCAATCAGTACAGGCACCGATGTATTGTGAAAGCTTGCAATCGAGAAGTTCACTCTTGTTGTCGAGCTTGCGATATTTTGATTAGCGGCGAAATGAAGGATTTCGTAGGATGTGGGCTGCCCCAACAAGCTAAAGGTCGACGAAGGAGTGAAAAGGCCGAAGATGTACTCGGTGTTGAGTTCAGCGCCGTCGAATGTACGGCTATCGGAGACACGGCCTTGCACCTGTAGAACATCAGTGAAACAGTCAAGGACATATTGTAGGGCATACATTGGCTGAGAATATAGTCGAGTTTACAGATCGTGCCTCCTCGACATTGGCGGGATATAGAAACCTTGCCCAGAAGTCGTTTTGCAACCTCCAGAGTTCTTCGTGGCCAAAGTTCGGGCTTGGAGTGCCAGGAAGAGGAACTAGATTGGCCTGGTGAGGCTGTGATCCAGACAAGGTGTTGGCAGCTTACGTTGACGTTCAAGATATCCGTGTGAGATTCCGATGAAGAGACCTAGGAACATCCGCATGTTTGGTACATCTATCACTAGAAGGAGATTTGATGGTGAAATTTCAGCGGCGCATGCGGAGAATGATTGAATGTGAAAGGAAACGAATCTCCTTGGGCATCTAGTGTGTCTTTATAGACCATGATCCATTCCCAGCAGAGTACTCCACTGAAATCGTGCAAGATGCCAGGGATGACGCACCAGATCATCTTGACGGGCAATGGTTCGCACCATGTTTGAACAAAGGCGTGAAGGGAACACGGAAGCAGATGTGAATGGGGATAACGCTGACCGCGTTTAGCTGGAAAGTTAATATTGGATGCCCCTAACCGAGCTTCAGGCCTGGCAAGCCGCGCACATGAAAATCATTGCTCCTTCGATGTCACTCCGCGCTATACTATCGCAATAGCTGATCACCGTCAGATGGTAATGTGCTATGTGAGCTTCCGGATAAGTACGCCAACTGTAAGCACTCTCTGCGACGGAGTTTTTGACTCCTCATGCACCATCGTCACATCCCCATACAAAGAAGCTGCATGGATGCTAGTGAACGGGGGAAATCGATGCGCTGATTGCCATACTCAAATTCGGAGCTGATCAGACTATTGGACACAAACACATCGAGTCCTACTGGTACCGCTAAGCAGCCACTCGAAGCTGATGAAAATCCCCAAAACGGAGATCATGCTGAAGGAAAAAGCTTTTCGACTGAATGAGCAGCGGAAGAGACGTGTGAATAACCTAGTACCATAGGTAAAGCCACTCACAGCGATTGGAGCATACTGTAGATGGCCCTGAATAATGGCTTCTGAGAACGCCATAGTCTTAGATACCCAATCTAACGTTGCCATTGACATGAGTCGTGCTGGTGCCGAAGAGGAAGCCTGAAAATCGCGCATGGGAAGCCTATGGCACCGCATGACATGACATCTTCGGTAGCATGTCACTATAAAGGATTGGCATCCACTCACACTCGTTCGACCCACCTCATTCTTTCCTGCTTCCATACCATCACCATGTCGAAGATGAACCCCCAACTCAAAACGTTACTGGCGGCAATTGACAACCCTGTTCGTGTTCTATCTCCAGATTTGAAGGACAAGATATTCAAGAAATACGCTCGAGAAGCTTTGGACAGGGGTTTGGGGTTATCGTCATGGCTCTCTGTTATGACTGCTACGGCGATAACCCTCAAGTCATCGGCGCTCATGATAGCTCTCTACAATCATGCCACAGCGGCTACGGACCTAGCTGAGAGCGTTGTGATCGCAGAGTTCATGCGAGATGTTGGAATCAGAGGCATCGCTGTGATCGGGGTATGCGAAAACATATTCGTATTGGGTATTGCCTGCTGACCACGACAGATTCCACGGGTAGTCAACATGCTTACCGCGTTCCACGATTCACTTCCCTCAGCGGTGAGATCGTCGCTCAAAAGCACGTCGTCGTACCGTGCGGAAGTGAGTAACATCGTCTCAATCCAAAGAAATGGACAAACCCTTTCGAAGAGTGTCCACTCTCCGATGGAAGAGGCGATGGATCGCAAATTGGCAAGGGCGCATCCCGATCTTCCAAACTACCTAAAGGATCATATATACGGTGGCCTATTGATGCGACCTCAAAGTCGGGCAGGTGGCACGGCTGGAAGGATAACAACGAGCCTTTCGGCAGTCGCATACTTACGGGCAGATCATGGTTCAAGTCCACAGTTATTAGGACATGTGTTTGGTTTGCAGAGGGCATGGGGAGATGGTTCATGGGAGCTGGAACCGAGTGTTGGTTCAGCGGAGGGCATACAATGGCTTACCAGTGACGAAGGTTGCGTTTGGGTGCTAGAGATGATTGATGACCTGATGTCGGCCGTTTCCCATGATCCGATAGATCATCCGAAAATCGTGAAGGGAAAATTATAAGAACCTAATATTAGGACATCCGAATGCCACTTGAGCATGTAGTTAGGACTTTTTATCCAAGGGAATATTTATGTTACAGTAATATTGCTGCTCTGGTCTTTCGCCGTCTGCGGTAATCCGGGCTAGCATCTCTAATTCTTGACTCTGACTGGAGAAACAAGAGCAGCTTATCTGCAGAGGCTTCCCGGGTACCTTGATTGTCTATTGAGAAACAGTGGAGTAGACTACCTATCGCTTAGCGTCGTCCTGTGCACGTGGTGGAGCTTTCACTCCGACTATTCTAGTTCTTTTGCGCCACGGGTCCCGCTAAAGAGCGCGTCGTCCTTGACGCCACCTGGTCAACTTACCTCGTACAACACCATATTTAATGATATCATCAATTGCAGCTTGAATTGGATCCGTATTGGTGGATGCATCGCGTGTTGAAATGCGGGAGATTTGTCATCACGCGTTAGTATGGGTTAACTTTACTCAAGATTGATCTTATGAAATATATCATGAGTACCCAAAGCTTGCTCCGCCGCATCCGTGTTCACATCAGCATGAGAAAGTGAGTGTGCAATTTCCCGAGTGGTCCCATTCCAAAGGGTCTCAGGTTGGTGAACAGCAGCGCCAACCTAAAGTGTTGAGTAATTACCACGGTTGTGATAAAATATGTCCGCCTGAACACGCTAGGTAGTTAACAAATATTAACTTTCACTGAAGACGATGCATAGAAAACGCAGTAATGTTGTTCTACTTCCGAGCCTGTCAATGATGTAGTGCTAAGCTCAAGTAGATGCATTTCTTTTAGCCAGATTCCAATTGAGTGAATGAACGACATCCACAGTGGCTCCATTGATTTCCCTGAAGAATCCTTCTCTAAGGATAGTCCCATGAGTCCATATCTGACCAACCGGCGCCTTGTTATTCCCCGCTGTTGCAAGACGCAGACCCCAAGTCCACCTATCACTAGGTACACAATCGCCTGGGCTGCTATAACGTGCAACTTGACAGAAATGGCAGCGAGCAGGCGTTGAAGGGCGAATATGGAAAGGCTACCTTGAAAGGATCGTCCGAGAACTCGTAAAACCACGACTCTGCTACTGAGATGATGTTGCTTTGGCTAGCGCTGCAACGAACCGCTCAGAGTAAGCTGAGTCAACAAACTCCTCAAACCTGGTGACCTGCTTGCCGTCCTCTGTGAATGTCAATATGAGAGCGTACTCGTTTCCATATTGCCCGATCTCCGTCTCCGCCTTGCTTGAAGCATGTATGATACACGTGTGCGTCTCTGCGTCATGTATCTCCTGCAGGACTGCCACCTGCGGGCGGTTTTAGCTACAACTCCGTAACGCTGGGCTGGAACGCACCTACCGTAAAGTTTGAATATAGAGGCATGATTGTGCTGAGATATGCGCGGTACTCGTCGTTACTCTTGGCCGCGCGACCCATGGAGGCAGGGAGGACTTGGTGCTGGCACTCAGGCGCCCTCGATGCAGATGCAGGCAATTGTGGCGATCATGACGCTGCCGCTGACTTGGAGAGGCGGACTGCCGGCTTTGGGTCATCGAGCTGCTGCTCCGGCACGACTGAAGCTGACGAGCACTCTCACGTTGCATCTGTGCGAGATTTGCGTGGCTAGATCGGGCTGTATTGAGAGTGCAGCAGCAGAACGTCCCCTCCAGATGAGTGGCAGCGCTACACGAGGTGTAGACCAGGAGAGAGAGGGCCATCTCCGGAGTGCTCTCCTCCCAAGGGCAGAATGACTTCCCTGCTGCGCAAGTCTCCATCTACCCGGCGTTGCCACCCGTCATCTCAAACAGCCAAGGCCTGCGCCGACTTTGCTCAGTGACGTTCACGTCTGCTCACCGAACGCTGCCTTCTTCGCCCAGCGCTGTGCCACACGAAAAACAGTTTTTCAGTCGGAGTCGCCGATTCTACTAAGGTACGGTCAGTTTGATATCACATCGGCACATAGATAGTCTAGGGGCCCTTAGTTGCACTTACGTTGTGAAATCTCTGCCACGTAAGATGTGCATCACCGTAGGTAGATCAGGAAGGTAGAGGCGAAGCCGGCAGTCGAAAGCCCACGTTTGCTTCAGATGCAGAGCGCATGTCTGAGCAGTGCCGACGTATTTACCTGCGGGCATGCGGCGCAGTAAATGGGTTGGGAGCGTGGCACATGTGCTGTATTTCCTAGCGAGTACTGTGGTAAGCGCCGGTTTCCTGCCGACGGCATGCCAAGCGAGCCAGGCGTGCCTATCACTCTCGTCTAAAAGCATGTTTGCCAATCAAGTTCTCGAGCACGCTCATCGCGTCGTGTTAGCCTGGGTTAAAATACCTTGGCAGCCAAGCCGAGTGGCTCTAGCGGCTGTCACCACCAACCAGCAACAGCGAACACCGCGCGGAAATGGATTGTGGGCTGTGAACCATGCCCTCGGGTGCGGCAGAAGGTGCGGACAGGTTGACGGCGCGCTCAGTTCTTGCCGTAAACGCGCACTAACCAGAGAACCCCAGCTTCGCACACGGCTGATCCCGAAGCAGTGGAACGCAGTATGCAGGCGCTGCCCTTTTTGAGACTGGGGCGGCTGGCAGCCCGGAGGCTTCTCCCAAGCTGCATGCCTTCCATGATAAGAAATGTGAGCCGCAGTCAGCTAGCAGGCCTTTCTGGTGTTTCGGGCCGTTTGCTGCGGCAGCGCGTCTTCTCCCGGTGCAACACATGAGGCAGTGAGCAGCTTTGCGGCTGCTTGCTCGAGACCCTGGTGCTCGTGCCCCGTCTCCGCGAGCAGGGAATCCTTGACTACGACCTGCTATCGCATGCAAACCGCGAATAGGCGCGGCTTGATGGCGATAAAGCCGTCTCGAGCTAGATCCCATGTTGTTAGCTCACGGGAAAGCCATATTCGCACTTCTTCCGGAATGCACCCACGTATCACACTGGCCTACTCCGAGCATCCTCGACTTGATGGATGTGCCCTCACATGACCGACGATGCATGCGGCTATATGCAGGCCATGCTTCGTCTAACCCTACTGCGGCTAGCTGATATTAACAAGCGGATGGGGCCAGTTTTGAACCCTGACCTCTCCATACCCGCAATGACAAGGCTGACCACCAAGCGTTCGAATCTTGAGGGTTGATGGCCTGCTCGGCGCCCACTGCAAGGCGTCCTTTCTAGTCGTCCTCTCGAACTTCAAAGCGATGGTCCGTAAGCTCGTAACATTGCCTTCTGCTGAAGTGTCCCGATGGCTCGGCTTAGCATGTTGGTTACGCACAGTTCTCCTGAGAGTAAGGGATTTCCACCATCCCTACCAGGCTGACGCACAACAATTGCAAGGCGTGGGGCATCCGCGCGGAAGTTATGTGGGAACCAGTACACAAGCTCGTATTGGTGGAAAGGTAAACCCGACGCTGCCGTGATGCTTATCCCCCAGGCCACCAGGTTTTCCGCGCGTACCTTCCTCCGTACGTTCTTATCTGGGTTAGCAATCGAAGGCTCTCTATCGATGGTGACCCACATGCCTGCTCACACGAACAAGATGTAGTCCGATGATCAACTTAACACGGACGCGTCTTGATTCCACTACAGCCAAGCATCTGGCGGCGTTCCTGCATCAGGAGCTCAGCTTCCAGACACCGATGAACGAAGGCGGATCGCTGGGAGACTCCCAATCTCACGTCCATCTACCCACGGCTAGAGATCGGATGTCTCTTGCTGTACACCATTGAATCCTTTGTAGTCGCTGCTTGCAGTCTCAGTTTCTGCTCATCACTTGTTTTTCCCACGTTGATTTCCGCAACGCTCAGCATCAACATTCTCTCTTCCATTTGTGCGGCTTCGGTAAGCAACAGACCGGGTCTTGCTCACTCGCGGTAGAAAGACCTAAGATAAGCAAGGCAGGGGGAGGCAGGGCACTAAAACGTAAGTGACTTTACGCCGCTTTTCAGACCGACTGCTTACCATCATACGCTACTCTCTGATTGCGAGCAGAGCAGAGACTCCGCCCCGCGGCCCCATCCAAACTATAGCCGCCTTCGACTGTGGGCATCGAGTCGCCGAGTCAGTCGCCGAATTCACGTCCCCACATCGTAGCTCAACAAGCTCTGTCGCAATCGAGATGGCATGGTATATGCCGCGGTACCGACGATGGCACGATATCAGAGACTGAAATACTAGGCTCACATTACCCTGTGTCAGCGTATCTGATCTCTCTCAAGATGGTTTCCCAAGACCCTAACGCCGACACTACAATTCTCTTCAACGTGAACTTCTCGGCCATGGCGAGTGGCGAGGTATATCACCCATCCTCGCCTTGGCCTGTGGGGTCCTCTGGAAACTTCGCAGCGCAGCAAGCAAGGTAATCAGACCACGTTGCGGTGTGCTGCTGAGGTCGCCGAGATGGCTGACAAACCCTTAGCAGCGTAACATACTCCACGAGCTGCACGAGTTCCAAAACGTTGAGAGCGAACGAAGACAGCGCCAGGACCAGCAATGGGAGAGCATCCTCCAAAAACTCGAAACACTTACGGAGCGACAGGAGGGTATGGAGAGGCAGTCGAACGCCGTCTACACTCTGCTCGAATTTCACCCTCGCCGCTCGGAGCCGCTGCCACTGTCAGCGAATGCACAGGACATGCATGGCGCTCGGCGAGGTCGGATACCACTGGCAGAGAATGCGCAGCGTAGCACGGTTAGACGCTCAGCTGCGGCCTCACAGCAAGGCAAACCGCCGTATGTGTCCGTCTCTCGAATTGGATTCAGACCACTAACATCCGGTCTCTAGCCATGATATCCAACAAGAAATGTTGAGATTCCTGCGGCAGCACAAAAACAACCCAACTGGCCTACCTTATGACGGCTGAAGGTCCGAGAACTGAACAACGGATTCGGCTTTATGTAATAGAAACGCGTTGCAGGCGAGCTTAAATTCTTGTCTCGTGGCAGGGCCACAGTCTCAATGTACTTTTGGTGCATAGCGCTACTTTCCTTCGGCCCCACCAGTCTCTCTTTGTTGCATCATCGGCCGGTGAAAAGGAGAAATAATCGCGCCGAAATCAATGTTAACTGAGTGCGGAAGTACAGCGCGCCTGCGCACTAGGGTTTGTCTACGGCTGCCTAGCGTCTATCCCCATAATTACACCTTCACCTTTACAAGTGATATCTATCAAAAGAGCTGAATAGGCAAATCGTTTCCACCAGCGCAGTTCAACAATGCAAAGCAATTTTTCAACTGTAGAGCCTCATTCCTACACGAACTAAGTTATGCCGGGACGCTTGTGGGCTCACATAACACTGTTTCCGCAGAGCCGAATTTCAAATACGGACCAACGCTTGATTCTTGAGCAACTACTTTGAGGGGACAGAACTCCGAATGATAGGCTCATGGCCTCTGCTTCTACCTTATCTTCTCTTAGAATCTACCAAGAACTCAACAATATGCTTTTCGTATTGTACCTTCCTAGGTATCGTCGTCGGATCCGTCGGATAGGGTCCAGTTCTCGTCAAAGAGGCCTAAAAGTGGGCTCTAAACTACGAATTCCTTGAAGCGCGTCTTCGAAGCTTAAAAATATAATCGTCCTCATTGCAGCCTCGGTCTCTCGCCGACACGCTGAGATGCCTTCGATGTCGCCAGTACACCAGTGAGATATAGTGGAAGGTAGGGTTGACGGCGTCAACGAAACGATCGAAAGCATGGACTGAGAGCCATCCTTGTTCGTGTCTCTCGAACAGAGCCTCACGTTGATTGTTAACGTTAGATAGCTCGGAAGTGTCCGCAGGGTCCAAGACTATCTTATTCATACTTAGTTCTCGTGAATCGTTACCATATGCCGGAGTACAAGTCGCTTGAAGTGAAAGTAATTTTACGCCTCAGATTATCTGGCACTGGTCGTTTTCCACCCGCTTGGATTGACGTTAATTGCGAAAATTCTCCGCAGCGGAGAAAGATGGAGTAGGAAAGCCATCATACTACAAAAGCAGCACGAAGAGCAATTCGTGTACGCGTGTAACGCTCAGGCCATGATTCTCTGCCTGATCGGAGCGCGTGTTGGCCAAGCACGTTACTTATATGAAGCCAGCCCTGCATCAATGCAACCTTTCACGAGGAATACCAAGCAGAGATGGCATAGAGAATATATGAGGCCAGCAGAGCAGCCCCCCCAAGCCTAGATTGCACCTTAGTTTTAGGCTTTGTGCGAGGGGTATGTGACGCTTACCAGTCATCCCCACCTGTCTGTATGAAATACATGGGGAGAATCACGGCTCCACCAAGCAGCGCGATCTGGAAAGGGTCCAAAAAGGCGGTCCCTTGCCCTAGGCTTACAATCCACCGGGTAAGAATGGTCGCGGGTAGGATCAAACAAAGGAGTTGGGTAGTAGACATGATCGCTCCACAGACCACTTGACCGGAATTCAGAGGGGTTGTGCACCCACGTCTATGCAAGAACGTAGCACCGAGGCCAGATGCGCTTGTGAAGAAGGGAGCGATGAGGTACCCAACACGCAGCGGAGATGTCCAACCGCTTATGTTGTCGGGCGAAATTGAATTGACTAGCTGGAAGCAAGAGACAAGGCTTGCTCCACACGAAAGCAACAACGTCACCGTCGTGAGAGCACTATCCCAAGGCTGGCGACTGTCGGCCGCTGTGTCGGATAGAAGTAACTGTTCCCAGAGCCAGTTTTCTTTTTGGGCCTGGATCCGGCTAGCCATAGAAGCCGTGATCCGCATACTAGTTCCATATGCAAGGGGCTCAGTACCGTTGCTTGGTTCATGGGCATAGGCCATTTTGTGCAGAACATGCGCCTGGACCGGGTGGGTTGAATGTAATCGGCAGACGAGGACAAGGTGGCATATGAACAGCAACAACAACAGTAGGGCTGTAATGCGGGCGGTGCGCACAACGCTACTGTCACTCCCTGAATCTCGCAATGCGTGTGCTTGTGGAGCGGTCGATTGAAAACCCATACCTTGAGAACCCACCTCGAAAGCTATTGGGGGTAGCATCAACACGACATACATAGGTAGCATACGGATGTGCAACGATGCCATGAGCATCGGATAGCTCGTTCGTCGGCCATGATGCCCTCCCTGGATGAAACAGATGCCGAGTAAAAGCAGATGGTTGATAGCGATAGCGCCTACCAAAAAGGCCCGCACGAGGTCGCTTTGACCCTTCGAAGCCGCGGCGATGGCAAGAGAAGCTTCTGTCCAGTTGCTAGGCGTATGAACAGAATGCTGGCCAAGATCAGACGGGTCGCTCACCTTAGTAGTGCCTCGAAAATTATGGCGCAACTTGCGCGCTTCCGAGCTAAAAGAATAACGACGAGCTCCAATACCGTGAACTTCTGCACCGCTGCCGTAGTAAGTAATGCCAGAAGCGCGAAAAGGAACCGAGTCGTAGAAGTCGCAGATGTGATGAAGAGGGCCGAAGACGCAATAAAGGAGACGACGGCTATGAAGCAGAGACACCAAAAGGATGGTAGTTGCGCTGGGGCATGCCGCAGGGACCGCAAAAAGGTAGATATCGGCCGCATCAGCATACGATAGCCGAACAAGTTGAGAGGATCGTTGCGTAAAGAGTAGGGAATTTGACTGGTGGGTGACTCGTACTTAAACATGGTCTGGCCCGCTAAGTGAATCGAGTTTTGGACAACGCTCTCGGAATAAGCAACAACACTTTGCGGTGCTAATGCTTCAGCTTACCGGTAGCTGTCATGCTACATCATCCGTGTTTCAGGGAGACTGGTGAGCATAGCATCTCCGTTCTGCCTTCGTGACACAAATCACCAGCCCAATGAAGAACCATAATACAGTAAGTAACGGTATTGGGCTGACGAACAGCTTGAAGAAAGCTGCTGACATCGACTACCTTGAAGGAATAGCTGCTTGTAATCCATACTGGCTTGCGCTCCATAGCTGATGCTAAGCAATCAAGCGCAGAGCACATGCTCGTTGCTACAGCATGGCGAAAGCGTGCAATGCAGGATCAGTGCCGCAGGTGACACTGCAGCGCTGCCGAAAACGTCAGCGTATCGAGCTATGCTGCATTATAGCATGCAAGGCTGACCATGAACTGGAAGGAGGTGAGGCAAATGTATAAACAACACCTCCTCTTTGCTTAGCGACAGCTCTACCCTTGCACTGAGACCATCAACATCACTTGCCGAGTGCCAAAAGAAACAAAGGCAGCAAACCTGTTCCAGTCAAGCGCCCTCCCACATTATGAGGTGCAATTTCCTCTTCATTTCCGTGCTGTTTGCGGTGACCAACGCTGAAATAAGCTCTCACTCGACCGATTTGCCGAATCTACCCGCTATTCCTTCCGGGCTCCAAAGCCTAATCAACTCGATCGAATCCCGGGCGAGCTCTGCTGCTGGCCAGATCAACTCCATTGTCAGCAACGCGGCCACCGCTGTGCCGTCGCAACTACTATCGAAAGCTATAGACATCCTGCCGGTGGAGACATCGAAAGTCTCTGCCAGTGGCGCGACCTCTGGTATGGAAGCTCGCTCGTGGAGCGCAAACGGTGCTATTGGAGCAGCTGTTGCATGGTTTTTGGTGAACTAGAATGCGCCGTGGCAGGTCGCAGAAGCCACACGTCGGTCATGACTTGTGTTTGTGCAATACGATATGTGACCACGTAGGAAGGACATGCCGGCTTTCTTCTGCCAAATTTGGCAGACCCCATACGGCGCAAGCTGTGGCTTTTGGGCATGGGCTGCGGCGAATTGCAATTCCTACCTTACACCTATCGTCGAGTGTTGAGTAGTCATAGAGGTTTACACAGATGACAGTAAAGAATGCAGCGCTATGACTTCGAGCTTTCGTTAGGGTACACAGTCGCAATGCAATTCAGTTAGACAAAAACATCCAGTCGCATGTACAACTGGAGGGACTGCGACAGAGTTGAAAAGCAGCTTCCTGAAAAATGTCCAACCCCAAGCGCTAAAAAACCACAGCACCATCCTATTCTGTGCATTGGAATTGTGAATCGAGCGGTAGACAAAGTGTTTTCCGATTTGTAGCGAAGCAACGCATGCACCCAGCGCCTGCGGGCGGTTATCTTATCTAGCGTCCCCGATAGAGCTCCCTCCCATTGTTGTACCCAATATCCGAACAGCATGAATATACATCTCTAGTTCCCTGTGAAGCTGATCGACACTGCTAGGGAGGCGTCGGGTCGCCTCCTCCAACGAAGTGCTGTCAAGCGTTCTCTTACGCTCTAGATACCTTACAAACTCGTGGATCCACGTAAACCTGGGTGGTTCAAGTCGCTCACCGACATACTTCAGGGCGCGAACGAGCGAATCAAGCTCTTCGGAGTTTGTCGGTTCGTGACCGCTGATGCACGTGCAATTTTCGATGCCAGCTTCCCTTGTTAGCAAAGTCCACAGCGTTCCCGGCACCCTTACTGATCTGGAAGAAGTACGTGTTGTTGCGACCAACCAGGAGTATGTCACTAACTTCGAAGCCATTCCTCTGCAAACCGACGCTGTGTAGGCTGGAAATGCCAGCAAGGATCTAGAGCCGTCAGCTCCTGTTCTAAGCTATCAAGGCACACTGACGTCTGCGGCTAGGGCCTGGCTGTGCTCCGGTTGAAAGGGCCAACCCGCTCGTACTTCCAGAATCTCCTCCAAGCTTGCTGCGTCTGCAAAGCTGGGAATGATTGATGCGTTTTCGAACACCTCAAGGGTGAAGAGGGTATTGACGGGCCCCAATCCGGCAAGCTTTTTTGCGACCGCGGTCGCGACTTCCTTCTTGAGAACGAACCTGATAGGCTTGTTACGCCTCGGTACGATGCGATAGGTGACGTTCCCGATTTTTCGGTGGAGGCCCGGGATGTCGTCACCAGCGTCGGTGTTGCTAAGAGTCTTGTCCTCCCTGACCTTTTGAAGAAGTTGTAATGGCCTGAACCCCCCAGCCATGGATACTGTTCAGCCGCGTAACGGTTCGCTCGACAAGATAGACAATATCGAATCGTTGGGCGAGTGCATGAGAAGTACCGGAGAATGTGCAGCATATATCCAAATGCTTGTATTGCTGACAAGAGCTCCCTATGATGATGACTCGTAAGCATCGGAGGGAGCACTCCATACCTAGCCGTCGCGTGGTGATATATCAGCTGGTAGGGGAAGCATTCCATGAAGAAGCGCATTCTGTTGCCGTAGACCATGGACGAGACCCGATACGGTACCGACTCCGAACGGTATCTCAAGTCAGGAATCGTACAACTGTCCCAGCTAAAGCAGCATCCCCACCCCGACCCTTATTTCCATCTTTCTCGTCGGTGCAGGGAGGATCAGAAACAGCTGGAGAAGCTATTCCGACATGAAGTATGCAAGCCATGGCTCAAGGAAAACCGACTAAAGGCGGAGGTCTCCCGGTCTGTCTGGGAAAACGCGACGCAAAGAGGCTCGAGGTGGTTGGATGGGACACTGTTCCCCTGCTTGGAGTTCGAAGAGAATGCAGAGATATACATTACAGAAGGAATAGCCATGCTGCACATAGCGCGATCATCCAGCGTCCGGGGGCTAGCGGAAACCTTTGACTCGCTCGAACATCGGTGGTGGGTCCTTGATTTCTATTGCGACGGTATGTCAAGCATGTCGATGATCAGGATCCCGAGAGAGGGATGAGGCTCTTGGATCTGTCTCTCGACTGACACACCTGGCTTAGATGGCTCGCACAGCAGGCAGGCAGCTTTGCATAGTCAACCTAGAGCCGTGAGCGGATTACTTCGCGCAGCGACACAGCGGACAGGAGCGCAACAGCTGCCGTACATGCCCTCGCTCACGTATGATCTTAACCAAGCCGGGCGTCTGATCGGGGAAGTGGAAGGACTAGCGGAGGCTTTTGGTATTCTGGCTCGAATCCCGTCGATGTGGGCGATCAAATCCTTCAACTTCATGATCGACATCCGCAAGTCGTGGTGTCACGAAGTAAGCGGAGGCTGGTGAATGCACTCCTACTGAGCTCGTAGCTGATTAGCCACAGGAAGTCCGCAACTACGTCCGCCATGCAGCGTCTCAGTGGGAAGACATCACACTACACGAGGATTCCGCGGTGGTGCAGTCTCTAGATCCCGATTCCATTGCTAGGCTAGAGTCTCGAGCTCCACTCCTATCCAGGCCCGACCGCGACTACATCGGCCACGCCTTCAAGCGAGTGGACATGCTTCCACAGCTAAGGGATGCTGCTCTTCGTGAGTCGGTGATGAAAGCGGTGTGTCGGCAGGGCCCTATCTTGACGGTGGCAACTTTTGCCAAGGACTTGCGGGCTTTAGAGACGAGGGTCCATCAACCCCTGATTTCCGTACTCGGCGTTATGAGGGGAGCGCGGGAGAACACGTTGCGAAAACGGATTCAGAGCGTCTTTGAAAGGGAGTTTGACGTCCTTTCCGAGTCGGGAGAGCGACTGGCCGCTTCTACGATACGCAAGGAAGCGTTCGTCGCACGCTGCTACCAGCACGTCTTTCTCCACACCCTCCGTACGGCACCGCCGAAAGGATCCATCCACATGACGCAACTCAGCAGGCTAGCGAGGCGGGTGTTCAACGATCTGCTCGTTGACGACCAAAACCACGATCCGTGCAATCTGAGTGAAGATGAAGATGATATCGCAACTAGAACACCAGCTAGTATGTTGCCAAGCTACCTCGACTCCGAGGACGTCGAGGTGTCCAAGAGACACGGTGTGACACTATTCAAGAGCAAAGCAGCTGCCGGTTGTCTGTATGGTGATCAGGTGCTCGAAGGACAATTCCCCGAGCCTCCGGTATCGCAATCGTTCATGGCAAAGCACATCGTTTGCATCTTTCTATTCGGTGGCACAAACGACTTCAGAGCATGCCCTTCGTCTTCCAGCTCGTCAACGGTATCCTTGGGTCCAATGGAAGCCTTGCTGACTAGCCCCCCCTTTCGCGATAGAGACTCGATAAGCTTCTGCACCGCAGATGATCATGCCTCCGTCTCTGAGCAGTCTTCTTACAGGGTCAACGAATCGGAGCTAGACATAGACAACGTTTGTTGGCGCCATCCTCACGTTGTGTTGCGCCATCCTCATGGTCAGACATCGATGGCAAGCTCGAAGGCTGCCTCAGTGCTTGGGCCAGACACATCGCCCGTGAACATGACACTTTCATTCCCTCTAAGGAAGAGACCTCCGCCCAATTTTCCCAGGGATTCCACTCGTCCTCATGCGTCCGCGAAGCGACCTCGAAGCCTTAATACGTCGTTCCATCAAACGTCACCAAGCGTCCGGCTCCGGTCGCCAGATCGGACGCCCCAAGTGCGGCCAAGAGGCTCCTCCATAGCATCGCCAATTCGGAGCATGCATGGGGCTGATCAATGGTATGGCACCCCTAAGGTAGGAAGTCCTGCGGCGGAACAGTATTCCCCCAGGACGCTAGGCCACTCCAGCGCATACAGTCCCGACAGATTGTCAGTCTTCAACGTGATAGATCTGGGACCTACACGTAGTTCTGACGCCGTGGAAGCCTATGCAGACCTGCTGGGCCACCGCAATCCATTCTCGAGCGATGGATCCGCAACTGTGCTTGATCACGTAAGCGAGTACAACCAGTACGCACCACAGTCCCACACCGAATGGAGCGTTTCGGACCAGGGAGGTCAGCGGGCTGGCGATTCGTTGCCTCTTGAAAACACCATGCCACGAGCAAATGAAGGAACTACGGCCGTTAGGCGACCAGAGGCGGAAAGGTCCGTCGAACCACGCACCGTCTCATACGTTTTGCATCACAAGCCAAATGTGTTTTACATGGCTATGGCCGATGCAAACGCGACCGAACAATTCGTGCGACGCCAGAAACACCTCAGTGCGCTATCGATATTCAGCTATGAAGTTGGTGGGACCATTAAATATGCCACTGGGGATCAGCTACACCACGCCATGAAGAAATACGGGCTGAGTGTCGTTCGTGTGATATCAAACCGGCTTGGGAACACAGATAACACAGACCTTTGAAGCCCGCCGGCTCGACCATGTGGACGTCCTAGCGTACCTTCGGTTCCTCACGCCTTTTCAGCTTCGGCGGCGGCAACCTCGATCGTATCTTGCGTGTGCGGGGGGTGAAAAGGGTGCAGTCCTCTCGTACGAGGCGTAGCGGGAGGGTGTAGTTGAGGCAGCCAGCTCGTCTGCGTTTCGGGTCGGCGGCCTTGAGCTGCGCAGGCGTGCTGGGGTAGGAGGAGGGGCAAGCACGGCGGTTTGGAGGCGCGCTGGGATGCAATTGAGGGTAGTAGAGGAACCGCTCATTTCTTTGTGGGGATCGATGACGAGAGGCACTCATTTCGCGGATTAGCTGGCCTTGAAGGTAGTTCGGTCTTGTTGTACGTCGTTCAATTGCCCTTCCCAGTTCCAGCCGCGCGGCGGACAGCCGATCTGTCGCGAAAACGTTGTTCCGCGCCGCCCATCTCTCCCAAGCAAACAAGGGCAAGCTACACCCAGAGGCCTTTCGTTTCCCCTCCACCATCGTTTCATTATCGTTTGGCCGTGCATCTGAACAACGGCTTTGCTAACTGCATGCTGTGCGTCTAGGCTCGTGGGCACTCGCCCCGCGTTTCGCGACCGTAACACTTTCAGTCTCCCGCCCGCACTCGGCTGTCGACCACACGTCTCTGATTCCGCTTGCCCAAGGATTTGCGTCTGCTCTACAAACTCGGTAGCTTGGGTGGCTAGCTGTGGCTTGTCCAGGGTAGTCCGGAGGTCCTTGTACGTCCGGCAGCGAAGGAAGATATGGGCCATGGTCTGCGCTCCTCCACAATCGCATCAAGGGCCGGTGACTCCTGAGGGCGACTTAGTCTAGATTTGCTTTGGCAAGGGCGCATCGCATACTACCTAGCGTAAAGTGCAATGCATTACCTGAAGCAGGGCATCTTCTAGCTCCTCTTTGATTGGATGGTTTTTCATCGAAGTACCACGCCTCGTGGCGACCTCGCATGGCATGAGCGCCACCCGCAGGCCTCATGGCTATTTACTCGGCAGCGATGCTGTTGCATCTTCAGGCGTTGACAAGACGCCGATGGGTTGCGACAGTGATATACGCTTAATGGTGGCCTTGACAAGGCTCGTTTTCGCCGTGGGAAAGGCATTTCGTGAATTAGGCAGCATGACGTCTATGGGAGTGTAAGTTCTTATAGGCGTTCGGTTATAGGATTGTACATTAGTTACGGTACCAGGCACGAACGACAAAACTTTCCAGGGCGTGTGCAGACCGCTGTATGTGCTGCAGTGAAGTCCCCAGGATCATCAATCCGGGGTACCAGAGAGTGTTACCGGTGTTGCGCTTCTGGTCGAAAGCATGAACTACTGATGTCAGGCAACACATTGAAACAACGAGATACGTTTGTAGTATTGTCTAATCAACTTAATTACCCTAATCTTCACTATAACGGAACATCTAAAAGCTACCTATGGCAGAGAGCAGCTACCAATGCTAAACAATGCTCGAGTCTTATTTCACGGACCTGGTCCTTCGCAAAGGACAGTCAAGTTAGACGTCCGGCTTTTCATCGGAGCCGCTGAGCGTAGGTGGCCTTCCATGACCACATGATAGCCAAGGCCAGCGCTAAGCAGATGCAAGCCGTCCACGTAAGAGCAAAGAACTTAGCACCAATCTCAACGGAAAGAACAGCTTGTGCTAGGTTTTTGGCGAACAGCATATACACTGCATACGCAAGGACCGTGGTACTGATAGATGCGAACCCCACAGCACCAGAAGCAATCCATGTGCACGCTTTGGCCCGATGCCTAGATCTGTCGTTCTCGCGCAACCCCCAGTGTAGCGAGAAGGCTAGACTGGCTACAGAGGAAGCGATGCCTAGGGCGTAAGACACGATCAAGGCAATGCGTAATCCAGCAGTGACGTCGAAATCGGACGACCTGTGCGAGGAACATTCTCTCGTCACCGCACCGTCTGCAGTGCGAATTTGGCTGCAGTAATTTGCCGCATATAGGGAGATGCGGGGACGCCAGTTTTCGCCAGAAGCTTATCCAGTGTCGTTCCTAGCACGTTACCCAGCGCGGGGGTCTTACCCAGAATGTGTTTAAGAGCGTCATGGAAAGCTGTAATCTAGCCGAAGATCAGCGTAGATGCTTTCTTCAGCACGTCACCGGTGGGAAAGCGACTTACGCGTACAGTATGGTAATCGCTGAGCCACCCGGGGCACACCCCCGAGAGAACGCAGAGAAGGCACAGAACACTAGCCGTAAGAAGGAAAGCAGAGGAGGCAAGCAAGCTCCACCTGTGATAATGTAGGGCGGCATTCATAGCGCAGATCAGATGGTTTCTCCTGATCAAATGCACAGCCACTGTTGTGTACTTGGTGAGGGTAGTGAAATAAAGCGGCCAGAACTGAATTTAAGTCCTTTTTCCCAATTTTCTTACGCACTGCTCGCTTTAGCTGGTCAGCTACAAAGCACACAATAAGCTTGCTGATGACGCGAACCCATGTCATCATTTGGGCGCTTTGTTGATTGTTGCTGCTCGCAAGGGAGTATATGCTACTCGGCAAAGGCGAACCCCGTGGAGACGGCTCACATGAGCAGGCATTGGATCGATAGGTCTCTTACAGGGAGTATAAGTACGGAGACGGGATTTCCAGTACGGCGGCAACCCAGGCTTGATGTCTCTTTGGTGCCATGGAACAAGCTAGAAATGTGTTGATATTAAAGGGCAATGTTCCGGCCGAAAAAGTTCTCGACTTGCTCGACGCTCTACTAAAAAGGATCGGGGGGAACGGGCATACTCCAGAGCCGTGGCAGCTCTTCTCGTTCGTTGGCGGCAGCGGCGCCTTAGGGGACGCGTCACACTGTTCCCACTCTGGTCATCGCTAACGTCTTACAGCCCACTCGCTATGCTTCTCGGCTGTCTCAAGAAAAGTACCGCGGACTGTCGCAACATCTTAAGACTCATTCGAAAGGACTCCAGTTGTTTGAATGCAGTTCTATCGTCTTACACTGCGTTCGCTAGATTTAGAACCCTTCGGAACGAGATTGAGAAGCTAGTGGTGGAACCCTGTCTAGTCGGAAGCCAGAAAGATTCACAGGAATGTCACACGTACGTAGAGCTTCCATGTACGCGATTTCGCATTCAGCAAGCTGAGCTTCGCTAGGTTCATCTGGAAGCCCCACAAAGCCGACCAAGAGTCCAAACACATCACCATGAACAACTACGAGCTTGAAAAGGAAACCCCTGAGGGGCTAACTGCAGCGTTTTGGTCCTCCCTCTGCGTTCAGGAAGAGGTATACGATGAGCACCCATTCCACGGGTTGGTCAATGCGGCACAGACATCGCGAGGCCATAACAGGAAGATATACGTTAGCATCAGACCGCCCGCGGCCAACCGCGATGAAGCGCGCTCGGAGAAGCAGAAGATGGAGAAGATGAAGGAGACGATGAAGGAGAGCGAGGAAATCTTCAAGCATTTTGCGTTTGTCGTCGATGCCTCCGACCCCAACAATTCTTTTGACTGGGAAGTGCTTGACTCTGCGGCAGACATGTTAAGCGGCTGGCTACAGCATCACCCAAGTTAGTGCATGCACGCATGCAAGAACCTCCTCAGGACAGCAGAGTCGAATGAAGAAACGGCCGTGCAATGTTATCATGGAAAGAACGGCAAACCGTGCGTAAAGGGTCTATCACGAGCATCCTATGCCGTTCTATGAATGTCGATGTGCTTCCGTATTGAACTCTCCTGCTTTCTGCATTGACTTCGCGTCGAATTGATAGATTAGCCAACCTAAGAGAATGCAGCCCAACATTGACTTTGCTAAAATAGGATATTGAGATAGTAATTGTTTAACGAACGCTGGTGACATAGGGAAGATAAGTCACCGCTACATCGTAAGCTTACTTTGCGTCCGCTAGCGTGTTCGAATTCGTTGAACGTTAGACAGACCTAACGTGATTTTTTTCGTGTTTACGATCAATTGTAATCAATGCTTTCATAACAGAAGATCTCATGGTGTGTATCCAACCACTACCCTGTACACGCTCAGCAGACTGAGTTCGTAAACCACCAAATAATTTGGTAGCCCTGCCCGCTTGTAATGTTGATTAACGTATGGAGTTGGAACTTTGTGCACTGTAATGTACTTCCAACAGGTAAGTATTCAACCGACGCACACTGTTGAAGAGCAAGCGGATGAGAAACCATGACTCCGCACTGAATTCTGCGCGAAGGGATGGACCAATCATTGATTGCGTGACTTTAGGTGGGCAGATGACGGGATTTAGACTAGATTCTAGCGTCCTCCCTTGTTAGTCGGAAAATAACTAGAATTGACCAGCACTCCAAACATACAAAGAATCCGTACGTGGTCATGAATGCATAGGAATTCTGAAGATGTGAAGGAAGGACAAAAACTGGATCAATTATCAACCAAGGTGTCTCGCTGGAGAGATATACAGGTGTGCAGAGTCGGCGCCAAGGGTGCCTCAGGCATGCAACAACGTGAGTGTGACACGAAATCACGTCAGAGGCCAATAGATTATTGACCTACAGCTTCTCAACCCGCAGGCACGGACATTAAGCGGGACCGCCACGACATTTGCTTCACAAATGCAGTTGAAAAGGGAAAATGGAAGAGAGAAAGAAGAAAGAAAGGCGATAAGACGCTGCACGCCCCTACCGTAGGGATGGCGTAGCGCTAAGGAATGAAAAGGCCCGACCCACGTAGTGGCAAGAGTGTCAGAAATTGAACACCAGCTGATGCTGGTAAGCTCTAGGGTTGGACGTAAGCTGCATTTAGAGGGGAGCCTATCTTGTCGTGGCTGTAACAGCGCACTGCGCATGACGGGCTCTACAGAATTGAATCAATTTTGGGGTTGCCACGAGTGACACAGTACCAAAGCAGCCAATGAGAAACTTCGAAAAAGGATATCTGGTAAAGAGCAAAGACTGGACACTTAATCAGGTTGGGCACAGCTGTCATAGGATGCTCGCATTTCTGCACGATCGGGACTGACGCTGAATGCTGTCCGTCATGCCTTGCGGATGATGACGGGTGTGCCCTTTACACGTACGGTCGAGCACGTTTCTCGAGCATAAGCCGAGGAGAAGCGTATCCTTGGGCGACCGTCAATAAGTCATCGTTGAACCGTCGCATCTTGTCATGCCGCATTCCTAGCATGAATCGTTGTACCGCTGTGATATGCTTACATCGTCAGACCTCAGTGGTAAAAGAGCAAAGCCGCATGTGCGTATCTCCCAGCTGGCCTTCCCGCTTTCTTCTCCTTGCAAAATCTTGCGTCTGTTATAAAGTTCCCTCAAAGTTGGTTACTCATTGCTAGGCGTGGAGAACTGCACACTACCAGACGTGACGTCAATTTACTACCTGGTAATTCCCCTATCCGAGATGGAAGCGTCATTGAAAGTGTTATTAGCATCTTTGCTTGCCTTCACCTTCTTGATCGCTATCGATGCTACCAGTGTCGCCCTTGCAGCTTCGGTAAGTTTTTCTCCATGCACTGCAAACGCGCAGCCGATGCTCAACATGTGGACGGCAGGCCATCACCGCAGACCTGGGAGGCAATGCTACCGAAAGCTTCTGGATTGGAGCAGCCTATTTGCTTGCCATGTGCATGTCCCAACCTATCTTAGCCCGGCTTTCCGATGTCTTCAACCGTAGGAGCATCATCCTGGCATCCGTCTTGATGCTTGGTGTAGGCTCGCTGGTCTGCGAGAGCGCGGACACGACAGCCTTGTTGCTGGTGGGTCGTACTGTTCAAGGTTTCGGCGCCGGCGGGCTCACGGTGCTGTCTTACGCGCTGTATGGGGACTTGGAACCTCGAAGCGGGCTCCGATTCTTGACTGCACTTAGCCTTTTCATCGCCGCCGGGACCGTCTGCGGCCCTCTTCTCGGTGCCGCGTTGAGCGCGGGCCATCAATGGGTAAGCCCTTCCTGCACTCGTCGAAGCAGCATGCTAACGGTTGCGCAAGCGCTGGATTTTCCGTCTGAATGTTCCCCTGTGCCTGGTGCTGGGGGTGCTCGTGTACAACGCAAGCGACGCGCCCAGAAGGGCCTCCGGCGCGGTGAGGCTATCAGAACTGGACTTTGTCGCTGTTGCATTGTTCGCCGCATCGATCGTCCCTTTGCTTGTGGGCTTAACTCTCGCTGGTAGCCTCTACGAGTGGACAGACTGGCAGGCGGTCGTTCCAATTACTCTTGGCGGTGTCGCTCTTCTGCTTCTCATAAGCAAAGAGCTCATGCCAGGCGGTGCTCGGTTCCTTTTTGGAAGCAGAGGTGTCTCCAAGAGGCCTTTGTTAGGGTTAAGGCTGCTCAGAGGTCTGCACGGCGCAACAACGTTCATCGGCGCAACGTTCCTCGGAGTGCTCGTAAGTCGTCTGCCAAATACTACAGTCTCCGCCTGACATTGTCCAGATGTATGCGTTACTTTTCTTCCTCCCGATCTACTACAGGGTCATCAAAGAGCGCTCCGAGATTGCCACCGGCTTGTTCCTGCTTCCGCAGACTCTCATGATGGCTCCATGTGCTGGCATTGTTCTTGTCCTCGTCCAGGTGCTTGGTCTGTCTTACCGCTGGACGCTTGTGCTGGGCTGGCTCTGTACCACGTGCGGGATCGGTCTGCTGGCTCTACTTGATGTCGACAAAACGGCCGCGTCGGATATTCTGCTTAACCTTCTCTCTGGATTCGGCATCGGCACTCTCTTGCCAGCGTTGGCGCTCAGCGCAAAAGACAGCTCGGAGGGCGCAGATGCACTTGAAGCACCCATGTTTCTCGTCTTCATGCGCTATCTGGGGAGCGCTTCGGGTTTGGTCATCATTGGACTGGTATTTCAACGCGTGCTGCGGAACAACCTTATCTCGACCAAGTTCAAGAGCGAGGCTGTCGAGATGACAAAGTATGCGACCACACTCATGTACTCGATCCGCGAGATGCCGAGCTCTCAAGACAAACAATTGCTGGTCCGGGCAACTGAAAATACGCTACGGACGATATGGCTTGCTTTATCCGCTGTGTCTCTCGCAGTGCTCTTGCTAAGCTGCACCATGGTCCTGGTTACCATGAGGCAGAAGCGAGAGCCAAAGGTTCGAGCTCTCGGATCAAACACAGGGGGCGCGCCACAGCTGGTGCTGGAGACCGCGTCGAAGCCTGAGTCACTCTTTCTGGAAGAAGACTTCAAAGCCTGCCTGGACATCTCTGTTGATTGAAATCGCATGCAACACGACTACGATAGCGCCAAAGGAAAAATGTCTTAAAAACTAGGAATCTGGTCGATTCGTCGCACAAAATGCGCTAGTGGGCTTGGCTCTGCTGGGTTGCCACAGGGTGGTGATGAACGATCTGGAACTATCTTGACGGAGGGGCAGCGTCCATAGATACCACTTTTCATTATGGAAGGAACTCGAAACATCCGTTAATTTTGAAGGCAGCGTCGGTACACCTAGCATCAAGTTGAATTATATCGGTGTGTGGCGAGGAAGAGTTCCCATGCCTCAGGTTGTGAGACCACATGAACCGTGCCAGTCTCATCGACTATCTTGACAGTGATTAACGGCCCGTTGTTTGCTAAGTAAGCAGGAATTCATGATGTATTGTTGGGCAAGGTTCTGTTCATGGAAACAGCAGTAAAGTTAACGCAGAACAAGCTTGTTACTACCGACGCCGAACTTTCTCACTGGCGCCAACCAAAGCATGAAAGCACTGCAGATTTATGTCTGGGGCAGATCATCAAGCATCTTTACGCTCTGCAGACGCTCACCTGCGCGCCATAATAGTTTGCCTCCAAATTTCCGTAGTGTCAGTCAAATGCTTCACAGAACCGCAAAGTTTCTCCAATGTCTCCTGGATCTGCCGAATCCCGTTCGCTTCACGTGCTGAGGATCGTTCTCTAGCTCCTCCACCCTTCCTCCTTCCCAGGTACCGCTTGTACATTTCTGGCTGTCTCTTTTTCAGGATTGGAGCAAAGTCCTCCTTCTTACCACCAGCTCCAATGAAACCACTCGGGCTGCTTCGTATTGGGCCTTCGTAATCGTAATCCGCAGTTCTCTTCCGTCTCTTGAGCAACAAGCGTAGTTTATCTTTGTTTTTCAGCGTCACGAAGACCGTGATATGGAATGCAGTCTGGTCTTTGGACTCGTACATTACCGCATCGTCAACATTATAGTCAGCAGCCGTTAACTTGTTCTCATTTCTCAGCGCTTGCAAAAAGTCTCTATCGGCCTTGGCATGCAATCCCTGCCCATAGTCTTCGTCTTGAAAGGAGACGCTTCCTTCGGACTCGCTCTGTTTGATCTGAGCCCATGTGATGTATTCGTGCCGCCCACTTCGGTCGCGAATGAGGCAGTGGGTACCACCCATCACTCCACAAATCCTTCCTTGCCAGCTGGCCAGAATGTTTTTCGCTATGATGATGTAATCGGCGTCCTCATCTCGGTGCTTCTCCGGGGCTACAGAGCTACGAGCAGGCTGGTTCCTAACTGACCCGGTCGTGTCAGCATCTGAATTCCGGTGTTTGTTTTCTTTGTGAGGAACAGTAGCTCCAGGCGTGGGGTTTTGTCGACCGCTGTTCGGTGAACCGGCTGGCTCTTGCTTGCGGTGACGGAATAGCCAGAGATCCGCCTGTTTCGGATGACTGGTCCCTTTCCAGGAGCGATTGTATTGCTTCTGCAGTAAGTATTTTCATCATGTTGGTTTCACCACAACTCAGTTCCCTCTTCTGGTGTCTGTAGCTGAGCAGAAACATTTTTCCGCCGCCCCAATACTCATTAGATCCCCGCAGGCTATGTATGTTGCTCTCAAAGGTGTCTCCGTCTCTCTGCTTGAGCATCCTCAAAAGCTCAAAATCCGAGAGCGAGGCCGACTTGTCATCTTGTTCGTCAGTCCCCTTCCGAATGTCGTCTACGCATATCTTCGACTCCTGCAGCGCCTCGATGGAGTTACCACGGTCCGCTATTTGGTATCGTCCTCCACTTGCTATCGTAATGTCCTGAAGTGGCGAATGGTCATTGCCAGTCTGCTGGTGGTCAACACTCATTGGCTCAGGTTGCTGGTCAGACCCCCGTATGAACGGCTCAGACACGGCATCCCCTGCAGTTAGAGCTGATCTCAATAGGGTATCTGAAACTCTGGAGTATTTTCCCTTTATCTTCTTGCCATTTTTTGTTTAGTGGCTTTCTGTACACCCTCAACAGTCCTTGGGCTGCGTCGCATGACGTATCGGTCTTAACAACACCGGTCGACCCTGGCGCTGGGTATATGGTGATCTCTCAGGCTTCTGATATTGTAATAGGCTCGTAGTTGACACTTTGAATGTTGGTATCAACGCAAATCCGCTGCTGCATGATTCTTCTTATTGCTGTTACTCAAGCCCTGCTTGAAGCTGACCCCATCATCAGTTGCGCTGCTACAGTCTCACAAGCATCATTCTCAAGGAACCATGTGAACCTTATGTGCCTAAATCAGCATAAGCGCATATGATATTGCGCTTTTGCACATGCAGGAATCCTGGTATCGGCACGAAGAAGCATATCATCTGATCTGCCGACAAAAATCACATCCTGCAGAAGTAGTTTGCATGACAACCATAGACCTCCCGCCAGTAAATCCGGTACCTCCTTGTACGTAAATCCCTCGCGTACACGCTCGCAATCAGGCAAGGTTCGTCGCCTTTCAAATTCAGCACGGATTACATTCAAATTTCCTTTTGGTGTTCTTCGTGCATGGACATTGCTGCAACCATGTCAGGTCCTGTAAAGCTGGCTGGCACCGAAGACGGCTTCTGCGACAAAGAAGAATGGTATTGCCCTCAGCACCGATACATTGCATTCTGATAACCATCTTGCAGCTTGGACAATGTCATGAAGATTTTCCATCTCCAGAAACATGGAGAAGAGTTGGGGGCTCGAGTAGATGATCTTCTCGAAAAGAACACGGAGCTAGAGAAGCAGATCGAGTCGTTGCAACACGATGTAGGTTTTTCGTTAGTCAAGTCAGATGCTACACTAACAAAATCCCTAGTTCTTCAACAAGGATAAGAATATAGAGGAACTTAAGAAATACATAACACGCTACGATGGGAAACTGGCTAGTGCCGAACAACGCCACGAGGAATGCCAGTCGATACTCGAAGCAGAGAAACGAAGTCGCGCGGAGGAGCAGGCCGACTTGAAGGTCAAGATAGAGAACCTGGCTACTACCGAACAACGCCACGAGGAATGCCAGTCGATGCTCGAAGCAGAGAAACGAAGTCGCGCGGAGGAGAAGGCCGACTTCAAGGTCAAGATAGAGAACCTCAAAGAGATCAACGAACAGCTGTTGCGCAGCCTAGCTGGACGCCGCCGGTCGATTGCAGGAGAGACCAAGAGCTCGGAATTAGCGTGCGTTCAGCCGATGTTCGAAGAACCGGAGGAAAAGCAAGCTGCAGTATCCCCACTCAGTCCATGTTTGGAAAACCTCCTCGATGATGAGATGCGTCAGCAACGATCACTAAAGGAGGAGCTCTGGTCGGTAGGCATAAGTGAGACGGAATTCGGTGACCAAGCGTCCCCCACAGAAAGCAACGACCTTGCGCCGCTGTGTGATGAGATAATCGCGCAAAACGATATGGCTGCACAAGGATTCCAAAGCCCGCATCGGACGAATACGGATACTGCAGGAGAGTCAACAGCTTCGGAGCATCCTGACATCCGAGCGACTGACCAAGCAGTAGTGATGTTGGAACACGATTTCGCTAAAGCGCAACAGCCGATTACGCAGGCCGGGGCGCGGATGATATCGTCTGACGTCGAGCTCTGTAGTAGAGATGAAGGTTACCGTTCCCTGGCTACACCGTCTACGGCAGATGACGGGAGGGTTCGCGGGGAAGACAAGAACGCGAACCACCAGCCGTCTTCAACGCCAACGATTTCAAACAGCCAGAGAGAAGAGCCAGGTGTCATTGCAGGGACGCTTGCGAGCTTTGGCAGCCACTCTCGTGTGTCTCCTCGCGTCACGCTCAAGTTGGACGATCAGATGGTTTGTTGTCCTACTTCTTCCACTGAGCGTTACCCTACAACACCGGAGTCGCACCACTCCGGCCCTTTTGCTGAGAACACCTCAAAAAGGCGCAGAAAGCGAGCAAAAGGGCGTAACAGTAGGAGCATCCCTAGAAGGGTATTGGCGCCGCCCGCTGAACGCATAAGCATTGGGGACCGAAGACACAGAGAAGACGGTATGGGACCCGGCCATGCCAATAAACGCTGTCACTGAGATTGAGTAGTTGCCCAGGAACACAAATCGGATCGCCACTTCCAGGCCTATTCATCGACCCACGTAAAGCTCAACGCGCTCCGGAGCTACGCTGGCAGGCAGATATCGGTGGATATCATGGCGATCGTGACTGCAGATATCCACCAAGGCGAGGACGAAATAGGTCGCAGGATTTCTCTAAAAGACGAAAGCAGAACCGGCGCGCCCTCTGTCGAAGCCATCATTTACGAATCCCACTGTTCAGAACTTTCGAAAACTCGCATGGGTTATTGCGTACTGTTGAAGAACTTTGCTGTTCGTTTCGACGTTCAAGGGAGACCCTGTCTAAAAAGCAGAGGTAGC
Organism: Paraphaeosphaeria minitans; assembly: GCA_015832175.1. Lineage (NCBI taxonomy): Eukaryota > Fungi > Ascomycota > Dothideomycetes > Pleosporales > Didymosphaeriaceae > Paraphaeosphaeria > Paraphaeosphaeria minitans. Next base: position 94,710 of record WJXW01000019.1, on the reverse strand, counting down.
AGTGCATGGTGTGTATGGGATCAGTCTGGAGGGCCTGTTCATGAGCATCAGATCCCAATCTGCAAGGCGGAGCTGGAGGTAGTGCAGCGTCTGCTCAAATGGTGGGAATCGCAGCACGGTGCAGGTTCGTGTGCATGATTATTTCCCCTACCCATCTCACGGCTTCCATAAGTCACACCAAAACAATACAACTTGCACTCGTTCTGCCTTAAACTGCCCGCATATCCCATAGCGACAACGTGTTACGCTGCGCAGCTAGGTTAAGAGTGCGCTGTAGTATGCGATCTGTATTCGGGTAACCGCACGTAGCATCTTAATAACGACATCTGATCTTTAACAACAACGTCAAAAACTCCCACCCCTTGCCTTTCCATGGGAACATGAATCGTCTCTTGAGTCTTCCTTCTGTGTGCATCCAGGATGGACCACGAACGTAGCAGCGGTCACATGGACCGCTTGCCTATATATCCCAACGTCGCAGAGATTGCGGTCAGCGTTCTTAGCATCCATAAAAGCCGTTGCCTGCTTCTTCCCCGGACACCACGTGGGCCTTCGCTCTTTCTTCCCGGTAGCGATTCGGTGGAGCCATCTATCTCCAAAGAATTATGGTGTACAGGCGATGCGTGTTGTCGGCCGTGCTCGGTGTTGGACTGGGAGCTAGGTTGAAGCTCGGCCGTGTCAGTACGAAGACGTAGTTGTGGCGACAATATCGGTGCTGTTCGCGATTGCTTTAACCTGCGACGAGATCGAATGCCATCCAGTCGCTTTGGCTGCATCTTTTCACGCGCTTCCCACTTGTAAGCAGCTTGATCCCGGCTGTTCGCATGCTTAAGAGCACTCACCTCGAACTCGATGATAAGGAGCATCTCGAGAACGGGCACCGCAGCGGGCAACGTTCAGCTTGTACATCTGCTGTTTACGGAGAACTGCACCCAACAAAGTACATAAAGCATGGAGATGCTATAGCGCCGGTGATTAGCTTCTGTGTACCAACGGTTACCGGGTTTGATGGCTATAGAGACCTTTGTGTGGGACGACGTATCTTGCTTCTTAGACTTGGATAGCCTTTTGATGATTGCGGTAGCATGCTTGGCGATTGTGAGTATTCTCCAACAGTACGCAGGAGTAACAGCAAAAAGGTCTTGCCAAGATGCTTCGCAGAAGCGCTTTCTTACCCGCCATGAGAAGTGATGCGGGAAGCACCGACAATTACATATGCAGAGGTCTTTCAAACTCGTTCACTGCGTTTCTTGGCGTTTAGCTGACTTGTGACCTTATGTGATAGATTCGTAAGGTGCCGTCATAGTGATGATTGCTGATGGCCATCACCTAACCAGAATGGAGAGCATATCACACAGCCGCAACTTTCCGGGTAGGTACGGAACAGAGATTGCAGCTGATGTTTCTTGCTTACCCTGTGCTAGCCTTAGAAGGTATATTTCTTTGGAAAATAGTTGAGATAATACAGCACGAACTATATAGCGAAGCTTCGTCTGGATCCGCAAACGGAGAGAAAATGGGTGCAGAAACGACGTGGTCCCCCCAACCAGACTACATGCTCTCCACGCCCTACATCTCGTACACTGAGGACTATCTACGCAGTATGGAGAGCGACCTGCCCATTTCCTCGATATTTCCCAACGCAACTGAGGCTACCAGCGCCTCCCCAGGGCATGAAACCCGCTTATTCGACCTGGAAAGGCACACCCCTAGTCAAGAGCAAACCCACCAAGGGGTTTCCCTGCATTCGGCGCAAGATATCACTCTTCCGGCATTATGTGCGCCCCCCGATGCAGCTTATTGTTTCTTCATCCATATCATGGTCTCTGCTCATCCTATTCAAGCCGATGAGCCATTCTTTTCAAGCCTTCCGAGATGGATCGGGTCGCCAGAGAGATCTCCCATGCCTTCTGTATCGTGGACTGGATATGCCGCGACGCGAGACGAGCCCTGCCCAGATTGGATACATGATCACGGCAGCCTCGGTGCGAACGAACACGCTTGGTTCGGTGGGTCGGTCCTGGATCCGATCTTTGCTTCCCAAGGTGAATTCAGTGAGTGCTCGGATGGGGGAAGCAGTGAACGCACGAGTATCCAAAGTGTAGGCGCTCAGATGGTGAGCCTGGTTTCAGCGGACCTGCTTGTTCGTAATGAGGAGATTGATGGGCCGAGGCGGAAGGTCAAGGTCGCCAATAAGAAGGTCGTATCCAGACAGGACAAAGGGCGAGTGTCTAAGCTGCGAGCCGAAGGTAAGATCACCCCATTATCCAAAGAGATCGCACCTCCATTGCGAGTGCGTGGCAGCAACCAAATGCTGACGGGAAACGTTGAACAGGACGGGTGCGGCAACACCAAAAGCCGCCTAACAAGGTTTGATATGGGTAACTTCTGCTGCTACTCTAATTCCTATGTCTCTACACTTTGGGGATGAAGCAACGGACACAGGACTTGACCAGTAGTAGATAGCTAGAGCGTAATGGTTCACCCTCCATGTTCCACAAATTTAAGCGTACTCGTACGCTGACAGGCTCCATCGCGCAACAATGTAGAAGGTTATTCTGTCGTCTGTTTGTTTCCAGATGAATGTCTCCCGCACAGATGCAGGCGGTCAACGGCTCAGATTCCATCTTGGCCCATCGAATAGGGAGGGTCAGTAGGGTGGTGTATCATTGCAGCGAACTCGAACACTAGCGATAGAATGAGAGCTGTACATGTGGAATCGGGTTTAACGTTACATTGTCCGAAATGGACAATCACGTGATCCCGACGCATGGCCCACGTCATCTGCTGGGTTCCTCGAGCTATTCATCAGATACGGTCGGTTCATCTTTAGTTTAGGCCTGGCAGGTAACGTAACCGAATTGTTCTTCCCACGCCAGCCCTGCATCTCTCAGCCGTGATCGTTCCTAGGCAGGACAATTCCATCGAAAGGCGTACCGTTCTCACGTGTACCCCTGGAGCTTACTTCTTTCACGAATCAAGTACCTTAAAGGACAAAAACTCGCGTCCGTAAATACTTCGGTAGAAGTTAATTGTGATTGAGGGCTAGGGCTCCAAAGAGCCGCTCCCTAGAACAATTTTCCTATTGATGTTCACCTAAAGATGGCAAGGGCGTGTGTGTTCTCTTGCTTGATAGACTACCGGAAGCAACGGAACTGCTGTACTATTTTCACCTATCTGAAGCGGTCAGCTCAGAAGTCTATGGACCTTGATGGCCAGAGCTCGACTTTGGGGAGCTAAAGCTCATGCCAAGCGCTGAGGCGATCAGTGTCGAGGAAAACAAGCTGTCTACATACCTCATTGATGAACGCTTACCACACAGATAGAAGACTTATCGCTCACCTGCAGCGATAAGCGACAGCAAGATGCACACGCACTAGTAGCGTAAGAATGATAATGATCTAAAGCGGTGACAAACTGCAGAGCAAGAAATTACCACGCTACCAGGTCAGCACCTCGAACAAGCATATCCTCATCATCCACGTAAGTCTTCAGATAATGCTAATTTTGGCGCCGATGGTAAGCCACAGATATGGTACGGTCGTGGTAGAGTTCGTCGTGCTGCAAGAAGTTACCGAAACTAGCGATGGAGCTGAGCCGATATCGAGCAGCTCACTTATGGCTCACGCTGTTCCCTGGCGCTTGCAGGTGAGCTCGTGTACATAAATGCCTACACGTGCATCAGACAGCATTGTGCTGCTTTTCCCGAACCACTCCGCGCATCCAGCCGGGCTTTCAATGGCGCTTCGCATGACCTCCATGAACATGCACACTGCAACTACCTTGGAGGATCACTTCCCTGGCGAGATACAAATGGACTTCGCCGCACGTACAGGGAAGCATTCGTTCTCGCCCTTGAGTGCTATCAGCCCCCGGAGCAGAAAGAGAATGAGAATATCGCGCGACAAGCCGGAATTGCGCGTGGACTGTACAGTATCGCCACGATTGCCACCACAGCCAATCTCCTATCTGTCTCCGCTCCAGTTTCCACTCGATCCAGCCTTGGCTCCAAACAGCTCTCTCCAGTATACGTCTGCGCTCTACCAGCAGCAGTCCTGCATCCAGCAGCCAATGACATCGCAGGACTGGGCCAATGGCACAGGAAACTTCACACCCATATGGGCGCCTTCTACCCTTCCGTATGGCGTTAGACCGAATTTTATGGAAACGTGTCAAACCAGCGCGGCATCGTACTCAGTATACTCGAGTATCTCTGCTATCCAGAATCCCTTCATAAGCCCTTCTGAGGCTGTGGGCGTGGGTGGGCAGTCCTCGCTCGAAAGCCAACCCGAGGATGTTCGCGATAGTTTCATTAGCGCAAGTCTCTCACGTCTCACTAGGCTCAAAGAAACACTAGCCATAGAGCAAAGAGCTGTAGAAGAATTGCTCGAAGTGGCGGCTCTCTTGATTCGTTATGGACGTGGTGCTGAGAACAGTGTTTGAGAGGTAACATTCGCCCCTGTGTGCGGAGAGACATGAGGAGTATTTCGACTCCAAGCAACTTCAGGTTGGTGCACGCGTTAACATTTCCTGTCTTTCTTTACGAGCCGTGTGGTGTCCCTATTTTTAGACATCTGCGACTCCTCCAACTACTTAGTATTGAGATATCCATGAACCTTAAGGCTTAATACAATGCTGGGAAGTCGTGGTGAGCCTTCTGCCTGCTGAGGTGTGCAAGTTTATGCATGGCCTGATTCGATTGTTCTTGCGCCTCCGTTCCCAATCGATACCTTCATCCTTAGTAACGTTAGCACACTTCGTTCCTGCTTCTTCGAAGTTCAATAAGTTAGGTCGTGATCATTGACTTTACTGAGACTAACTTAGCACTTGGTTGGTCGGCAAAGTTTGTGTTCATGTTCTTATCGACAGCAACCGAGTCTGACTCCGAGAAGGTGCTCGTTCCGCGAGATGGCCCAGCGATGCTACATGTTAAAGTCATTACAAAAGCGCCCGTAAGTTTAGTTGAATAACTCCTTAGAGGATACTGAAGCATGTTGGAGGAGACCTTTGACTGTTGACAAACGCAGGTTGACCTGTAGTGGAACATAGTACTAAATACGTGAAGTGCTAATCTTACAGGGTATCGTTGCTTTCTCTCGGCTCTGGGGAACGATTTAGGGATTGGTAATGGAGTAAGAGAATAGATCCAAGTTGTGGGCTGGTTGGTTGGTTGGTTGGTATTCATTTATCGTCCATGGGATGGGGATCGAGTCCGCCATCTCGCCTCCCGAAGGGCATACAAGACGTGCTAAGCTATGTAATTACAGTGCCAACGCGCTACCTTAGAAAGCATTTCTTGCCTACGCGGGTATTGCTACCATTTCAAGCTACAGCTCCCCTTCCAGTTAGGGAGACTGAGCCGTGTATGTACACCAGGGAGAGTCCCTTGTGGGCTGGTGCGATCACTGGTGAGCCCCAGAAATGTACCAGAACGCCTGTGTATTAGTGTGACAGCTAGATACGACACGGAATTGTACAGGCGGTGTATGCTTCGCATGTGGAAGTGCAGGAGCCTCTACGGGGAAGGACGACGTGTCTTCTTATGAAGCAAGTCGAGGAGATAACCTTGCTACTCGTACCGTTTAACGCTATATCATATGAACGCTGGTTTTTTTTTTTTTTGTTTGTTTTTTTTGGCGCGAGATCGATGCAGATTCCGAACCACCAGCAATACTACATCAACATGATCGCAAGGGATGTCTAGGGTATGTGGATGGACATAGGGCCCAACGTTACCCATGGCATAACAGCACGACAGAGCCGCGTTTATGTGCTCCTATTGCAATATTGAGGGATCTTGAGAAAACTTATTTGCATCAGGAAAGCGGTACCATTGGAAAGTGTTGTTTTTGCCGATTTGACAGATCGCAACTTGCCGTCGGAATAGACTACTGGGAGATAATGGCACCTTCGAGTTACCATCCCCATAGCGCTAAGGGGGTCTCCTCACGGCTTTTCTGCTTATCACAGCTCACCCTCATCCATTCCTACTCCGCTAATCAGCCCAGCCTAAGCATAAGCACTCAAGAGCTATATAAAGGCTTGCTGGTAGGGGAACGCGTCGCTTGACGTACGATCCTACTATCCTTTCACGGTATATCTTCAGCACAATCTATCCCTTGGACCCTAGAAATGACCCACGCAACCGCCTCATCAGGTCGCGTCACACTGACAGGAAAGGTGCGCAGAGCTGCTCGGTTGATCCGCAGATCTCTGAGACCTGGCTCGCGTATGAGTCACAGGACTCTCACATCCCAGGCAGTTAAGACGAGAGGGGCCAATCGGCAGACAGTACGAACAAGTCACCATCGTTATTACCTTAGACCTCGCCGCTCCACACCGCAGGGGCGTCATGACTAGCCAAGCTCACGCCTTTCGCCACTTTGTATTTGCGATTGAACATCCATGGAATCTCCCAGCCTAAAGACCCTGTTCGGATCGACTGAAATGCTTATCATCGTACACCACGCCAACCCATAGTCGTCTTTTGGTCATTTCTGGTAGCTGCCTTGATCTTGCCGATTCCTGCTTCCTCGTCATGATGAGCTTGCATTGATTATCTAAATGCTCAACACGTAAAAGAGAAGGTCATTGGGCGGAATAAAATAGAAGGTCCGACGTTGTGCCTCTCGTCGGTTCAGACCCGCAACGACACAGCAAGGATAGGTAGTCTTCGGAACCTAGAGTGGGCTATAGACAAGTAACGCTAGTAATGAATTGACTCTTCAGATGCATTGCTCTTACGTGAAAACCCTTGATGCAGAAGGCCCTACACAAACATTTGTCGATCTTGTTGCTCGCGTCGAGTCGCTTGGTGACGCTGCGGTAAGAAGGGTGACATCGCGAGTACCTTTCGATGACGTCATTGGCCAAAGTGACCCATGTGACGATTGCAGTAGTAATTAGTGCCCGAGATGCTCACGCGCTGCAATACCATTGCGTATTCTGCCAGCTAGCATGCCAGAACCACCCTTGAGCAACGATCGAGCTATATCTACGTCGTGTTCCTGGTTGTTCCTCGAAGTGCGGATAGGTGTCCGCCAAGAACCCAGCGTCTATTCTAGATACGCTAACGTCAGATCGGTGCTGCGATAATTCAGGTGCCAGAAGCTCTGATGCCGGACGCCTCAAGTGCCGGATTGCTATCGTGCCAGAACTACTCACAATGCTCCCAGAAGTTGCTTGACCAGCCACTGCTGATGCTCGCCACGTACATACGTGCTCTGATGAGCTCATGCATCCATTTGCAAACCCAGCGTTCAGCTAAATCACAGTCTGTGCCTTACCTGCAAAGATCCCACTTACGCTGAACCACAAGCAGTAGTGATCACGATTACAATGGCCCACGGCCGTGAACTATGAAGCGTACGATCTACCATAGTGCTTATGGCCTTACACTATGCTAGTAATCTTTGCGCCCTCGATTAGATTCGTGTTCTATGATGACCCAAGCCACCGCGCAGGAACGCAGTGCTTCGATGTCAGCACACCGAAACAATATGTGTGATACAATCACCGTAGACAGATTCGTAGCTCTACGGTCATTTATTTCCTGTTCCAGAATTTGTACGCCACTTACTTTTTGGCACTCACAGGAGCCCCGTCATGTTTAGCTTAAGCGTGCTCTGGATGATCATAGCCTTGGTGAGTAGGAACCCATTCAGTGCGATGGCCAGAACTAGAGCGGTACTAAGCCGTACGGAGATTGGGTAAAGTTCGTGCAAGCGGCGTATCGCATTGACAGCGCCACAAAGGATGCACCACAGAAAATGCACTTACAGTACAGGCACCTGCGGAAAGACTTTAATGAATTTACACATCTCAAGAACGCGGTGGCAGGATGCTGCCACCCGGAGATGGAATGAAAACGGGTGGAATTAATTGACTACCACTGTGAGACGCGTATATACATATTTCGAAGCAAAGGCGAGTAATTATGTGATATCCAGACATGTGGGATATAGGCAGAAATCAACAGGATGTAATTGTATGGCGTTCTCGGCTATACAGCGAACGCAAGATAGATTGAAATACAGGTTCAGATCCATATGTGTTCAGCAGATAGAGCAGAGGACCAGATCCGCAGTAAAGTCCGTCCCTACGTAACGGAAATCCCCGTGTAGAGGAATTGACCAATCAGCTCGCTACGATCAAAGAAAAGACCACGATTCTTGCGAGCTGATTGGTCGTTTCCGGCACACCGGAATTTTCGTCACAGAGGGATGGACGTTAATGGGTTTGTTATACTTGCTGCATATCAAACAATTTGACGATGCTCAATGTTACCTTTAAGAGCAATAACCCGCTATTCAAGACAATTAGGAAGTCGAGCTGGGTCCGGCCGGGGTGGCAGGTTCACGGACATGCAAGTATACCCGTGTCTACGCGAGGACTTCTTGTCTTCAGCTTGAGCTGAGATGAGAAAATGTCGCAGGGGTGGATCAACCACCCATCCTTCTGGTAGGGCGATGCTGGATAACGAGTCGAGACCGAAGAGCGTCAGCCTACGGAGCGCTCTGGACTCCGGACCGTGGCCTAACGTTAGATCCTCAGTTAGAACACTAATTAGAATGTATTCTTTTGCTAAGTACATCGGCAGAGCTGTAATAAAAAATGTAAAACAAACGCAATTCCCTACTCCAATGCAACCGATGTATCACGAACGAACGGCAGAAGTCAAGATTGCAACTCTGGTCAGACTAGCAGTTGGGGTAGCTGCTACTTCGGTCGCTTTGATAGCCTGAACACCAACGGAAGTGCAATCCATATGACTTGCAAGTCTCAAGGGCTCATCTAGCCCGCCGAACGCAGAGGCCGAGTATAAAACTAGCGGGTCGGTCGTGAGGGCACTGCGAGATTGGAAGTCTGACACGGCTGTGGGCATGGGGTCTTGCTGAATGATAGGATGCGCAAGCTGTTGTGGCTGGAGGCTCAGTGCACTATCAATATCAACATCGACGCAAGAGGTGTAGTATTCGTCTCTCCCGCTGGGGTAGTTGGGATCTTTCCTGGGCGTGTTCGGCCACTGCCACACCCAGTACATCGTGTATGGCTTGCCGACTTGGACGTTGCCCGGTACTCTGACATCGGTCTCGCATAGCAGCTCGTGCTCGCTCCCTGGTTGTCCCGGTAGAGCGTTGGGTGTTTGCTCTTTCCGGGAGTTTGCCAGGGCCGCACCATTCCCGAGTTGGTAGCATCGCCCGTCGTCAAAGTTCTGAGAAGCAAGGAGAAAGCCTCGCCGATCACCACCGAGGCCATCGCGAGTCCATTGCAACACGTCGAGTAGGACTTCGTCCTGCCGCGGCTGTTGCGTACCAAAAACAAAAACGGTGCCGCCCTTCTCCGGCTTCCCCATCAAGTTCCTGCCGCCGTCTGGGATCGTGGCGTGGCCGTTCTCTGCATATCGCATAGCAACCATCCCGCCAGGTACGGTCTGTAAGCGAGGGTAACTGGCCGTCTGGTTCGCAATGCGCTGGGAGGGATGACAGAGAAGATTTGCGTGACTCACGAATGGCGGCTGCTGTTCCAAGGGCGGTACCAGCCACACGTTAGCATTCTGGTCGAAATTGGGTGCGCCCTTGTCCACAAAACCGCGAGGGTAACCGTACCCTGCCACGAAAGAGCCATTGGACGCAATGTTCGACAGCTGTTCCAGCCATGAATGCGCAGCAGCCAGCTCGAAGTATACTAGAACCAATGACACGGCGGCTTGGAAAGAATGCATCTTACAACGTTGGCTAAGGTGAGACTACAAGCGTCCAATGTTGCGTGTGAGTGGCAGGATATCTGGACTAGTTGGGGATGCTATGGCTGGCCAACTTTATGGGCGTGGAAGAAGCTGCACTAGAGCTCTGTCTAGTAAGCAGCTAGATGGATGTAAGCGTACGCCCGCAGAGTTGTTTGCTGATACAGTTGGGCTAGGGAAATCGCTCGTCGAACTAGATTATGTGGTCATGACGGACGTCGTGTTCCACATGCACATTATTCGCCATCCACGATTCATCAAGCATGGACCTGAGCATTTACCCAGGAGCTAGACTCACATGGCGGGCTGTGGGACGGGCTCCTCTTTCGTAGGAGCTTCTCCCAGACACGCGTCCAGGAACTGCGCTCCTTTTGGCTCCCCTGCTCGAGCATTGCCGCACTCATCCAGGAACACGCCCTGCTGCAGCCATCTCGTCTCGGTGCAGTCCCAATCCAGTCACCCAAATCTCGAGCAGATGCAACGTGCGAGTGCTCGTCAGCCTCGATCGTTCTGGCTGCAGCTTGATGATGCCAAGCCAGCCAGGCTCGAAGTCATCGACAGCGTCATGGTCGCTACTGCCAACATCCGCGTCGAGCACGCTGTCTTTTTACCAGTGGCGCACGCTACAATGACCATGCAGACGGGAGGACCGCATTGATGACTGGAGGTCCCGAAACACCATATGTGTGAGAACAGGGACCGGATGCGAAGCACTCGATCGCGTGATGTCCACATCCTAAGCCGATAAGCTGGCTTACGCGGAAGTTTCTCAGCCACGCGTACATCTCATGGTGGTAGCTTGGCAGTTCAACCCGATCTGTCACCCATATCATTCTACTACGGCAACTTATGAGATTCTGCTCAACGGAGCACTCCGATCCCTCAGTGTAGCCCGGAGAACTTTCGGCTGATGCACCAATGCTCTCAAGCTACGAAGGCGATCTGGCGCTTTCAAACCGGATTCAAAAGATCGTTTAATGGTAGCATGTGGGAGCAGGCTGGTGCAGGGTGCTGTCGGCTCTGGGATCCGTCATCTCCAACCGGAGCCTCTGCCGGTTCGGACCGGTCTTCTTGGAGAGCTTGAAGTTTGTCTATCACGCGCTGAATGCATGGACCTTGCTCCTTCATGTATTCGCTTACAGACCGATCTGTAGTGCTTTTTGAGATGCGCGCGATGTTCTCGACATCTTTCTCGATCCGTGTCAGCTGCAACTCCAGCATGAGCCTCTCGCTTGGGTCTTCTGGAAGCCTCCAGCCGCGCCCCAAACGGCCGACATCGTTCGACGCTTGCCTGGCCACATGGCTGTTTGTTCTTACCGACAGGTCTGTCGTGCTTTGCGGGATGCGCGCGGTGCTCTCGACATCTCCTTCCTCCGGCATGGGCCTCGCACTTGGGCGGGCTAGAAGCCTCCTGCCGCGCCCCAAACGGCCGACATCGTTCGACGCTTGCCTGACTACATGGTTATTTGTTCTTACAGACGGGTCTGTCGTGCTTTGCGGGATGCGCGCGGTGCTCTCGACATCTCCTTCCTCCGGCATGGGCCTCGCGCTTGGGCGTGCTAGAAGCCTCCCGCCGCTTTCCAAACGCCTGACATCGGTCGACGCTTGTTCGACTGGTCGCCTCTTCGTTTGTTTTTTGGCTCTTGGGTTGTTAGTACCGATGCTCAGAGTAGTGTTTCCTTGGCATTTTCTGCTGCGTGGCGGTCAGCGTTGAAAGGTACAGCGCCCGCAACGCTTCGCTTGCACGCATACTTCTCTCTGTATGCCCGTTGAGCACGTCGGTTCTGCTCCCTCCGTGCATCTTCTTGCTCCTTTAGAGTCTTGTATTTTTTTCTAGCCATAAGGGCGGTTTGCCGCTATCGAGCCTTGCAGCTGAGATCTGGTGCAGTTGCTGAAGCTCGCCGTTGGAGTGTGCTGACAGATGCCTGTGCAAGCAATATTGCAAAAAAGCGAGGATAAGTCATTATCAAGGAGAGGGGAAACGTTGGGCGTAAGCAAAGCAGCACCTTCGCTTAGTGCCAAGGAGTGCACGCGCGTTACCTAGCTCATGACCCACTAAAGTCTGTGCGTTCCCGACTTCGATCCGGAACTGAAAGATCAGTAAATTCGACGCACCAAAGGCACTAACGTAAGTCTTCATGACCTGACTACAAAATGAATATATTATGTTGACCCACGATAGTCATGCGTTGGGCCGCACGGTAATTGAGAGGGTGCTGTTAACGGATGTTCAGGCGGAAGGGTGGCGCCACGTCATCTGAACATGGCCTTAGCCTGTTCATGCGTGGATGACCTGCACCCTGGGCGGAAGGCGCTTTGGACTAGCTCATGCGCACTAGCCGAATAGGCACAAAGGGCTGTCCCCCCGCTCGGGGCGAGCTAGGGTGAGCGCCATCCTCCAGCGGGGAACAGGACGCAGCGCAGCACACGTACCAAGCATCAAGACTATGCTGACTACCACCAGCTATAGTAATACGGGGAAAGTAAAGCACGGCTTGTGAGCTGTAAGCTCCACGCTATCAACACCACGTCCTCTCGTTCTTCTTCAGCAGGAAATAATAGCATACATAGCGCAGGAGGGTATGCTTATGCACCAGCACATCGCGTATGCTTATGCACAGGCAGGCGATAAAGCCGCTGAGCTGATGGGCATTGTCAAGGCGTGCCTGGCGCCGTGTCGGAATTTTCCGGACTAAGCATGGGAGCGATAAGCATCAGCGGCAGCCGGTAGGGGCGGGTTTTCGCGCGGCACTTTGGCAGCTAAGGCGATGCGTCTTAGCGTCGAAGGGACTTGTTCGCAATGAGCATCACACCAGCAGCATCAAAAAGACCAGCAATCTTGGAAATTCTGCAGGATCCACTTGGTGCGTGATGGCAGAATCAGCAGCAGATAGCATTCTCGAAGATTCTTCCGTCTCCACTTAAGTCTGCTGTAAGGGTCGGCGGCATGGCGCCCATATAATTCGTGGAATCTATGGGCCCCCCACTTGGTGACGGTCAGCAGCATGTGACACTGTTGAAAAATTGTAGAATCTATGTGTCTCCACTTTGTGACAGTCAGCAGCATGTGAAAACTTTTCCGTCTCTACTTGGGGTACGGTCAGCAGCATATGGCACTATTGAGAATTTTTCCGTCACCACTTGCGGCACGATAAGCATAAGCAGGATGGAAGAAATGGCATTCGTGGAATCTATGGGTCCCCACTTGGTGACGGTCATCAGCATGTGACACTGTTGAAAGTTCCTCCGTCTCCACTTGCTGGACGATGAGCGTCAGCAGGATGGAAGAAATATCATTCGTGGAATCTATGAGTCTCCACTCAGTTTGTGTGAGCAAGACATGGCGCTATCGAGAAAATTTTCGTCTCCACTTGCTGCACGGTGACCGTCAGCATCATGGCGCCCATATTAATTCGTGGAATCTATTGGTCTCCACTTAGTGCCTGTGAGCAGCACACAGCATTATCAAAATCTCTGCCACTTGCTGCGCACTGACAGCATCAGCAGTGTCAGCTGCAAATACAGTTGGGGTGGCGTGTGAGCAGCATGACCAGCGTTAGCAGTAAGCTGCGAATAGATCTGTGGGGCTCTGATTCGTCCATGTCAGCCGTATCATGAGCATAGGCGTCATCTAGATTTGTGAGGGCTCCACTCAGTGCGATCGGCAGCATCATGAGCATCAGCACAGCACCATGTGTTATGCTTTTTTAGGGTGTCATCAAGGAAAGAAGCGCAATATCCCTGGAGAGGCTGATATGCTTATCTGAAATGGGACAACGCTTATAAGGTAAGCGGAAGTGTTAAGTTAACGTGTTCCACCAGTCATCCGGACACCCTAGTCATCCGGACGCCCTACCAAAATCGCGACGCGTCCTCCACAATAGCTCTACAACGCGATAGTCAAAAAAGCTGCAGATAGATTCATATGATAGCTACAATCTCTGGGTACATTGTCTTCGAGTATGGCCTTGCTGGTGGCAGTTGCTGCATGTTGGTGCTGCTCGTGGTCGTCCTACATGGTCCTCCTGCTCTACCTGCTGGAGCACCCTTTCTGCCTCTGCAGCTAGCCTGCGTCCTTCCTCAGCCTGTAGAGCACCTCTAGAGGCAATATACTGTCGCCGCCTGTCCTGCCTTTGTCTCCGGCGATGGTTAGTTGCCCGTAGCTTCCTATTCTCCTCTGCTAGGATTGTCGCTGAGTTCATCGCAAGCTGACAACCCTTAACAAGCTGGCGGATAGCCTGGCTAGTAGGGCTCTGAGACTGCCGCTGGAGGAGCTCTCGTATATGGCGTGCCTGCTGCTCCAGCTGGCTAGTAGTATGAGGCGTCTCAGCTGTCCATGTAGGCTCTGTACCTGGCGCTGTCCCTGGTGGTGATGGGGTCCTAACTACTGTTAGGCATGAGAGGACCCGCTCTGGACAGGGAGGGATAAGTCCTGTTGCCCGAAAGCCACGCAACCTTAGTAAGCCACAACTTGTGCTTCATGCATTGACGGTATTCTGGAGCTCCCAGGCTATGAATCGGGTCTCGACAAATCGAGCTACGACGACTCTGATAAACTATCCACATTTGCTCTCCTCTCATATGCCTCGATTTCACGAGCCCGTAGATTTGCCTCAGCTTGCTGCGATGTGTATATTATTTGGTGCTAGTCATGCAATATGACCTGGTTTCCCTTCTCCATCGCCTGCGGTGTCACTCTACTCCATTTTTAGATGAACTAGTGAAGTCCCGAGTGGCGTTCGCGCCAAGCGAAGCTGCTACGCTATGCCAACTTTCTCTGTATGATGTTCACAAGGAGGATATGTGAGAAAATTAGATGCGAGGGCCTTGCAATAGCCGGACGGCACTCGACAGGCCAGGCTCTCCATCTATCTCCATCTATGACCCGGCCACTAAGCGAACTAGTCTCTTTGTCGGCTATGTATCGAGTTGGGCTTAAGAAGTTGTAGTTCACTTTCGTAGAACGATCAAATCTCCACCTGCCATCATGTCGCAAACATAGGAGGCGCAACCCCTTGCGAAGACCCTAAGCAGAGACAACGGGCCCCGACTTACGGTTGCAAGACGCCTCACAGCTCTTTGCTCATTGTGTGCGACATATACATTCCAGCTGACCCGAGGACCCGTTGGCCAATCAGGTTCGGCAGACGAGTGCAGATAAAACTTGGTGGCGGGGCCTTGGCGGATGTACGTAGCGACAGAAGCGTTGCCGAAGAGTCGCTCGCTGTGTGAGCACTTCCGTTCCGTGCGTCTAGCTACAGCAAGTGGATTCCAAAAGGCCCCGTACGACTAACATAGACAAAGGACAAGTACGAGTAAGCCAGTAGAAGCACCGAGCCTTTGATTGATCCTTGATTAAGCATTAGCTGGATGTCTCGCATCGGATCGTTTGTCGGAACCTACGTGGAACAACTGGCAATGATAACCAGGAGGCGATGGCCAAAAAGCAGAGCCCGATGCCCACTCGACCGTCTTTCGGGTCGATGTCATGGCCCGCCAGTGCAGCCAGCGGCCTCACAAAGAAGTAAGTTTGCAGCGTAGATTGGATGAGGTTCGCCCATGACGAGATGTTGTCCCCCTTGTGGGCAATCTTGAGGTCCGTTAAGTGATCCAATGCAGCCGTCGCGAGCGGGAGAACCGTGAAATCAATAAAGGCCCCGTCTGCCAGTAAGATGTTGCTAGCTTCTGAATGTAGGGCGAGTGCATGTGCCTGGTCCAGCAGTCCACCCACGAAAAGAACGGCGCCTGCCTTTAGTGTACCGAGACAGATGAGCAGAGCGACCCATTCTCGGGTTGCAGCGATGCTGTTGGATTTCTGCATCGAGACGCGGCCACCTTCTACCCTCCGCTTGTGTCTAGCAGCTCGCCAGGTTCCAAAGTAGTAGCTGAAGCCGGCGTGTAGGACAAGGAACAGAGGTACACCCTGCGAGAACCACTGGTTGTCGCCTATGACCCTGGTTAGCAGCAGCAGCTCACATCGTGCCCTATACTTACTGTCGATGTGCGGAGCCGATGCCAAAACTAAGACTCCGCTCACGCCCAAGACCCAAGGAACGATCGGCGACTCAGCCTGCATGTCGATTCCGGGAATCCGAGCACGCAGGCCATGGAGAATAAGACACGAAGCTCCCATGGCCAGGGCCTTTGCGTACACATTCCCAACTAGGAATCTGTTCGCGGTCGAAGGTTTGTTATCTCTCAAGACGCGAATGGCAATTGCCAGCTCCGCGGAAGGACCCGTTACGATAGGACACGCGCCAAGTGAAGACCACAGACAGTTCAAGGTTGCTATACGCCGCTGACGCTGGTGATACTCGGGATGACTCCTGCAGAAACTCAACCATAACCACATATCTTACCTATACTTGCTTACGCTATGCTCATATTTGGTCCACAACTGAGTTGCAAGCGATCATACCGTTACTAGCGTTAGTGGCTTTTCGAAATCTTACTTGATTGTTGAATGTATGCACAAGCTTTTATCATGGGTTACCTGTTGATCAGAATATCTTACGCTTGAACAGCGCCGCTTGACCGTTCGATGACAATTACCACTAGGCCGTTTCTTCTTGGTGGGGCTATTGTACCCGGAGCCAGTATGGCTGAGGCTTGCCCATTCTAGTTTCTGCTGTTTGATCAGTGTGTCGATCGATACAGGCGACGCGCTGATGTGGTAGCCGCGCGTACCCGAAAACCTCAGCCGTACGTCTAGTGGCTCTTCGAGATCTCGAACGCGCAGAGAGACAGGTTTGCTGAAGTTTCCTGTCTGATCAAACGAGACTGCTGTGGGCTTTATCTCTCGTGCTGTTCGCTTCTGAAGCAGGAAGTGAGCACCCATCGCGTCAAGCTTCTGCATGAGCCCTGTAAATGCAGGCTTGGTGACGGGTATGCGGCACAATATGCGGCCACAACAAGTATAGTATCCGTTCTCATACATGGGCATGCACCGTAGTTCGAAATAGAAGCTGGAGGCCAGAACGGCCCGGGCCAGATCGTGCAGAGCCGGGTCGGAGGTGAAAAGGGCCCAGGCTGCGTTAGCCAAGTCATCCATGACTCGAGCATCTGCCAGATCGGGCAGCTCTTCCTCCAAAGAGAGGTTAAACCGGCGGAGCCATCCATCGATATTGCCGGTCCCATCCGGTACCGTTGCAGCCATCATGTGGCGCATGCTGGCAAACTTCTTATCACCGTCGAAATTCTCGCTCCAGTAGTGCTTGAATGTTTGACGAAGAGAATTGTTGCCAAAGAGGAAGCTGCCTTTGCCTCCCGTGGCAGTGGCCTGGCTCGCTCTGCTCGCCCCTGTACCAACAGAGACGAACTGGTCCGGTCGCCGCAGCTCAGGCGCCATCCTCTGCAACTCTTGCATTGCAAGCATGCAGGGATTGTTATCGCTTAGGCCGCCATCGATAAACGTTCCGTGATAGGGTATGCTGTGCGGAGTAAAATACCTGCTGCTGTAAGGAAGAATACGCACCACTGGTCTGAACCACTCACCATGGAGCTGCCGATGCACATCGTGCGCTACACCATTGTATGAGCAGTTGCTTCCGGAGAGGCACGTGGACACTTACGCATCTTTGACCAGGATCTCATCAAGGGCCGTGTGAGAACGAAGGACCCGATACGTCGTGTTGCCATTGCAGTCGCCGAGGTCTCGCCCTCGAGCGGCCCCATTATAGCTAGTCACCATGCAGGTCTCCGATGTGTCGGCGTTCACGATGGGGAAGCCGGTGCGGGCCCCGATCGAGGACATGTAGGGATGATCAAGCATGGTAGCATTGCTGAACACGTCCGACAGAGCGCCGTCTATGTCCCCAGCTGGAAATCTGCCGTTTCGATAAGAGACTACGAGCGCCTGCAGCGTGGCGGCCAAGCCGACGCCAATGCGGCTGCGACCACGGAACACGCGCGTGGACAACTGCTTGAACAAGTCGGAGGCTTCGCTCACCTTCGTTCCCAGCCCGTAGAGGGCCAAGTTAACCATGGACCCTGTATGGTGAGTAAGCGGTGGAAGTGCTCGTAGCTGCTGGGTACGTACCTGAACTCGTTCCGTAACTGAGGTCAAAGTGCTCTTGGACAGGCATGTCGAGGCCGATGGCTTGCTCGAGCGCGCGAAGAAACTGGATGGGGATCACGGCACGGATACCACCGCCATCAATAGACAGCACTCGAAAGCCTGCAGTTACCGGCTTAACCCGTAGAGCCACCTTGCATGGCAGTTCGCAGATCGGACAGTGGTCAAACACATACAGATGAGGGTCCGTATCGAAATGACGTCCCAGGGCTTTGCAGCATTCCTCGCAGACCATGTGGCCACATGGGAATTTGTGCTCAGGCGCCCTTTGCATGCATGTGAGGCACGACTTATAAGTCTTTAGCCGACAGAGCCAGGGGCGAAACTCGCTCATCAGCTTCGAACGTCCTTCTCTGCCCAGCTTAATGTGTCTGCTGTTCGTTAGGAAGTGCTGTTCGATCAGGGATACAGCCCCAGTTCGAAGCATGAACACCGGGGTATCGGCCTTGCCGGAGCATTTAAATGTCTTATTTTCTGTTGCAGCCACGCAGACCCTTCTGTAATGGGCTGCAAAAACTTCCTCGGGGCCGAAATCTTACGCAAGTTAGCAGATGGAAACTGATCGCAGAGGCAACACTGACAGGGCACGTCGTATGCGTAGTTGTCTAATGCAAGGCATCCAGCGATGAACGGCGCTGCGAATGCTGTCATGTCTTCGTAGGTATCTACATTCGTGAGCAAGTCAGCTAGATGTGTGTGCAAGCCTCGCGGTACAGGCCTATGCAAGCGCGATGCGGCGAGCATGTCAAAGTGTGCTTCGCCTGTGCTGGCAAAGTGATCACAAGCATGTCGAAACAGACGATCAAAGTGAACAGCATTCAAGTAGATGTGGTTCTGAGCACGGAAGTCCTTCGCGATATCGGTTTCTCTTTTGATGCGATCTCTCAGCGTTTGGTTGCTGCCATACTTGACGTAGACCGAAACGCACGAGAAGCGGTCTATTCTGGGGTGCTTCAATCGCTGTTTGAGAAGTTGGACCAACTGTATCCTTACTTCGGTGGGGGTGCGCTGCTCGCTCGGTGTTGATACCACAAGCAAGCGCGGGCAAAACAGGGGGCGACACTTCAGTGAGTTACTTTGCTCGAGCCATGGCACCAGTTTGTCCGCGATTCGCGGGATACCATCGTCTCCTGTGGCGAAAAAGCATACTATGTCCGCGAATGGCCGGACTAGTCTACAGTAAAGGCTGTCGACGGCTTGAGCTGGACTGGTGACTTGCCATTGTAATTCACGTATCGTGTGTCTATGGCATATGGACGCCGTGGGCTCTGGGCTGAGTTTGGTTCGTTTGGAGAAGTTTTCATGTGCAAACAATGTTGGGTGGTCACTAAATGCAGTGTCTGGATCCAGCTGCAAACATAAGCCGTCTTGGTCTTGACCGTCAGTACGCTTCCTGGTGCTAGGTAGTGCATCGCCTGCATTGCCAATCACAACGGCTAGGCTTGGGAATCTCTTTGCAGGCGCGTCAAGGCTCGTAACAATGTCGCTCAGTGTACTCGCATGCCGAAACATGATTTGGTCCTTTCCATGGAAGGACAGCCAGGATGTATGATTACAGGTCCTCATGATATCGGAGGCTGTGAGGATACACAAAGACGTAGAGCTAGGTTAGTAAATGAAAAAATAAAGAAGGACAGAAGTATTATAATCTGGTATACTCAGAAGACCTAGGAAGGAATATATACCAAGAAAGTATCAGACGGATTACGCATGACGGATATCATGTTCATGCTAGCGATAGAGTGATCATCCCCAACGCTTATGGTAACAGAACGCTCATCTGTAACAGTTACTGACGTATTTCATCAGCAGCTCTTTCTGTATTGATATTAGCACAGAAGCATCGTTTGGCTGTTGTCAGCTTTCATATCGTGACAACGATTGCTGTTGGTCATCATTCTCGGCTGTACACAAGGCAACCAGCCCCCTTTCATACAGGAGAGAGCAAAAGCAGCTTATCTTTGAAGCTATCCAGGGTGCATTGAAGTATGATTCTCTTGTTATGATTACGAGAGAGGTCAGCCACACGGCCAGAGAGCGCCCGCTCCAGTGATACCGCGCTCCATGCTATATGCTCCCAGAACTTCGCCCCTCCAAGCGCTTCTGTACCTCAGGGACCGGCGGCATGTCTATCCGAAATGAGCTATCGGCCTCTGGTGGTTCTGGGCTCAACAGAAGTGCAGACATCTGGTGTTCAATGTCACCTTTTGGTGTAGACACTGCTCGCAATGGGCTGCCGTGATTCTGCAGGCTTGCAACGGCACCTTTTGATCTTGACTTGCTTGCTTGCTTCCACATGAGCAGGGCTCCAAACGTCGAGGCCGATACTGCACCTACGACGATGCCTGCTGCGGAGGCAGGGCCCTAAACATAATCACGCGAAGCCAACAAGTTGCACGGTATCGAAAAAAGGCCAAACAGAGTCGCATGCAGCGCTGGGCTTATATCGCGTTAGTAACGCTCACTAGGGGTAGGCCGAGCGCTTACACGAGAACAAGATCCTCTTGCGAATCAAGACCGGTGTCTTCTATCAAGAGAAAGATGACGAAAAAATGACCCAGCGCGCAAGAGAGGATGGCGAAGAAGCATAGCAGTGCGTTGTCGAGCCTCAATCGTGGATCGCGCGTATACAGTCCAGATAATAACATGTACCTAGCTCTCTCAGTTTGGCCGCTCTAACGACATGTTTCGTCACTCACCCTGCTGCTAGGAGCCATGGAACGGTCAATCTCATGATAGTTCTGCAGGGCAGCATAGCGTAGAGTTGGTCTTCCAAGCACCTTGACGGTCTTCCTATAAATCGCTGCCACAGCACGTCGCGTTTGCGCCAGCCGCAGCTTCCGTACCTCATATACGAAGAAAGTCGATAGTTCGCATGATGGCCCTGCACCTGCTAGCTTTGCTCTCACGGTAATCTGCCACGACAGCATGACGCACTAAGCTTCTGAGGCATACTAATTCGTGGGGCAGGAAAGATCCTAGCGTGTTCAGCACGCAAGCACTATCGGGTGTCGAGTGTGGAATATGCAGCGAAGTCAGGAACGAGCAAAGCCACGATCACTATGCGTGCAGGTGTTGTGGCCCCAATTCATCATGCCAGTTGGGGATGCTGTGCGCGACCGACATGCTTCACTACTCTGTCTTGCTTGGCAACATGGAAACTGGTCATTCATATCACTGCATGAGCAGGGAGGTGTCCATTTGCTGATGACCGCTTTTACACCTCTTTCGCGAACATCTCAGCAACACAATGGCCTCCGTTTTCTGCACCATGGAACGTGCCATCGGCTTGTCCCACCACTGCCTTCATTATATACCAGATCTCCTTCGTGTTGTAAACTCCAGTAGTCAGTTTGTTGGTGCAATTTCTAGCTATTTGCCATCTCATGATGGCGCATCACGGACGTACTCCGAATCACTGGCGACACTGCGTTCGGGAAATTCTTACCCTACTCGGAAATTGGCTCCGCCATGAAGGCCCTGAACTCCCAAAACCCACGGACACGAAATGCGAATTCGTTCGGTCGACGTCTAGCAGCGAATCACTTCCAAGACAAGTTGGCGGGCCACTCCCGGATGGATAGAGTCCTATTTGGCGTGGATTTGGTGGATACTTCGGCAAGAATAACCAGAGTGCCAGCCAAAGATGTCACAGCACCAAAGCGGGGATCTACATCGAGGCATATCCGAGGAAAGTCTGCACAGAGCCCTCGGATGGAGTGAGGCCCTTCAGACATGCACAGGATGACGCGGCTAGCTCGCAGATGTCGAATGCCACGTGAAAGCGAAGGATGCAACCAAGATCAAGAATCTAGCACACGAGAATACTGGCTACGCGCTCGTATGAGAAAAAACACTGCTTCCTTCTATGCTTTGGGGCACAACACAGCTTGCAAGTGGTATAGAACCAATAGCAACTTTGCCACAGATGAACACCAGCAGGCAGCAGAATAGAGCCATGACGTGTTGACACATAGCAGCGATATCAGCAACGTGAGCGCCTCCGCACATCTCGGAGTCCGACAGCAAGTATACTATGGGGCTTTACTGCTGAGATGATACTGTAGCTGTACCAAGCGACATCGTGTTGACGGTCTACGAATATGCCCAGAGATTAGCGCTCATCGGCACTGCTGCCCTCGGTGATATCTTCGCGTCTTCCCGGCGATAGGTGATAATCCATTATTCCACGAGGACACATTTACGTTTTACTGATGATGGTATGGAAAACAGCAAAATCACGCCAAAGTGAGCCTAACTCGTTCAGTGTTGCTGATTGCCACCTTTGCCATACGTTTGTTCGCGGCTAAGCAGCCGACAGGTTTCGGCGCACTTCTACAGCATTTAAAGTCTTGCAGTGAACATCGTCGGCGTCCAAGTTTCTGTACTGAGAAGGCGATCGTCCGCGCTCCAATGTCTCTAAACAGGTCGCCGGAGCCTTCCAGCCATGGAGGATTCCCAAGCGGTCGTGTTGAGGTCACCGACTTCGAGGGAATGCAAGATCTGTTCGCTCGCTATGCCGACTGCCTGCCACCGTCCAAAAAGGAGGCTACACCCGCTTGCGGCCGCAAGACGATTGCAATCATTGGTTCGACTGGGTTCCTGGGACCTTACATTGTAGCATCTCTACTGAAGCTGCACACCGAATCCAGAGTCTTTTGTCTCAACCGAAGCGCCGACGGTGGACAGAGGACCGTATCAGCGTTAGAGCATGCCACATCCAGCGATATTTCCACAGGCCTTCCCCGACTACGATTCCTCGTCGCAGATGTTACGAAACCAGACTTCGGGCTCGACACGGAACAGGCAGCTCGGCTCGCGTCCGAGGTGGATGAGCTGGTCTTCAATACTTGGGATACGAACTGGAGCAAGTCGCTCGCGCATTTTGAGCCTTTCTTGAGGGCCGTACGCAACGCCATAGACTTCTGCACTTCGGCCTCCAAGCGTCCCCGCATAACCTTCGTCTCCTCCATTTGTTCGGTTGGAGACTGGCCGCTCGTACACCCCGCACGACCGCGAGTGCCAGAGGAAGCCGCATGGGACAATCGCAGCGCAATGCCACATGGCTA
Source organism: Paraphaeosphaeria minitans (assembly GCA_015832175.1). NCBI lineage: Eukaryota > Fungi > Ascomycota > Dothideomycetes > Pleosporales > Didymosphaeriaceae > Paraphaeosphaeria > Paraphaeosphaeria minitans. The sequence goes on along the minus strand of WJXW01000019.1, from coordinate 71,822 downwards.
CGGGGAGTCGAAATGCGTCGCCGAGCAACTCCTCGCGAAAGCACAAGAAGCATCGGGACTCCATGTTAACATCGTGCGCGCGGGTCAGATCGGCGGACCATCAAGATCGGGGCTCCGCATGTGGCCGCGGCAAGGCTGGGTTTACTCGATACTCAAGGCCTCCAAGAGGCTCGGATACTTTCCGATGCACATCCAAGCATTGGATTGGATTCCTGTGGACGCTTTTGCCGAAGGGATAGCCAACAGCACGAATCGCCTGCCTAAGTCTAAGATGGTAGAGGTCTTCAACATGTTCCATCCAGAGCCAGCCCCTTGGAACGCGCTGTACGAAACACTGCAGCGTAGGTTTAGGCTTTCGCTGAAGACGACCAGTCTTTCGGATTGGCTGGATAGGGTGGATGGAGGAAAACTGAAGCTGCATGGTTTTCTGAGAGCACTAGGAAATGGCAGAGAGTACAACATGTCCTTCCGGAATGAGAGGGCCATGGAAGCATTGCCACGCGTGGTTCCAATCAGCGAAGATCTATTGGCGGAGTGGCTGCAAGGATGGGAGCTTGGACTGCATGACTTGAAGGCTAAAATTTAGGGATGTTCCATCGCAACACGTACATCTGAGGTGGACATGCATGTTGCATGACTAAGGAACAGCTCGATAGCGTAGCATCGTCCAACGACGATTCCAGCGTTCTAGGCAAGACCGGGTTTAGCGTACGGCGACAAACATGGGCGCAACAGAGACAGATTGATACTTCGTAGGCTGGGTACACCTGACTTGCTCCTAGGAGCTTTGCCCGCCCCGCTTGCACGTCCAGGTTTCACACCTTGCGAGGAAGAATTAGTTCGTGGCATGCCAAGCCTATCTCGCTCAGCCAAAGTCTTTTCCCAGCTCTATCTTCTGTCAGGCATCAAATAACTAATTTGGTTGCGCAAGCCTGCAACCAATCAGACAGTAGGTATACATTCCTCGGTTGAGGAAAGTCTGTCCCTCATCGCAGCTGGACTCCTATCACTGGATCAATGCACTAATTGAGACCACGCAAACCTAGCTAAAGCCGATGCTGCTCATGTTGCTGGTACGCACCAAGTGCAGACGGCAGAATTTTCAATAGTGCCATATCCTGCTCACACACACGAAGTCGAGACCACAGAAATTCCACGAATGCCAATTCTTCCATTCTGCTTATGCTTACCGTGCAGCAAGTGGGGACGGAAATTTTTTCACATGCTGACCACCTAGTGGAGACGAGAACATTTTCACTTCCTGACCCTCACCAAGTGGAGACCGATAGATTCCACGAATGACATTTCTTCCAGGCTGCTTATGCTTACCGTGCAGAAAGTGGAGACGTCAAAATTTTCAATAGCCGCATGCTGCTGACCCTCACCAAGTGGGGACCATAAGAATTCCATGAATGCCAATTCTTCCATGCTGATGACGCTTACCGTACATCAGGAAGGCTCGGTGCGCTGATGTTACCAATACGCACTAAGTGGGACCACACGAATCCAGATAACGCCGATGCAGATGATACTGCTGACGTGCCCGAAGTGGACGCCCCACCAACTTTTATGCAGCTTACTGTTGATGCTGTGCCGCATCGCCGACTATAGCGTGCAACGTGCCGCGGAGCGAGTAGAGACCTGCAGCCACGCCACAACCTCAGGAAACATAGGCATCATCCAGCGGGGTCGGCAGTGTCAGCAAGTATTAGCGGTACTGGCTTCATCGGCTGCATGGGCACCATGAACAGGTTCGGCGGAATCAGTCTCTAGTTTTCTGTGGTCTCCAGCTAGTGCGTCTTGACAGCATTAGCAGCATCAGCAGCACGGAACTATTCGGTGGTCACCACGTCATGCGTACCAAAGGCATCAGCGCAGGATTGGCACTATCAGCGGTAATCAGTATCAGGAGCATCAGCCGCATGCAGCATATAGCATTCGTGGTATCTCTGCCGTCTCCACTTGGTGAGCGTCAGCAGCATGGAACATGTAGCTTTGGTGGAACTTCTGCCGTTTCCACCAGGTGGTTACTGTAAGCATCATCAGCATGGAGCACATGTCATTCGGGGAATTGGTGCGGTCCCCTAAATGCGTATCAGTGGTATAAGCAGCATACATCATTATCGAAATGTCTTCCGTCTCCACTTAGTCTATTGTAAGTGCATGCAGCTCATAGCATTCATGGAATTTCTGTGCTCTCCACTTAATGCATGTTAGTAGTGTAAGCAGCATATAGCACTATCGAAATTTCTGCCGTCTTTACTTGGTGCGTATTGGCAGCATCAGCAGCATCAGTCAGCTGCATATAGATTTATGGGGGCTACACATAGTACACATTTGTAGGATTGACAGTATGAGCAGCATCCAGCATATAGCATTCGTGGCATTTCTGCGGTCTCCACTTAGTGCGTGTGAGCAGCATCTCGAGGTTTCTCCCGTCTCCACTTGGTGCGTATCAGCAGGATGAGCAGCATCAGCGCTGTCTACATCTGGGTGGTCACACCTGGTGCGTAATGGCAGCATCAGCAGCATATAGATGTTTGGAAACACTTAGTACATGGGTCTCACGAGACGTGGCTCAGCGACACAATGGCTGGCATGGTATCCAAGGTAGCATGCAAAAACAGGCAGCTGGAAGTCTACACGAATGTGGTCGTTCTCGGCGAGAATCCAAGCAAAAAGCCCGAGATTGAGTCGTTTAGAACACCTAACGTTAAAGCGGGTCCATTGCTGCTGAGAATAACGACATAAGGTAGCGTTGGTAGCGTAGTGTTTACAAATTACCCGCTGTACATTCACTCCCAACCACAGGTAGTTTGCAGGTGTGCGGGTATATGCTCCATGGCCGGAATGCTGTTGCATCCTGATCACAGGTTACAAGGTGGCGCGAACTATTTGGCTCGCCTCTCCGACGTCTGGGTCTAGCTGAATGCAGGCAACGAAATGCCACCGGACCAGGGTCTGCCCTACCGTAAACCCATCCACTCCACGCTTAAGCTGCTGCCGATTACTTATGACCAGCATTGCTCTTTACGATCTGGTCTTCTGTTAGGCGATATTGCTCGTCAGTCATCTGTAAACACACTAAGAAACGAAGCAAAACATCAGGTCGGTAGTCCATGTCTGGTCCATGTCACATGGTCACGCATATCATAGATTGCGGTGGCGATTTCATCGGGTGCCAATTCGTCGTGCATGACTATGGAAGTTTGTCCCGATGAAATGATATCGTCGAGGGAATCAGCAGTCCCCGGCGCTCCTCTATAAACCAATTCAGCAATCAATCGATGCTACAAAAGTTGAAAAGGTAACGTTAGGCTTGATCACATTACGTTTGGCGTCTACTAGAGCCCTCCTTCGCAACACGTTATGGTGTCGAGACGAGGGCGCATTTATAGCCAAGTGGCCTTGCACATTCACAAACTGTTCTCTCAGTCCGTGCACGAGCTGATAAAGTACCTTGGCATTACTATGAACACACGGGAGGTGTACAAGGCGATCGATAGGAGCTCCAGTCGAATGAAGTCAGCGTTGAGTTGCTTCGGCAATATCAGTACAGAGAGCCCTCCGATCCCGTAGAAACTGTCCAAGCACCAGGCGTTAACCAATCGGAGCCAGGCACGGAGATGGAGAGGGCATCGTGCGCAATTCTACTGTCCAGTAGTAGCTACGTCTTCGAAGAAAGCAAAAGTCGTGCTTTGAAATGTTCCAGCACAGTCTTCCGTAGTGCATCTGAATCCTTCCATGTCCCGTCCGGCGCATGCGGTCGCATTCACAGATGCATCTGTATCGTAAGCTGATGATGTATGCGTTTGATATGCTCGGAGCCTCTAACATCCCACGCATGGCGTTTTCGAATACGACGTCGTGAGCGGCCAGTTGCGGTACTTGGTGGCAGACCGCCCACGGAGGTACTTTTCTCACTCCCTGGCGGCTCCAGGGATAGGCTTGGCCATCGATGAGACTCCTTCGCGATCATGGTAGGCGATGGGGAAGGGGAGAGCATCGTTGCGAGGAGAGCGGATTGTATGTCACTCTCATCGACGTGTGTGCCGCCGGCACTCCTGAGATCATCTTCTTGCCCCGATGGATTTCGCGGCAGCCGGCCTGCAGTGGACTCCGAACGATTTGCGATGTATCGAAGTGCGCTACGAAATTGCTTGCAGAATGTCTGCAGAGACTTGGGCGAACGCAACTTTGTTCGCCCGGTAGCGATGAAATACCACCTTACCACAATCGCAAGTCGTGCTTTATCCGCTCGGCCGAGACATCGGCCGTCCTGGGGGAAGGTCTTGTTGAATGAATACAGAGTGTGCTGCCTGGCAACATCTCCATGACTTATGCCGACGTTGGGCTGGCCGCGGGTGTCTTCGGCAGAGAATGCGACTTTTTGAGAGGCACCGGACTGCAGGATGTATGCATAGACTGCCTCGCCGGTCTCTGCGTGGTGGCCGATGAGCAGCCTCTGTCGTGAAGCATTCTGGAGGATCTCCTGGTCGTCAAACCGAACCTGGTCCGGGGCAGGTATTTTCTCCAGAAGAGATTTGACGCCGCTAGAATCTAGTTACTCGCGCACTTTGTCTTGGTCGGAGCTCTGATTGGGTTCCGGAATAGGTGATTGAGGGATTGATGTTACCAAGCGGTCGTGGGAAGCACGGGTTGTCGTGCTACGGACAGTGTGTAGCTCAGCAATGTTTTCAGTTCTGACGGCTTGCGAAGCACCATGCTTTTAGATGCTCACGCATTTCTTTTGCGTGCTGGACTTTTCCTCCATGGAGTATATTGCTGATTGGACCGTCGTGCGGGGAAGGTTGAGCATTGATGCTATTTTCCTCTGACTGGTGCGGCTTTGATGTGAGGGAATATATGCGACGTCGTTGTTCGTAGGTGAGATGCGTGCCAGGATGGCAAGGCCGAGGGATAGGTGGCTCGGGATGTCCACGCGGTGGCCCGCGTACAGTCTTCGGCATTTGAGGACAGTACGCTGGATACTTGCGGAGCGATTCGCCAAGACGACTGAACATATCGGGAGCGAAACCAAACAACGCTAGGGAGGCAATATGCGCTTCACAAGCTTGAAGACCCACGTACGGTACTGCGGAGCAATTGTCCCAATGCAGAATCGCAAATACCGATATGTAGAGGAAGCCGCCTGTTTCAATAGGTGCTGGTCTAAGGTAAAGAAAACAAGGGCTGAGACGTGAAGACGGCAACGTATTCCGTGCAAGCTTCGCACGGGGCTCTACGTCTGCGTCATCTCGTAGACCTATATCAGGATCTGTTCTAGGAGCGCTGCGACATCCGTAACACTAAGCTAAGCGAACCTTACGGCGCTAAGTAGCACGTTGACCGTGGTGGGGCGCCATGCTGGCCTAAGTTCACATGTTATGATGATGCGGATGATCGTTGTCCCTACGAATCCTCGTAGCGAGGAACCGAGCTGGCAGCAGAGTGAACATTGGTGCCAAGAGGCGGCCTGCTGACGCATGGTCCTTGTCAGTTTCGAAATCCAGCTTCGTATCTTCATCAGCACATCAAGAGCCGAATGTACGACTGGGTAAAGGAAGTGTCATCCTACAGTCGTTTCGGTGCCTTACCTATGCTATTGTATACCACAGCTATAAGAGAATGCAGACAAACGACTTCCGCGGGAAGCGCAGGAATCGACGAAAAGTCCCCGCGGTCATTGAACCACTCATCAAGGTTGCTAGCAGCTCGACACTGAAATAGGAGACTTCTGTAAACTCAAGCAGAGACCTATTGTTCAACTCGTAACATGGGCGAACCTACATTGGTCTTCGCGCGCCACCTCAGCAGTTACCATGCTCTCCTTCCCGCCAGTCTCACGGGTGACCTTCCTGAAAAAAAACTCTGAACATCCTCGCATCAAGGTGGGGTTTGCATTCGTTGTAGCGGTGGCAGCAGCCTCTTTACTTTTCAACCATCCCCTTCCGCTTGTCTCGCCCAAGATAAAGGCAGCCAGCATTCCCAAGGGCCCCACGGGGCTGCCCATGCTAGGTATACCAACATCTGCCGGCAACTAAATGCGTCTGCTGACCACGCATCAGGCTCGTTTCTGTCGCTGAAGCGCTATCCCGAGCGCACCCTCGACCGATGGGCAAAGTACTACGGGCCCATCTACTCCGTATGGCTAGGCAACCAGCTCTTCATCATCGTGTCAGAGCCAGGCATCGCAAAGGGCCTGATGGCGACCCACGTCGCGGTCTTCTCTGATAGGAAGGAGATGTTCATCAAAAGCCAGACTGTTTTGGTCGGCAGAGGTATCACAGCGTCACCGTACGGCAAGCGGTGGTAGAGAAGCTCTCCAAGCAATTTCGTTCTGCCTGATCTGGCTGACGATAGTACAGGAGGAAGCACCGCCGTATAGCCAGCCTCTGGCTGAATCGCAAGGCCGTCGAGTCTTATACGCACGTCCTCGACTTCGAAGCTACAGACATGATCCATCATCTGCACAGAGACTGTACGGACGGCATGGCAGACGTGAACCCGCAGGTGTACGCAGGTCGATGCTCGCTAAACAACATGCTCACCATCACCTTTGGCTTCCGGACCGACAGCATCCACCACCCTATGGTCGCCCGGGCGTTTCGTCTATCGCGCGAGTTCATGAACATCACAGGCCCTATTTCTAACCTGGTCGACTTCGTGCCGATATTGCAAAGGCTGCCGTCTAACATGCGGCGCAGAGCGCGTACACTTCACTCGGAGTTGGTGAACGTGTATGGCGGTCTCATCAAGGAGATCGACGAGAAAATGCAAGCTGGTGGCGATGTACAGGATTGTCTGGTAAAGACGATGCTGCTCAGAAAGGAGGAGGAGGACCTAGATGAACTCGACATCACGATGCTCGCAAGCGCCTTCATGATTGGCGGAATCGAGACGGTAAGGCGCCCTTGTAATCCGCACTGAAGATATTTACACGCGCCGACGGACTGCTTCCGTAATGCAATGGTTCACAGCCTTGATCCCTGCGCATCCGCATGTTCAGAAGCGCGCCCAAGACGAACTAGACCGCATCGTAGGCCGCGACCGCCTCCCGACCGTGGAGGATGAGGCGAACCTGCCTTACTGTAGGGCAATTATCAAAGAAATCGAGCGTTGCCACAATCCTTTCTGGCTTGGTACACCGCACATGGCGAGCCGGGACTTCGTTTACGGCGAGCACCTTATCCCCAAGGGCACGGTCGTCGTACTGAACACGTGGACAATGCATCACGACCCGGAAAGATGGGGAAGTCCGATGGAATTCGCTGTAAGCCTTCATCCACTTCAGCTTCCTTTGCTCAAGAGCCAGCTGTTCTCGCACTGATCGTCCACAGCCCGACCGCTATGCCAACGAGCAGCTCCACTCCTCCGCCAGTGCTAAGCTGCCCAACCCAAAGGAGCGCGACCACTGGATCTTCGCTGCCGGGCGGCGGATATGCCCGGGAATGCTTGTTGCGGAGCGCGAGATATGGCTCACCATTTCGCGGATGCTATGGGCGTTCGACATGCAGCATATTGCTGGCAAGCCGATCGACCTCAACGAATATGATGGAGAGAGTGGGAGGAGCCCAGCGCCGATCGAAGTCCGGTTACGACCTAGGTTTGAGGGCGCTCGGAAGGTTCTCGAATAGGAGATGAAGAGGTGGAGCGCGTAGGTTCTACATCGCATTGATAGAGTAATGCGCTGAAAGCAACCTTGTCTTGGGTCGCATGGCCTTGTATACTTCACACAAGCTCAGGCCATCCGACGCTTGCGTGCTTGCCACGCTGAAGGCCGCATCTCGGGAACAGTCGAGGCGGGGCTATGACAGTGGTAACGCAGCACTTTACGTTGCTCTGTAGCCGTGCATGGGATCCAACGTTCACTAGCTGAAACATCATGGCTAGCTGGTCCAAGACAGATCTTTTCCGTTCTGTCCGTCCAAATGCTCAAAGGAATCCTGAAGCCAGTCGCGAAACTACCTCACTGCACCCCGATCTAATTAGACTGTCTGTTGATACAATTGAAATAGTACGTCATCCACACAGACTGAATGTGTTTCAGGAGGCCGAAGCTTCCGGACTTGTGGCAGACATGACCAGACGCGCGGCCCGATTTTGATCCAGCGTGAGAGAGGGCATCTACGTTGTGTGTATTGTTGTTAGGCTTTCTTGTTCACCATCCCTTCGTTGCTTCGGTCAAACTTATAGCTGGTACACGTTTATCGGCCCCAACTCCGAGAGCCTCCGGATCAGATGAGATCGTCCTATGTCTGGTCCATGGTGCGAGGAAGCTGATCAAAGCAAAGTGCTTCCTTTACGAAATCCGCCGTGCGCATGTCAGTAGATGGTAAAGTGTAGCGTAATTGGCTGTTTCCTCGAGAGGGGCAGCAAGAACCGACCGACCTGCAAAACCGCGCACTGCTAGGGTCATATGCAACGGGAATCCGTCAAGAATCATGATGAAGAGGTTTGCTTTGCGAGCCAAAGGACTATTATAAGCTCACAGAATAGCTACAGGACTCCTACATAACTCGGGACATGCTAAGAGAGGTACCGCACCTCATCGAAGGTTTTTCTGCCTCGTCACTGAGTTAGTAACGTTATGCACCGAAGATGACCAGTCACGTTGCATTCGACCCGCACTAAGCCCAAATACAAGCTCGCGCGACTATGGACGGTATACGAGCAATTGGTACATTGAATTGATGCCGAGATCCTAGAGATAGTTACATCATCTCATCCCTGAGTCTTGTGCACTCAATGAGACCCTCCGCACCACTCACTTTCCAGATACCCGATATCTTCGGCCCCAGTTCGGGTGCCTCTAGCAACGCGTACCCCTCTTCCTCAGTCCTCTCCTTGGACGAAAGCAGAGTAGCCATCATGATGTCCAGCGCAGTAGCCTCCCACTCCGCACCCTTGCTCGGAATAATATTCTCGTGGATGAGCAGCTTGCTGTACCCTGGCTCCATGGCGCCTGCCACTTGTTTTAGATTGACCTTACATACCTGGTCTGGCCAGTCGTGCAGGATTGAGTGCAAGTAGTACGCGCGGGCAGCCTTCACGGGCAGGTCAGTGTAGAAATCGCACTTTGTGCGCTCAATCTTCGGATGAAGCGATTGTATCGCGTCAATGACAACCGGAGATCCTGCAGTACCAGGTGGCCGGGTTCATTGGGATATTTCGTGCTAGATCTCGTGTTAGTGGATGCATGGGAAGACGAGCTGCTGACGTACGCAAATTCTTGGAGATCATGACCCAAGGACCCGCCAATATCGACAAGTAGAGTAGCATCAGACTCAGGCATGCCCTTGATTAGCCTCTCATTGACGGGGTAAAACCCAGGGTCCATCCAACTTGGCCGACCAAGACGGTAACCGCCCATGTGGTGATTGAACTGCTGGCCCAAAGGCGGGTGTGCGGTCAGATATTCGAACATGTTCTTTTCCGTCTTGAACGCGGATTGGAAGGCGCCGGATCGAACGTCTGTCGGCGTCGCGTAATTTGTCTGCGTCAGGTACGCGGGGGAGTGAAGACATGCTGGCAACAGGCCCTTCACACTATTATTTGTGTTAGATGTAATAATCCGCCATCAAGAACAGGGCGCTTGATGTAACCCATGGCCCCGATGTGCTTCAAGAGGCGACCTACGTGTGTTAGTAATTTTGGGATACAAGTTTTCGGAAAAGCCTACCGAGCATATTGACGTTAGTCCCCACCTTGGATGCAAGATCCGCAACACTCAGCGGCTGGCCTTATCCGTTGGCCATCACTTGGAACACGCCTAAATCGTAGCACGCGGTAATTGCGGCGAGGCAACTAGGCTTATGCCATCGAGACAAATTAGCGAGAGGATCGATGAGGCTTTCAAAACGCACCTGGGCCCAAAGATGTTTGGCCATTGTCTCGCGCGGGGACTTAAGCGCTCTGACAAGGTCTCTAGCTTTAGCAAGCAACGCTAGGCGCGTGTTCTCTTCTTGACCAAGTGGCTGGTCTCTGTGCTCTAGCATCCCATTCAATATTGCTGGGACAGCGTCGGGATCACATGCGCGCAGCGCAGTGTTAACGTCGACGACCATTGGAGACGTCTTTGCATTCGTATCCAATACGTCCATCTGTGGCGGGGTGAATGACCTGAATGACACTGGGATTACTTGTAGTCAGGACCTGGGGCGAGGCTTATGGACATGACGTTCATTTGCGTAAGACGGGGGCAACCATTCCGTCTTACAGGCTCTGGCTGAACTGTGGGACCAAAGTAAAGTTTTCCGTTGAGCAGAAACGAGAGCTGCGTGGCCTATGACACAATGTTGATACGAAGAGTAGCATGACGGCATCTGAGATGAGGTCGTTGGATGATAACGGTGCGACACTGTCCGGTAAGCACCATGACCTGTGCACGATCTACTAACAGCCAGCACAAACGATAGCACATTAGCTTTGCAGCCACATGCTCGCTTCCAGTAGTTGCGTGGAATGGTGCGGATGTTGTGTGTTCAGGCCAGGGCCCAAGTGATGCATCCGTGCAAGCCAGCTGGTGTGCCGTTGTTTATCGCCCTAAGGTTCGTTTCGGGCATCAGCGGGCTAGTGAAGTAAGCTTGTGTTGAGATTGATATCAGTAGTAAGCAGTATAACGGCGAATCAACTAGCAATCCAAGATCGGTTCATCCGTATAGCGTACGAGTAGCGACTGAACAGAAGCCTAGAGGCTGAAGGCGCTTCGATTCCACAAATGGATATGGCATATGAGTAGCTATATCCCGCACCCCATGGCCTTCCTTTCTCCTGTACCGCCTCTGCTTTCGCTCGAATTCAATAAACCGGTAACGCCTCCGCGTTGAGCCATATAATGATAAAGAAATTTCTTCAGGCACAACGAACGTCATGACTAGCTGGGGGCCTTCGACAGCGACGCTGGCCATTGCGGCTAGTGCTCTATTTACTCTCGGTCTGACTCAAACTACTATGGCCAAGGTAGCAAGCATAACGTCGGCGGGTTCACCAGATTCTCAGGGCGCAACCACAGCACCTTCTGCAACGGGAACTACCAGCTCGTTTACCAGCACTTCCAGCGAGCCGCAAATTCACCTGGTCAAAGTGGGAGCGGGTGGCTTCCAATTCGAGCCCGCCGAGTTGAACAACGTGTCTGTCGGCGACATTGTTACCTACGAGTTCTACCCTCTGGATCACTCAGTTGCCCGAGCGGAGTATGGAAGCGCATGCGTCCCCTATGAATACACTGGAAAAGACAGAATCGGATTCTGGTCGAAAACCCAATGGGTAGAGACTGCAAGCGATGTGGGTGGCCACCTTCATTGAACACGGGGAGACATGCCCGCTGACCGTGGTAGATCACCCACTGGAACTTAACCATCAACAGCGCGGAGCCCATTTTCTACTACTGTGCCGCGCCGGACTCCTGCAAGGGAAAGCTGATGGTAGGCGCTATCAATCCCAATAGCACACAGACCCTCGACGCGCAGATCCGCGCAGCGGAAAATGCAGATTTCCAGGTAGCGCCCGGCGAAGCAGTCCCTAAAGAAGCATCTTCGACGCTCTTGGCGCCATCTACGACTAGCTCGCAGCAGGTTTCCGCATCGGCCAACCATCACCATGCGGGGCTTTCTGGTGCCGCCATCGTTGGGATCGTCTTTGGCGGCATCGCCTTTTTCGCCTTTTGTGCAGCAATGCTTTTTTATGTGGCAAGGAAGGCCCACGTCAGGGGTGGGGATGCCCCATCAACGCAAGACCCAATTGGTGTAGACCACATCAGCCCGAATGTTGCTGAATGCCCGCCGCCATTCTCTCCATTTACCCCTGAAGGTCCATACCCACCGTGAGTATATGAGATGGTGTCCGACAGTCGTGAACGAAACACATGCTGACGGGAGATAGAACCCATGCACGACTTAGCTCACAGGCAGGCCATCCTGCCGAACTTGCAGCAGGGAAAAATTGATTGCAACACTGCCATGAATTTGTGTGTCGGGAAGGATCGATTTCGCTTCCTCTATGCGACCGGCAACCGAGCAAGTCAAGCAGAACGGTTGGTCAAGTTCTCGGACTGGTTCGGCAGCGGCTTCCGACTTTAAAGATGCTACAAAGAGGAAGTTCCGTCGGCCCCAAATGTGCATTTCGCTCGAAAGCGACAAACCGGACGTGCGCTGGTGGTTCTCCGCCAAGCGCTCGGCCAATAGTGGGTCAAGTCATGAGCGATGATCCTTTTCTCCACTAACGGTTCAACGAGCGCACGTCGCACGTCACGCTGTCTAGAGCTGTTGCGATAGTGGTTTAGATGGTCACTTCGGCATGCGAGACCTCAGTCTGATAATGCCAGCTTTCCAGTGTTCAGTAGCACCATACTGGAGATGCGAGGTCCCAAGGGTGGAGTTGAACTAGGATTCGTCCGGAGCGCTATACACGAGCTCGGCTCTTTCTTTGTCTCCGTCCACGAAATCACAACTACCAATCATGTGAAGGTCGACGAAGCGTGTACATGATTGACTTAGAACCTGAAAAGCTCGAACGTTATGCCAGCTTGCATTTCCAATTTTACGCAATGCTTTGACTTTGCTAGGGCTCGTGTATACGGACTCCATCAGAACTGGCGTTGTTAATGTAATGCTTGGAGGTCTAATAGTCGAAAGAATCAACCTAATCCATCTCAAGAGCTATACCGCGTAATGTCAAACCTTACGATTTCGTCTCATGTTCACCCCGACTTAGCAAAGGCCTAGCTCTCTCTTACAATATGCCTTATTAGGCTTAGAGTCTTCCGCAACCGAGCTAGACGAATGTAGGAAAGAGCGTGGCCTAGCGGTGTGAGTGATTTGCAGCTCACACAATAGAGGGGGAAGTGCTGAGGACTGCAAGACGACAGTATGCGTGCTTCTACGAAGAGTACAAGCCACCTGCTAACTATAACGCTGGTGTTAGAAAATAGAATTTTCTGTATTACGATAACAACTTGGGAGGAAAGAAAAACTCATTATGTGTTCTTCTTTAATGTAAGGGTGATTGAATTTGCGCCTTGAGCTAATAATGGTAATGGTGATAGCAATGGTTATACAATATCAGCACCCATCCGTATCTTTGTAATGCCACTGAGGCGACGCTGGTGAAAAGTGTTGCTAATGCAATAACGTGAATCGAATGCGTATACGTTGCTGTAAGTGAGCATCAACAACGCTAAACGTGACGGCCTGGGGTGTACTAAAGGATTATGTCATGTTCTGCCTGCGTCCTGATGTGGATGTCGCGCGACTCTCTGTAGGCTCTGGTTAATGCATGATGAAGGTTCGCGGCGATAATATTCGCGCCGACAAGCAATTTGATGGCTAGCGATAAGTGAGCGACGTTACGTTCGTTATGCGCTAACTTAGTAGTCGCATTACTGCTAACGTCTGTCACTGTATGGCGAAAAACACTGTGGGCCGAGAACAACCAATGAGAAGGCAACAATGATAGATAAGTCAGCAGTCCGCATCATCTAATTGGTTGTTCTTGGCCCACAGTTTTTTTCGCCGTGCAGAGATAGACGTTAGTTACATTACTTGAGACACCACTGTGTGACTCTCAGTACCTTCCATTACTTCATGCTCATCCCTATGTCAAGAAAATAGACGAAAGATCCTGAAGTGCATGTGATTGAACAACTTATATGAAAAAAAACCAAAGCTAACTTAACGTTAAATGTCCTTTCGAGAAGCATATTCTGAATTGAATCGACGCGAGGCGAATATGAAATAAACTTGCTTTAGATAAACTTTCTCTGGTCTAGAACGCTCCAATGATCTATATTATGGTGACAGTCGTCCAGAACGTCTCTGAGAATCCGTCCGTCTAAGCACACAGTCCCAGCGGCCAGTGGCTGAGGGAGCGCGCAGCCTTGATTGCAGATCCCAAAACGATGCTCATCTATGCAGAGAATGTCGTCTTCGGAACCGCACGGCATGCAAGTAGGGGAAGAGGCCACCGGCGCTACTGGTGTTGTCGAGGCTAGCGCCCCGGCCTTATGTGCCGATGTAGGTGCGAGTTGTGCGACATGCATCTGAGGCTCGACCGTGGACGTTCCCATGAGCACGACGTCTTCCACGTTCGTTGTGGATGCTGACTGTGTTGGGTCTGCAGAAGCTCGTAATATCTGGTTCAGGGTCGCTGCTTCGCCGCTATGGTGTTGCAGGCTGCGTGAAGGACCCTCAGCAGGGCGCATCGTTTCAGAACCAACACCTAGCGCGGTTACAGAAGCACAAGCAGGTCCGTCGAGCGTTGTAGCGATCTTTGCCTGCATGTCGGTCGTTACTGAGTCTCCTGGGTCTGGGAATGCATAATCAAAACCTTCTACCGTAGAACAAGCTCGGCGCGGGAGATTGGCAACGAACATGTCGGGCAGCTTCTCCAAGAATGTGGTGTCGTTTCCACCGCCGCCGACTGAGATAGGAGCACAGTTCATATACATCTCACGATCTCCTTCCCTATTGAACCAGGTCCAAGCAAACGTATATCTACCACTCGGCAGCCCCTTTGGTAACGTGACATCAAACGTGGCCGCTCCGTGGCCTGTTGAACCTCCAGCGAGGTTACCGTCCGCGCTCGCTGGGCATCCGCCAACGACACTGTGCACTACCTTCCACTGGCTAGCTTTTGTGGGCTGTAGATCGTTTGTCACGGAAAACTGGCAGGACCCTCCACCATGGACCGCGGACCCTAGAAAACTAACGGTCTGTGCTTCGCCAGCCGTCCAGTAGTTCGTTCGAGTCAGGTCATACACACCTGCTCGGAGTTTGCAGGGGAAGTCCAGACCGGAGTCATCCAAGGGGGAGTTATTCAGGGTAGACTGACCGTAGGGCACAGGATTCTCAAGTATCATATGCGCCGCAGAGCTTGAGAGTATCGCGAAGACGAACGCAAGCGAAGCAATTCGGATCAGCATCGTACGGAAGCTACGCATGAGCCAGCTTTACGAGCGGGCATCTCGATTTATATGCTATTCCTCATCGTTTGATGCGGCGAGCAAGCTGATGGGGCTACGGTACATAGCGGTGTAAGCAGACTCAATAAAGTGACGGTGGCCTGCTGCTAGCATCACAGCATCACGCTTACAAGCGATAAGCAGATTATTGAGAGAAGTAAGGAAAGCAATGACATCTGCGGAGCTCATGATTGATTCGTATTCTTGCGTGATGATCAAATGCAATGCATTTCTACACTGTGGTAAAGGAGTGAAGTAGGGCGGCCTGCAAACAGCCCAATGCTTATTTACTTGTGTTCTACCTACCGGAATCTCTCAAAATCTTGATGCCGATCTTGGAATCATGGCTGGGACGAAGACTGCAAAACGAGGACGCTGTGAGGAGCTGGGAAGCGCGGAAAGAAGGAATGGCACCCTCGGGAGTCCGTATCTGGCACCTTCTTCCTTACTAAACTAACAGCGGCGTTAGGCAAAAAGCCGAAGAAGGCAGGTAAAGTGGCACAGGCCGACGAAGTGCCACGTGGACGTCGCGGGAGCGACAGCCAATCTTTGGAGCCGATCGTCACTGGTCCTGGAAGCAGTCCAATCAATGCCGACCAAAAAATGGGCCGGGAAACCGGCCAAAGCAAAATTTTAACGCCAAAGAACGGCCGCAACTTGCCTTCGCAGGCTTCCAACAATGTTGCATGGAAGCAGATGCCGGCAGAGTTCCTTCACGACTTGGAGAGCCTCGACACGGCATTAGGATTTGTCGAAGGCACTCTCGGCAACCAATTTAGCGCCATCAGGAACGTAACTGCAGCGCTTAGACGTTAAATCACGGAAAGTGACTTCTTTAGTCTGGACACGGGCGGGAAATAACGTGGAGCACGTTGGCAGTGGTATTGGCTAAATGCGTGCGCACAAGCTGCGCACAGAACTCGTATCTGAATGTATCAGTTGTGACTCAATGAACTATATGCATACATCTATCTGTCGATTCAAAGTTAGCATTCTATATTCATCGTAAGAAATATCGAATCGTTTCCTTCATTCTGCGGACGCCTTCGAAGCGGCCAACCTGCACGAAAATAGCTTCGTCCACGATAGCAAGCGAACATGGGAGCTTAAGGCCTGACGGAGCTGCAATTGACTTGGACTACGTCCTGTGAGTGACGTTGCCCTCCATCGAAACACGAACTATCATGTGCCGGTGGAAATAACAAGCCTCATCCGTTAGCATCGAACAACATCAATTGCATGAGACCGAGGTACTACACGCCATAACCTTGGAGCAGTCATGCTGCACCGTAGCCTGAGTGAGTGTAATCAATACATGCGCTAAGTGAAGCTTGTTCGTGGCGGTCTTACTCGCTAGCATGTCAGGTCACACAAGCTTTTCAGATTCATAGAAAAATGGAGGGCGAAGGGTAGTACGTGATCAATAGCTAGTCTAAACAAGCAACTCTCCAGATAAACGTATTTGAAATTTGTACTTGCACGTAATTGGTCTCTGCCGGGGGGATGCGAGATTCCCCTTATTTCGCATGCGTGACCAAGTCGAAAGCTACCATACCAAGATGAATGGAAGGCAGACCACCCAACAACCTCCGCATACTCAACTCGCTAGTATCCTGCCTGCGTGCTCCATTCGGGCGACACCTGCACACATTGCTGCCACGGAGAACGAAATGTCTGTAACCTCCCGTACCAGATTCGCTTAGCTAAGACAGTACCCAGATCACCAGCTGCTTGGCCGTTGATACATTTGGCAGCTGCTTGTTCTGACAAAGCATACAATGGCGTTACTGTTTCTTTAGCGACCCCCTCCGCCGCACTGGAGCGGATTAAGATCGGCCAGCACCGTACTAGCTCGCAGAGTCGGGTCACTGTTGTCGCCGTTGCTGGCACACGAGGTCTCAAAGACTTGTTAGTGAACTTAAAGAACAGCGCATCCGAGCCAGTGGGGGTTTTGGTTCGTAGCACCGCCAAATGATGGATCGCTTGAGTGCTGATAATTTCAAGGGCGGACAACGGAACCTGTGTCACACTGGATTCCTGGAGGCCGTCAAGATACTAATCAGCCCCCTGGCGCTTTCCCTAAGTGCCGTCGAAAGGGGATCAACGCTATTGTTTACGGGGCACTCGGCAGGGGCTGCCATTGCGAGCCTTTTGTTTGCGCACCTCAAATCGACCAAAACCTCTCCACTGGCCGAGACCGCAGCAGGATTCGACGCTATTCACTGCATCGTATTCGGGGCACCACCCATATCGACCACTCCGCTTCCAGTGCATGGTGATGAGCGCTCAAATCACCAGGGCTCGTTATTTCTGTCTCTGATCAACGACTCATGTTTACAGATTTGCTTATTAAGTTAGCTATCTATTAAATTAGTTGGTATATCGATGAGGTCATATGGTCGTAGTGACTGCATGACTGCATCTCCAGTCTTGCCCTGTTGACTCCTACGATTTCCCCGTAGCTACGGATGCAGTGAGAATTTGCATGGCTTGTCAAGATCGATTGCAAGTCTTAAACTCCCAATTATACCTCTCTTGCGGGCTCTGAGTTGCGCAAGCGAGATACGACCTGGACCGGCGCCACGTACGGACGGAGGCACGTTAGATTTTGCAGCAATGAGCTTGTCGTTAACTCGTTAATTTAACCACCCCAGTGGGGCGTAGCCACTTCAACGCTGATTCTTTCAGACTGTATCTGTTCGGTAATTATTCTATTGTGGTTATTCTAACGTTACGCTAGGTTCGAAAAGGCCGGCAGTTCATGATAAAGTCACAAATCAAGCGTGGTACAAGACGTACCCATGGTGGACTTGTGCAATGGGACAAATCGTCAATATTTGTCTGATTTCGTTGAACTCCACGATCGCTCCCCTGACAGGCCACCATTATACATAACGTCCGGCACTACGTAGCGAGTCGCACGGTGTGCCGAAACGGACCAATCAGCTGGTGCAAATGCGTGATTATAGTAATCTGATTGGTCGGTCTCGGCACACCGTGCGATTCGCTACGCAGTGCCGGACGTTATATCGTCAATATGATCATCATGATGGCCTTGCTCTATACAGGGATCCATTTGCAAGGAAGTAGCTCCCTCACAAAGTACCTGCTTGCTGCTGCACTTGCCTCCTGCTGGAACCTGCCAAGAGCTTTTGGTGCTTTAGGCTGCCTTTAAATCGATAGATGGGAGACTAGCTCTTTCTCACCCTCCTCCTCTTCCGCATGCTCCAAATTCCCTTCCGCGGCTGCATCATCGTCGGTGTCTTCCCAGAGCCCGGCGTACAGATCACTTAGGTCGTACCAATCATCCAAGTCATCGTCAAGGTCGTAATAGGTGTCGGAGTCTGTACTGCAACTCTCATCTTCACTTGAGTCGTGCGGAACATACTCTTCTTCCGAATCACCTAGCTCATCCGGATCAATAAAAAGAAGGTCGTCGTCGTCCTCGCTCTCCTCGATGCTGCTGTCCTCTATCGATAGGTCGTCTGGACCAGCAGAGCTCTCAGCGAAGTAACTCTTATAGCTAGTAACCTTGCATTCACGAGGAAGGGTAGGCTTGAGGGATTGGGCGCCTGACCCGCTCGATGGTACAGTCATGACTGTGAGAGATACAGGCTACGTACAGAAGGCTCGCGAGTGCAGATACTCGCGGTCACCAGGGCGGGCTCGATCAACGGGAAGCTTAATTATACGACCTGGGCCTCTAAATGCTTACGTCAATGGTGATTATTACTTTTACGGGTGATGAGTTGAGCATCAAACAGACGAAGACAGGTGAGCCGTATTGTGCAATAAGAATCATCCGTATGGCAGAATACAGTCAAGCTGTGTAAGCGTGGGCATCGAGAGTTGCTGATACTGTTTCATCAACACATCTACAGTTATGGTTGCGCGATTTATGGACACGTTCGCGGAATCTAGCCATGATCATCTCGAGTTGATCTGCTGACCTGAAAGCAGCGAGGTTGTTGGGATGCGGCTGAGCAAGAGCCACGACGTGCAATTCTCCACATCTTACAGGACTACGTAATGCAAACATACACGTCAGGGCAGGTTGATGATGACGGGGATACGCGCATGTTTGGACGAGTGATAGAGTTTCGTAGTGCTCACGCTTGTAGATGCTTTTTACAAACTGTAAACACCAGAAATCACCAAACACGGAAGCGCTGTACTCCCCATAAGCCCAATGCACGAGGACGCACGATCGTGCAGAGCTGTTAAATAACGTTCGTAACTCCGAGGCGGCACGCAAACCTACTCTCCAATTCCTGGACATCCAGAAACTTCTAGAGACATGGCAAGCGCTTCCGATGCATCACGTCCTGCAGCTGCCCAGCCCGAGCTAGAGAAAAGCGACATCGAAAAAAAGCTGGTACCAATGCAGAAGAGTATCGCAGACTCCCTGGGCCATGAGATACAACCTATACGAAGGTTACTGCAGGATCTTCATCTGCGTCAACAGTAATGAAGTCACTGCTCGTTTGGACAACACGTGTCAAGAATTCGCAGGCAGAACAATTCCCTCGCAGCGCAACGGGATGCAGTGCTCGTGGAGCTCATGAAGATGTATGTGCAATCAGGCGACGCTAAAGCCCAAGGAAACGAGTCACTTCAGCCGGTACGTTGTTGCCTGACAAAAAAGGGACCTATACCGTACTAACGCATGCGCGCAGCTAGCGCCACGCAGTGTGGTTGCTGCGGTTGCTGCAGCTGAGCTTAAGACTCATCGAAGCGTGTTGCCGTCGGTCGAAGAGGAAGATCAAGATGGAGAAGATGGATTGCCTGCGGATAGCCTGGCTCACACATCTTCTGCCGGCGAGTCTGGAGACGAGGTAGAGACTTATGAGCCGCCAGACGTACTCGCCGTCCACTTCGAGGATCCTCCGACTGGAAGAGAATATGGTTTGGTGTCTAGCTACCGAAGAAAGGCTGTTGGGTATACCGTGGCTGCACATACCCCTCGTCGAGGCCAACCTGAAAGCCGCAATCCACCATGCAACATGGATGCCGCACAGGACGCGCCACTTGCGAAACACAACAAGCCTGTGACAGACTGCGATGAACGTAAGGTGGGCGATGGGAGGGTTTCGGGTGACGACGCGAAAACGCAGACGCGGAAGCGGCAGAGAACAGCGGGCATCATTCGCCCAGGGTATCTCACGTAGCTCAGTAGTCGCTTAGATTTACAGACTTCGAGAATCTGATGATCGAATTGGCCTGTGTGAAGCAGTTATACGTCGACGATCGATGTCTGGAAATCGAGATGTGTCGATAGCTAATTTGATGAGGGATGTTGGCATGATACCTTCAAATCTATACAAGAGATTTTTCGAGAACGTAAAGCTACTGGCTTTTCAATGTTAGGTTGGAATGTGATTTGATGGCTATGAATTGCCTGTGATATAACGTCCGGCACTGCGTAGCGAATCGCACGGTGTGCCGAGATCGACCAATCAGATTACTATAATCACGCATTTGCACGAGCTGATTGGTCCGTTTCGGCACACCGTGCGACTCGCTACGTAGTGCCGGACGTTAAGATATAACGTAACATCCATCCGTAGCGAAACAACTATCGTAACGGAACAAGATCCTCTAACAAAGCGTTTTGTGAACACTTTCATACACTTCTAAACCTGCAAATTGTGTCCAAGTATTAGACAGCCCACACTTTCTACTCTACACTAATTAGCCTGGGAGGAGAGGATGTTTTAAGCATGCTGTTGATCATCCTTTTCGCGGCGACTTTCGGCGTCTTAACTTTCGACTCCTGCCTAGGCATCTAATGGAAGAAATACTGCGATCCGGAGGAATGAGGTAGAATCGCGACCTGTAAATTGTATCCTGACGAACTCTAGAAGGCTCAACTCATACGATTGCAAAGTCCGAGAGCTCCGAAGGGTAGGGGTCTTCTCAAGCGTAAGGGACTAGCGGCAGTGGCTGCATTATGTCATTGTAATCACGCTATTCCCGATGCAGCAGTGTTCCGCCAGACGATGATCCCCGCGGTTCCATATGCTCTCGCCTATTTTTAGTGGCGTGAATCGCGCAGCGCCCTTGTACCGGTCAGCGTCCGGTCAGTATTTGCATGCACTGCCTCGACAGGCTGCTTCCATAACAGACCAGCACAAGTCTCCTCTGCCTGCCCTGACCCGTCGCAACCATGCTGTTTTTCTTTAAACCACACGGAGGCCGTTTACGTTCCCTCCTTAGCCAAACCTAGCCGCAGACGTGAAAGCTATGCGGCTTCTCCACTTTGACCAGCTAGAGAGACTTGTCTTGACAGACTTCCGCAGCAAGCTGATCCCGCCCTACGCCATCCTGTCGCACAGATGGAGCGATTCCAAGATCCTCCTCGAAGACATAGCGAGCGGAGCCTACGTGCAAAGGGAAGAAGGCTATCGAAAACTTAGATTCTGCGCTACACAGGCGGCCCAGGACAATCTGCGATACTTCTGGATCGACACATGCTGTATCGATAGATGGAATCGCAACGATCGCTCAAAAGCGATCAACTCGATGTTTCGGTGGTACAAGAGCGCGAGACGATGCTACGTATATCTGTCAGATGTCTCCCTATCCACTGCGACAGAGACACCCCAGCGTAGCGACTGGGAGGCGTCATTCCGTGCAAGCGCATGGTTCACCTGAGGGTGGACGCTTCAAGAGCTTATCGCGCCAGAGTCTGTTAAGTTCTTCTCTTGTGAAGGACAGCGCATAGGCGACAAGCTGTCGCTCGACCAGCTAGTACACGAGACGACCGGCATTCCAATCGCAGCATTGCGCAACTGTCCCTTGGACCAGTTCAGTATAACGGAACGAAGGCGGTGGGTTGAACTTCGCGAAACGACGGAAGAAGAAGACATTGTGTACTGCCTACTTAGAGTGCTCAATATCTTTATGCCGACTGATTATGGCGAAGGAAAGGAGCGCGCACTAAAAAGACTACAGGCTGAAGTAGATGAAGCCAGTAATGCACCGTCGATCGTTCCGTTCTCCCAGAATGACCGCTTTGTGGGCTGGGGGCCACAGCTCGCCGAACTAGAAGCAAAGCTCTTCAGCAACGAACAGACCACCTCCACAATAGCAATAGTCGGGCCTGGTGGGACAGGAAAGTCGCAGCTCGCGCTTAAGGTGGCACACAGAACAAGGCAGAATAACTGTAAGGAATAGGTAACCTTTAAAGGTTCACAGAGTTACCTTTCTATTTACTTTGAGTATAACGTGTCGGATCAGTAAGCTGGCCAGATCAGTAAGCTGGCCACCCCACCAGAATCAGAGCAGCTTCCTACACGATAGTTCAACAACGCGATAGTCTAAAAAGCTACAAATAGTTCATACGATAGCTACGATCTCTAGGTACACTGTCTTCGAGTATGGCCTTGCTGGTGGCAATTGCTGCAGGTAGGCGGTGCTCGCTGTCGTCCTACACGGTCCTCCTGCTCCACCTGTTGGAGCACCCTTTCTGCCTCTACAGCTCGCCTACGGCCTTCCTCAGCCTGCAGAGCACCCCCAGAGGCAATATACTGCCGCCTTCTATCCTGCCTTTGTCTCCGGCGGTGGTTAGCAGCGCGGAGCTTCCTATTCTCCTCTGCTAAGATTGTTGCTGAATTCATCGCTAGCTGACAGCTCTTGACAATCTGGGCGATAGCTCGACTTGTAGGACTCTGAGACTGTCTCTGGAGGCGATCCCGTACAAGCCGTGCCTGCTGCTCAAGCTGCTGGGTAGTATGAGGTGTCTCCGCTGTCCATACCGCCTCAGCGTCTGCTACTGTCCCTGGTGGTGACGGGGTCCTGACCACTGTCAGGCATGAGAGGACCCGCTCTGGACAGGGAGGGACAAGACCAGTCGCTCGAAAGCCACTCTGGATAGTCTGCTCTGTAAACACAGAGCTCCGTACGCGTGGGTAGAGAGAGAGAAACTCCTCCTTGTCGATATGGAAGACACCTTGGCGGGCAAGCTCAGCAACCTTATGCCCATACGCTGCCTTAAGAGGGGAGAAACAGCTCACATCAAGGGGCTGTAGGAGATGGCTCGTGTGCGCAGGCATACAGAGGGTGATTATCCTATGCTCTGTACAGTACTGATCGAACTCAGGTGTAGCATGGCTGCTGTGGCCATCTAGGATAAGCAGCCGATAGGTGCCTACTGTACGAGCCTCTGTATGCCGGTTGAAGTGCTCTAGCCAGGCGAGCCCTAGCTGATCAGTGGTCCAGCCATTGTCACTAACTGCGAGTACCCAGCCAGCAGGTAGGCCTGTATACCAGCTGGCCTGGTGGAGCTTGCCAGATAGGATAATAAGAGGTGGTAGGCTCCAGCCAGATGCGTTAATAGCCTCAATTGTTGTGACCCAGTCTCGATTACCTGGCTGTATATGTATAGCTCTGCCTACAGTGTCTGCGCTGGTGACTACCATAGATGAAGCAGCGACCCCCATCATGAACCCTGTCTCATCAACGTGTGATCGCAGCATCCCGTTCTGAATCCTAGCCGACTCTGGCCGATAGCGTTAGTCAGTTTTTCGTATGCTTGACAGTAAGGAACAGAGGAGATGTGTGCCTATAAAGGGCAGTGCTTAGGGCACGGACCATCGTATTCGTGGTAACCACGGCCTCACATCCGCAGTAGGCAGCACTGGCAGCCTAAGATGACTGTTCATCCTACGCGGATGCTCGGCGGAGCCTGCAGTGATCCACCCAATGCTCACCATGTCAAGATCCCGGTTGTCAGGACATTCATCCGTCTATATGATACTGACCATTTGTAAAAGCTCCTCATAAGGCAGGTCAACAATACTTAAAGGTGACACATGCACATCTAAATCTTGATCATTTGCCTCAGAGCCATTGTTGGCTTCACGTTACAATGGCAGAAGTCTATGACACCACTCGGTTTGGGCAATTGTATTACGCATCAAGGCAGCCTAGAAGCGACCAGCTTGGCCTTGCGGCGACATATGTCACAGCGTGGCTCAATCATTACAATTTGCCGAATGCAATTATAGGTGGCTGGGCAGTGTTTCTGAGAGGGGGTGCAAGGCAGACATTAGATGTGGATCTTACCGTTGCGACGACGATGCCATATCTCAAGTCAGTACTGCTTCTAGACCGTCGGTAAGTCACAGTCCAACAACAACGGACGCTACTAAGCTTCCAGTATATGTTTCCCATTGACGCATGGGTCAACATCTGTACAAAATTTCGTTCGGGTTGGTCGAAGCTTTGACACATCAGCTCCAGACACACCAGACTATGCAGTGAGCATGGACCTTGTCCTCAGCGGTAAGCATCTCTGATATCTATCTGCCCTCGTAGCTTCATCCGACTGATGGGTACAGGGAAC
The DNA here is from genome assembly GCA_015832175.1 of Paraphaeosphaeria minitans. Classification (NCBI taxonomy): domain Eukaryota; kingdom Fungi; phylum Ascomycota; class Dothideomycetes; order Pleosporales; family Didymosphaeriaceae; genus Paraphaeosphaeria; species Paraphaeosphaeria minitans. The sequence continues at coordinate 47,517 of WJXW01000019.1, read as the reverse complement.
CTGGATATTCTCGTCTCTCTACATGGCGCATGTGAAACCATCACACCAGTCGTTAATGCACATGGAGGTTCAGCGATGGTATTGAACATCTTCTATTGTCGTTCTCAAAATACCGTCCCGCCCCACTTCGCGCGGATTTTCTGTCAGCACTTAGTAATCGATTCCTCACGAATATTTTTGTGCACCTGTTTTAGGAGCAATAAAATGCTTACAGAGAACATTTACCCTAGGTAAATAATGCCGCAGGATCCAGGGAGACCCACCGGGTATCGTATACAGCCATCGCTTATCCAGGCCATTGTGGACCGCGTTAATGATGGGAAAAACAATGAAGAAATCCATCGGGAGCTCGGCGTGGATCCAAAAACAGTACGAAAATACAGGCTCAACCTGAAGGCCTTTGGTGAGCCAATCGGGCCAAGATACGTACGTCGTGGCAGACCGCCTGTGCTCAAGCAATGCCATAGAGACGCGCTGCTAGAGATGCTGCGTGGCAAGCCAACAGCCTACCTGGATGAGATGCAGGACTTCTTGTACGATGAGTACGACGTCAAGATATCCGTTGCTACTCTGGATAGAGAGCTTGAAGCCATGCGGTGGAGTGGGAAGGCAGCCTCAAAGGCAGCCAGGGAGCGTCATGAGGGCCTCCGTCGAGCCTTTCGAGCGCGGTGCGAACAAATCTATCGACCTGATCAGATTGTCTGCCTTGACGAGAGCGCTTGCAACGAGCGTACAGGGGATCGAAAGTATGGCTGGAGCGAGGTCAATACGGCCTGCGACGTGCGCTACTCAGCCAAGCGCTCAGAGAGGTGGAGCTTACTGCCAGCCATGGACGTCGACGGATACGTCGCCCACATGATCTATCAGGGAGCATCACAGCGGAGCTGATGGAGGACTTTGTTGCCAATCAAGTACTCCCACACTGCAGACCTTGGCCAGGAAAACGCTCCGTAATAGTCCTCAATAACGCGTCTATCCATCGATCAGTGAGGCTGGCCAACCTGTGCGCAGAGGCAGGCGTAATTATGGAGTTTCTGCCTCCGTACTCACCTGATATGAATCCGATTGAGCAGACCTTCAAGGCGTTAAAGACCTGGATCCGGCGGCATTACCGGGGCGCTGAGGCGTATGATAGATTTGAGTATTTTCTGGAGGAAGCTGTATTAAGCGTATGCTACGGGAGCTCTGCGGGTAACTTCTTCAGGTACTGTGGGTGGGCGCCGTAGAGATATTATACTATCGTCAATAGTACATATTTAGTGTTCGCTGGAGTGGTTTTGTACTATTGTTAGTAGTACACAATTGGATTTGTTCTGTTAGAGTTAGTTTTGGAGATTAGAAATCTAGCACCTGCCACAACGTAAATACAGTAATCTTACAGTGGTGCAAGGGTAATCTAAGGCTACTGAATTAATTGCTGTTGTCCGTTTTAGTGTAGCTGGCGTGGTGGTAGAGTTGCAGAGGGTAAGGTGTACGGTGAGTAGACAAGGCGGAAAAGTTGGTGTTTGATTATACAAATAAGGTGATCAGCTTAGGCGATATCTATAGGATATGGCCCGTGCCCTACGCGTCAAAAACAACACCTCTACGCCCTCTACTCGATCACCTTTCGCTCGATTGCCTCTCGCTATCTCTATCCTCTACTCGGGCAGCTCTCAGTCGCCGTTTCCACTTATTATCTCGCCGCTGCAACTTTCTGCAGTCCTCCTGATCGCTCTCAGAAAGTCCTGTATACCTAGATCGCCACTGAAAGAAGCAGTGGGACTGGCAGCTCGAAATCCTCTCTCCAAACGTTGTACGGCATACCTGCGTTAGATCCATCCATAAGCATGTTCAGATCGATCTGCCCGCCCTTAACAACCTCTGTAAGTACTCTCTTGATATCTGGCACTTGTACAGCCATTGCCTAATCTATCCACCAGTCAAAGAAGTACCGAGTCTAATAGGAAAGCTCGATGTTGTTCTCGTACGTTAGATCTCTCCACCCTAACACTGGCACGCTTGGAGTACTTACAGAGCTTACAGCAGGCGCTACAGGTACAGGTGCCTGCTGTGCAAGCAGTTGACTTTGTGCTAACTAACTAATAGATAGCGCGCTGGCAGCGATCGCGCTCATAAAGCTATCTGCTGTAAAGGCAGGCGTAGAGCTCTGTTGCGCCTTCTCCTTCGCCTTCTCCTTCGCCTTCTCCTTCGCCTTCTCCTTCGCCGCCAGCTCTCTGGACGTACGCAGAGCTACGCGTATGATATCGTCTGGCTCGTTGACGCTGCACTTCCCGAGGGTGACGTTGCGCGCCCACATGGCCACAATATTGCTGCTTATCGGGTAATGGTTCTCAAATCGATCGGGCTGGCCAGCTGTACGTTGGATCCAGCACACATACGGGTAGTTGCCACAAGTGGGTATCTTGGCACCTCCATTTATCACGGATAGCGATCGAGGGCCCGTCAGCAACAGCATGGCCAGCTAGGATCTCTGGCAGCTCTTGCAGCTGCCTTTGTGTTACAGTAAGTCGAACCTGGCCTTGGGAGCTAGAGGAGCCTCTGCTACGTTGTTGGCCTATAGGACTGATCACCTCTACAGACTCAGTACCAAGCGTCGCCTCAAAGTCAACATACGTGGCGTCGATCGAGGACTCCTTCAGGTGCTGCGCGTACTCGATAACCTGCATGAAGCCGGCACCTTCTCCACGCTTAAGCGATTGCCGCAGCTTCTGCTTCTCTGGGGTCTTTGGCTTATACGCGCAGGCGGAAACGTCCCTAATAATCACTTTCTGCGGCGGAGTTGTCTCCATAGCTAAGTCTTAAACAACCTCATCTACCCATGCCCAAAGCTGACCTGCGTAGCAGCGATCTAGATCAAACTCCGCATTAAATTTTGGCTTATAGAGCTCCTTTTTAGGACCCACGAAGGCCTGCCAGCGACAACTAGCGTACGACGACTCTACATCAGGTACCCCAGTAGCTGATTTTGGCTCCTCTTGCTGAGTTTCTTCCTGCATAGGGCCACTAATTGGATCAGATACACCTCCACTGGGCGGGTCACTACGCGGGTCACTGGGTAGATCACTGGATAATACAATTGCTGGCAGTAGCTGCGCAGACGGAGGCTCGATCTCGCGATTAGGGTCAGCAACGTTGCCCTCTGGCGGAGGAGGATCCTTGTTGGATACTTTTCTCCGTAACTTGGCACCTCTGGCAGCTGCTGCAGGCGCTCGGCGCGCACGTTTTGGAGGATTTTCACCTCCATCACATGGCTGGGTAGCTGTACGCTTACGTTGACTACGCAGCGGCATAATACAGTTATTGATACAGGGTGAATGTTCACAGTAATCATTGTTTTACTAACAAATTGGGTGTTAGGAAATATTTTCCGGGAAGCCGGGGCCACCTCGGCTGACCGAAGTGGGGCGGGACGGTATTTTGAGAAGCACCGATAGTGTCAGTGGACGGCACCAGAGCAACGAGCGGCTAAGTTAGAGCTTGTATCGGCTTAGGCAGATACGTGCAACGAACGGCACCTTTTTCGAGCTGAGTCTCACACCCGGTCCCCCTGCTTCCCGCTGTGTGCTTAAGTACACAGGCAATTCATAGCTAACATCAAATCATAGTCCAACCTGATATTAGACAGTATCAGACAGCCAGTACACTCTGAAAGAATCTCCTGTATACGATTGAAGGTATCATGCCGGCAACATCCATCAAATTGGCCATGGACACATACTCATGTCAAACATCCGTCCTCGATACATAAGTGCCTTTTCATAGGCCGATTTGATCATCCCATTCTCGGGATTGCAAAGTAACACAATTACTGAGCTACGTGGTACGCTTGGCGAATGATATTCGCTGTTCTCTGCCGCTTCCGCATCTGCATCATGGCTTCGTCATCCGGAACGCTCGCATCACCCGCCTTACGTTCGTCGTCGGTCTCGGGCTCGTTGCACGGTTTATGCGTCTCAAGTGGCGCGTACTGTGTGGCATCCGTGTTGGGCGGTGGACTGCGGCTTCCAGGCTGGCCGTGACGAGCGGTATGTGTACCCACGGTATACCCAACGGCCTTTTTCCCAGTCGCAGGTACCTCAAAGTGGACGGCGACTACGTCTGGCGGCTCATAAGTCTCTACCTCATCTCCAGACTCGCCGGCAGAAGATGTATGAGCCGGGCTACCTGCAGGCAATTCATCCTCTCGATCTTGAACTTCCTCTTCGACCGAAGGTAGCACGGTTCGTTGAATCGAGAGCTCGGCCGCAACACCCGCATTCACCACATTGCGCGACGCCAGCTGCGAGCATGCGTTAGTACAGGTTTTCTTTTTGATTAGGAAATTACGTACCCGCTGAAGCGGCTCATCGCCCGGTGCTTGCATCTTGATGAGCTCCATGAGCTCTGCATCCCGTTGTGCTGCGCGGAAATTGTTCTCTCTGCATTTCTCAGCACGGTTTTCCACACGAGCAGTGACATCTGTACCGTTGACGGAGATAAAGGTGCTGCAGTGACCTTCGTACGTCTGCGATGTTCTTCTGCATTCGTAACAGCCTTGTTTCGATGGTGTTTGCCTCCAACTCGGGCTGGACGGCCGTAGGGCCTGATGCATTGGAAGCGTTTGCCATGTTTTCAGATCTTTCTGAGTGTCCGGGCATTGCAAGTGGGGGCGTCTGTCGCTGAGTAGCTAAGAACGCCATTTAAAGTTCTGCACGGCCGTGTGTCATTGCGAGTTAAGCTTATGGAGACTATAGCGCTTCATTGTCTGGTTGTTCCTATCGTTTACAGTCTAGAAAATCATCCACCAGCGAGAGCACTACGAGCTCCTATCATGCTTTCTAAACGAACGAGTATGTCCTTCATCATCGGCCTCACCCAATAGCTTTTGCAAGGCGTGGAGAGCTGCAAGTTCTAGCTCTTGCTCAGCCGCACCCAAACGAGGTCGCCACTGTCAGGTCAGCAGATCAACTAGCGATGATACATTAGAACCATGACGGAGGATGTGCTGATAGAACGGTATCAGCAACCCTCGATATCCACGCTTACACAGCATGACTATAAAGACACAGTGATGAACTTCAAGTATGCCATGCGGATGATCAGCATTGCACGTGATGGCTGACCAGATTTCGCCTGTTTGATGACCACGTCAGAACGTGTGCATGTAGGAACACAATGAGCCTATGTCAGTAAAGTCCAACTCGTATAAATAAGCTTGCCGTTGATCAAGCCTACCTTAGTGCCTACGATTATCTGCACTAGCGAACCTTCTGAACGTATCCAAGCACTCTCACAGTCATGTCTGCACTATCAATCGGGTCAGGCGCCCAATACCTCAAGGCTATCCTTCCTCGTCAATGAAAGATTGCTAGCTATGAGGATTACTTCACGGAGAGCTTCGCTGATCCAGACGAACTATCGATAGAGGAAAGCGGCAATGAAGACAGCGAGGACGACGAGGACCGTTTTGCCGTGGTTCAGGATGAGCTAATTGATTCGGGAGAGGAGTATGCTCCGCACGACTCGAGCGAAGAGGATAGCTGGAGAACCGACTCCGACACCTACTACGACCTTACCGAGACTCCGGATGATGAGCACGATCTAAGCGATCTGTCCGCAGCGGTCTGGGAAAGCATTGGCGACGAGTCAAGCCCGGAAGGAAATTTGAAGGATGCGGAAGAGGAGGAGGAAGAGGAGCTGGTCTCCCCTCTAACGATTTGACGCATGGATCAAGTGCAGCGGCAAGCGTGTTCGTTGCAGCGAAGTAGCTCGATCAAGGCCATCATCATGATCACGTTGATGATTCGTGGCCCGCAAGGCAAGCGATATCGGAATTGAATGGGTTTAAATAGATATTAACGATCTGGCACACTGCACAAAACCACCTTGAACAAGACTGGATTCGTGATTTCGTCATGGTCTTGCAGCTTTTGTGAAACCAGCGTAACGCTAGAATGACCCTGACAGAGTGGTCCTCGACGTCGAGGGAATGCAGCGTCTGCTCGCTCGCTATGCCGACTTCCTGCCGCCGTCCAACAAGGAGACTCCACACTCTTGCGGCCGCAAGACGATTGCCATCATCGGTTCGACCGGGTTCCTGGGACCTTACATCGTAGCATCTCTACTGAGAGTGCACCCGGAGTCCAAAGTCTTTTGTCTCAACCGAAGCCTTGACGGGGGACAGAGGACCGTGTCCGCCTTAGAGCATGCCGCATCCGGCGACATTGCCACTGGCCTTGCCCGGCTGCGATTTCTCGTCGCAGATGTTACGAAACCTGACTTCGGGCTCGACTCTTCACAGGCTGTTCTGCTCGCGTCCTAGGTGGATGAGCTGGTCTTCAATGCTTGGGATACGAACTGGAGCAAATCGCTCGCGCACTTTGATCCTTTCTTGAGGGCCGTACGCAACGCCGTAAACTTCTGCGCTTCGGCCCCAAACGTCCCCGCATAACCTTCGTCTCTTCCATTTGCGCGGTTGGAGACTGGCCGCTCGTACACCCCGCGCGACCGCGAGTGCCGGAGGAAGCCGCGTGGGACAATCGCAGCGCCATGCCACACGGCTACGGGGAGTCGAAATGCGTCGCCGAGCAACTCCTCGCGAAAGCACACGAAGCATCGGGACTCCGTGTAAACATCGTGCGCGCGGGTCAGATCGGCGGCCCATCAAGATCGGGACTCCGCTTATGGCCGCGGCAAGGCTGAGTTTACTCGATACTCAAGGCCTCTAAAAGGCTTGGATACTTTCCGATGCACATCCAGGCATTGGATTGGATTCCTGTGGACGCTTTGGGGGAAGGCATAGCGAACAGCACGAAGCGCCCGCCTAGGTCTGAGACAGTAGAGGTGTTTAACATGGTGCATCCAGAGCCAGCCCCTTGGAACGCGCTGTACGAAACATTAGAGCGCAGGTTTGAGTTTTTGGTGAAGGCGACCAGTCTTTCGGATTGGCTGGATAAGGTGGATGGGGGAAAACTGAAGCTGCATGGCTTTCTGAGGGCACTGGGAAATGGCAGAGAGTACAATATGTCCTTCCGGAACGAGAGAGCCGTGGAAGCATTGCCACGGGTGGTTCCAATCAGCGAGGATCTATTGGCGGAGTGGCTAGAAGGATGGGAGCTTGGACTAAGTGACCTGAAGGCTAAAATGTAGAGAGTTCCATCGTTACCGATCCTAAGAAGCATCACTCGTTCTCTGCGTTCGCTTGTCTGTCGCCCTATGCTAGACCCGACTTTGCCCGGAAAGATGGAATCGCCGTTCGACGAGGCTATGCCATCGAGCTGTTTTGCTGTTTGTGCAATACGCATGTCTCCTCAGCTCTAACTTGCTTCACACCTGACTTGCTGCTCACGGGCGCATTGCCCGCCCCGCTTGCACATTCAGGCTTCACACCTTACAAGGAGTTCGTGCCATGCCAAGCCTACCTATCTCGCTTAGCCGAGGTCTTTCCCTAGCTCGCCGTCTCCACTTTGTGGATACTGTAAGCATCATTCGCGGGGTTTTGGGTGCCCACTTGTTCCGTGTCAGCGACATAGGCAACACATAGCATCATCGAAATCTCTCAGTGCGTAATTGCAGCATCAGCAGCAGCATATACATGCCTGAAACCACGCAGTGCGTGCGAACGTGCCTGTGTGTGGTGAGAGTCCGAGCTAAAGCCTGGGATTGAGTTGCTTGAAAACAGCTGACGCGGACCATTGCTGCTGAGAAGAACGACATCGCAGGCTACGAGGTGGCGTGAACTACCTGGCTTGTCTTTCCGACGTCTGGGTCTAGCTGAATGCAATGCCACCGGATCAGGGTCTGCTCTAGCGTTGTCTGACACGTCTTCCTTGCTCAGCCATACTGCTCGTCACTCATTCGTAAGCGCAATCAGAAAGAAGCAAGATATCATGCCTGGGTCCATGCCACGCTCATCATGGGTCGCGGAGCGATTTCATCGGTGCCGATTCCTTGAGCATGGCTAAGAAAGTATGTCACAATGAATGATGCCGCCGAGATAAGATTCGTCAACGGTCCACGACCCACGTCCTCGATAGACCTTTGCAGCAACCTATCGATGCTGCGAACGTCAACAAGGACCGTTAGGTTTGATGGCAAGACGTTCAGCTTCATTGCCTGCTAGAGCCACCCTGCGCAACCCGTTCTAGCGCCGAGACAAGGACGCATTCTGGACAAGTAGCCTTGGATATTTATGCAATGTTCCTGGCCTGCACGCGCTGATAGAGTACGTTGGCATTGCTAGGAACGAGCGGGTGGTCCACAAAACGACGGAATCAAGCCTCCAGTCGATTGAAGTCAGCGTTGAGTTGATTGGGCAATACTAGCACAGAGAACTCTCCCATGCCGTAGAAACTGTACAAGCACCAGGCGTTGAGTAATTTGCGCCAGCCATGGAGATGGAAAGGGCATTGTGTGTGATTCTACTGAACAGTGATAGCTAACGTTACATGTTTGAGAAATGCAACTCTTCGCGTCTTGAAAATCCTCCCGTCTAGCCTTCCGTAGTGCATCCTAATCCCTCCCTGTCCCGTCCGCCGCATGAGATTGCATTCCTATTGAATTGCCCTGTTTGTGATGCATCCGTCTCGTAAGCTGGTGATGTATGCATTTGATAGATTCGGAGCCTCTAATATCCCACGCATGGCGTTCTCGAACTCAACGTCGTGAGAGGCAAGTTGCGGGGCTTGATGGCAGACTGCCCGCAGAGGTACTTTTCTCAATTCCTAGCGGCTCCTCGGATGGGCTTGGCCATCGATGAGACTGCTTCACGAGCCTAGTAGGCGATGGAGAGGGGGAGAACTTCGTTGCGAGGAGCGCAGATTGTATGTCACTCTCATCGACCTGTGTGCGACGGGCTTGCCCCGATGGATTTTGCGGTGGCTGGCCTGCAATGGAATCCGAACGATTTGCGACGTATCGAAGTGCGCTACGAAATTGCTTGCAGAATGTCTGCAGAGACTTGGGCGAACGCAACTTTGTTCGCCCGGTAGCAATGAAATACCACCTTATCACAATCGCAAGTCGCGCTTTGTCGGCTCGGCCGAGGCACCGGCCGTCCTTGGGAAAGGTCATGTTGAATGGATACCGAACGCGTTGCCTGGCAACATCTCCATGACTGATGCCGACGATGGGCTGGCCGCGGGTATCTTCGGCAGAGAATACAACTCTTTGAGAAGCGCTAGACGGCCGGATGTATGCATAGATTGCGTCGCCTGTCGCTTTGTGGTGGCCGATGAGCAGCCTCCCATGTGGAGCATTGTGGAGGACGCCCTGGTCGTCAAACCGAACCTGGTCCGGGGCAGGTATGTTGTCCAGAAGAGATCTGGTGCCTCTAGAATTTAGGTACTCGCGCACGCTGTTCTGGTCGGAGCTCTGATTGGGGTTCGGAATGGGAGATTGGGGGATTGTTGTTACCAAGCGGTCGTGGGAAGCACGGGATGTGGTGCTACAGACAGTACGTAGCGCAGCACTGCCGTTAGTTCCGACGGCATGCGATGCGATATGCTCGTAGATGCCTGTGCGTTTCTCTTGCGTGCTGCACCTTTCCTCCATGGAGTATATTGCGGATTGAACAGTCGTGCGGGGAAGGCTGAGCAATGATGCTATCTTCCTCTGACTGGTGGAGCTTTGGTGTGAGAGGGAGTGTATGCGACGCCGTTGTTCGTAGGTGAGATGCGTGCCGGGATGGCAAGCCTGAGGGATAGGCGGCCCAGGATGTCGGCGTCGTGGTCCGCGTACAGTCTTCGCATTTGATAACAGTACGATGGATACTTGCCGAGCAATTCGCCAAGGCGATTGAACATGTCGAGGGCAAAACCAAACGCCAGCGGGCAAGATACGCTTCACAAGCTCAGATCACGTACAGTACTGCGGAGCAATCGTTCCCTCGATTGCAGGATCGCAACTACCGAAATAGAGTGGGAGATGCGTCTTTAAGTGGAAACTGGTCTAAGGTGAAGAAAACGAGGGCTAAAAAGTGACGGCAATGTCATCCTTGCAAGCATCCCACGAGGCTCTGGATCTACAGCATCTCGTGAACGCGTGTCGGGCTATTCATCGTACCAAGCAAAATGAACCTGTCAGCGGTTGACCACAGTGATCTAAGCAGCAGGGTGGACATGGATGCCAAGAGAGGCGGCCTGCTGACGCAGGGTCCTCATCAGTTTCGAAACCCAGGTTCGCAGTGCTTCTTGATCAGCACATCAGGTAGCCGAACGTACGACAGGGTGTGGGACGGGCCATTCCACAGTGGTTGCGGCGCCTGACCTAGGCTAGTGTATGCTACAGCTATAAGAGAATGCAAACAAACGCCATACCCGTGAAGCAGAGGAATCGGGGAAACGTGCCTGTGGTCATCGAACCACTTCTCAAGGTTGTTGGCAGACACAAGAGGTGCAAATTGATACTGAAGCAAGGGCTTTCACGCAGCCACAAACCCAAGTAGCTCGACGTGGAGTTCAGTTCGTAACATGGAAGAACCTACATTGATTCTCGCGAGTCCGCGCAGCAACTACCACGCCTTCCTTCCAATTAGTCTCATGGGTGGCTTTCTGAGAGAATTGTCGGAGCATCTTCGCATCAAGGTGTGGTTTGCATTCGTTGCAGCGTTGGCAGCAGTCTCTTTGCTCTTCAACCATCGCCGTCCGCTCGACTCGCCCAGAAGTAAGACAGCTAGCATTCCGAAAGGCCCCATGGAGCTACCCATCTTAGGTATGCAAATTTCCTCGGGACTAACTCGTCTGTTGACCATGTGTTAGGCTCGTTTCTATCACTGAAGCGCTATCCCGAGCGCACTCTACACCGATGGGCAAAGTACTACGGGCCGATCTACTCCGTATGGCTAGGTAACCAGCTTTTCGTCATCGTATCGGAGCCAGGCATCGCAAAGGGCCTGATGGCCACCCATGGCGCGGTCTTCTCTGATAGGAAGGAGATGTTCATCAAAAGCCAGACCGTCTTGGTCGGCAGAGGTATCACGGCGTCACCGTACAGCAAGCGATGGTAGAGAAGCTCTCCAAGCAACCTCGTTCCGCCTGATTCGACTGACGGTTGTACAGGAGGAAGCACCGGCGCATAGCCAGCCTCTGGCTGAGTCGCAAGGCTGTCGAGTCTTACACCCACGTCCTCGATTTTGAAGCTACAGACATGATCAGTCATCTACACAGAGACTGTGGGAACGGCATGGCAGACGTGAACCCGCAGGTTTACGCAGATCAGTGCTCGCTAAACAACATGCTCACCATCACCTTTAGTTTCCGGACCGACAGCGCCCACCACCCTATGGTTGCACTAGCGCTTCGTCTATCGCGCGAGTTCATGAACATCACAGGACCTGTGTCTAACTTGGTCGATTTCGTGCCAATATTGCAACGGCTGCCGTCCAGCATGCGGTGCAGAGCGCGCACACTTCACTCGGAGTTGGTGAACGTGTATGGTGGTCTCATCAAGGAGATCGCTGAGAAGATGCAAGCTGGTGGCGAGGTGCAGGACTGCCTGGTAAAGACGATGCTGCTCAGGAAGGAAAAGGAGGCCCTAGACGAACTCGACGTCACGATGCTCGCAAGCGCCTTTATAATTGGCGGGATCGAGACGGTAAGGCGTCCTTCGAATCCGCACTGAAGATACTTACACGCGCCGACAGACTGCTTCCGTAATGCAATGGTTCACAGCTTTGATCCCGGCGCATCCGCATGTTCAGACGCGCGCCCAAGAGGAACTAGACCGCGTCGTAGGCCGCGACCGCCTTCCGACCGTGGAGGACGAGGCGAATCTGCCCTACTGTAGCGCAATCGTCAAAGAAGTCGAGCGTTGCCATAATCCTTTCTGGCTGGGCACACCGCACATGGCGAACCGGGACTCTGTTTACGGCGAGCACCTTATTCCCAAGGGCACGGTCGTTGTACTGAACACGTGGACAATGCATCACGACCCGGAAAGATGGGGAAGTCCGATGGAATTCGCTGTAAGCCTTCATCCACTTCAGCTTCCTTTGCTCAAGAGCCAGCTGTTCTCGCACTGATCGTCCACAGCCCGACCGCTATGCCAACGAGCAGCTCCACTCCTCCGCCAGTGCTAAGCTGCCCAACCCAAAGGAGCGCGACCACTGGATCTTCGCTGCCGGGCGGCGGATATGCCCGGGAATGCTTGTCGCGGAGCGCGAGATAAGGCTCACCGTTTCGCGGATGCTGTGGGCATTTGACACGCACCCGATCGCCGGCAAGCCGATCGACCTCAACGAATATGACGGAGAGAGTGGGAGGAGCCCAATGCCGTTCGAAGTCCGATTACGACCCAGGTTTCCGGGCGTTCGGAAGATCCTCGAAGAGGAGTCGGAGAGATGGCGTATAGGGTCGACGTCGCATTGCTAAACTATTGCGCTGAAACCACCTTTCTCCTGGTTCGTGTGGCCTTTGATACTTCACATGACCTCAAGCCATGCGACATATGCGGATTTGACACGTTGAAGGCGGCATCTCATGAACAAGTCAAGGTGGGCTAGCGCTTTTGTGACGAAGCACTTTACGTTGTTTTGTAGCCGTAAATGGGATCGAGCGTTCACTTGCTGGAATATCGTGGCTGACGGGTACAAGACAGGTCTTTCCCGCTCTGGAATGAACACTGAAGCCAGTCGCGAAACTCCCTCACTGCACCACGGTCTACAACGTCGTTGTCACAATTAAGAGAGTATGACATCCAGACCTGAACATGGTTCGGTAGGTTGGGAGTTTCCATAAGTCTTGGTAGGCGTGATCAGACGCGCGGGCCGATTTGATCCAGCGTGCGCGAGGGCATACACGTCGAGTGTAGAGTCGGTGCTTTCCTTGTTAATCTTTTCCTTTTCCTTTCGGTACAAATCTTGGCTCATTCCGTAGGTAGTAGCTGGTATATGTTCCTCAGCTCCGGTTCGAAGAGCCTCCGGATTAAATAAGGTCGTTCCATGTCTGTTACATGCAATGTGCTTCCTTTATAGATTCGCCGCGAGTATCATGTTCTCCCGAGAAGCGCGGCGAGAAGCAACGGACATGCAATGTCGTGCACAGAAGGGTGATATGCCGCAGGAACTCATCAAGAATCGTGATGAAGAGGCTTGCTTGGGAGAAACGAACAAAAATGAGTTGATGGGAATCACAAAATGGTTATAACTTGGGGTTCCTAAGGCCGCAGCACGCAGCTAAGAGAGGTATCACACCTGATCCCAGGTTTCCTGGCTCGCCACCAAGGCATGTATTGTTATGCACCGAAAACGACCTGCACTGATCCAAGAACGCACTCACCACGGCGGCTTAGAGACGACTTACGCGGCCAGTACATTCAAATGATACCTAAGTCCTCAGTATCAAACAGCTACGCCATGCCATCCCCGACTCGTGTGCACTCAATGAGGCTCTCTGCACCACTCACCTGCCAGATGCCCGAAATCTTCAGCCCCAATTCGGGTACCTCCAGCAACGCATACCACTCTTCCTCAGTCCTCTCCTTCGACGAAAGCAGAATAGCCATCATCATGTCCATCGCGGTAACCTCCGAGTCCGCGCTCTTCCCCGGAATAATGTTCTCGTGAATAAGCAGCTTGCTGTACCCTGGCTCCATGGCGTCTGCCACTTGTTTCAGGATGACCTTACACACCTGATCTGGCCAGTCGTGCAGGATGGAGTGCAAGTAGTACGCGCGGGCAGCCTTCACGGGCTGTTCCGTGAAGAAATCGTGCTTTGTGCGCTCAATATTTGGATGCAGCGATTGTATCGCGTCGATGACAGCCGGGAGATCCTGTAGAATCAGGCGGCCGGGTTCGTTGGGGTATCTCGTGCTGGATCTCGTGTTAGTAGATGCATGGGAAGACGAGCTGCTGACGTACGCAAATTCCTGGAGATCATGACCCAAGGACCCGCCAATGTCGACAAGCAGGGTAGTATTGGTCTCAAGCATGCCCTTGATTAGCCTCTCTTTGACAGGGTATGACCCAGGATGCATCCAACTTGACCGCCCGAGACGGTAACCGCCCATGTGGCTATTGAACCGCTGGCCCAAAGGCGGGTGCGTGGTTAGATATTCGAACATGTTCTTTTCCGTTTTGAGGGCGGATTGGAAGGCGCCGGATCGGACATCTGCCGGCGTCGCGTAATTTGTCTGCGCCAGGTGCGCGGGAAAGTGAAGAGTCGCTGGCAACAGGCCCTTTACACTACCGTTTGTGTTACATGTGATGATTCACTATCCAGAAGAAGATTAAACGTACAAAAAGGGGTAGCTGTCGCCTATCGCAGGGATGGTCAAGGCGTTGGAGAAGCTGGTCGGTGCGTATGTGTCCGCATCTGTCTCCTTGATGTAACCCATGGCCCCGATGTGGTTCAAGAGGCGACCTGCATGTGTCAGCAACTCTAGGATACAAGGTTACACGATAGCCTACCGAGCATAGGGACGTTTGTGCCCACCTTGGATGCAATATCTGTAACCCTCAGCGGCTGGCCTTGTCAGTCGGCCATCGCTTGGAATACGCCCAAATCGTGGCACGCGGTGATTGCGGCGAGGCAACTAGGCTTGTACCACGGGTACATGTTAGCCAGGGGATCCATCAAGCTTCTTCAACGCACCTGTGCCCAAAGATGTTTGGCCATTGTCTCGCGCGGGGATTCAAGAGCTCTGACGAGGTCTCTAGCTTTAGCGAGCAACGCTAGGCGCATCTGTTAGATGCATAATTCTGGGAAAGCTTGGCGCGCACCGTCGATTTTCCCCCCACCACACTAATTGTATAGAGCGTCGAAATTGGTAGATGCCGCGCCCGCCCCGCCCATGCGCCATTTACGGGTCAGGTAAGCTTGAGGTCGTAGATTCACGCGTATAAGGCTATACTGACTTTTTCTTGGTGTTGTAGCTATCAAACATGCGTCCCCCAGGCCGCCAGCGGCTCCCGCCCATTACGCTACGGAACCTAGAAGAGCACGCAGACCGCTTTGCCAACACGGCGCATAAGTCTAGAGCTATTAAAGCTGCTAGAGCTACAAGATCTCGGCGTAAGATGGTTATAAGCCATATAAGTTAGATACCTACTTACTCCATAGTGTAGGAGCTGCACCTAGAACACCATCGCCGCCAGCAAGGCCGGTTAAAAAGACGCGTGTCACGAAGACAAAGGCACAGGCGGCACTAGTAGAAACTTCTCCTACTACTGCTACTCCTCCTGTTATTATTGAAGTGGCTGAGACACCGCCCTATCGTCCAACACAGAGCTTGCCTTACTCCAATATAGCAGAACTCTTGCAAGTCTCATCACCAACTATCCAGCTAGTTCAAGGCCTCCAGTCGTCTCCACCACCTATTGAACTTGAAATAGCTCCTAAGCCACAAGTTGTTACAGGACTACCTATACTTAGGTACATAATTGAGGTTTCCTTTACTGTTCGCGTGAACTCAAAATTTGTTGTCCGAAGCGAGAAAACCTACAGTCGAGAGGACTTATGGCTGTCAGCGTTTGAGGATAAAGTGGAGGAGATGAGGAGCAGCAAGGCTTCTGGAATTGAAGGCAGAGACTATACAATACGCTGCACGTCACTATCCTATCGGGCGATAACTCGAGGAGCTATCTGGAAAGCTGAGACGATTGAAGACTTTGGTGACGACGTTAGCATATCCTTTTTGGACAATGTTGATAGGCATGTCGTCAGCCTCTCCGCGCGGTCTCCAGTTGAACTTGTGCAGATGAGGCTTGAACAGAAGCTAGAGTGCAACTTAATTGGGAGGGCGTTCTCGCGCAGTCAGTACGCTAACGAGCCATCCTCTGACAAGCTAGAGATCTTGACTGCGCTTGAGTCCTCAGCTGGCAATCGAACAAAGCAACAGATAGTTGAAGGTCGCATGATAAAGAGGGCAGAGGAAAAGGCAGAGCGTCGTGCAGCCCAAGTTGAGGCTATCCGGACTGCGCATGACCACGTAGGGGCAATTAATAACCGCTGGCGTTGTACAGAGGAGGCTGTCTGTACCAACAGAGGTGGCTATTGTTATGTACCTTTTGGTCAGATGGCCCACTACCAAATTAAAGCTGTTGATATGGAGGCTTGGGCTCAAGAGATAGTTATTGGTACGACTAACGTCAGTGTTGAAAGTCCACCTATTAAGCTACTCCAGCACTGGAGGGAGGTTGGTAATAAGCTCCAGCGTAATCCAAATAATCGGAAGAAGCTACATAAGGGGTCCGACTCCTCAGGTGACTCAATTCAACAGTACCGTCGGGACCTGGAGCGCGCAAAGCTAGAGGCAGAGCGTGCTAGGGCAGAAGATCGCGCCCGACAGATGGAGGACGCGCGTGAAGATAGAGAGGCAAGGAGAGAGGCTGATAGGGAGCGGAGGGAGGATGAAAAGAGAGAGAGAGACGAGCGGAGGGAGGCTGAGAGACTTGATAGAGCATGGCGCGTAGAGGAAACCCGGCGACGACAGCAGCAACAGTCATACTTCCTGCCACCCCAGCTGCCAGCTCATGCTTATACCTGGCCACCTTCTACTGCTCCTGCTCCTCCTCCACCAGCCCCGAGCATCTGGCCTCTCGCGGCAACAAACGATACCACAAACGCCAGGTATACGGCATCTCGCCGCTCCCCAGTGTCATCAAGCCCTGTATCTGGGCGTGGTTGCGCGGACGACAGGACAGTCGTGAGGCAGTTCTTTCAGTGGCTAATTGCCCAGCAGCCAGAGGATGACCAGGAGGACTACAGCGAGGCGGCGCGCGTCGCGATAGATCAGAGGTGGACAGTTGAGGATATCCGAGCAATGTCCAACCCAAAAGGCGATCTATACACAATCGCGATGGGTTTTGGACTAAAGGATGGTGTTATCCGCCACCTCCGTGAGGAGCTGCGATTGTTCAAGCCAGCTTACCGCGCGCGTGGCGGGTCGGAGTAGTCCTATAAGTTTCTTTGTTTATCTCTACCTCAACATGATACCCCAGCAACAATATATAGTATATGATACCTAAAAGCAAGCTGTTTGTATGATATAGAGTATGAATTAGTATAGAACGTGATATCCTACTCCTCAAAGGCAAAGTCTGTCTCAAGCCTCAGCTGATCATGGAGACCATCTAGCACTGTCTGCTCCATATAGAGACCTCCAGCAGCGTGTTGAAAGTGCTTTCTTGCAAATCTATCACAGCCACTTTCTGCAATTGCTGCCCGCAAGAAGTCGCCAAAGCCACTATCTCCTGGAAAACGTGTCCGTATATAGCAGTAGTTACGCCGGATCCATGCCTTCAAGACGGCAAAGGTAAGCTCAATAGGATTGTAGTCAGGAGAGTACGGCGGCAGGTATCGTACTACAAACCCAGCGTCGCGGAGTAGACGTGGCACGTCGTTGTTCGTGTGGATAGAGACATTGTCAAGTACAATAACAACTGGGCGTCCACTAAATTTGACTCGTAGAGCAGGTATAAGCTCCAGTTCCACCCACTCAATAAACTCCTCCCGGCTGTAGTAGCCCTCCTTGATGCCTGTACACGGCAAATACCCATCAACAGTATACGCTGGCAAGATGGCCCAAGTCTTACCACGCTTTATGTCTTGCGTATAGCGCATCTCTTCACCGATAGGAGCGTAGGCGTGATGCCTCCATCCAGTTTTCTCGTTGAAGATAGATTCATCAAGGAATACAACATCCTCTGCAGCATACCGCCTCATAGAATCGCGGTAGTAACCACGGAGCTCCTCATTGCGGTCAATGGCGTATGGGCGCAGCGTTTTACGACTCCAGCCCTCTCTCTTCAACAGGCGACTGATAGTGGACTGAGTGATAAAGATGCCACGCTCAACGCTCAACCACCATACCATCTCGTCCTGATACATCCAGCCATGTCGTAGTAGCTCACCGCGGAGAGCAAGTGAGTCTTCCTTTGCTAGTTTTGGAGGACGCCCAAGCTTGCCAGTAAGAGCCTTCCGTACACAACCAGTAGTTATGATGTTATTATAGACATTGCGTACAGCATGTCTTGAACAACCAACTTGGTCTGCAATCTCCTGCTCATGCCAACCTAGGCAGAGATACCGATTAATTTCTAGCCTCTTTAAGTTTGTCAGACCATGGGCAGCGTAGAAGGGCCCAGCAGGAGGTGGTTCAAGGGCTGATAGAGATGTCCGAACGCCGTGGGCGCGATGGGCGGCCATCTGGCGCGTTGGTGACAACTGCAACACCAAGAAAGTCAGTATAGCCTCTATGCGCGTGAATCTACGACCTCAACTTACCTGACCCGTAAACGGCGCGTGGGCGGGGCGGCGGGCGCGGCATCTACCAATTTCGACGCTCTATATAATTAGTGTGGTGGGGGGGGAAATCGACGATGCGCGCCAAGCTTTCCCAGAATTATGCATCTAATAGATGTTCTCTTCTTGACCAAGGAAAAAAAACACGACAAACAGCGAGAATTCAATTCCTGGATTATCCATCAAAAAGCATCACAACACACCTGCCAGTGGCCGCAACGGTCTCTACAGGCCATCATGCGTCCCCTCGTGTGGTTTGGTACCTGTAGAGCCACCGTTGCGGCCGCGGCAGAAACGGTCGAAAAATTTGCGAGCACGCTACAAAACATGACACACCCATTGGCAGCAGCAACAACCATCTAGCCACGATACCGCACCCGAGAGCGATGACGGAGCCCAAACCCGGTACAGCCACAACACACACAGTTTCCGGTGGGCTTCCTGGTCAGCCCACCACTCGACATCGTTTGCGACGTCCCGCGTCGACGGCGCTTCAGGTTGAACGACATCAACGCTCACGCAAGTCGCCTCACAGACACCCGGCATGCTACTATAGATGCCACACAATACACAGTCACAGACAGCCTCGTCCACTGTCGCCCCATGTCGAAGGAGTGGTGCCCCTTTCGACATACCCGACAAGGTCTGAGGCGAGTCGCGGTAGCGTTGCATGGCTACTAGACCCAAGAGCACGAAGGAGCGGAGCCTCGTTCTCGGGAAGCTGCATCGCAGCTGGTGCGTTGACGCTGCCGCCAATGGCAGGTCACAACACAACACACGGCCACATAGGAACCTAGTGAGAGGCAGCAAGAAGACAGGAAAAATAAGTACACAGAACAAACGCAAGCCCTGAGGGTCAAGGGCAGATACAGCAACATGAAGCCGAACGCTAGGGGGAGACTGTAGGTACACGGATACGACAACCGAGGTGAAGGCCTCTATGATACCTCGATACAACGGCAACGAAAAAGACTTATTTCACGGCACAAAACAGAGACGATACATTGGAAGTCAGCAACATAGGCACAGATACGTCACTTTTTGGGACGAATGTACGTAGTCGTAGATAGAAGCCAGACCACAAGCGGAGGCAAGGGGACAGCTGGCCATACCTTTGGTGTGGTGAAGTGGGGCCTGCTGATTCGTTCGGCAAAGCGTCGGCTGTCTGCCAAACCTCTGCATCCGGGCATAGCTGCACGAAATCGCGGCTGCAACCGAGTAGGAATCAATCAATCAATCAATCAATCTTCTTGACCAAGTGGTTTGTCTCTGTGCTCTAGGATCCCGTCCAACAGTCCTGGGACCGCGTCGGGATCATACGCGCGCAGTGCAGTGTTAAGGTCGACGACCATCGGAGGCGTCTTTGCATTCGTATCCGGTACGTCCATTTGTGGCGGCGTGGATGACCTGACTGACACTGGGGGTACTTGTAGTCAGGAACCGAGGCCTATTCGCATGACGTCTAGCTGCGTAGGACAGGGGCGATAACGTTGTTGTACAGGCTTTAGCCGAACTGTAGGCTAGAGTGAGATTTGGAGACTCGACAAAGATGAGCGCTGCGTGGTCGGTGACGCAATGGTCATTCGAAGAGTAGGATTACTGCATCTGAGATGAGGCGACAGCGGTCGGTAAGCACCATGGCCTGTGCACGGCCTACTAACAGCCAGCTAAAGATAGAACATCAGCTTCTATCCAGATGCTCGCTTTCGAGGGTTACTTGGAACGGTGCGAATGTTGCTTGTTCAGGCCAGCGCCCGAGTGATGCATCCATGCAGGCCAGCTGATGTATCGTTCTTATTCATCGCCCTAGGGTTCGCTTCGGGCACCGGCAGGCTGGTGACGTTCGTGTAAGGAGGCTTGTGTCGAGATTAATTTCAGTAGTAAGCAGTATACTAGCTGAGCAGCTAGGCAATCTAAGATTGGGTCATCCGTATGGCGTACGAGTAGCGACTGAACAAAAGCCCACAGGCGCATTGCGCTTAGATTCCACAGACAGATCTGGTATATGAGCAATTCTATCTGTACCCCATGATCTTCCTTTCTACTCCACTGCCTCTGCTCGTTCTTGGATTCGACAACCGGGCAACGCCTCCGCATTAGCCGTATAATGAGAAGGAAATACCTTCAGCTATAATAGACGTCATGACCAGATGGTGGGTGACGCTGGCCATTGCGGCAAGTGCACTACTTGCTGTCGGTCTGACTCAAACTACGATGGCTGAGGTGGCAAGCATAACGTCGTCGGATTCACTGGGTTCCCAGAGCGCAACTACAGCACCTTCTGCAACGGAAACTACCAGCTCGTCTTACAGCACATCCAGCGAGCCGAAGATCCACCTGGTCAAAGTAGGGGCGGGTGGCTTCCAATTCGAGCCCGCCGAGTTGACCAACGTGTCTGTCGGCGACATTGTTACCTACGAGTTTTACCCTCTGGATTACTCAGTTGCCCAAGCGGAGTATGGAAGCGCATGTGTCCCCTATAAATACACTGGAAAAGACAGAATTAGATTCTAGTTAAAAACCAAATGGGTAGAGACTGTAAATGATGTCGGTGGCCACCTTTAATAAACACGGGGAGAAATGCCCGCTAACTGCGGTAGATCACCCACTGGAACTTAACCATTAACAGCACAGAGCCCATATTCTACTACTGTGCGGCGCCAGATTCGTGCAAGGGGAAACGGATGGTAGGCGCCATCAATCCAAATAGCACACAGACACTCGACGCGCAGATCCGCGCGGCGGAGAAGGCAGATTTCCAGGTAGCGCCCGGCGAAGCAGTGCCCAAAGAAGCTTCTTCGACGCTCTTGGCGCCATCTACGACTAGCTCGCCGCAGGTCTCTGCATCAGCGAACCATCACCATGCGGGGCTTTCTGTTGCTGCCATAGTTGGGATCGTCTTTGGTGGCATCGCTTTCATTGCATTTTGCGCCGCCGTGCTTTTTTATGTGGCACGGAAGGCCCAAGTCAAGGGTAGAGATGCCACATCAACGCAACACCCAGCTAGTGTAGACACCACCAGCTCCCCCAATGTTGCTGAATGTCCGCCGCCATTCTCTCCGTTCAGCCTGTCATACAATCATCCATATGAAGACTATCCGCGTCTGTTTCCTCCAGGTCAACACCCACAGTGAGTATATGAGATGGGGTCCGGCAGTCGCGAACGAAGGCATGCTGACGGAAGATAGAACCCATGCAGGATTTGGCTCACCGCCTAGTCGACCTGCTGAGCTGGAAGTGAAACATTGATTGCAACACCGCTATTTGTGCGTCAGGAAGGATCGATTTCGCTTCTTCTAGGCAACAGTAACTGAAAAGGCAAGCAGAACGGTTGGTGAAATTCTTGGACTGGTTCGACGGACTGGTTCGACAGCGACTTCAAATTCTCTAGACGCTGCATGTCGTTCGAAAGCGGCGAGCCAGACGGCGCTGGTTTCGTCGCCACGCGCTCGGCCAAGAGTGGATCAAGCCATGAGCAACCTGCCTCTTTCTCATCGCCAACAATTGAACGAGCGTACGAAGCACGCGATTTTAGACGGAATACCAGAGCTCAGTCCGGCAACATCAACTTCCAACGGCTCAGTAGCCCAGAGCGAGGATGCGGAATCTCCAGGGACAGGGTAAATAGTGGTTCGTCCGGTACGCTATGTATGAGCTCGGCGCTTTCTCATTTCTGTCCACCAACTCACTCATAACTGCCCGATCGTGTGAAGGTCAACGGAGGATCGCGTACATGCTCGAATGAGAATTTAGCAAACGCATATACCCGCTTGTACTTCCAGTTTTACTCATTGCGTTGATCTTTGCTAGGGCCCGTATGTACAGAGTCCAGTAGCATGATCGTTGGAGGCCACTATGTATGTACAGCTTCAACGGTCAAAGGAGTTGTCTACTTCATCTCCCGACCTCTACCGCGGATCCTGCAACCCTACGATTTCCATCGCATGCTCATCCGACATAGTTGAGGCCTATTGCTGGACGTGCTAACATTCTTGACCCTTGGCCCCAATAGTCTTAGGGTCTTCTGCAACCGAGTCAGACGGATGTAGGAAGTGGGATGAGTGACTTGCACCTACGAGATCGGGGAAGAAGCGCTGAGGACCGCATCGTAACGGCATGCGTGCTTCTACCAACAGTACAAGCCACCTTCGTAGCTATGGTGGTGGTACTGGAACATGGAAATTTCTGTATTACAACGACGATCATCATAGGACGAAAGGAAAGCCCCCGTGCATGTGAGGGTGATGTAATTGGCGCCCTAGGCTTATGATAGATGAAGATGGCGATGGAGATGGCGATGGTGACGGTCACGGTGACACGATATCAGCCCCTATCCGTATCTTTCCGATGACACTAAGGTGAAGCCGGTGAAAAACGTTGCTTGTGCACCAACGCGAAGCTAAATCGGATGCGCGTACGATTCTGTGCGTGAGCATCAGCAGCGCTTGAATTGACGGGCTGAGGTGTGCTGAAGGGTTTGTCACGCTGAGATAGGGATGTCGCGCAGCGTTTCTGTAGTTCCTGTTGTAAGCATAACCGAGATTCGCGGCGTAATCATTCGCACCGACAAGCAAATCGATGGCTAAGTGAGCGACGTTGCCTTCGTTATTCGCTAATAATTGCATCGCTGCTACATCAAGAGGAACGTTACAATATCAAGAGTTATGGTCTGTAGCGAAGCTAGTCATTGGTCTTTTTAGAAATGCAACAAATGCCATGCTTTATGACCAAAACGACCAGCCAAATCTGGTAAGCCGTAGAGACAATAAGCATCACTATCGAGCAGGCTAACCACCCATCTCTTCTGACATTACGTAGTTACACTATTTCCAATCAGTCAGTGGGAAGGAGTTTTGGAAGCAAATACGTCCGAGTAAGGGCTTAGGCCCAAGCGTTGACTCTAATGCAGTGCGTCAGTGTATTTCACGTAACATTTCTGTAAGATGCATTAACATCATCGAGATGAACCCTAACGGGTGTGCTAGAGATCAGCCCAATGGCAGTCTAATTAATCACATTCTTTCACATTCAAAATTGTGATTACCAGGTCCAAAGTAGTTTTGTCAAATGCTGGATCGAAAGCATTCTCATTAGACCAACGCAATACTGATATGTAATCAAGTAAGACCTGTCCGGTTCCAAACGTGCCAATGTTCGGGATTATGGTGACAGAAGTGCCGAACGTTTCTGAATCCGTCCGTCTAAGCACACAGTCCCAGCGGCCAGTGGCTGAGGGAGCGCGCAGCCGTGGTTGCAGATCCCAAAACGATGCTCATCTATGCAAAGAATGTCGTCTTCGGAAAGGCACCTCATGCAAGCAGCAAGAGAGGCCACTGGTGCTACTGGTGGAGTCGAGGTTAGCACCTCGGCCTTATGTGCCGATGTGGGTGCGAGTTGTGCGATATGCATCTGAGGCTCGACCGTGGACGTTCCCATGCGCACGACGCCTTCTACGTTCATTGTGGATGTAGACTGTATTGAGTGCGCAGAAACTTGTGATATCCGGTTCAGGGTCACTGCTTCACCATTTTGGTGTTGCAGCCTACGTGAAGTATCCTCAGACGGCTGCCTCGTTCCGGAGCCACCGCCTAGCGCGGTTACAGAAGCACACGCAGGCCCGTCGAGCGATGTGGCGACCCTTGCCAGCATGCCGGTCGTTACTGAGTCCCCTGGGTCTGGGAATGCATAATCAAAACCTTCTACCGTAGAACAAGCGCTACGCGGCAGATTGGCGACGAACATGTCGGGCAGCTTCTCCAAGAATGTGGTGTCGTTCCCACCGCCACCGACTGAGACGGGAGCACAGTTCATATACATCTCACGATCTCCTTCCCTATTGAACCAGGTCCAAGCAAACGTATAACTACCACTTGGTAGCTCCTCTGGTAGCGTGACCTCAAATGTGGCCGCTCCGTGGCCTGTCGGATCTCCAGCGAGGTTGCCGTCCGCGCTCGCTGGACATCCGCCAATAATACTGTGCACTACCTTCCACTGGCTAGCTTTCGTGGGCTGTAGATCGTTCGTCACGGAAAATTGGCAGGACCCTCCACCATGGACCGCGGACCCTATGAAGCTAATGGTCTGCGATTCGCCAGCCGTCCAGTAGTTCATTCGAGTCAGGTCATACACACCCGCTCGAAGTTTGCAGGGGAAGTCCAGACCAGAGTCATCCAATGGGGAATTGTTCAGGGTAGACCGACCGTAGGGCACAGGATGCTCAAGGATCATATGCGCCGCAGATTTTGAGATTACGGTGAAGACGAACGCAAGCGAAGCAATTGGGATCAGCATCGTATGGAAGCCACACACGAGCCAGCTTTGCGAGTGGGCATCTCGATTTATAGGCCATTCCTTATGGTTTGATGCGGCCAGCAAGCTGATGGATATACGGTACATAACGGTGTAAGCCGTCAGTAACGTGACGGTGGCCCGGTGGCAGCGTCCCAGCATTACGCCTACAAGCGATAAGCAGATTATTCGGAGTAAAGTAAAGAATGCAATGACATCTGCCCCGCTTGTTCGTATCCTTGCGTGATGACCGAATGCGATGCATTACTACACTGTGGTCAAGGAGTGAAGTGGAGCGGCCTGCGAACAGCCTACATCTTATATAGCAGGGTACTCCTAGAATATCTAAAGAACCTGATGCCATCTTGGGGACCATGGCTGGAACGAATACTACAAAAGAAAGATCCTACCAGGCCGTGCAGCTGGAAAGCTTGGGAATAGTTAGTGGCCTCCCGAAAAGTCTGTACTCGCCACCTTTGAATGTTCTAAACTAACAGCATGAGGCCAAAACTCGGAAAGAGCGTCACGTAGAGGTCGCAAGAGTGGGTCTAAAATCGGCGACAGCAAACCTTCGGAGCCGGTGGTCAAAGGCGTTGGAAGCAGTTCAACAAAGCCCGAGCGAAAGATGGGCGGGGAAACCAACCGCAGGAAAACAACTTCAAAGGAAGACTTAAGTTTGCCTTTGGTAGATCTGAAAGAAGATGCTGAACGGAAGAAGAAATTGGAAGAGATCCGTAACAAATTGGAGAATCTCCGCACCGCAGCAGATTTTGTCCAAACCACTTTTCATCGTCAAGCCTGCACCACAATGGACTTGATTGCAGAATACCTGGAAGAGACTCAAGCAAGCGCAGAGTCTTGAACTCGTATAATGGTGTGGAAAACGTGGAGCACATAAACAGTGGTACCGGCTAAGTGTTTGCGCAACTTGTGGGCAGACAGCTCATGTCTGAAAACAACTGTCGGTATTCGTTAAACTTTCTACATGCATCTATGTATCAACCCAAATCTGCCGTTGACATTCTATTTCATGATGAAAAGTATCTGCTTGTTATCTCTACACTGCGGCCGCCTCCAACGTAGCTAGTCTGTAGACACTAGGTCGTCTACGAGAGTATGTACTTGATCTGAGTATTCCTCAGACATCCAATTGTGAGCAGAACAAATGAAAAGTACGGTGGAGGCTAGGTTTCACGCTGATCTGGTGTAATTATGCTACCTCCGGTCCCTGCGCCGTTTGTTGCCACAAATCTTAGCTATATCTTTCAACATTGATAGAGTATCTGGCGCTACCAGTATTCAGGCCTCCTCCGGGACTTGAAAATGTTTGTTGGGTCAGCTGGCTGCTGATTTCTCAAGTAGCGCCTCAAATATGTCTTTTTTGAACGGTTCAGACTTCTTCAGAACATACTGACGAGTATTATCCTTTCTTATGTAATGTAGAGCGTCGGTAGCATTGGGGCGCGACAACTAGTAGTACAAGGTTATCGGCAGCCAACTCAAATTTGAGAACGTCCTTGACAAAACCTAGATTTTGGCCGCGTCTAAGCACTTCCAAAAAAGATCTTTCGTCCTCCTGGAGTATATCATGTAAAAAATTACGTCTGTTCCACTGTGCAGCTAGTCGCGAACTTCATGATTTCGCTCATCACTTCTAGGTAGAAATTCATATTGCTCTATTCAACGGCAGGCAAAGGCCATCGCAAGGCATTTATGTAAGACTAGCAACCTATTGAATCAGGTTCAAGAAGAAAGGCGCTACTGGTGTTTCTGTTCTGGTCCAAGTGGAAGATGTCTGGGTCTATTCTACCGAGGTATGTTAGGGCGATGGGTCTTGCATGCGGCACCTAGTTCGAGTCCTATCTATAGGTCTATAGCAAAACCTGGATAACGCGAGCTCAGACCCAGAATAGCTCTGCGCGACGGTCACATTTCAGATGCCTATTAAAGTCATGCACGGCGCATACAAGTATATCCATTTACCTCGTTCCAATTATGTTCCTGCCGAAGCGGAAAAATGTTGTGGCCTGGTCTTAAGGAACTTCCGTAAACGCTCACGGAACTAGTGAGCAAAAGCTCAACGCAGCTAATAGTACGGAATGAATTCAAGCAGCTAGGATTCGCACGCTCGTATTGCACAGATGATCGAGAAACAACCTTGGAACAACAATAAGCTTAGAAAGCAACTTCAATCTCTGAGTAAACAACATGAGGTGAGTGACTACTTGCTCAAGGAAGTTCAGCATGTACCAGAGTCGCTCAGCGTAGCGCCAGTCAATTTCCACTGGCAAAATAAGCATACAGAGGTAATATCGAACGAGATGGAAGATGAAAGCCAGTTAGCTGACAAGCTTGACGGGTACGAGAGAATAACCGTGTCGTCAAATTCCATGTTCCATAATCTCATAGTCGATGGCCATGATACCAGCTGACTTGCTGCGTAGCCTGCAGATAACAATGTGAAGAGATGATTCTAGGTGTCGAACCTTTCGAGTGAAAACTGAATATTACGCTCAGTGCAGCTGTATGAGCGCAAAATGTCTGCTTTACGCGCGGCTACACTATACACCAGCCTTACTTCGTGAAGCTGTGGGAATAAAGGCATACCATCAGTTTGACTCGCGAGATCTGCGCGCACGGACGTATCTCCATTGAACTTTTCCATAAAATCTGCCGCGATATCGTGGATGTGAAGCCTCTCAATGCTCCTAGGGAGGAAGACCGATACAAGTGTAGAGGGAAAGTAGTCGAGGAAGACTGCTGCATCGCAGGTGAAACTTCGGAGACGTTTGAAGTTGGACAAGGAACAAGACGTCCTGGGACGATTCCATACTCTTTGGAAATATCGAAGATTTAGCTCTTCGAGAGTGTCCGTGAAGGTTTCGAGAGCTCGGAAGAGTTCAGAAAGCCTTGTAACGATACGGTCGTCGACAGGGGTGTAAAAAGTGAAACGTCTTAAGCGTTTAGGCGATAGAATGATCTTGATCAAGCTGGAGAAGGACATTCGGATACTCTCGAAGACGATCTCTTCGACATTAGAGTATTCGTGCTTGGATACATGCTCCACTGGGTAGCGCTCTGTGGTACCGCTCAGATGTATCTTTTGGAGTGATGGAACTCCAAGAAAGAGTGCTAGCGTCCGGGCGTGGTAGGGAAGACCCTGGAGGGAAACTACCTGGAGGTCCGAGAAAACTCTGAAAATGGTGAAGAGCTCTAGGTTGCACTCTTGATACTGATAGAACTGTGGATCAAAGGGCGAGTTGATAGATAATTGCCGTAGTTTCGGGAGGTGCGCAAGCACAAAAGCCATAAAGGCTTCGTTATCACCCAGTTGGAGCGATCGAATCCAGTAGGACTTAACCTCATCGGAACAGTTCATGCGCGTAATCGAGTTCCAATAGAAAGGCAGGTCCTCCGTCCATATGCTGCATCGATAAGGTATGTCCACAACCCGTACATGAGAGGCGAGCCGCGGGGTCTTCAGGATTGTTGAGAGAAAGCTGCGAAGGTTTCCAAATCTGGGAAACTCTCGATATAGGATTCTCATAGCAGCGTCATGGAAAGAACGGATGAGGCATAAAACGAGAAGATCGCGGTGCTGAAGACAACCAGTCTCTACGATCAACAACAAGAGCTCTGGTGGCAACGATAGAAGTCCGTTATTTCGCGACATGATCAGTAGGAAGTGGAAAACTCATCAGCGAGGCGGCTGGGTAATGAATCAAGGTCTTGAGTGAATCACCTATTGCCACCCGAGTGGGAGAGTGCACGGTTCCTGACCACATGGTTGATTTCAATTCCTTGGCTTTTTCTTCCACAATGGTGCTACATCAGCGCGCTGCGAGTGCGCTTATGTTTGTTCCTACCTCCGTTTAGCTCGTCCTCTCATTGGGCATCGATTGAACGTGGTCTGTGAGCAAAAGCGGTAGCTGATGACACCCAATGTGGAGATCCCGAGGTCGCTGGAGACACCCAGGTGGCTTTGTGTTTGGCCCATATTCTGTTTTAACTTTCTCATCCTGACTAGAGTGCTGCGTCAGATGCGTAGTAGCGTGCTGTGCGTAGGCTTACATCGATCTCTGCCTTTGCTCATCTTTCTCCTTCATTGGCCTCTGTTTGCGTTTGTTTCGGCTTTTTGCGAGACGTGCCGCATACTCAACACCAAGTGGGACCCTTCCCTTGCTCGCTCATCTAGGGTTTTCACCACACGGTTGAGAAAGCTCTAGGTACGCGTTTGTTAACTACCCGTTTGGGGACACTCAAGTGCGTTTCTCCACGATGGCTAAGCAGCGGGAGTGGAATAGAACGATAGAAGCGAAATGACGAGCCAAGTACAAAGGCTCTGCAAGCGTAAAACTCGAAGTGCTGGATTTAGCAGGTGAACAGGACTCTGGAAACGTGCCAAGATTGCAGCACCTCCTTGGGGGGGTGGTAGTTGTAACTGAGAGAATCCAAGAAATCATATACCAGCTACCAAGCGACTCTTGATGCTGCAATCCGACGGTCGCGGTTCTCGGAAAAGATGCTACTGGCGAAGCGAGAATCGGGTCATGTTGACCTCGAGTTTCCTCGAGAATATCGGCTCAGGTGCTTGGGCGGTCGCGATCAAGTTGAAGCAGCGAGACGTGTCAGAATCGCCGCTGGATCGTGGATATATTCTTGCAAGGTACGCATTGCCTGCGATCGACACTGAACATCACTAATCTAAAAAGGCTTTACCTTCGTCCTGAGGACAACTCTTGTTGATGACTATAGGTGCCAAAAAAGCCTCAGTGACAGTGAGTGCTACCAAAATATGCAGAAATACCAGCAGTTGGCAAATTTACATCATAGCAATCGATGGATAGCCATTATGAGATCAATCCCTGGTGGGCATGTAATGCACAAGAACATGAGGTGACTCTTACACGAACCATCCTTTTTAAGGTTCCTTCGATTGCCAGCTACAAATTCAGGACTTGCTGCGGGCATACAATTGAGCACCATCCACAATATGTTCGCGTTGAAATGTAACCAGGTAATTCTGATCAATAATCACTGCCCATCGGTTAATCGAAAAGGATACGAGTATCTCAGTTATCTCAACCACATCAAAGAAACATGGTCCAAGATTCTGTCCCATGAGGAAACAGCCTTGAGAGGACTCGAATACAAGACAGTATGAATAGTGGAGCTCACGGGCAAGATGCTAGAACTCTACGCCATTTGATTTCCAAGAATACTCTTTGGTCGGATCCATCATCGCTTGGAGAACAATGGAGATGTGAAGAAGTATGATATTCGGAACAGCTCGGTTATTTCCTTTGCGTTCTACAAGTCTTTGCATCACTAATATCGCCAATAGCGTCTCCAGTACCTTTTATGCAATACCCTTTGGACTACTATGCGTCAGAGAAAGAAGACCGGGAGACGTATGAATTGAAAGATGGCCATTGTAGCGACTTCATGTGCGCCTATTCTTGCACTCCCTTCAATCTAATCCAACAATGCAATGAATGCGCATATCGGGACGATTTAGATAAAGAGCCTAGGCGAGAAAGGGACATGCGTTTTCAGCAGGCTCGGGATCAGGTACCAATTCGAGGATACGCGCGTGTATGAAGATGGCAGAACCGGTGCTTACAGATTTTGGGCTAATGCTGACACTTAGGCTATGTACACTAGCGCAATTCTGAAACTTTACGGGAACGACTTTGAGGTACGCCCCATCACATCAATGCTGAAGACGTTCAGCGAAAGTGATGCTCACGCCTCAACGGGTCCCTGATTGTCTCTACACCTTCCACAGCGATGTTGGGCTTCTGCCTGACACACTACCGAACAAGCCAGCATTCAGAAGTGATGCTCACAAGGGAACGAGGGGAGCGTAATAGACGGTGGAGGCAAATGTGAAGGCGAAGAGGAAGAAACGAGGTTGACAGCGCGAAGGGGTCGTCTGCGGAGAATCTGCAAGGATTGTCAGTGTGAGCGGTGATTGTACGTTTCCCAAGGCGCGCAGACGTGGAGCTTAAACCAAAGTGCTTGACCTTAATACATGAATAATTACACGTACCAATACTTTTGCCGAGGCGATGCGATCTTGCTACCTTATTTCGCATGCGTGACCAAGTCGAAAGCTACCATACCAGGATGAATGGAAGGCAGACCTCCCAACAACCTCCCCATACTCAACTCGCTAGTATCCTGCCTGCGTGCTCTATTCGGGCGACACCTGCACACATTGCTGCCACGGAGAACGAAATGTCTGTAACCTCCCGTACCAGATTCGCTTAGCTAAGACAGTACCCAGATCACCAGCTGCTTGGCCGTTGATACATCTGGCAGCTGCTTGTTCGGACGAAGCATACAATGGCGTTACCGTTTCTTTAGCGACTCCTTCCGCCGCACTGGAGCGGATCAAGATCAGCCAGCACCGTACTAGTTCGCAGAGTCGGGTCACTGTTGTCGCCGTTGCTGGCACACGAGGTCTCAAAGACTGGATAGTGAACTTAAAGAACAGCGCATCCGAGCCAGTGGGGGTTTTGGTTCGTGGAATGCACCTCACCAAGTGACGGATGGCTCGAGTGCGAATAAGTGCTGATAATTCTAAGGGCGGGCCACGGAATCTGTGTCACACTGGGTTCCTGGAGGCCGTCAAGACACTGATCAGTCCCCTGGCACTTTCCCTCGGTGCGGTCGAAAAGGGATCTATCCTGCTGTTCACAGGGCACTCGGCAGGAGCTGCCATTGGGAGCCTTTTGTATGCGCACGTTAAATCGATCAAAACCTCTCCACTGGCCGTAACCGCTACAGGTTTCGAAACTGTTTATTGTATTGTATTCGGGGCACCGCCTATATCGACCATCCCGCTTCCGGTGCATCACGATGAGCGCTCAAATCATCAGGGCTCGTTATTTCTCTCTCTGATCAACGATGGCGATCCGATCATCAAAGCCGACATTCGGTTAGCGCCCTTCCGACCTCATTCACTTCTCATCGGACGGTCGTGGGATAACCGTGCAATGGAGCCAGGCTCAGGCATCGCAGCTAAGCTAGGGAGTAGGCTGTTTGCGAACTCAGGCACCCTTTTTTCGATGCGAGTAGAGTCCGCCACGCTGCCGCAGATAAGCATCAGGGTGACGGATAACAAAGAGCTAGACGAAGACGGAGTCACGACGTGGATAGTGCACATAATGAAGATCTACCGGAAAAGAATCGCTACTCTGCTAGCGAACGGTGAGCCCATCGATGACAGATGCAAAGATGAAGAAGCATGCGCCAGTCACACCGTCACATCACGTAGGAATGCACATGTGGAAGAGGTTATGCTGAACGGGTGGATCGGCTTATTGTTATTGTAGACGTGCGGGGTGGGGCAATCTTCTCCGCTTACCTGACAGCAGTGGCGCAACGGTCAGCTGTTTGAATCGCGGCAAAACTGCTATTCGATCACTGTCAACAGAGAATTGGACGATTTTATAAGTGAAGGTAGAATAACCTAGTGAAACTCAGCATGTCCCCCCTACTACGGCTTCCACGAGAGCTCCGTGACCAGATTTATCTCACCGTACTTTATGACGCGGACGGACTTCTCTATGAGCAGGAGAAAGATGGCACCACCAAGCTTTGCAGAAGATCGACGCACCGGTCGTCTCGCCGGCGCATCCTCGCCTCCCTTCGCAGGGTTTTCCTCCACCGCGCCTTTTCACGTTCCCGGTCCCATCGAAGCGAAATCAATCAGCTCAAGTACGTCTGCAAGCAGCTTTATAAGGAGACGAAAGGACTGGCCCTCTCACAGAACCGTATTGTTCTCGAAGACAGCCGCTCCGTGAATGCCATGGAGCGGTGCATCCCACCCTTCCACCGCTGGTCCTCGCTGCGCCAAGTGGCGATCAGGTGCTCCTCAATGACGTTCGAAAGTGATCATGGCAAGGCTATGCTGATGGCGATCCTGACTACTGTAAGGAGAATGTTGACGTCTCCGTGCGAGTCCACATACCGTATTGGCCCCAAGCCGACCCGAACTTTGTTCCCCGTGGCTTATCCTATCTGTTCGCGCTCCGGAATGAGTTTGCATATATCAAGCGGCTTGCGCAGACAACTTCGGTATCTTACTTGTTGGATGCTGAATATGAGCAAGTCAGGATGAATGTGCAGGTTCCACTCAATCTCCGTTGGGTTCCTAGGGAGGAGCGGTTCAACGAGTCGTTGTTTGAACGCAATATTCGCAGACATCCTTGGCTTAGCTCGTCATCAGCACAGGGAGCGATTGAGGGCTTGAAGAAGCTGGCCGAGGGATGGTTCGTGGATGGCCTGTAGGGGTTAGTTTAGTACCTCTACGGTGGTATGCGTCCAACCAGGCGCTTGCTGTAAACAGTCACACACCAAGGCCCAGAAGTGGCAGTACATAGTATATCGATAGGGTTTTATGCTCATGGCGATTGGATCTCTACTGCTGCCTTGCTAAATTCATATGTTATCTCTATAGTTGCGGAATGTAGTGCGTATTTGCATTGTATATGAAGTTCGAGCGTAAGAATTCGACCCCCACTCGTCCTTCATGCACTGTTGAACGAGCAAGATACCACCTTTGCCGCTCCACGGATGTACGGAGATGCTTTAGATTCCTACAACGATAAGCATGACATTGACTTCTTGCCTGGCTTACTTGAGAGGGTGTAGCCACTGAACGATTGCTCCTCTCAGACTTCACTCTCCGGTGCTGTACGACCGCTTGGAAAACCTCCATGGCTAAGACCCTCGGACGACCTGTTAAAAGACATCAAGGCGCAGGCTATCGCCTTCGTCGGACAGGAATGTCCCCGCTGAAGATGTCCACCGCAAGACTTTATATTTGGTAGAACTACGTCGCACCTGTAGGTTGCGTAGCCGCAAAAAAACATGGGATAAGGCGGCAACCAGCAACACTAAAAGCGTTCGGCTCACTTTGGCGTGATCTTGCTTGTTTCGAAATCATCATCAGCAGAACGTAAGTGGAAGAGATCCGAAGGAATGTAGTGTTCCGGTAGAGTACCCCATCTCGGAGAAGCGCCGTGGATGTCATCGAAGGCAGCAATGCCGATAGCAGCCGATTTCTGGCCATATTCGTAACCCATAATCGCCATGCCGCTCGGTATACTAGCTGCCGCGTCATCTCAACAGCAGTCCCTACGTCAGCACGTCATAATTTTGCTCTGTTCGCTGATGGTGTTCATCTGTATCATAGTTAATTGTGGTATATACCACTTCTAAGCTAGCGAGTCTTCAGGCCGCCAATCGACTTGTGCCACATAGCGCACATTGACCTTACGACGATGGAATGCTGCCTTAGGACTAGCTACGGTACAGGGGCGCCCGGCAGCACCTCTACCCTCTAGTAACCACTATCTATAGATCCAATTTCTCTGTTGTTCAAATGGTCCAGACGAAGGTGATTGAGACGACGATGCTCTCAGAGCCACGGTTCACGCGTGACTCCGATACCCTAACACTCCCTCACCCTCGCTGGTGCCTCCTACGGGCCACACGAGAGACGCCCCACTTGTGCTTAGCGGCTGCGGGATCCCCACATTGTATAGTCGCCCTATCAACACTTGGCAAGCAGCGCCTGCATTTTCACAGGAATTGACCAAAAGTAAACGACCGTGTAAGTAGACCGGCCCGTAAGCACCCAAAAGATGCTGTCAACCATGCAGGCAACCGAGCTTCCCATGCAAGCTCGCGCTTAACTGCAGCAGTCAATGCAGCTTGACAATGTACCAACACATGGACAGACAACATCTCGTTAAACGACATGTGACGATGCATGCAGTTCAACTACACTTTTAACTATACCTTAATTGCTTTTCCATCTGTCGAGCGGGGTTGTCCTCTGGTTCCTTTCCAGTGAGGACAGCCGTTATGTAGTCCTTGATCTTGTCCAGTACAGGCCGAAACCGGGGAACATAGTGGGTGCCGTAATGTTCGAGAAGCATAGCATCTTCACAAACTGCGGCCATCTGGCAAGTGCTTCCCAGAGGTATAACGGGATCAAGTACCCCAGCAACTAGCACCACCGGCGTCTGAATTCGTGGCTCGTAGTAGCCTGCATAAAACTCTTTTGTGAGCGAGAACCCCGAGATGCAGATGGCGAACTTCAAGCGTCCTTGGGCGACTGCCCACGATGTCGGCCGGCCCAGTTTTTGTAGAGCCTTCCGCCTTTCTGGACGGGCCTGGGACTCGCATACGGAAGCAAACAATGCAGCCAAAGCAGCTCCCTGAGAGAAGCCCACAACAGCATCAAAGGGCCCGGAAGATTCGACTGCGGCAGATAGTGTTCTCAACGATGGTTCAAGATCTACGCGGCAGCCGTCCAAATCGAGCCACCAGCCCCACGTCTCGCAGGAGTCGGAGGGCTCTGCGTCCACTCCCACGAAGTCTGAGGGATCGAGCTTCATGGGCGCCGTAAGGTACGTATATTCGACCTGGTCGATGGGACCCGGGCATACGGACGCGTATGCCTCTTCTATATAGCGGCGCAGTGGTTGGGTTTTGATCTCGAATTTCTTCTCTGACTGGGCATATCCTAGACGTACGTTAGGTGTCTCGATGGAGGTACATTCGAACCAGCCTTGCCTACCATGCAACATTAGAATACGCATAGTCGATTGCGGCAGCTGGTTGAGTAGGCGTACAAAGACGATGACAACATACGCTCTTGTGCTAGGACTCAACTGTACGATAGTGGAGCATAGTCATAAGAAATTGCTGTAGAGCTTCAAGCAGGAGTGCAAATAGGCCAGGCATTATTGTACTTGAAGCGTACAGATGACACAGGTGGCTGTTCCACAATTTCGTCACTCGACTGATTGACATTGGTGAGCAAGAGTTTGGACTGCATAGGAGCGGTGGATTTGCAAGCTACCCATTACCCTCGCTCGTGCCCCGCTTGAGCATGGTAAGCAGGCAGAACTGCGGTTCCCTTCTTACGATGTTGACTGAATGCCCACGGTAGCGATGTGGAATATTCGGGCGTGAATGTGATCGACTGCTCCTAAAACATGCGTCATCATCATAGGACCATCGAGACGGTTTAGAAAAGAACGAATGTGCACATGAATTGCGCAGTTTGATGAGTGGCTTTCGAAAAGTGTTGGCGGATCTAGATACACCAAGTTCGGAGCGAACTACCGCAATGGGTGCAAGCATAAGACCAGAGCATTCTCAGCGCTCAATACAATCTTTAGAACGACCTGAAAGGCAAGAATGGATTCCTTTGATTTGTTCAAGTTACGGACCCGCTCTAGACCTCGTTCGACTCTTTTCCTCAATCCTTTCACCGCATTTCACCCCAAACCCATCTGCTGAAATTGAACAGAGTCTAAAACCTATAAAAGGGTCAGAGCCGATCGCACACCACTGGCAGAGGAGGCCAAGAGAACGGACCATCGCTATTTCGAGGGGGTCGGAGGAAGTGGCCGCGTTGGCGGTGGGCCTGGACGGGGAGGAAGTGGTTGCGATGACATTGTAGATTCACGGGAGCAAAGTTGAGTAGGAAAGACGGTCTTGGCGAAGAGGCGGGCCGGACTCTAGGCAGATGCGTCGAGGCGCTGGTAGATGGTACCAACAGCGCCGTGGGTCTACGCTCTCTACATATCATAACAGCACCGCTCTGGAGATCTACGCCATTCGGAGCGTCATCAGAGATAGGCCCAAAGAGTGGACTATGCAATAACGTGGAATGCAACGTTGCCGTGTGTCGGCATGGTAGAAACACAGATTACAAAACAATTACTGCATACATCACAATCATCACGTTTTGCAAGTTGCTGAAGCGCAGCATCGCAATTGTGATCAGAGATCCACCAACACACAAAGGGTCCGACGTAGGGTCCACACCGTAAGCATGTCGATGCGCGAGCGCGATACCCAATAGCATCCTAGCGCGAAAACGCCCACGTGGCATTTTTCGGCTAGCGTCAGGAGGCGCATTCATGCGTGCACTCAGCATCAGCATGAGCAGTCTTGGCGCCCTATTTTAGAGTAATCACATTCATTCGGTAGTGATAAGCGCTGTGACGCTCCAGATGGGCCTCCTCGGGATAGTGCATAGCCCCCACTTTTGTTGGTTCCTCGGCAACGGGCGGCAACTGCAAGCTTCCGCACTATCCCACACAAATGCTTTGCTATGCGATCGCACTCTTCCCAGGGCAATCGTCCAAGTGCATTCTGTCATCATCACATAGCGAATGTAACAGTACGGCCAGCTCCAGCGCGGTTACCAATGCCGCCGTCGCAGCGACTCTAATACCGCTTAGCCTGTCATGTCGGATGTGTAGCGTTACGTGTCAGACCGAGCATGTGCATAATGGCGTCAATTCAAGGATTATCGCGGGAGGGTAATCAGCAAGATAAGCATAGATGAAAGCTTAAATTGACGCACCAGGCGAAGCCTAATGCCAACCAAAATGCGGAACATGATACCGTGCATTGAGATGGAACGAAGAGGCGCAGCGCAAGCACAAGACTGCTATGATTTGGAAGTAGAGAGACTGAGCCGAAAGATTTCTGGCACGTGCGCCAGTAAGGGCTCGAGTTGCGGAGCAATGCCATCCAGTACACCCGCGTAGGGGTAGCCTGGGGAAATCATCGACAGGGGGGCGCCCCGTCGAGAAGCGCGATATCGAGTCCGTATCCTAGAGGATTTGCAGACTTGCAGGAGCAACATGACTCGCGGGGGTACACTGATGCGCGCTGTCAATGACCGTCAACCTAGAACTAACGATAGCAATTTGCTTCAGCGCTGGATAGCCGTCGTCATCGGGTGCATGGTTCCGCCGCAAAGTAGCTCTCAATTCCGTGCTCGGCTGCGCTTCGACTTGGGTCGGATCAGGCCGCTCTGGGAATCAGGAGCTGGGCTCAGATGTTGCTGCACCTTAGCGACACGTTTGCACTTTGTCTGCCGTTGCGGATTTTCTGAATCGAGCGGCCGCTGGATGCTGAGGAACATCGTCAACGGCCAGATTTCAAAGTAAAAGTCTTCGGAATCAATGCATAGATCCCACTCAAGCATCCCGAGTAACTGTCGCTCCATGAAATTTACTTCAGTGATGGGGAAGCCGAAGCGTTCGTAGCCGGGTACAATGCTATATCTGGCCCATTCTTTGTTTGTCGGTGAAGTATCGTTGAGATATTTGGCCGCCAGGATCAGAGCGGCAAGGAAGACTCTGTGGACGGTAGAAGGCATGAACTTGCTGTTGGGAGGCAACCGTGATTGTAACCGCCGCAGATAGACCAGGCTCGTAACCAGCGTGGGTACCGGAACAGAAGAATTGCGAACCACAGATTCTATGAAGTAGAATGTTGACGGAAGTGTGGTCCCACGAGTTCGGAGCGTACAGAGCGGGACAGCTTGTGCGCTCTGCTGAGCCAGGTAAGAGATCAGGCTCGATGACACCGGGATTCCCGAAGGGCGCACCTGCATTTTCGCCTTCTTGCCAGGCGCGGCTGTGGTGGCACTCGACTCGTGGATGCAAATTAGGCCAGCCTCGTTGAGAGAAAGCTGGAAACTCCGGCAGTTGGCAGTAGAACTCTGTTCTATGGATCAGGCGGATTGCGGCTGTTGGTGGACTGAGCGTCTACTTATAGTCGTGTTTCGTTTGGGTGAATTCGAAGCTTTTGTTTCATAGCCGATACGGAACGCTAAGACGTCCGGCGTGCCCGTTGAATCCTAGATCGTATGCCTCGTGTTAGGCCATATGGCCGTAGCCGAGGATACAGAAGTCATCAAACTAAGCGCTGGTTGCCGTACGAGTGTTTCATCTGCAATGTAAATTTGTACGCCCGTGAGACATTATGGGGGCATCATTGTGCACGTTACCTCCACGGAACCTGCCACAGCGATGACGCATGTATTGCTTACGATAGCATCTGTACAGACCCTAGCTTCGGGAACATCACTCTGGAATATCGGCGACATCTCCAGTGCTGAGAGGGTTTCGCGCGCCTGATCTAATTAGGTGGGGGCGCGGCGTAATGGAATGAATGATGAGACTTGGAGAGAGATCCTACTAGACAGGATACAGTTAAATCAGTCCCAGCACCTCTCTGCTATCTCGAGTTACTTCTGTCTGGAAGGCTGCCTCGTGCTTGTGTCGCCATGCAAGACTAGTCACGTGATAGTTTGGCGCTTCGCCTCGCGCTTAGCGTGGTGAGGCGCTCCGACTGACAGAGCAACGTCCTTCATAGTTCAGAAAAAGTTTGACTTCGAGCCCACTCCAATCGGACTTGATTGCAAGGGTGTAGCGAGTATCCGAGTGAAACCGCGACTTTGCTTGAAATACTGATGCCTATGGGCCCAGGCGAGAGACCCCCGCTTGTTCCTCAGCGACTTCGGGATTCCACATTGTCCTCGTTGATTGAAGCGTGAGCGCTCACCGTCTGCCCCCGCGCATAACACGACACCCTGAATACCGCGTTGAACAGCCATCTCGTGCTCATAGATGAGACTTGTGAGCGCCTACTGAGTCCCCGCTGCCTTGTATCCTGATGTCACGAACGCACCAGCAAAGGCCGAGATGCCTCATTGACTTGCCACATACTTCTCCATGTCCTTTACGTACAGGCGCGAAATTTTCTCCCTCAACTTCTGCGCCGGAATATGCGCTTGAACCATGGATAATGGCCACTTCTTGTTCTTTCCCCGGCTGCGACCCGGTTTCTCTACGTGTGTGGCGACGTGCGCTGCGCAATTGTCGTTCCTGACGAACGTCTTCCAGCATAACGGGCAACGGTAGTTTTTTCTCCCCCAGTGATTATGCATGTGGCGCTGCAGGCCGTGCTGCCTCGTGAAGGACGTGGTGCAGAACGGGCAAGGGAACCTCTCTTGCTTGACAAGATTCGCCTGTGGCCGTCTCCAGTCCTGCTCCCACCGGCCCCATTCTGGATGCAACATAGCTCTGGTTCCATTCGTGATGGTCGGGTTACCATCCTTAGCTCCAGGCTGCACTTCTCCGGTGGGCCTTAGGGCCCTGTAGCGTTTGCTCTGGTCTCGTTGACCGCAGTACCGTAGACTGTCCTCGACAATCGTCTCTCCGGTTGATCCCACGTATGTTGACCTTGCCGCTAGTTCCACGTCTTCATCGGGTCTCGACATCAAAGATGGGCAGACCCTGTTTCGGAAGGAGCCCTCCTGCGGTGACGCGACTCTTTGGAAACGAACGTTTCCTGCGTGTGTCACGCTATTTCCCGTGTGACAAGCCGATACGTAGGCGTTCAAACAATGGTTCGGCACTATAGGTGTGGTGATCGACGAGCTTTTCAAGTCCATTTGCGGCTGCCGGGATGACAGAGATGACAGCGGTCCCTCGTAGCCTGTCCATCGGAAAGCAGAGCTAGGCACGGTGCTACGCTGCACTGATGAACTTTGGACGGGTATCAGCTGTAGAGACTCTGGTGTCAGGCGCTGCGTGGCAGGAGATTCTGAAAGTACAAGGGGTGTCGTCGGATCCAAAGCAACCAGCGCCTGCGGTCCATAGTACCATGTGCTGTGCCACGGCGGGATCATCAGGTTGGGGTTCATTTCATTATAGTAACTTGGTAGGCCTGATTGTGGCATGGGTAGATTCGGTACAGGTAATCGGAGGGTGGAGGTGGAAGCTGCACAACGGCCAAGCACGGCTTCGTCCATTATCTGTGGACACGGTGCTTGATAATCAGATTGCGACTTGCTTTGGTGATTAAGCTGGAGGCTGGAAATTGCGGTGGAGCCTCCACGTGACTCATCTACTTCAACGGTCGTCAGGGCAACGTATTCGCTAATGGAAAGGGCAGGTCGCTGATCGAGGTGCCTAGGGACCCATGGGTTTGCGCCTCCAGCCAAAGAATCGAAGACATTTTTTGCACCAGTACCGGCGCATAAGTTTCCTTCCCTCGAAAGTCCGGCAAAAAGAGGCGCTGATGCCTCAGTCAAGATCAAGTCCTGCGAAGAGACCGCTTGTTCGGTTCTGCTCGTACACCTCTCTTTGCCGACTGGGCCCTTATGAACTTGTTGAGTGTTGCCAGTCGAAGCGTTTTGCAGAAACATGGCGGATTCGTTCTTAAATCCTACACTAGGGAGGAAATGTTGACCGTCCTCCGCGGCACCCCAGTGTGTTCCACGTCGATGCTCGGACAATGCCACGGCATTCTTAGCTGGACACCCTCTAGTCCTGAAGTTGGATTCAGGTGCAAGGTCGGTTATCCTATGTGCATTAGCCAAGTCAGTCGATCCCGGCGCACACACTCTGATCCATACCGTGTGAACGAGGTTTGGACGTCAGTCATAATGGCTTCCGGATACCGATGCCTTGCTAGGAGTGAATTGAAGGAATCATCTATTGCGTCGCATTGACGAAAAGAGGGTTCGATCGACGTAGCAAAAGGCCTGTCTTGGTTCTCCTCACGACTGAAATACACCCAATCTTTCCGGGGCCTGGTGTAGGAACATGCTATATGCTTTCCATAGCATCGCGTACAACTGGGCGTTTGTCTGTCACATCTCACTTTCCTCCTACGGCATTCATTGCTGGTAAATTCTCAGAAGTGAAACTTGAAATGTGCTGTAGAACTGACCATGCAACTGTTAGTCGGCCCATCTAGTCGCTGGAAACGAAGGTTATGGAGCATGGATTGGCGGAAGCGGAGATACGGGCACAGTGCGAAGTGTAGGATGTGCGCGCTTGTGAAGCAGATTATGGGAAGATTCTGGCGATTGGTAGGTAGAGAACACTGCAGATATAGTCGTGGCCCATGCAAGGTCTGTTAACATCGCGCCGAAGTAGGACGTGAGCCTCATGCACAATGACCGAACGAAATGTTTGATTCATGCTCAGCTTTGCTAGCCAACGTGTGTTTTGTCTGACTAGAAGAGTAGGCGCCACCCTAAAAATCCCTCAGACTAGTTATCCCATCCGCCAAAGGTCCGAGATATACAGATACAGAGAATCCCGCAGAACAGCACTAAAGAATGACGGTGCTCTGGCTGTTCGTAAGCTGAAGGCAAGCGAGAGCAACGCCACTTTCGTCAGATACGATGACTCCATCGCTTATCTGGTCACTGCTGAGATTCATGAGAAGCATGTTGTGGTCCGGGCTCTTGGAAGACGTGTGGTGACCGTTCTAACGCAGTCCCTTTCGCATAGGCAGAGCTCACCGCTTCGTTTCACATGGGACTTCCACGAGCTAGGGACCACGGCTCCTCTTCGAACAGCCAAATGATGATGAAATACGTGAAGAGCATCAACGCAACGCCCCCACATGAAGATCAGGGATCACGCTTCTCTAAACTCGACCGCCCGCATACGACGCCTGAAAGCGGTAAGGTGGATCAAAACCCACCAATAACGTGAACAATAGTACGCGCGTATGATTTCAACGATAACCCACATGCTTCTCGAGGGCTGTTCGCGGGTCGCTTCTGTCGCGGTGCGCATAGTGAATGACACTCACAGGTATTTGATAGGACGGACACATCGTTAATGTTATTCCAACGCCACCAAACACGGTCAAGGTTCACAACAACACTGTTTTCTTGATACATCAACTTCGAATCGCATAGTATTCAGACGTGACTCCGATATCCAACATTCCCTCAGCCTCGCCTGTGCCTACGGGCCTACGAGAGACCCCCTGCATGTTCCTTAGCGACTTCGGGATTCCTACATTGTGTTGGAACGAAAGCTGTCTCTCATTGACGGTTTTTACGCGAACGCATACCACAGTTCCATGACAGCTAGCTTCAGTTCCTATAGGATGTGTTCGAGCGCACAGTCGTGTGGAAGGGCTGGATGCCATGTCCAATTCCGTCGAGTTCCGCAACGGGCATTTCCTGAAGTATGTTCGATGCCTGCAAGCGCTCTGTAACCCAACATGTGCGATCTTGACAGCAGCAGGGCCGCACGATAACAACCGTGGAGCGGCGGGTCTTCCGTCTCCGGTGTCTTGCTTGACGAGCAGGAGCGTGTTCGTTGCTAGACGTCGAACGAATGCATCCGCCTTTCGTGTTCATTGTTTGCGGTAGCTCGGGGCCCTCGTGGCGGAGTACATTTGCGAGTACAGTAAGAATTTCCCGAACGCAGTGGTGCCAGTGATTCAGAGTCCGTCCGCGATGTGTCATCGCAAGATAGCAAAGACCTAGGAAATGCACTGACAATCAGATAATTGAACTTGAACACGAAGAAGATCTGGTATATAGTGGAGGCAGTGGTGGGATAAACCGATAGCATTTTACATAGTGCAGAAAACGGAGGCTGTTGTGTTGCTGAGTTCTCTGAGGTCCTCGCGAAAGAGATGCAAAAGCGGCTGTCAGCACATGAATGGGAATTGAATGATCGATTTCCATGTTGCCAAGCGGGATGGAGTAATAAAGCTTGTGCGTCGCGCACAGCACTCCCACAGAGATGATAGATCCGGTCCACGACATTCGCACGCATAGTGTTCGTCCTGTTGCTCGTTACTATCTTGCCTGTGTAGTGCACG
This sequence comes from Paraphaeosphaeria minitans, assembly GCA_015832175.1. Classification (NCBI taxonomy): domain Eukaryota; kingdom Fungi; phylum Ascomycota; class Dothideomycetes; order Pleosporales; family Didymosphaeriaceae; genus Paraphaeosphaeria; species Paraphaeosphaeria minitans. Next base: position 4,534 of record WJXW01000019.1, on the reverse strand, counting down.
CCCAACACCACAAATGCGCTTGCGTGACGAACACGCTTTCCAGCCTTCCCACGGATAAGTGCGCCTCATAGGCTTATTGTGTCATGCTGTCGCGACAGATTACCGTGAGAGTCTACCTACCAGTTGGTTGCAAGGGCTTCATCCGGACTAACTTCCCATCAACTGTCTACCTATATCAGGTTTGCAAGCTGCAGCTGAAGCAACCGCGATGTGTTGTGGCAGCGATCTGTAGGACGACTATCTAGGCGCCTGCAAGGCCGAATTTACGCCATGCAGCCTTGCAGAACTATCATGAGACACACCGTTCCATGGCTCCTTGCAGCAGGGTGAGTGGTGAGGCGTGTCGTTAGAACGGCTGAGCTGAGAGAGCTAGATACATGATATTGTCTGGACTGTATACGCGCGATCCGCGATTGAGGCTCGACAAAGCGCTTCTATCCTTCTTCGCCATCCTATCTTGCGCGCTGGGCCATCTTTTGTCATGTGTCTCTTGATAGTAGACGCTGGTCATGGTTCGCAAGAGGATCTTGTTCTCGTGTAAGCGGTCGACCTACCCCTAGTAAGCGTCACTAACGCGACATAAGCCCGGCGCTGCATGCGACCCTGTTTGGGCTTTTTTCGATACCGTGCAACTTGTTGGCGTCGCGTGATTATGTCTGGGGCCCTGCCTCCGCAGCAGGTATCGCCGTAGGTGCAGTATCGGCCTCGACGTTTGCAGCCCTGCTCATGTGGAAGCAAGCAAGCAAGTCAAGACCGAAAGGTGGCGTCGCAAGCCTGCAGAGTCGCCGCGGTCCATTGCAAGCGGTTTGCACTCCAAGGAGCGACATCGAACACCAGATGTCTGCCCTTCTGTTGAGCCCAGAACCACCAGAGGACGACAGCTCATTTCGGATAGACATGCCGTCGGTCCCCGAGGCACGGAAGCCGTTTAAGGGGTGAGGTGCCGGGAGATCATAGCATGGAGCGCAGCACCAGAGGAGCGGACGCTCTCTGGCGGTGTACCTGACATGTCTCGTGATCATGACAGGAGAGTCATACTTCAATGCACCAGGGGTGACTTCAGAGCTGAGTTGCTTCTGCTCTCTCCTATATGATAAGGGGACCGACTCCCCTGTATGCAGTCGGGTGTGATAGCCAACCGATCGTCGTCACGCTATGGGAGGTGACAACGATCAAACGATGATCCTGTGCTGGTGTCAATCCAGAAAGAGCTGCTGATGGGGTATGTCAGCAACTGTTACAGTTAAATGTTGTGGTTATCACAAGTCTTGCTGACGATCACTTTACCGCGAAGAAAAACAGGATGCCCGTTATGGTTAATGCATTTTAGTTCTTTTTGGTATAAATTCCTTCCGCTCTCTTGGGAGTTTGCCATATTACTTCCGTTCTTCTTTACCTTTTCTTCTACTAACGCAGCTCTGCATCTTGTGTTCTCTCCTACGCTCTGATACCATGAGGACCTGCAATCATACATCCTGGCTGTCGTTCCATGGAAACGACCAGATCATGTTTCGGCAAGCGAGTACGCTGAGCGACATTGTCACGAGCTTTGACGCCCCTGCAAAGAGATTTCCAAGCCTGGCCGTTGTTATTGGCAATGCAGGCAATGCACTACCCAGCACCAGGAAGTGTACTAACCTTCAAGACCAGGAGGGCCTAAGTTTGCAACTGGATCCAGACACTGCATTTAGTGACCAGCCAGCATTGTTTGCGCATGAGAACTTCTCCAGACGAACCAAACTCAGCCCAGAGCCCATGCCTTCCGTATGTCATAGGCACGCGATGCGTGAATTACAATGGCAAGTCTCTAGTCTAGCTGAAGCCGTCGACAGCCTTTACTGTAGGCTGGTCCGGCCATTCGCGGACATAGTATGCTTTTTCGCGGCAGCAGACGATGGTATCCCGCAGATCGCTGACAAACTGGTGCCATGGCTCGAGCAAAGTAACTCACGCAACCGTCGCCCCCTGCTTTACCCGCGCCTGCTTGTGATCTTAGCACCGAGCGAGAAGCGGACCCCCACCCAAGTAAAGATGCAGTTAGTCCAACTTCTCAAACAGCAACTCAAGAGCCCCGTAATAGATAGCTTCTCAATGGTTTCGGTCTACATCAGGCATGGCAGCGACCAAACACTGAGAGATCGCATCAAACGAGAAACCGATCTCGCGAAGGACTTTCGTGCTCGGAACCATATATCCCTGAATGCTGTCAATTTCGATCGTCTGTTTCGCCATGCTTGTGACCACTTTGCCCGCACAGGCGAAGCACAATTTGACATGCTCGCTGCATCGCGCTTGCATAGGCCCGTACCGCGAGGCTTGCACATACATCTATCCGACTTGCTCACAAACGTAGACACCTACGAAGACATGACAGCATTCGCAGCGCCGTTCATCGCTAGATGCCTCGCATTGGACAACTACGCATGGGACGTGCCCTATCAGTGATGTGTCTGCGATCAGTCTCCGTCTGCTAACTTGCGTAAGACTTCGGCCCCGAGGAAGTATTCGCAGCCCATTACAGAAGCGTCTGTGCGGCTGCAACAAAGAACAAGGCACTTGGATGCGCCGGCAAGGCTGATACCCCTGTGTTGATGCTTAGAAGTGGGGCTGTATCCCTGATCGAACAGCATTTCCTGACGGCCAGCGGACACGGTAAGCTGAGCAGCGGAGGACGTTCGAAGCTGCTGGGCGAGTTTCGCCCCTGGCTCTGTCAGTTAAAGACTTACAAGTCGTGCCTCGCATGCATGCAAAAAGCGCCCGAGCACAAGTTCCCATGCGGCCATATGGTCTGCGAGGATTGCTGCAAAGAGCTGGGTCATCACTTCGATACAGACCCTCATCTTCATGTGTTTGATCACTGTCCGATCTGCGAACTGCCATGCCAGTTTGCTGTACGTGTTAAGCCGGTGACTGCAGGCTTTCGAGTGCTGTCTATTGATGGCGGCGGTATCCGTGCCGTGATCCCCATCCAGTTCCTCCGCGCGCTCGAGCAAGCCATCGGCCTCGACATGCCCGTCCAAGAGCACTTTGACCTAAGTTACGGAACGAGTTCAGGTACGTACCCAGCAGCTACGTGCATTTTTACCGCTTACTCGCCATTCACCGGGTCGATGGTCAACTTGGCTCTATACGGGCTAGGAATGAAGGTGAGTGAAGCTCTGACTTGTTCAAACAGCTGTCCACGCGCGTGTTCCGTGGTCGCGGCCGCGTTGGCGTCGGCTTGGCCGCTACGGTGCAGGCGCTCGTAGCCTCTTATCGTAACGGCAGATTTCCAGCTGCGGACATAGACGGTGCTCTTGCGGACGTTTTCAATGATGCTACCGTGCTCGATCATCCGTACATGTCCTCGATCGGGGGCCCGCACCGGCTTCCCTGTCGTGAATGCTGACACTTCGGAGACCTGCATGGTGACTAGCTATAATGGGGCCGCTCGAGGGCGCGCCCTCGGCGACTGCGACAGGAATACGACGTACAGGGTCCTTCGTTCTGAAACGGCTCTCGATGAGATCCTGGTCAAACATGCGTTAAGTTCACATTTCTTTCTGGGGGCAACTGCTCATGCAACGATGCAGCGCCCGAGGTGCATCAGCAGCTCCATGGTGAATAACTCAGCCCAATGGTGCCCATTATTTCTCACAGCAGCAGGTATTTCACGCCGCACAGGATACCCTACCACGGGATGGTCATCGATGGCGGTCTAAGCGACAACAATCCGTGCATGCTTGCGATGCAAGAGTTGCAGAGCATGGCGCCTGAGCTGAGGCGACCGGACCAGTTCGTCTCTATTGGCACAGGGGTGAGCAGAGCAAGCCAGGCCACTGGCATGGGAGGCAAAAACAGCTTGCTCTTTGGCAATAATTCCTTCGGCAAACATTTAAGCACTACTGGAGTGAGAATTTCGATGGTGATAAGACGTTTGCCAGCATGCGCCACATGATGGCTGCAGCGGTGCCGGATGGGACCGACAACATCGATGAGTGGCTCCGCCGGTTCAATCTCTCTTTGGAGCAAGAGCTGCCCGACCTGGCAGATGCTAGCGCTATGGATGACTTGGCGACACAGCCTGGGCCTTTTTCACGTGTCTGATCGGCTGTGCACGATCTGGCCCGAGCCGTTTTGGCGTCCTGCTTCTATTTCGAACTACGGGTCATGCCCATGTATGAGAACGGACACTATACTTGTTATGGCCGCATATTGTGCCGCATCCCTGTAACCAAGCCTGCATTTGCGGGGCTCATGCAGAAGCTCGACGCTATGGGTGCTCACTTCCTGCTCCAGAAACGGATAGCACGACAGATAAAGTCCATAGCAGTCTCAACCGATCAGACAGGAAACTTTAGCAAACCTATCTCTCTGCGCGTTCGAGATCTCAAAGACCCACTAGACGTGCGGCTGAGGTTTTCAGGGACGCGTAGCTACCACATCAGCGCGTCGCCTGTATCGATCGGCACTCTGGTCGAACTGCAGAAACTAGAATGGGCAAGCCTCTGCCATACTGGCTCCGGGCACATAGCACTACCAAGAAGAAACGGCC